>JAPVLO010000490.1:0-600000 GCA_027257055.1 Cephalopachus bancanus | reverse complement strand
GCTACAGCAGCCCAAACAGATGGAGGCAGCCTGTGTGTGAAGATTTTGGAGCTCACTCCTTCTTCAAAACCCGAAGCAGGGGGTTGATCGACATGATTCGATCTTTAGAAATTATCATGCTTTAAAAATAATCTTTATTGAGAACACAATGGATGCCCCCCCTCCCAAGAAAGCAGACAAATATGTGATACAAGAGAGGCATACTATCTTGGTCTCCAAATTTCATAAAACTCAATAAACGCACTACAACCACCTTGAATGCAAAACAGAGCCTCGGACTTCAGGAGCTTCCCCATAACAGTCTGAAACGCCACCCCATACTTTGATACACCTTGTCAGGCCTTGTCAGGCCTTTGAAAGTTTTCCAAACTGTATGGTTATGTATACAGCCATGAAATGGGCTGATTTGGCTTTTGGCATGTTCTTTTAAAATATCATTTTAATCACCAGCACAATTATGTATAGAAAAAAAAAGGCGACTGTTCATTTATTGCTTACTTCCATTCCCCTAAGCATAAAAGTCTCCCTTAACCAAGATTCCAGACCTGAATTCATTATGTTCCATCTTAGACCATCAACTGACCATCTTCAAGTTCCATCAGAGACACGAACTCGAATAAAATCAAAACCTGTGTATCAGATGTCTACAATAGGCAAGGCCTTATTATATATAAGGGCTTCCGATGGAATAAAGTATAAAATTTTGTCACTAAAGAGTGGCAGATGTATGTTTGACTTCACAGGCTATATTGCCTCTCACGCCAAATGAGCCAGCCCAACAGGATATCTTACGGGTAATAATAGATGTGAAACTAGTTTTTCAATAATGAACATTTGTATACCTAACCTGGATTGTACCCCGAATCTTTAAAATAAAAAAAATTTTAAAAATAAAGAAAAAATAAAAATAAGAAACGACTCTTTCACTTGACTGCTGCTCTTAATTGTCCTTACCTGACGCAAATTGGCCTTACCTGAAGCTCAAGGCATATATATGCCCCTGTCTTTAGTCATTTGTCATGGTAATTTAGGGTGGTCTTTCATATGAGGGGCCTAGACGGCATTGTAAATGGACTCACTGTAATTAAAATCAATCTTTTTTGAAACTGATTTTCTTCAATACATCAAACGTAGGCCAGGTAACTGAGAATGGAATGGAAATAGATTGCTTTTTTAGAACGTCCAAATTTTAGCAACAGCTATTGGCATTGCTGCTATGAGTCAGTTTCTTATGCTTCCTGAAAATTCATTTTGTTACATTTCTAGCTACTCAAAGGCCAGAACTACTGTGTTAGCCAAGTCTTGGATGGTAGCCTGACACCAAGGCAAAACCCGACACCTCAATTCTTCCAGACAGAAGGAAATCTATACACTTGTCTTCCTTCTTACATGTTTTATTGACACAATTTTAAAAATTATAAAAGTAAATTTAATCTTTGTTGCACTATAATGTTATGTGAATATGAATGCTTCTCTGCTAGATGGGTTGAAATAAAATATTGGGAATTAGTCCAACCTAATCATTCAGATAATGAAAATTAAACTGCAGTTTCCTTTGGGGAACGTTACATTTTAGTCCATAAAACTTGTGGGGGTGTGGGGTTTAATGAATAATCCTCCTTCCCAATTCAGTCTTATATTAAGTATTGTATAGGTAAGCGTTACCCCAACCCAGACAAATACCCTGCTTTCTGAATACAAATCTAAGCTGTGAAAAATGACTTTGGAAAGTAGGAAATGAGACTATAGAAAGCCAGAAGGTTGGAGTGGGGTGTCTTGATCTCCAGGGGAAGGTGTGGGGAGTGGTGTTTTGGGGTACACTTTGATACACTGGAATCTGCTGCCCTCTAGTCTGAAAACCGAATGCTGTAGTCCTCTGGATGCCCCTTTGTGAAGGGTCAGTGCCTGGGAAGAGAGGATTCGTCCCACGGGCAGGGGTCCAGGGCCCTTTGAGGGAAGCATTTTGTCACTATGTGTATATGAAGGGTAGGGCCCAGTGCTGACCCACAGCTCTTGCCTGCTATGCACAAGTGTACCAGGAGCTCACTTCATTCTAAGAGAAATTCCGTGGAATTGCAGGAAGCATTCCTTTTCTCTTTTCTCAGTGGGCTTACCGAAGTGTCCCAAAGAAAGGATAGAAAAAACCCACACTTGGATGCTGTGACCCTAACAAGGAGGAAAAAATATGTCATCGTTCCTTAATCTTCTAACAATGCTGGTCTAAAAGGTTCTCTTGAGACAGTACAGAAGCAAACTCGATAAACCCTTTTATACCTAGTGAGGGCCTAAAGTGCTAGGGTTAGCATGTAGTCAAAACAAAGCGATCCTTGGTTTTAGAAATCTTCAGTAACCTAGACTATGGTGTGACCGTTTTTTCCTTCTGTTATAATTAAGGCCTTATCTGTCACCCACACCACTGGCAACCAAGAGGTCATCGTTCAACAAAAGTCTGGTAGAAGGAACAAGACCTAGCAATGGGGAGATCTGTAGGATGACTACAGTGTACAATGATCTATTGTGTATTTCCAAATAGCTAGAAGAGAAGGATTTGTATGTTTCTGACATAAAGACAAATATTGAAGGTGATGGACATCCCGATTGCAGTGATTTGATCCTTACTAGCTGTATGAATGTATCAAATTATCACACGTACCTCAAGAATATGTATATCTACGATCTATCGGTTAACACTAAAAAAATAAAGGAGCCCCACGACACTAAAACTCATGGACATTTCCTCTGGCTCAAAGTTCTAGAAATACATTAAAATACAGAGCATGTACAAGACCTGTAAGTTGCCTCAAAACCAGTGACCCCATCGATGTAAAAGGGCACACATGCGTGTCTAGATCGCAATACAAAGCTGTTAGAATGACAGTGAATCCTGTTACTGGAGATCACCTGTAGACTTCCCAGAGGCACCCAGGGAAGGCCTGTTCCCAGAAAAGCAGGTGGCGGGGGTGGGGGTGGGGGGGGAGGGACGGGTGGAAGCGGGGAGCAACTCTGAAAAAGGTGAAACTTACAACAAATAACTGCCACAGTGTTCAAAGTTACTTTTTTTTTTTTAGTCAGGGTGTCCCTCTGTCGCTCAGGCTGGAGTGGCAAAACTATGGTAAAAGTTCTCGAATGGGATCTCCGGCCAGCTTCTGTGGGCCATTGGACTCCATAAAAGGTCTATGACATTATACCTTTGTAGCCGTTGAGGGCACCTACTTAGTGCCTGTGAGTGTGTGAAAGTGGAGAGGCATGGAGGAACGATCTCAGGGACGCAGCACAGGGCACACTCGGGGGCTGGGGGCGTGGGCACCGAGAGTCATGCAAGCTGAGAAGGGCTGCATGTCCCAGCGGCCTCGCAGAGCAGGTGGGGTGAGTCCACACACACCCGCAGGAGGGGCTCACAGCATCAAGAATGTTGTCTGAGCCGGGCTCGGTGGCTCAGCCTGAAATCCCGCGCCTTTGGGAGGCTGAGGTGAGTGGATTGCCTGAGCCCGCGGGTTCGAGACCTGCCTGGGCAGGTGAGACCTCATCTCTACAATAAAATCCCAAAATTAGCCGGGCATGGTAGCGCACGCCTGTAATTCTGGCTACTCGGAAGGCTGAGGCGGAAGGATCGCCAGAGCCCAGCAGGTCGAGGTTGCGGTGGCCGGGAGCGGCCACTGCGCTCCAGTCTGGGCGACAGAGTGAGACTCCAACTCAAAAAAAAAAAAAAGAATGTTGTCTGAGGAAGCCCAAGCTTCTCTGGCCCCTGATGGATGGGAGTGGAGCCATGTGGTGTAAGCCCTGCCCTACCCTAGCCACAGGGGAGCTGGGCACCATCTTCCTGAGTCTCGGTTTTCAAACCGAAGTCATTCAAGGGGTGAGGATTTTAAAACATCTTCTCTTCAACGGTGTCTTATAAAAGTCGAAAGCAAAACCCACACAAAATTTTCAAGCATGCAACCAGAGAAATACTCTTCTTGCTCTGCCGGCCACTCTGAGCAGGACCCTGGATCGAAGGGAGCTCAAAGGGACTGTGATCTGGCCCTGCATATGCTGAGGAGGGAGGAGAGGAAGCCATGAGAATGGGCTGAGGGCCAAGGACGCACTGGGACTGCACGAGCAGGGACCCAGAATCAAGGGGGCTGGACAGGAGTGACAGCAGCTGAGGACAGAGATGACGGCAGTGGCGTCTGGGGCAGGGTGGGAGCAGAGAGCGGCAGAGGCTAGGGCTGTGAAGAGACAGTAGCAAGAGCGGCCTGTCTGCGGGAGGAAGCACTGACAGCCACTGTCTCTCGAGAGCTCGCAGCTGTCCGGGATCAGTCTGCAGGACCAGGCGCTGTCCCTCTCTGTCCCTCACTACCAGCATGCACATGGTTTCCCTAGCAGCAGCACCCAAGAAGGACATCTTGGGTGAGACTTACAGACTTGTTTTCTTAAAACAAATAAGTACTCAAATTCACAAGACTATGACAGCTTCTCACAAGCTTTTATTTTTATTTTTCTAACCAGCACATAGCCTGGTGCACGTTGCCGGGTGGGCATCCAAAAACTTTTTTTTTTTTAAAGGCAATTTATAACACCGAGAGGACTCCATTTCAGTGTTTCCAAAAATGTGGTTATGCCTGGAAAGGGTATATTTCCCCATGACCCTGGAGGTTTTGTCCTTATTTTTATAAGCCACCTCAGACAGACATGTTAGACGACACTTAAGTGCTTTGGAAAGGCAGTACAAAAATTCTCAAGAAATTCAAGAGTTGGGGTGCTTGCTGGGAAGTCTGTGGCTTCTGCAGCCCAGGGAGGCTTCACAGTAGTTGGAGGTCATGG
The DNA here is from genome assembly GCA_027257055.1 of Cephalopachus bancanus. Taxonomy (NCBI): domain Eukaryota; kingdom Metazoa; phylum Chordata; class Mammalia; order Primates; family Tarsiidae; genus Cephalopachus; species Cephalopachus bancanus. The sequence continues at coordinate 595,197 of JAPVLO010000490.1, read as the reverse complement.
ACTGTCTTCCGTGTCCCTCCATGACGGCTCCCTGGTTGGTCCCCATGAGTCTTCCAGCGGAAGGCCGACCAACAGGGAGGGGCTGGGAAACGCCTCTCACCAGTCTAGGCCTCACGCAGCTGTCGCTGACCTCACATCAGTGGTTTAGCTACAGAGCACGTCATCTTGAAAGTGCCTCTTCCATTGGTGCCACCAAAGAGAGCAGCAGAGAACCAGAATCAGGCACTCAGAGCCGTCATCACAGTGATCTCCCCCCTCCCTCCAATGAACTACCTGCATTCGATGTGCAGTACACAGGGACAGAGTTTTTAGAAATTAAATTACTTCCTTAAAATTCAATATGCCATCATTACATAAAATTCTCTTTGGGAAGGCCTTCCAATTCAGTTCTCAAGATTAACTTAAAAAATGTGCAAAAACAAACACTGACCTCAAATAAATAGAAAAACAAGTGAGACAGAGCTAAACTCTTTTTCAGTTCTGTTTTTAAATTAAAGTTCAAAACGCCAGCTGCACTTCAAAGACTCTGCAGGATGAAATGCGTCGAGCAGGCTATTGAAAACAGCCTCGAGTCTGAGCTGCATTTTCCAGTGAGGTTTTCTGGGTTCAAAATTCACCATGGATGCCTCCACTGAGATCCTTCACCACTCCTTCTTTCGCCAGCTTGAGGAGGAACTTGGTCTCCGTGGTCACGTTATGCATGGTCTGCAAGTTCATGGCCGCCATGCACTGATTGTCGAAGTAGTGCAGAGGTGTTCTGGGCTGACTGAGGTCATAGCCAAAACCTGCCAAGCTGACTTCATCGCACAGATGTGTGGCTAAGACAACGGCAATGACACCAATTGTGGGGACATTCTGGAAAAGAAAAAAGAAGAAAGAGAAAAAAGTCTTAGTACGATCCACAGCTCTGCAGGTGCTGTATGTGCTATGCAGTCATAAAAGCTGCCCTGGGCTGCAGTTTTCTACACCACATACTCTTATACATCACATCATCTTACATGCCAGGAAATTGCAAAGTCTAACTCCCCACGCAGGCTGGGAATCCAGACGTGAAGACATGGTTTGTGATATGAAGACTTTTAACACACCCTCAAGGACAATTCTTGCACCAAGCTGAAAGGTGCACTTTCCGAAACTTCTATCCTACATAGGATGTCCACAATCACACAACCAGCCCATTGCCTCCATGACAAACGTCTGCGAGGTCTGCTCTGGGACACATGGTTGCAGGGCCTTGCACACTCCTGCCCGGGCCGTGGTTTCTGGAGCCCGTCCCTTCTCGAAACAGTCCTGCCAACGAAGGCTTACGTTCATCTATCCGCAGCCACATCTCACTTCAGAGCCCCTTCGTTTTTCCGGCAAAGAACACTTCCAGGCCACCTCCACAGTCACGGCTGCTAAGCCAGTGTCTTCCCACCCTCTGTTGGGGCAAGTGCATTTTTCAGGCCTGGGTTAAGGACCCGCACGCTTGTTCCTCTTGAACAAGTGTCCTACTGGCTTTGGTCTAGGACGCCCGATGTCCAAACTGCTCTGGATTCCAGCCGTGGCGCCACCCCCTCCTCAGGTCTGGCATTTGTGTGGCTCCGGGAACACGCAGATGTGGCGCTGTGCTTTCTGGACCTCCCTCCGGTCTTGGCTAAAGGCAGGACACAGGAGAGGGAGGAGAGCAGGAGGGCCCGCAGTTCGCAGGCCTCCTCCAGCGGCTGCCGTGGATATGCTGGTTCACGGTCTCGCATGCAGCTTTTCACGTACAGACGTGCCTCCTTTCCGCTCATCCTCGTCGAACCCGTGGCTTCCACGAATAGCTCTCCGTTTCTCTCGATTGGAACAGTGGTCCCTCCAGCGATCCCCGACCTGGGTGGGATTAGGGAACGGCTACGGAACCCACAATCGTCTGCCAAAATCTGCTCCAGACTCCTCAGCATGGGGCATCCATCTCTCAAAGCCAACCTCACTTGTTACGAAGGAACGCAACGGCATTCTGCCTTTGGAAGTGGAAACCAAGGGACATCAACGCAAAGAGATCGTCCTGGGTAGCTGCAGGGCTCAAGGCGCTGTTCTGTCTTCTCCACGCTGTGCCCTAGTAAACAGCCTGGCACCCGGCATCAGGGGACACTCAAGCGATGTCTGAGGAAGGAGCATGTGAAATCAACTGCTCATATGGGGTGACAGATGGAGAGAAGTAAAAACGACAAACCCCCCCCAAACGTTTCTTTTGACAACATGCCCCCTGGATTGCAACTCCGCATCGCCCAAGACTTCTCCTCTGCTGAAAGGGCATACACCCAAAGAAGCTTCTGACACGGCAGGTTCAGATCAGAAGCCCTCTTTTCCGTTACTGCTTGCCTCCAAAGGAAAAAAGCCATTTCATCAGTCGTAAAAATAAATATTAAGTTCAAATAACATATAAACCGAGTATGCAGCAGAAAGTAAGTCTTCTATGATTTCCTCTCCAAAGAAGGCCTTCTTCCCGGTTTGGAGTCTGTTTCCAAGCTTTTACATATGTATTACATACACATTTTAAAATAAAAATGCGATCACCAGTATTCTGTATCTTGACTTTCTTGTTTAGCATATTGTGGCGGTATTTTCCTATGTTCTTATCTTTAGCAGACAATATTGCATAGACTGCATCATGATTTGTTTAAACATAATGATGAACATTTAAGTGTTTAGTCCTCTGCCACTGGTGATAGCGAATATCCTAGAATATGTATCTTTGCAGATTTCTCTAATTTCCTTGTAACAAAATTTTTAGTGTAAAATTGCTGAGTCAGAGGCTATTAATATTTAAAGCCAATTTATTTCACCAAACTATCCTTGAGAAAAAGTGCCAACTTCTTACGGTACCTACCTTCCTGCCAAACAAGGACATCATCAAACTTTTATGTCTTTGCTAAGAAAGTGGGTAAAATTATCATTCTAGCTCTAATCTGCTTTTCTCGATTACCGGTGAGGTTGAATTCTTTGGATATTTAGTTTTTCTTTTGTGAAATGTCTGTTCATATCCTTTGCCTGTTTTCTACTGGCTCGTCTTTTTCTTTTTGATGTAATAAGAATGTTTTGTGTTTTGAGAGTGTTTACTTGTGGTATATATGTGATACATTTTGTTTGAGATTTCCACAGAAGTTCTTAAAAGTCTTAAAGACAGGTTATTCAGATCACAAAGCTACAGGTTATAAAGGCATGCCCACCCCACCCCCTGGTGGCACACATACAAATTGCAGGTAAATAATCTCTACTGTAATAAACAGTCTTGAGCACAAAAGTTTCTCAAATTAGGCTGCAAAATAAAATCCCTCAGGGAATTTTGAAAATCTTAAAGCACATACCAATTAAATCAGAATGTCTGAGGTGGGACCCAGGCATTAATTGAAAAACACTGCTCTGGAGGTTTGACTTTATTTACTATCACCTATAAAATGACAATAAAAAGCAATTATTATCTGAGTGGTCCACAGAGGTACAATGTAAAGTCCTTTTCAGACCAGCGAAGTGCCTTCCAGTCCTGTGGTTATATGGAATCCTGGAGTAAGAATATCTTAAATAAACCGGGCTCAGTGGCTCAGCCTGTAATACCGCGCCTTGGGAGGCTGAGGTGAGTGGATTGCCTGAGCCCACGGGTTCAAGACCCGCCTGGGCAACTTGGCGAGACCTCATCTCTACAATAAATCAAAAATCAGCCGGGTGTGGTAGTGCGCGCCTGTAGTTCCAGCTACTCGGAAGGCTGAGGCGGAAGGATGGCCGGAGCCCAGCAGGTCGAGGCTGTGGTGGCTGGGAGCGGCCACTGCACTCCAGTCTGGCGGACAGAGTGAGACTCCAACTCAAAAAAAAAGAATCTTAAATAATATCTCAGGGACTAAAGAAAAGAGTGAGTCACAAAGAGAAGGCCAGTCAAACAATGAGGAGCCCTGCAGTCAAAATGGGAGTGCTAAACTTTAACACAGAAAAAGTCAAATCGATGGTAGGTTTCTTCACTGGAGATGCTTCTGGGTATACAGTTGAGCCCAAGTGAAATCTACACATTTCCCCTCAAACATAGCAAAGAACAGTTAACTTTGAGAAACAACAAAAACACCTTATCTCGGCCCCAGAACCTTGACTGAGGCTCTGAGTATTGAAGGATGTCAAAAGCAGTCTCTTTGATAATAACTGGATTCAAAATCCTGAAATGTTTTGGCTGCAGCGGGATTTTTTCTGCCACCTGCTTCCAAAAGAAGAGTCGCACCCAAAATGGCTAAGGAAAGAGAGCAAACAATCGTTAGTCATCCTCCCAGCGGATGGGAGAACCCAGGGGACCCTATGTAATGCGTTCTACAGCAGAGTCACTAAGATCTATGCAAATCCATTACCTCTACTCAAGAAAGCCAATCTAAGATGCAATTTGTAAAGGTGGTGCTGCACAACAGAGGAACTGCCAAACCAGCTCTCATGTGTGTGTGACAGGAATTCCTCAGTGGTACTCCTTTTGTGGATCACAGACATCCACTTTGCCCAGGGAAGACCAAGCAAGTTGGTCCAATTTAAGTATGACTTGCGGGCCCATCGGATGGGCTCCCCCTGCATTCTCTCTCTTCACTAACTCTGTTTCCTAGTCCCATAAAGTCTCGCAACGACTGACTGCAAGTCACTGCATGTGGGCTTCACCTTCCAGCTAGATCTTGTGCCCTACAGACGATCCAGGAGACCGTGCATGATAACCTGTGCAGAATCAAGCTTTGGAGATACAAATTCTCCATCACACGGAGCTTCTGTGAAAAGTCTAATGTGTCCTATTACTTTTACGGACAGCTGGTTTGTGCATGTACACACATGTGCACACACTCCTTGACAGTTGACCTCTGAAATTTATTTGAATATAATGGATGGGATTATAAAGTAATGAGATTGATTATGGTAAAGACAAACAAAAAGAATATGACTGAGGAAGGGCCCCCTCCCCTCCACATATGCCACTCTGGAGTGCCGTAAATTTATTCCAGCAAGGGAACCACTGGCCAAAGCATTTTTGGAGACTCTCTTCAGGAATACTGCTTAGCGATTTTACATATATTGTTTTGAATGTCCTCAATAATGGTTTATATTCATCCAAGTAAATCTAATTTCTGGAATTAGCTAAAAGCCACGCAAGTTCAAGGGTGGAGAATAAGATGGGCGATCAACCTCGTTAATAACAGTTTAGGTTCCAATATTGATATTCGCATTAAGTAATGATCACCATTTTCACATATGACTCTTAATAAGGCTCTGAAAGCCATCTGCATCAAAGAAGTTCTAAGTTCTGAGGGGTTTCTACAAGAAGAGTGACTGTCATTTGAAAAACCATACAAAAGCATGTATTCCACTGTGTGTGTTTAAAAATAAGTCTGTAAATACAACCAGAGACTCCTTCACTTTCTATAAGGCACATTTGATAGAATAATTTCTAGTGCTTACCAGGGTTTCATGTTTTACCATTGCTTGAAGCCAGTTGAAGTCCACACTCTTAAATAAAACAGCAACAAACAAGTCATTGGAATAATATTCAAGGTCAGACAGTGGTGCACCCTCTGGATAAGTCATCCTTATAGTAGTTTTATTTCCAACATGCTCTGAATATCCCTCAACTGGCGCACTGTTTAACCTATTTAAATAAAAAGGACAAAGACACACTGATGAAGCGAGCCACGCTGCATTATCACACCACACAGCATCCCATGTCATGTCCTCCACGTTTTCTTAGGCCTGGAAATGAGTGTGCGGTGGGGGGTAGGCCATCCTTCCCAGCAGCCTCCTGTTCCCTCAGAGCTCCATCCTTTGCAGCCTCCAGTCCATGACGGAAAGCTCAAAGCCAATCCCTGAATGCCAAGCAATTCCACCTAGTCTTGTTATTTTTGGCCAACCCAAGCATATTACATTTTGGGCTTTCTCTGGACACCAGGAAAGTTTCCTTGAAAATTTCCCGTTGTGCTCAGACGTCAGTGGTCTGGCTAGAATTTCAAAAAAGTAACCAGAAAGGAAAATCTAGGAACTCAGGCAAGGCACACACAACCGCAGTTCTACTAGAGAAAGACGGGCACTGGGCCGCAGGTGCGCCACCTGGCCTGTAAGAAAGGACTCAGGGCACTTATTTCGCTCAGTTCACTGAAGGCTTTACAGGGCACTTGTCTTGGGGGAATTCTAAGAATTCCTCCAAAAGCAGTATCACTCACCCTGCTACACAGTTTTGAAATCCCCCGCAAAAGTCAATTTGGTTGTTTACCTGTCACTACACCTGCATCAAACCTTCGTTCTATCCCACTGCCACCTCTAGACCTTAAACACCTAAACCCTGGATTATTAAAAGATGTCACCAGATGTGACAAATGCAAGGCATGATCCTAGACCAGATTTTAAACATTCTTCTTTCTTCTCTCTCTCCTTTTTTTTTTTTTTAAATTAAAGGATATATTGAGATCACTGGTGAAGCCTGAACAGGGTCTGAGGATAGGGTCTGCATCCGTTTATTAATATAATGAATTAACTGCATTGTGTTAACTTCCTAATTAAATATTTTCTGTGGTTCTTTAATAGAATGTCCTTGTTCTTAGAAAATGCACACCGAAGTATTTGGAGGTAAAGGGGTTTGATATTTGCAATGAACTCTCAAAGAGTCCAGAAAAGAATAACTGTATATAAAACGAAAATTAAAAAGCAGATGTGATAAAGTGTTGTCAACCAGGGAATCTGGGAGAAGGGTAGATGGGAGTTCTTTGCATGATTCCTGCAAGTTTTCTGTTAAGTTTGGAACTGTTTTAAACCAAAAGGCTGTAGAAAGATAAGAAAGCTTCTTAGCTGACCTTCGCCTCAGGCTCAAAGCCACCCTCCCTGTGTCCAATGCCCAGTGGCCTCTTGGTGCACGAAGTCCACGACCCCCAATCAGGTAACCACCACCATTCCACATCTCCTGAGGCCCCTCCCTCCTCCTCCTGCCTCACCCTCCCCCCATGCCTCTGTGAAGAGCCAAATCCCGCCTTTCTCCAAGGCCAGCTCCAGGCTGCCCCTCCTCCTTCACCTACGCCTGTCCTCGGGCCCAGGTGTGCACCGCCAGCACCCCTGGCTCTCCCTTCTCTCCCCTAGCAGTCACGTACTATTTTCCAGGCGTGGGATTCCGGCCCTAGTTCTCCCAGTGCTGCCCGCAGACAGGTGAGCATTTCTCTCTCCAAGGTTCTGGAAGCCTCTGACCCTGACTGGAGCCAAGGAATTCTAAGGCCTGGCCCACACCCAAGGCCATCCTGTGATGCCACTGTGTCTTCATCGATGCCCCTGGCTGACTGTGAGCGCTTCACTCCTTGGGCTATTTTAAGGAATGAGAATAGCCCCATCACTTGACGCAGCGCCTGTGCACAAAAAACGCCCAGCAGAGGCAGCTGGTGTGCCCTGTCACCCAAGCTTGGCCACTCGATGCTCTGACTCTCTCACTTCACACCATTCCTGCCCTCTTGCGGCCTGTGCCGACACCCCTTGCTTTCGGACTCAGTGTTCCCTCTTCTGCTGCAATCCTGACGTGAATCCAAGAGCTTCTGTCTGCTAACACGTCTGTCCCCATAAGGGCTGCACTATTACTGTTGCCATCTCACAGATCAGGAAACGGAGGCACAGGACAGTTTGGAAACTTGCCCAAAGTCACGGCTACTGGGGACAAAGGTACCATGTGAAAACATAATTACTTTTAGGCTCAAAATATCCAAGACGGATCCTGTCATCCTCCCTCACAACCAGAGAATTTTCCACTATTCCATTTCTGACACTGGTTCCACTAATGTCTTAGACCCCCACCCAGACTAGAAATCTTAGTGTCTCCTGATGTGAGTTGTCCAACGGCCGGAAATCCTTGTCATTTACCTCGTCAATATGCCTTCAGGTGTAATCTCTTGTTACTATTTCCATTTCCTGCATCTGGCTCCAGGCTCACACACTAAACCCCGGCCCCCAGTCCTCCCTTCCCGGCTTCCAGTCTGGCCCACGGCTGCTCTCATCATGCTCCTGGCTCTGAACCTCCTGAAGATGGAGACAACTCACGTTGGCCACAGGGTATCAAGGGCTTGAAAAACACCCATATACCCTGACGCCAACAATTCTACTTCAAGGAACTTCTCCAAGGCAGTAATCAGAGATGGACATAAAGACACATGTATGAGATATGTCAAGCATTTTCACAATAACAAAGAAAAGTGAGAACATCCTGGCTGTCCAGCAAGAGAACAACTAAGCGACTCACAGTGCTCTCATATAAAAAGGAACAGGAAACATTTACTAAAACAAGGCTTCCAAGACATCTGATGACCTCAGAACCTATTTGCAATATTAAGTTTACAAAAGCAAACTACCTTATACAAATCTAAATGCACTCAGTATGTGTATACAACAAAATTGGAAGAAAAACAGCAAATTTATCATCATTGGTTATCTGTGCTGTCAATTATTTTTTCTTATATTTTTCTAATCTTCAATAATAAACCTATTTTACTTTTTTTTTTTTTTGAGTTAGAGTCTCACTCTGTCACCTAGTGGCAAACTCACGGCTCACCAAAACCTCCCACTCCTGGGCTCAGGCGATCCTTCCACCTCAGTCTTCCGAGTAGCCAGGACTACAGGCGTGCACCACCATGCCTGGTCAATTTTAAAATTTTGGGTAGAGAGGAGGTCTCACTATGTTGCCCAGGCTGGTCTTGAACTCCTAGGCTTAAGAAATCCTCTCACCTCAGCTTCCCAAAGTGCTGGGATTAGAGGCATGAGCCATCACACTTGGCTCTATTTTACTTTTATAATCAGAAAAACAATTTCTAAACAGGGACACCAAGAAGCATCTAGGATGACTGTCTACTGCCTCTCGTGGTGAGCTCAAGCCCCTCTGGGTGCCAGCACCAGCCAGCACCGCCATCCAGTGCTCACCACCCCCAGGCCTCTGCTTTGGAAGTCAGACTTCCTCTTTTGCTGGCTAACCAAACCTAGCTCACCGCCTTCTTCTTCTTCCCCAGCCTCACCGCCTCTGGAAAGGCTCTGCACCTCCTGCATCCAGGGGCTCCTCAAAGTGAAGGTCGGTGTGGCGTCTGGGGCATCCCATCTTTTTGTGCGCTTGCTGTGACTTCTCTAATAGTGAGTCCCTCGAGGGCAGGGCCTGTGAGCACTTCCTGTGTCCCTCAATGTACCTGGAGCTGCCCTGGGCAAGAGCAGTAGACTGGGTTCTAGCAGAGAAAGGTCGGTTTTAAAAGCGATGTACCTTATCACAACATCGAACTGGTTCAGGGCCTGGCCCAGCTCTAGTCCATGCAGGATCCCGCCACTTCCGATCACCACACAGCGCAGACAGCTCTTGGCTTTCAAGTGCTCGGGAAAGTCATGCTCTGGCAACAGTTCCAAGAGGGTCTGGATCTTACTGGAGAACTTCCGGAACCCAAAAGGAGGATCATACTTGTACTCGGCTTCACCCACGCTGGGGGCCTTCTGCACAAAAGGCAGCAGGTCCATGCTATACCTGTGCTCAAACAACTGTGCCATGGACGACTTCGCAAACTTGGGCCGACACTCCTTCTGCAGGACTTGCTGAGCATATTTCTGGGCTCTCTGGAATGAAACAACACCAGTCCGAGTTTAGAAATCTCTCTGGCATTAACCGACTCTCACAGATGGCATCGTGTCCTGTGATGTCTGCTGCAGCTCCCTTATTTGTGACTGTCTTTTAACACAGAGCACTTGCCTTTTAGAATTAGTTTACGCTCAGAAACCTGAAGAAACAACCTGGGAGAATCACACGACAAGAAGATAAACGCAACAAGGGTATTTATTTCATTGCACGAGTAAAGCAGGAAGGACTCTCACCCCTCCTAATCCTGGCCCCTCACTGTTCACATACATGGGGTGAAAAATGTACTTTGAAGTGCTTAAGATTTCATCAAATTAGGTCACATGCTGTCACATGGGTAACCTCTGAGGACATTATGCAAAGTGAGATAAGCCAGGCACAAAAAGACAAGTACTATATGATGAAAGTAGCCAAATTCACAAAAACAGTAGTCTGCTAGTTCCCAGGGGTTGAAGAGAAGGAAAGTGGGAGGACTGTTTCATGGATAGTTTCAGGTGTGCACAGATGAAAATGTTCTAAACATGTGCTTCACAACAGTGTAAATATACTTAACACTGCTGAACTGTTCCTCTAAAAATAATCACGCGGGCACATTTTATGCTGTTTTTTCTTAACCACAATTTAAAAAAGAGGTTTCGTGTTTCAAGTTTCCATCTAGCAGGATGAGAAACAGGCTTCTTCATCAGCTGGGGTGCTGAGCCTCCCCGTCTGGAATGCAAATTACCTTCGGTGTAATCAGGGAACAATGTCCCCTTGACACAGAAATTGCCTTGGGTTCATCTGCATTTTCCCAGCGTGCTCGTGCTCGTGTTTTGCATCAGCAGGGACCCACTGCTGAATGCTGCATGCTTAAGCCCAGCTGAAGGCAACCAGCCTCAGAGGAACATGGCGCCAACATCCCCCTTACCCCACTGCCTTCCCCAGGGCTCGGTCGGCCGAACGCTGCCTCAGAGCTGCGTGCCGGGTTCACAGTAGATTCTCCCCAGTCTCTGTGTTTTCTGTCCTTGTCTCCAAATTCAGCAGCCCTGGCCCTTGTCTGACACCCCCTCCCACCCACCCAGCTGCCTTTGAGAAGGGGTGTGTGTGTGTGTGTGTGTGTGTGTGTGTGTGTGTGTCTGTGTGTGTGTGTGTGTGTGTGAAGTCCTATGTTTACCAGGATATTTATTTTTAGGAATCTGACATGTCTTTTGAACTCTGTCAGTATCACTATTTTGAGGATTATTACTACTGTCTAGTTTTAAATGTTTGCCCCAACTATGTTTTTCCTCAAAGTCTTATTTCCATTGTCTGATTTTTGTTTAATATATTTTTCAAGGAACATATCTACCCTATTATCACAGAAATGCTTTAAAAACAATTACAGCTTCAAAAAGTTGCTAGTACTCATGAAGGGCACACTGTCTACACCTCGTGGATCCGGCCGCATTTCTGAAAAGGGGAACTGATAGTCTGCACCTCAGAGATGCTGATGCAGACACCACGCATAGGCACTGCCTCAGTTCACCCTGTGACACCTATGACACCACACCCTGCAAGACGGTCATCAGCATCTTTGTTCTGAGGGCTCAAGGTGGCATAAGCGGTAAGAGGTCTGAGCTGGCATGTCAACCTGGGTTGATGACTTTCCTGGCTCCTAAAACAACAGCCTCTACCACCCACAGAAAACAACACACAAACATACCACTGATGACAACTGTTTGAATGTGGACAGGCATCTTCATGAAGAATCAGTGGGAGAGCAAAGCAAGGAACAGTCATGACCCTGCACCCCTGAATGGAGTGGCGAGCCCCTGACTGGGCCTGCCGAGCGGGCAATGCTCCACATCTAGTGGGCACTGAATGTCAAGCTGGTGGAGTCAGGGCACTCCATGGGCCACCCACGCCATCCATGTTTGTCTCACAATGCTAGGCCCAGAGGTCACGAACAGCAGTTTTCCAAAAGGCCTAATTCCTCACTATATAAAAACACCCCAAGCATCTGGTTCTATGAATCTCCTGGAACAGAAAGAAACATCTGAGAAGGGGCAAAAGAGGCCCAGAGAAGCTCAGCGACAGACTCACAACCAGAAAGAGACCCGTGAGCAAGCTGGAAACAGAAGCCCGCTCTCTGGGGAGGCCCGATTTCTCTTTAGAAGCTTCGTCTGGAAAGGAGTGAACCCTCGTTGCATTCCCATTCCAGCAAAGAGTTCGTTTCAGGCTTCAAACTTAATTTTCTAGAGTGAGAGCAGAGCACATGGCTCAGGAACCATCTTGTGACTGTGATCCCTCCCGGGCCTGCTTGACAGCGGGTGCAAGCACGTCCTGAGCCAATCAGTGCTCGAAATGCCGCTGGAAACACTACCCCCACAGCAATGCCCTTTCAACTCGTTTCAAGATATGGAACAAGCTCTGAGACAGGTCCTGGGATAATTTCTTCCAGCCAGAATTTGTCTCAGCCTGTCTCCTCCCTCTTTACCATGTGTGTGTGGCCCCAAGCATCTGGTTCTATGACTCTCCTGGAACAGAAAGAAACACCTGAGAGGGGGCAAAAGAGGCCCAGAGAAGCTTAGCGACAGACTCACGACCGGAAAGAGGCCCCTGAGCAAGGTGGAAACAGCAGTCCGCTCTCTGGGGTTCCAGCACCGAAATCACAACCACTGGGTGAGGAAGGAGGCAGGCCCAGGAAGGAGGCAGGCCCAGGAAGCGGAGGGCTGGGGCCTGCATGGCGTCGACCCAGCTGAGGCTCCTGGAAAGCGGGGAGCTGGTGGGCTCTCTCTCAAGGTACTAAACTCCTACTTGTCTCAAACCCAGGGTCGAAAATGAAGGTTTCAATTTTAAGTGCTCCAGGCTGAGTTTGCAGGCTGCCCACAATTAAGAATAAATGGATGCCTGGTGGCCCCAATTGTCAATGCTTGTGGCAATTTGCCATGGAAAACCGCAATGTGAAAATTCACTTAAGGGTATGTAAAAAAAAAAAAAAAAAAATCAAAGTAACTTTGGTCAACAAAATCTCCACTTTCATTTCCATTCTGTAATTTTAAGGATAACCCTTTTCAGAAACATTACCTAAGTAGCATGGTTCTTAGTAAGAGGCAATGCTCTATCGCATTTAAGTGAGACTCCAACTCAAAAAAAAAAAAAAAAAAAAATTCCAGGACAGGGCGGAGCATTTGGATTGAAGAACTTTGGGTCTGGAATTAACTAAATGTGGGAGGAAGCCCAATTCTGCAGGGACTGTGTGATCTGGGGGCATTGATGACCTTATGGAACCTTTATTTCCCACATCTGTAAACTCTGGTTCTGGTTCTTCCTCGAAGGGTTGCTCTGCTGTCCAAAGCATTTTGCCCGGGGACTGGCACATATGGAGCTTTGTATGACATCCCACAGGACAGTAACTGAAGGTAAAGCTACTGACACATTTAACTCATATTTCAGTTAACCATCTATAGCTTTTACCCAGTTAAAAGCAGAAAGTAAAAGAGCCAGCTTGCAGAATGAACACTGAAGTAAAAATTCACCAGCCAGTGGTGGCCTGGGGCCAGGGGCTGGGGACGGACAACCAGGGGGCTCGAAGGAACTAGCTCCGGCGAGGGAATGTCCTAAAACTGAACTGTGGTGATGTGCTGTGACTGTATAAACTTATTAAAGCTTTTCGAACAGTATGCTCAAAGGGCAAATCTTATGGTATGATGGCATTTCATCACCATCAACTGTTAAGAAAAAAGTCAGAAGACCTGAAGGCTGGGCTAAGTTCTGGACCTACTTAACTAGTGGTGAGTGATCTTGTTGAAGCTTTTATCCCTAGGTTGAAGCTTCAGTGCTGTCACCTCTAAGACATTCCAGGAGGTTCCAGGAAAAGGGGAAAGGGCACCAAGGAGAGAGAAGAACCCGCTTGGAGGCGCTGAGACCTGGGCTCATCGAACACCTTAGCCGGGCGCACCCTGCTTACTGCAAACGCGTGGTGTAGGTCTGCAGAGTCCGAGAGAAAACCGGGAAGGAGCAGCTGAAACAGCGCGGCCATAATTAACTGCACTGCACAGAATGCAGTCCCCAGGGTGACTTGTGGTCTGCAGCTCTCTGAGAAGAAGGAGGGCCGAGTTCAAATTGCAGGACCACGCAGCCCAAACCTACATTGGCACGAATGTGCCCTCATCTCCCTTCAGACATCTTTTAGGTGCAATTTCACATCTGAACCACACTTTGAAGTGCCCACGTAGCCCTTGAAAGACTCTGGGTAGTCTTTTAAACAACTGGCACATGGAAATACATCTTTAAATAGAAAATACAAAACCCACAAACCAACACAGCCACCCTTCCTCTTCCACTGTACTAATGCAGGCCGGGCTCAGGGCAACCGAGGTGACACTCGTGTTGACCAGGGCTGGCAGGGTCCCACTGGCACTGTGAATCGCTGAATGGAACCGACAGAGCCAACGGGGCCTCCCCGTGGGGTTCTGAGACCCTCTTCTGTCGACACACATCCACAGTCATTCCGATCTGCCCACATGCTCTTGGTGGTAAGGACCAGATCTGCACTGACGGCCCAGAGACAGGGCTCTCTTTGTGGAGAGCGCACACTAAACTCCACCTCACAGCCATTTACAACACAAGGACCACACGGGCCGTTTCCTCCACTCTGGGACTGAAAAGATGGCTTCTGTTCTTACTTCAGCGGTGCACAGCCAGAGATCAACTTCTGGAGCTGCTCAGTGTGGCATTCAAGGACTTTCACTCACTAGCGCTGTCTCATTTTCAGCCTCATAGCCTGTGTTTTCCCGCTCCCAATCCTCAGTGATACGCAACTCTTGCCATTCCTCTCACAGGCAAAGAAAGCCCTCGGAGGCCTGTGCTTTTGCACAAATTGCCCCTTCTGCCTGGAAGGAAGCGAGGGGTGTGGTGATGGTCATTTTGAAAAGTGGGGCATTTTGAGACAGTAAAAAATGTTAAAAAGCTGCTCTTAAAAGTCTCAAGTTATAGAACAAAAGACATGCCCAATTCCATCTTACAGCAGGCTTTCACTTTCTACTTTATTCACTTCTAAACCGACAGACTTTTGTAAACACATTTGACTAACATAACTGCCCCTCTAGTCTTTCTCTTCCCCTGCAAAAATTACAAATGACTTTCTCCTTTATTCGTTTCTGTATTGTTTGCATTTTGGGGGCTATTTTTACAACAGGAAAAGTGCTCCGTTGGAAATTTCTCAGAACTGGGCTGGTGTGGCTGGCTGACACTCTGGGCCGCCTTCTCAGTTTTGCTCAGGGAGCTACGGGCTCTTCCCCAGGCGGGGGTGGGACCCAGGAGGCTGACTTGCCCGTAAGTTCCTCCCACCTCCCTTGTCAGTGGCTGGTCAGGAATCCCCACTGAAGCCCATCGAGGCAGGGCACTGGCACCTGTGAAGTGCTGATTGGTCCAGCTGTGAGCTTCGGTCTTAAAACTGGCCCCATCGGCCGAACTGAAAGGACTTACATTCCACGGTTCTGGGAAAAGGGGTGGGTGGGGGGTGGGCTTTTCTCTGCCTACTAGTGGACAGTCAACAGAACCATCAGTCCTACTCCTTGAAGGGACATTAAACCTCACGTGCATCACTGAATGCACTCTAAAAGTTGCCTGTTACAGCTGGATTTTCTGTAGAATCTGGAGTTCAAAGATGATGCACGGTCACACTGTGGTTCAAGTAATATGTCCCCGTCCCTCTGGAATCTCATATGCATAAGTGCACATTAATTAAAGTCAGACATTAAGCATGCAACTCCATCTCCCAAGAGCTGGGCTGGAAGACAGACTGTTGAGATCCTTTGGTGATAAACGTCGGGATTAAGGTATGAAGGAGTTTCCAGAACACAGAGATAAGATGATCAGGAAAGGCTTCCTAGAAGAAGCAACTCCTGAACTGAGATTTGATTGGAAATACGAGTAACAGAGAGGCAAAGGACAGGGAAAGATTCCAGACAGAGAAGCAGGAAAAAATGTGGCAAAAACAGGGCAGGCTTTTCCAACAAACAGTGCTAGGACAGCTGGAGAGCCATGTGCAAAGGGAGGAATTTGGACCCCAACCTCACACCATACACAGAAATGAACCTGAAACCAAAGAGGTAAGACGATACAATTGTCAGGGGAAACTTAGAGTTAGGCAATGGTTTCTTAGCTACATCACCAAAAGCACAAGGGACAAAAGGGAAAACAGATAAACTGAGCTTCCTTAAAATTAAAGACGTTTGTGCTGCAGATAAAACCATCAAGAAAGCAAAAGACCCGCTGCAGAATGGGAGAACATGTGCAAATCACACACCTGATACAGAGGATCAGTATCCAGAACACATAAAGAACCCTTATAGCTCAAAAAAAAAAAAAAAGCCAAATAACCCAGGTTAAAAAAAAATGGGCCAAGTATTTGAATTGACATTTCTCCAAAGAGGATATACCAATGGCTAATCACATGAAAAGATGCCTAACATCCCCAGCTATCAGGGACAGGCCAATCAAAACCACATGAGGAATCACTTCACATCCACCAGGATAGCTACAATAAAAAAGGAGCAGCCACCCTTTGGGAGGCTGAGGTGAACGGATTGCCTGAGCCCGTGGGTTCGAGAACCGCCTGGGCAACTTGGCGAGACCTCATCTCTACAATAAATAAAAAAAAAATAGCCAGGTGTGGTAGCGTGTGCCTGTAGTTCCAGCTACTTGGAAGACTGAGGCGGAAGGATTGCCGGAGCCCAGCAGGTCCAGGATGCAGTGGCCACTCCAGTCTGGGTGACGGAATGAGACACCAACTCAAAAAAAAAAAAAAAAAAAAAGGAGCAGATAATACAAAATGCTGGCAAACATGTGAAGAGATTAGCACTCTTGCTCACTGCTTACGGGAATGTAAAGTGATGCAACCATTTTGGAAAACAGTCCAGCAGGTTCTCCAACATAGCCGAACATGGTTACCACAATGACACAGCAATTATACACCTAGAAGAACCGCAAACAGTTACTCAAACAAACACTTATAGACACATGTTCACAGCAGCATTATCTATAATAGCCCAAGGTGGAAACAAACCAAATATCCATTAACTGATGAACGGATACAAAACGTGGTACAACCACACAAGGGAATATTCTCCGGAAATGAAAAGGAACAAAATACTGCCAACACAGATGAACCTCAGAAACACGACACTCCGTCAAGAAGCCAGCCATCGCCGGGCTCGGTGGCTCAGCCTGTAATCCCGCGCCTTTGGGAGGCTGAGGTGAGTGGATTGCCTGAACCCGCGGGTTCGAGACTCGCCTGGGCAGGCGAGACCTCATCTCTACAATAAATAAAAAAAAATAAGCTGGGCATGGTAGCGCACGCCTGTAGTTCCAGCTCCTTGGAAGGCTGAGGCGGAAGGATCGCTGGAGCCCAGCAGGTCGAGGCTGCAGTGGCCGGGAGTGGCCACTGCACTCCAGTCTGGGCGGCAGAGTGACTCCAACTCAAAAAAAAAAAAAGAAGCCAGCCACCAAAGACCCTGTAATATGTGACTCCATTTGTATGAAATGCCTGGAGTAGGTAGTTCTACTACCTACTTTTAAAAGTTGCTCTTAAAAAGTCTCAAGTTATAGAACAAAAGACACGCCCAATTCCATCTTACCAAAGCAGGCTTTCATTTCCTACTTTATTCATTTCTAAACTGACAGAATTTTGTTAATACGTTCGACTAACATAACTGCCCCTCTAGTCTTTCTCTCTCCCTACAAAAATTACAAATGACTTTCTCCTTTATTCATTTCTGTATTATTTGCATTTTGGGGGCTATTTTTACAATGGGAAAAGTACTCCTTCAGAAATTTCTCAGAACTGGGCTGATGTGGCGAGCTAACACTCTGGGCTGTCTTCTCGGATTTGCTCAGGGAGCTATTACCCCTTCCTCAGGTAGGGGTAGGACCTGGGAGGCCGACTTAGTGACAGCTAAGGGACATGGCGTTTCTTCGGGCGACGATAAAAACATTCTCAACTTAGACCCTGCTGATGGTGGCACAGTTCTGGAAACACGCTCAAACCCTCACACTGTACACTTTAAGTGGGTCAACTTTACGGCATGTTAACTCCAGCTCAATGAAGATGTTCTGAGAGAAAAAATGAAAGAGGTTTCACTAGGGACCTGTGAGGGTCTGAGTGTGCCTGGATCAGGCGGTGCAGGGACAGAGGAGGCTGGAGGGACACGCAGGAGCCATCATGAAGACGGCTGCAGGCCAGGGCAGGGGCCTGGCTGTTCTTTTGAAGGTGGAGTGACACCAGGGCTCTAAGGAGGGAAGCGGTGTGTCTTATTCAAATTCTGAATACCCCCACTGTGGCCTTGGTGGGGCTGTCGATGCAGAAAGGCAGGTGAGGAGAAACAAAAGCTGGGCAATGGACGAGAGCAGCGGAGTCCTAAGGGCAGCCCTGGCCCGCCCTTCCCTGCTTCTGGAATCCCCAAAGCCACATGCTTTTATCAATACAGTCCCCACTTGCAAACAACTTATGCTTGAGAGGACGGCAAAAAGGCTCACACAAGTTATGATAATGCCAGGTGGCATCTGGCAAGTTTCACAGAAGTTCTGAGGCACCACTGAGGTTCGGTCTGAAAGTCACTTTGGGGACTAAGTGCCATATGTGGGTGTTCCCTGAGCATTGCCCAGCTGAGGCAACTCCACGCAGAGTTTAGAAAAAAGCCCCAGGTTACAAACCAGTCTCCCCTTTCCACTCAGGTACAGGCAAGTTTCAGAGAAGCATGGAGAATCAGGGCTGGAGGGATCAGAAAGGCCCCATGGCCACTCCCTGTCCGATGCCGAGTTCTACCTACAGGATCCCTGGCTTCCTTAGATTTCCAGAGACTCACCACAAAGGAGGCCTATTTGTCCCATCCTTGGATGCCTGGGACCATCCGATCTTTCTCCCTTGAGCTTGGCTGCCACCCCCTGATGCACACCTCTGCCGTGACGGCCACCCGGGCAGAGCCCATCTTTCCACAGGCTAGACCTCTGACTTGATGACATTGGCTACCACCAAGTTTTCCCTCCTTAAAGTGACACAGATGTTCCCAACCCATCAACAGGTCCTCAGGGAAGTGGACTTGAACCTTGTCCCTGGTGATTTCTCAGAAGTCACTAGGATTCTTTGAGGGAACGTTAAAGACCAACAGCCCGACAACCAGAGCACTCGCCTGACCGCTGCAAGAACAAGAGACCCATCCTCAGTCTACCCTGCAGCTTAAGTTCCAAATGACTGCAGGCAGTCAGAGCATGTTAGCACAGATGGCGCTGGCTGGACAGTAAATCTGACTTGATTTCCCCCAAGATAGGGCCAAGACACATCTCCACCCTACGCTTGGGAAATGGCATGCTCAGCCCTCGCACAAGAGAGCTCACCTCTCTCCTCAATTGACCTGGACTCTTGAGCAATTACGGAATGGCTGGTGGGAGGGTAATGGGCAGAGAAAGTGGAGAAGCGGCAGCCTAGAAACCAAGGGAAGGGCTCACGGCACATCAGCAAGTCACACCAGTGCCTGATTCAAGGCCTTTGTCAGGAGACAGAAAACAGAGACAAGAAAGCCGTGAAGCGCCTTGGAGTTGAGAGATGCTTGGGAATGTCTGCTGGCCAGACAGAGCTGAGAGGAGAGAAACTCGAGCAGAGGACACTGGACACATCCTGCTCCACCAAAGCAGATGTGTTAATGCCGATGCAGTTAGTCAGCAGGCGTCTGGGGACAGGCAGACGGGGAAAGAAGGCTCTGTGACCAGCGAGACCCCGAGACGTGACAGCAGAGGCCAAACTGAGCATGTGTTACCTGAGCTCTTCATTTACTTGTTTGTGTTTGTCTGTACCACTAACAAATTTGAGGCACTTCGAAGGATATACAGATTAAAGTAGAAACGTATGAATAAAACTCAGGACTGGGAAAGAGGTTTTGTATACACTGTTTACCCCGCTTTTATGAATACCTATTACATAAGATACTGTTATCTTCAGTTCACAGCTCAGAAACCGGGACTCAAAACAATTAGGTAACTTGCCTAAGGTTTCACTAAGCGGCAATTAGATGGACATCTAGGTAGGAAATGTAAACTCTTTCCTCCTCTGCCTAGAATGTTTACTTGGCTTCTTCTCTGTGGACGCTTCCCACCTGGGCAGGGGGCTGAGCAGTCAGGAACTCAGATTCTGAAAACACACCCAAGCCGTAGTTCCACAATCTACCGGCTCAGGCAGCCTGGGGCAAGTGACTTAGTCTCCCTGTCCCTCAGTTTCCCCAGCTGTAGGATGGGGACGATCATAGTATCTGCATCTCCAGGACCGTTGTGAGGGTCAAATGAGTTCACATGGCTGACACTTCCAGTACAGTTCCAGGAACATAGTAAGCACTGACCCGGATTAACCAAACTTGGTTAAACTAGATGCAGACTTGGGCGGGCAGCTCGACCTTCCAGGCCATCATCTGTGAGACGGAGATGACGCTGGGATGTATGCCAGCCACGGAGATGACGTGAGATAACACATGCGACGCATCCACACGCGTCAGCTATCGTTCCTACCAAACTACGAGGTGAAGGTCCTCTCTTCCTCCATCCTGGGCTGAACATGAGGGGATAATTTAGCCACTCAGCGCATCGACGAAATCAGCATTTAATCTGCCAGTTGATTTAGATAAATGCAAATGGAAAGAAAAACCTTCAACGGCAATGTGAAATCGTTAAAACTAGGAATAAAAGACAAGAAGACCGTGTGATCATCAGATAATTTCTGTCTCGTCTGTTTTAAGAGCATGTCCACAGGCAGCATCAGAGCAAACTGCCTTCACAACAGGCGTCCCGGCGTGTGCTGAGGGGGTCCTGTCTCGCCCACGGCCCGGCTGCAGTAAACGGGAGAAGAACACTGTGGGCAGATGGGCCAGTGGTGCTGAACTTATGACTTTCTTTTAACATGTGCCGCCCGCTTCTCCGAGAGAGGGCCGGAAGCCTGCTCTCTCCCATGTGTCTGCCAACTCCCGTCCTCCTTCTGAGCTCACTTATACTACTCAGGGAAAGCCTTTCCTGACTTCTTCCCGTGTCTGGGTCAGGTGACCCTGCTGTGTGCCAGTGTGGACTCCCCAGGGCACCTTTTAGCACTGTCCCCCACCACGGGGCAGGGAGTGTGTCTCTGTCCCCGGGGCCTGTCTAGAGCTGACTCAGAGAAAGTAAAAGGAAGAGAGACCCCTGAGCCCAGCCAACAGGCTAGGTTCTACAGGTCCTTTCACTGAGAATGTTACTCTTGAGACACAACGAATGAGAGAGGAAAAGAGGCCAGATGTAGTGGCTCAGCATGTAATCCTAGCACTCTGGGAGGCCAAGAGCCGAGGATCACTTGAGGCCAGGAGTCTGAGACCAGCCTGGATAACATAATAAGACCCTGTCTCTATTTAAAAAAAAAAAAGAGAAAGAAAAAAAGTGAGACAGAGAAAAGGAGCCTGTAGAAAAACCACAACAGTCAGCTCCAGGACACTTTCCCTCTGGGAAAGAACTTGGCTCCAACTCCTCGTCCAGGCCTTGGGGGATACTCGGCTTTACTCCCCTCGTGAGTTCCTGCCACCCTGGCTCTGGCTTTCCTGGCCCTCGGCTCTGGTATTTCCCCTGGAGGAATTTCACTCTGTGCAAACAGTCCTTCTGTTGGCTATTTTGGTCAGCTCGGTTGGGTCTTAAGCCAATAAAGCAGCTTCTATGCCCAGGCTTTCCCAGTTGCCTGGCCCAGATGAACTCGGAGCTGGCGAGGAACGCCAGCCATGGCTGGTTTTAGAGAACCCAGTGGTTGTTTTTTTGTTTGTTTTGTTTTAAAAAGGGGGACTGTCTTTGGCTTTGGAATGCTGAGCTTAAATGCCTTCCCTTCTGTTTTCAAACTTTCGTTACTATTTATTTGTAACATTAGACATGATATTACAGTTTAAGTGTATGTTTGGAAATGTTTTCATTTAAACCACACCAAGGAACTAACCAACCTTTATGCGGTCAGGGTCCACATAATGCTTTTTTTTCATGTCACATTCTTCAGTAGTATAATTTAACTTGAGGATATAAAGAATCCACACTCCAAACACAAGCAATGTACATCTGGAAAAAAAATCAGTAAGGTATAATGATATGGTCATGTGATAATCATGAAACATAATGCGAAATAAGTGAAAATCAAATCCAAATCGAATCTGCCTGCTACACAGCACAGAAGTACTTTAAGTTGACCTCTAGGAAGGTGCCATTCCATTTTCCTGACAGGATAAATTGATCCTTTATGACTGTCTTTGTTATAAGTGAATATAAGAAAAACTTCTTTTTTGCAAGGGCACTATAATAAAACCTGAATCACGATGCTGATTCTTGGACTTAAAAAAAATTACAAGTAATAGATTTGAATGTTCTGTGCTTCAATGTGCTTCAATGTTCTGTGACTTTAAAATACTGTCAATTCCCTCCAAAAATGAAATAATCTATTTATAACACTTCTACAGAATTCTTACCTAGTAATGAGACTAACTGAAATGAGACAGTATCATTAGTTACCCTTAAGACCATATAAAAAATTGTAAAGATAATTCACACCACTATGTAGTTTAATACATACATGGGATTTGGAGAAAAGAGCTGAGTTTAGTCTTGATTTTAGAAATCTCATTTAAAATAAGCTCTCTAGTGTCACTGACAAAAAGTTTAATTGTTTAAACCAAAGCTTAAAAATCATTGCTCTAAATAAATCACATTCTTGAGAAAACAAAGACAAGGATTAATTAAGGAGAAAAGAGCCCATTTTCTATAGAAAGGAACAGTTAAATTTAAAAAAAAGTAACTAGCACAATATACTATATACAACAGATGTCAAATATTTCTTTAGGTTTGAGGATGATAATCCAAGGAAGTACTGCCAGGAGTGTTTTCTAGACTTCTCAATTCTTGCGTCAACAGGCTTCCCATAAAAACCCGGACAAGCATCATAATTTTCCCCACGCACTGCATACAATGTTAAGCGAACAGGAGGCTACCATTTGTGTAAAAAAGTGGATTCGTGGGGGTAGGGGGCAGGGAGAGCACATGAGCGCACGCACACACATATTTTTCATGCACACAAGAAGTTGGTAACATTGATTATCTTCTGTGGAGGGCAAATGTGGGGTGTAGGGGGCAACAAGGTGTTCCACTGAGTCCCTTTATACTTTTTGAATCTGGAATCTTGTGAACCTAGCATTATCTATTCCTCTCTCCAGTCCCCAGACAAGATGTCACATTCAGTGCATGGAATACTTCCCCCAGTTTGATTAAAAAAAGACAAAGACAAGCCTAGTGTCTAGAGCGTTGATCACACAGCTCTGGAGTTCCTGGCACGAGTTCTGCTTTGCCCACAAAATGAGTGCACAGGGCCCAGGTTGGCCCGATTTGTGGCCTCGCAGCTGGCACCCAACACAATGTGAGGCACACCGTCGGCCTCAATAAATACTGGTTGAAGATTAAAAGCAGAGTGAATGTGATACAAGCCTTTATTCATATAAATTCCCTCTTCTCACCTTTCTCCTTCTCCACCTCCTAAGTTAGTAAAGTAAAATGGGAGACTAGATTTCAAGATTGGATTTCTAACTTTAGATGTGAAAAAAGTGTAACTTGCAACTTGGCCTGATTGGCGTAAAAAAAGCTGACAAGTTCTTCCTTTATTAATTCTACCACGTACTAGGATATACGGCTGATCTGGCTGAAACACCTGCCATCCTTTCTAGTATGCAAACAGTGTCCCAGTGCCTTCAGGGAAATTCAATTAACCATATTTTAGATGAACTTAAAAGAGCCAAGGAAAAAGACCTCCTTTGTTAAATAATGGCACGCAGAACAGAGCACTATAAAAGTTGCTCCCTCGGGCATCTGGGCTGAGGTTCAGAGCCTGAATGGCTACTGGGCACTGCACCCTTGCCACATACAGCTGGACATACACACCCATCCTGCCTGCGCACAGAAGCTTTACTCGGATGTGCCTTTCAATGACTCATTGGCCAGGTGTGCTTCTCCGACATCAGCCATCTTCAGGGTTCTAACAGAACTTCCCAAACCAGGGGATCGTGTGGCCCAAGGGGGAGTACTTACTTGAGGATGCCTTTTAACAGTAAGCTGGGTCTTCTCATCTTGTTTTGAGCTCGGGTGTACCATTGCAGGGAAGGCCCCGTGCAAACACTGCTCGGTTTCACACGCTTGTTCTCACCTGGCATCGCTGTGAACGGGGGGGCACAGAGGGAAGAGTTAGGTGGACCAATTTTCCAAAGAGCCTTTGGGTGATACAGCCATACTGCGGAATCTTGCTCAAAGAGCAATGAACTACTAATCAATGCAACAACTTGGATGGATCTAGAAGGGACTGTGCTGAGCCAATAACAAAAGATTACGTATTGCACAGTTCCTAACATTCTTGAAATGAGAAAATCATAGAAAGGGAGAACGGTAGTGGGGGTCAGGCGTTCTGCAGGGGGAGGTAGGTGTGGCTACAGAGGGGCAGCATGAGGAGCCCTTGTGGTGACAGGCATGTCCTGTACCTTGACCGTATCCATGTCAGGATCCAGCTGCAATGCAGTACGATAGTTTTGAAAGAGGCCACCCCCGGGAGAAACCAAGTCAAGGGTACAGGAGACCTCTTTGGATTATTTCTTACAACTTCATGTGAATCGATAATTATCCTGAAATTTTAATTTTTGTCTTTTAAAGACCCTTTATCCTTTAAATACATACAGAAATATTTATAGACCCAATGGCAAAAATGAGATCTGCTTCAAAAAAAAAGAAAAAAAAGATCAGGAAGGGGATGAGTGGAAGGCAAGGGGGTAAGAGACAAGACTAGCTTTACGCTGATGACTACTGAAGCCAGGGGAATGGGTACTTGGGGTTCATTATATGAGTCTCTCCTCCTTTGTGTATGTTTAAGATTTTCCACAACAAAAAGTGTAAAAAGAAACTGCTTTATTAAAAGCAAAAGTGCCACTTTAAGGAAAAAAAAAAGGAGAATATGGCAATTTTCAAAGAAAGTTTTCTTTATACACACACACACGAGGAGTGACCCCAAAAAACCCCGAATTTATAAAAAATTGTGTATTTATTCTTACATGTTTAAACTTTAGTCACCTTCAAAATACTCTCCATTTGATGCAATACATCCATCAAGACACTTGTTCCACTGCTCAGAGCAGTTTTTGAACACATCAATTTTGATGCCTTTTAGCGCGTTTGCCCTCTGAGGACTTTTTTCATCCGGGAACACACAAAAAAAGTTGCTCAGGACAAGATCCGGTAAACAGGGAGGGCGGGGCACAAGGGTCATGCCGTTTTTGATCAAAAACTGCTGAACACTCAGGGCAGCGTGGGCAGGTGTGCATGTAATTCACCCGTCATAAAATGGGCAAACGCATTAAAAGAATCTAAAAAAAAAAATTTCCTGAAGTTGAACGCAGCCTCTCACAACAATGCTAGGTGGTCCACTGATGCTGATGGTTCCTAGAATCTGGGACCTGCCCTCCAAAAGGTAATCCTGGTTTGTTTTTTTTTGGGGGTGGTCTCCCCTCATATGTTCTTCTTAAAGTAGAACTACCATTCGATTAAGCAATCTCATTTCTAGGTATCTAGCTAAAGGAAAATAAATCATTCTACAAAAAAGACACCTGAGCTTGTATGTTCCTTGCAGCACTGTTCACAACAGCCAAGATACGGAATCGACCTGAGAGTCTACAAATGGAGGTTTGGATAAAGAAGTTGTGGTGTATATACACAATGGAATACCACCCAGTCATAAAAACATGACCATAATCATGTCTTCCGCAGCAACGTGGACAGAAATGGAGGCCATTATCCTAAGTAAAACAACTCAGAAACAGAAAATCAAATTCTGCATGTTCTCACTTATTAAGTTGGAGTGAAACAGTAGGTACACATGGACACAAAGAGTGGAACAACAGACACTGGAGATGACAAAAAGGGAGGGTGTGAGGAAGGTGAGAGCTGAAAAATTACCCACTGGGTACAATGTTCACCATTCGGGTGATGGGTGCACTAAAGCCCAGACTTGACCACTACACAATGTACATGCATGTAAGAAACCTGTACTTACACCCCCTACATATATGAAAATTAAAAAACATATATATGTTCTTAGACATGCTTGCTTACTTATTCTTTTGGATTAATTTTATTTGCATCTTCTCAAGTTCTAAGTAACATTCCAAGGGGTATTGTAGTAGAACCGGGTACATCTCCCCACACATCGGTTACCCTCTTCCTCTCTAGCGGGGCACATGGCATCCCAGAATAAAGACTACTTTCCCAGCTTCCCTCAGTGCTGTAGGCGTGACCTCATGACTAAGTTCCAGCCGGCGGGCCATGAGTAGAAATGTCCTGTACAACCTGGTTGGGGGGAAGAATCCCTGGGCATGCTCCCGGCTTCTTCTTTATCCCCCTTTCCCCTGACTGAAATACAGAAACATGGGCCACTTTGGACCACAGAGAGGACGGTGGAACAATACGAGAGAAGGAACCAGGGTCTCAGGGGACCACCTCATAGGGCAGAGCTGCCACTCTACTTCTGGACTGTTCTATGACGGAAAAATAAACCTCCATCTTGTTTAAGCAATTGTCCCTTAGAAGCAAAGTTACAGCTCAACTAATATAGGCACCAATTACTATTATGATAAATGTATATATTTATTTAAGAAATAATGTCTTCACTTTGTTAGTCTTTTAGTTGGAGACAAGAAGTTATATCTCATTATTCACTTATTTTCCTCATTAGCGTTTTGCCATTTTTTTTGAAGAAAATCTTTTTATGTCAAGCTAAACAGACATTCGAGTATTTTTTTGCTGCCATAAACAATCTTTCCTCAACTTGAATTCTAACTGTGTAGCAAAAATTGTATCAATTCTAGACTTCAAGAATTTTTATCACTATGTATCATTCCACTTGAACAGTTTCAGTAAGCGTCAAGGGCCTTATTAATAAACCTTTGGCTGAAGAATCTGCTGAAATCTCAAATGAGAAGTCAGATCAACTGAGACCCTGGAAAGTTTTCAAACACCACAGTTCTGTGGTTACTAATTTATGGTCAGCCAAGTGGCGGGAACCAGAAGCCTGCCTCCATCTGGTGCAAATGGAAAACGGAATTTTCTGAGATGATCAGAATGACATTCAGTTCACACCAAAGTGGACTTCCCGAGAACAAGGCTGACCATAGTGAGCATAGGAGAAAGTGTCTGGCCTCTACTGATTCCACCTGGTTGGGGCTCTGGATGGTGCTTTGGCTGCGGGTTCTACTCTGCCCCTTGGGCTACAAGCAAACTACATTTTCCAGACTCTCTTGCCAGCTGACTCTCTGGTAAGGGGTGATACTGGCACGTGCTGGTGAAAGACTGGAAGACAGCAGGAAGTAAGTCCTCTTTCTACTCCTCCGACTTGGTGAGGCTTCTGACAGAGGCAGTGATAGTAGCAGGCAGTGGAGGGTGTCTACGTGGGACTCGCACAACAGCAAGGCATCCAGGATCCAGAAGAAGACATGGTGTGTCCAGCTGCGCTGGGTCAAGTACAAGCTTCAGGCGTGACGACGACTACCTGACGCCCACATCCATCTCTTGGATGCAGACCTCGCATCTGAGCTCGGAGCAGCGCACCTAAGGCCCTGCCTGTTGTCTTCACCTCCAGCGGCACCCCTGAACAGAACCCGGCCTTTCTTCTCTTCCTTCCGTTACTTGGTCGCCACACCATCCACACAGTCATCCGAGCCAAGAACCTGCAGGTCAACCCCCGGCCTGTATTCCCAACCCCAGTCACTCCCTGCCAGCCAGCAATACCTTCCGATTCCCCACCACGTTTCTTTAGTGAAAGCCACTCTCCTGGACTCCTCTGTCTTCATTTCGTCCCTGCAAAGTCATCATTCCAAAATACAGATCTGCTTACTGGCTCCCAACTCGTCTCGGGTTCTGTGACTTCGTGTGACAAGCTTGTCTGTCACGTTCCCCAAAGATGGTACTGTCAGGAGCCTGAACGTGCCAGAAGGTTGCCTTTGCCTGGGATGGCCCGCTCCAACCACCTGCCTGCTGAATCACTCTTCCTCGTGAAATCCGGCTCAAGCATCTCTTTCCTTCGCTCTGAGGTCATGTTTCAACACTCCGCCCATCCCTGGGCACTTTGCTGTCTGTTCCAGTTCCTCACGTTATTTGGTGGCCTCACCGTCCACTCAGCAACCTCGGCCAAAACTGCAGGTCAGTCCTCACAGTGAGCTGAAACTGCCTTTGCAACTTCCCGGAGCACCAGAGCTTTGTTCATTTTGTTTTCTTCACACCAAGACAGAGGCTGGCACAAAGGAGATCCCCAAGAAGCACCTCACATGGGATGGGATATGCATCACAAGTGGCCTGGCATCAAACTTCCAAGAAAAGCATTGTCTCAATATTGATTAAGGGTAAAACCCAAACCGAAGGTCAACAGAAATTGTAATGGCAAGAATAAAGCCTAAGACCCACTGAAACATCCTAAGTGTCCAACAAGGGGAAACCTGGCACAAACTGCATGAATACTCTGCAGTAATTAAAATCGAGCTACACAGTGGGGTCTCTGATGGGTAGCATCAGTGTCACCTGCGAGCAGTTAGAAAGGTAGAGCCTCCCTCTCTCTCTCTCTCTCTTTTTTTTTGGTGGGAGGGTCAATTCAGAATCTATAACCCAAGCATTCTGTAATGTATATTTTTTTGTTGTTTTTTTTTAAATTAAAGAAGAGCAATGCTGGAGAGGAAGGGGCAAAATTGGAGTTCAGTTTAGGACATGATAGCAAGTTTAATAAGTCCTCAAGTTTAATAAGTCCTCAACACATCCAAGTGGAAATGACAAGTAGGCATTTGAATATATGAGTTTGGAGTTCAGGAAAGAGGTCACAGTTGGAGACAAATTTTGGAGTTGTTAATATTTAGGAGATATTAAAGTCATGATATCTGGGAATATACCCGGAAGAACTCAAATCACTCTACAAAAAAGATACCGACACATGTATGTTTATCGCAGCCTTGTTCACAGTGGCAAGAACATGGACCCGACTGTGCTGCCCATCAAAAGAGGACTGGATTAAAAAAATGTGTTACATATACACGATGGAATATTATGCAGCCATAAAGAAGCACAAAATCAAGAACTTTGCAGCAACTGGATGTTTCACAGAAACAAAGAACTGAGTATCACATGTTCTCACTCCTAAGTGGACCTTGAACAACTATCATAATACTAAAAGGAAAGGATTGACAGTAGCAGGAAACTGAGGGGGATTGGGGGTGGGGAGGCAGGATTGGCAGTAGTGGGAATCTGCCTGTGGACAGGGGGGCATACCTCATCAACAAGGGTACCTGCAAAATGAATATCGATATACCTAACCCTGAATTACACCCCACAATTTTAAACTAAAAAATTTAAAAGTTAAAAAATAAAATAAAACAAAGGTCGAGTCTCAGGCCTCATTCCATCCCAACTGACTCAGAATCTGCATTTCAATGAGATCCCCAGGGGCGTCATAAGAACATTAACATTTGAGAAACACTAGCTTAAAGTACTGAAGACATCTATGCATCGACACAGAAAGAGACAGGAAAAAAGGAGTTCTCCAAAAATGTATGTGCGTATATACATGTTGTCAAGTTCTGGGTGTGTCTGTCTTAGGTGTGAGAATTTGACCTCTCAGGGAGTTCCATCAGGGCCCCCTCCTTGGGTTCAGTGGGTGTTTATTTCCTCTGATCTACAGGGACCAGCAGATTCATTGCCCCTCAACACCACACACGTGAGCTGAGTGAAATGACATACGACTGATGAGTGGTGGGGGAGCCTTAAGATGCTCCCTCGGAAGACCCAGGGTTTGTTTGTCGAAGGTCATGATCACTGCTATGCCATCTGCAGTGTTTGCATTCATTTCGTTTGTCTTTAATGCTCTGTTTGGTGGAGAAGGGTTTGCAATGAAAGGTTCAGTGATAGACACATGGAATCAAGGGCATGCTTTAACCCTTGGAATAGCTGTGTGCCATCAATTTCATAGGCAATGATGATTTTAGCTACCAAAAACGATCAGAGCACAGGAGAAGACGGTCTCTGCAGCCTAGGTGACAACAGGCAGGGGGACGATGGTACACCCGTTATCAACAGTGGTGGTGCAACTGTGAGCAGGTTCATCTCTCTCTTTGCATTCCTTTTTATACCACTTGAATTCTTTACAAGTTACATTTCTGAAAAATTGAAACTATTTTCATTTGGGGGAAGAACCTTGAGCTATGATTTATATTTAAGTTATGAAAAGATATTTGAAAACCACCCAAATATTTTTAGAAACCTGGGAACATCGGGAAGATGGTGGCTGAGTCAGTTGGACTATGCGAGTCCCCGTGTGAGTGAGGGACAGTATGGAAAATTTTGTGTACGTGCTGGTGAGCGAGTGGGCGTGTGAGTGGCTGGCTGAGTGAAGGCTAGGGAGCTGGTGGCCAGGGCTCTCCTGGTGCAATGGCTGGTGCCACAGCTGCTGGCTTGGACTCTAGTGACTCCTGGGATGCTGAAGACAAGTGCCATTTTCTTTTCTCTCTCTCTCTCTCTCTCTCTCTTTTTAAGTCAACAAACCCTTCTTGGGAAGAAAACGCTGGAAGAGACTGTCTAAGTGGGGGCTTGAGAGCAAGGGGCCAGGCCCCTGGTGCAACAGCTGATGCTGCAGTTTCTCTACTTCGTCCCTGGCCCTTCCCAGGTCACAGAAGCCGAGAGCCATTTTTTTTTAAAGGACAAAAGTTTTCCTTTGAAAAAGCGGCCAGGGGAAACAACCACCCCAGGCTTTCCCTCACCATTGCAGCAGGAGAGAGACTGCCAGCTCCTGGCTCTGCCTCTCCACTTCAGCACTTGGCAGGACACTGGCAGCAGGGGCTGTGGAGAGAGTCCAGAGGCAAGGTTCCATGGAAGAGGACAAGAGAGGTACCTCACCACCATCTTGAAGGCGGGGCAGGAAAGTGCTCTAACTTGCTCACCACGGAGCAATAGACCAGATCTCTGGGACTGGTGGATCAACTACTCAGGGATTGATTGTGGCTCAGAGGGAATATCCTGAGAGCACAAATTTCGGAGGGACGAATGCTGAGTTCCAGGCACCCCACCCCCTACCCTGATCCAGCCACCAGACAAAGGGTGTGGCCAGAAAAGGACAAGGAATGACTCCAAAGAGATCAGTGGTGAGTCTGGGGCTGTCCCAAACCCCCTCCTCCCCAGCAGTCCTCTGAACATCAGACCCACACAGCTGGGTCACGACTGAGAGGGACAAATCCTGGCGGAGCCTGAACATCAGTCACAGTAGGAGAACGCCATTCCAGGATAGGCCTGGCTGGGGCACCCTCCCCATGAGTACATACCTGGGGAAGAGACAATCCCGCACCTCCCCACCGGAGGAGATCTCCCTGACCATAGGAGAGTGGGAGGGGAGAGCCTGCAGCCAACCCGCCTCCACTGCCCCTCCTCCTTTATTCCCTGAGGAGAGAGTGAAAGAGGTGGCTCTGCAGGGCAGACTTGATGAGAGGAACAATTACAGAGCCTGCCACAGGGGGGAAGGTTTTTTAAAATTTTCAATTATTTTTTAATTTAAAAATTTTTTTTGACTGTGTGTTAATTCATTTATTTTCAAACTATTTTTCCTTCATGCATGAATGTGTATGTGAGGGTCTGATCTGCATCCCCCCCCAATTTTTTTTTCTTTTTTTATTTGGCGTTTTCAGTTTATGTGTGTATGTGAAAGATTGAGTGTCCATCGTTAGATTTTGTTGTTGGTGGTTTTTTGCTCTTTTGCTCTTCTGGGGTTCTTTTTAGCATTCGTTTGTTATAGTTTAAGGTGTGTGCCAATATATGTGTGAGGGTTTGACCTGAATCCCTTTTCAAAAACTTTTTATTTTTATTTTATTTTATTTTTTTACTTTTCCTCTGGTCTTTCTGTTTTTCTTCTCTATTCACTTTGTGCTAGGCGTGTGTGTGTGTTTAGTTTTCTTGGGGTATTTTTGCTTGCTTTTTTTGATTTGCTTTGTAGTTATTCCAGTTTGTCTTGAGGTGTATGTACTGTTCAATTGCTTTT
Organism: Cephalopachus bancanus; assembly: GCA_027257055.1. Classification (NCBI taxonomy): domain Eukaryota; kingdom Metazoa; phylum Chordata; class Mammalia; order Primates; family Tarsiidae; genus Cephalopachus; species Cephalopachus bancanus. Next base: position 563,506 of record JAPVLO010000490.1, on the reverse strand, counting down.
GCATTGGTTTCTGCTTTGCACTGTCATATAGAGTGGTGGTGGGGAGTGGGTTCACATACCACAATAAGTGAACATTTCAGTTTGCAAGTAGTTTCTGATTCCTAGCGCCCCATCCCATACTTTATTCAAATTTCAAAAACTACAAGAGATGGCAAAGCTTCTCATCGACCATCCTATTTCAAAATAAAACAAATCCAGAGTCTGGATCAGGGAAGAATAGAGGACTGAGCAAACATCAGAAGGGAAAGCCTCTCCCACTGACACTGAATAAAAGAACTAAAGAGAAAAACAAGAGATCTGTCACAAATGAGGAAAAACCAAAGGAAGACCTCAGGCAATTTCAAGTGTACCAAAGACAAAACTCCTGAAAGATCAGACCTTGGTGCCCAAACAATGGAAGTCATCAATGACTGGTCCCAGAACATGACTGGGATCAGGGAATGGATGGAAAGAGTGAATGAGACTCAGGAAAGACAAGATGCAACACTGAAAGAACTTGTAACAGAGATTTTGGCAAGAAAAAATTTAATCTAGGAAATAAATAACAAGATGACAAGCATGGAAAGCAGAATTAATCTAGCTGAAGAAAGAATCTCTGAACACCAGAACATGGAATTAACCAGATCTGTAAAAGATGACTCAGAAAGAAAGAACAAAGCCTACAAGAGATGTGTGATTATATCAAGAGACTGAACCTACACCAGATTGGTATCCCAGAAGAAGAAAGGGAAATGGAGAACAACCTGGAGCATGTATTGCAGGAGGTAATCCAAGAAAACTTTCCCCATCTCACCAGAGATGTGACCAGCCAAGCACAAGCGATACAGAGAAGCCCCACAAGACAGCAAATGAGAAGACCAACCCCTAGACACATAGTAACTTGCCTACACAAAGTAGGCACAAAAGAAAAAATCCTAAAGGCAGTAAGAGAGAAAGGTCAGACTACGTACCAGGGAAAACCAATCAGAATAGCAGCAGAAAAACTACAAGCAAGAAGGGACTTCTTGCCCTATATTCAAAGTCCTCAAAGATAAACAATTTCAACCAAGAATTTCCTATAAAGCCAAGCTCAGCTTCATCAGTGATGGAGAGTTAAAATCCTTCCCAGACATCCAATCCCTAAGAGATTATGCAGCTTCCAGACCAGTTCTACAGGAGACACTGAAAAAGGTATTAAGCACAGAAGAAGGAAAAAAAAAGGAATGGCCATACCCTTCCCAAGAGAACAGCAGAGTACAGAAATAACAGAGAATACAGCTCAACAAGAAACTTGAAAACACACACATACATTAACCCCAAAGACAAAAGAAAACAAGCAAATAAAGAAAAAAACTTATAAGAACCTCATGACAGGGACAAACAATATTATTTCAATAATCAGCCTGAATGTGAATGAACTAAATGCACCACTGAAAAGACACAGAATGGCAAACTGGATAAGAAACCATGACCCAATGATTTGCTGCATCCAGGAGACTCATCTCACTACAAGGGTTGCACACAGACTCAAAGTTAAAGGATGAAAAATGAGTTTCCAGGCAAATGGATCACAAAAAAAGGCAGGAGTTGCGATCTTAATATCAGACAAAACAACATTTAAGCTACCAAAAATTTAAAAAGATGTAAAAGGACACTACATAATGATAAAAGGTTCTATCCATCAACAAGAAATATCCATCCTACACATATATACACCCAACACAGGAGCACCAGCATTTATAAAGCAACTACTAAATAAACTAAAAAAAAATATTTACTCTAACACTATTATAGCAGAGGACTTGAATACCCCACTGACATCCCTAGATAGATAATTGAGGCAAAAAAAAAAATCAACAAGGAGATCCAGAACCTAAACTTGACACTCAACCAAATGGACTTAATAGATACCTACAGATTATTTCACCCAACAAACACAGAATATACATTCTACTCATCACCACATGGAACATATTCCAAGATCGATCACATACTTGGCCATAAATCAAGCATAAACAAATTCCATAAGGTGGAAATCTTGCCATTCACATTCTCAGACCACAGCGGAATGAGAATAAATTATCAACACCAACAACATTTCCCCAAAGTCCACAAAGACATGGACACTAAACAGCATGATGCTAAACAACGACTGGGTCAACACTGAAATCAAAGCAGAAATTAAAAGATTCCTGGAAACAACTGAAAATGAAGAAACATCTTACCAAAACCTCTGGGATACCATGAAAGCAGTTCTGAGAGGAATTTATATCTCTACGAACACAATCAAGTAAATGGAAAGATCGCAAATGGAGAGACTAACAAATCACCTACGGAAGCTGGAAAGAGAAGACCACCTAAACCCCAACTTTAGCAGAGGAATTCAAATCACCAAAATAAGAGCCTAAATACGGGATATAGAAGACAAAAATATCATAGAAAACATCAACAAAACAAAAAGCTGGTTCTTTGAAAGAATTAGCAAGATTGATGGGCCCCTAGCTGGAATGACCAAAAAAAAAAGAGAGAAAAAGCCTAAATAAACACAATCAGAAATACAAAAGATCAGATCACAACTGACCTTGAAGAAATACAAAAGACTGGGCGGGCTTGGTGGCTCAGCCTGTAATCCCACAACTTTGGGAGGCTGAGGTGAGGTGAGTGGATTGCCTGAGCCTACGGGTTCGAGACCCGCCTGGGCAACTTGACGAGACCTCATCTCTATAATAAATCAAAAATTAGCCGGGTGTGGTAGTGCGCGCCAGTAGTTCCAGCTACTTGGAAGGCTGAGGTGGAAGGATCACTGGAGCCCAGCAGGTCGAGGCTGCAGTGGCCAGGAGCGGCCACTGCACTCTAGTTTGAGTGTCAGAGTGAGACTCCAACTCAAAAAAAAAAAAAAAAAAAGAAATACAAAAGATTATCAGAGATTACTATGTACACCGATATGGAAACAAGCTTGATAACCTAAATGAAATGGAGGACTTTCTGACATCACACAACCTCCCCAGGTTGAAACAAGAAGACATTAAGACACTAAATAGACCAAAAACAATCCAGGAAATTGACTCTGTCATATGAAAACTATCTACAAAAAAAAAAAAAAAGCCCTGGATTGGACGGCTTTCCAGCAGAATTCTACAAAACATACAAGGAGGAGCTGATACCAATTCTATTGAAAGTATTCCAACTGGGCTCAGTGGCTCAGCCTGTAATCCTGCACTTTGTGAGGCTGAGGTGAGTGGATTGCCAGAGCCCGCGGGTTCGAGACCTGCCTGGGCAATTTGGCGAGACCTCATCTCTACAATAAATAAAAAATTAGCTAGGTGTGGTAGCGCGCACCTGTAGTTTCAGCTACTTAGAAGGCTGAGGCGGAAGGATCGCTGGAGCCCAGTAGGTCGAGGCTGCGGTGGCCAGGAGCAGCCACTGCACTCCAGTCTGGGCGACAGAGTGACACTCCAACTCAAAAAAAAAAAAAAAAAGAGAGAGAGAAGTACAGGTCAATATCCCTTATGAACATAGATGCAAAAATCCTCAACAAGATTCTAGCAAATCAGATCCAAAAACACACTCAAAAATCATCCACCATGACCAAGTAGGCTTTATCCCCAGGATTCAGGGCTGGTTCAACATTTGCAAGACCATAAATGTCATTAAGTACATCAACAGATGTAAAAACCAGAATCACATGATTATCTCATTAGATGCAGAAAAAGCTTTTGATAAAATCCAGCATCCCTTCTTGATAAAAACCCTCGAACACCTAGGTATAGAAGTAACATACCTCAATATAGTAAGTACCATCTATGATAAAGCCCACAGCTAACATATTGCTAAACAGACAGAAACTGGAAACATTTCCCCTGAAAACTGGAACAAGACAAGGCTGCCCACTCTCACCCCTCTTGTTCAACATTGTGTTGGAAATCCTAGCTTGGGCAATTAGGCAAGAGAAGGAAATCAGTGGTATCCAAATAGGAAAAGAGGAAGTCAAGTTATCCCTCTTTGCTGATGATATGATCCTATACCTTGAAAATCTAAGAGAATCTGTCAAAAACCTGCTTGCACTGATAAAGGACTTTGGGAAAGTCTCAGGCTACAAAATAAATGTGCAAAAGACAGTTGCATTCCTATCCACCAACAACAAGGAGGCAGAGACCCAAATAAAAAGCACAATACCATTCACAATAGCCACACACAAAAAACAAAATACTTCAGTATTTTCCCAACCAGAGAAGTGAAAGACCTTTACAATGAGAACTACAAAACACTGCTCAAAGAAATCCAAGAAGACACAAATGGAAAAATATTCCATGCTTATGGATAGGAAGAATCAACATTGTTAAGATGTCCACCCTACCAAAGGCAATCTACAGATTCAATGCAATACCCATTAAGTTACCAATATCATTCTTCTCACACTTGGGAATGACAATACAGAACTTCATATGGAAACATAAATGACCACGAATAGCCAAAACAACCCTTAGCAAAAGAAACAAAGCAGGAGTATCACACTTCCAGACTTCAAACTTTACTAGAAGGCTATAGTAATCAAAACAGCATGGTATTGGTACAAGAACAGGCACACAGACCAATGGAACAGGACAGAGATTCCAGAAGCAAAGCCTCAATTCCTCAACCAACTCACCTTTGACAAACCTCCAACAACCACCACTAGGAAAAGGAGGACCTATTCAGTAAATGGTGTTGGGAAAACTGGCTGACCACATGCAGAAGATTGAAACAGGACCCCTACCTATCACTATACACAAAAAATAACTCTAAATGGTTCAAAGACCTAAACGTAAAACCTCAAACTATAAGAATCTTAGAAAACGCAGGAGACACCATTATGGAAACTGAAACTGGCAACCAATTCCTATTCAGAACCCTAAAGGCCAAAAACCTTAAGAAATAAGATAGACAAGTGGGACCTCATCAAACTAACGAGCTTCTGCAAAGCCAAAGAAACCATCAAGAGAGCAGGGAGACAGTCCACAGAATGGAAAAAAATATTTGCCAACTGTATATCTGACAAAGGCTTAACATCTAGGATCTACAAGGAACTCAAACGCACTGAAAGGAAAAAAACAGCCCCTTTAAAAAGTGGGCAAAAGACATAAATAGACACTTCTCAAAAGAAGATACATGGGCAGCTAACAGACACATGAAAAAGTTCTCAGACTCACTCGCCATCAGAGAAATGCAAATCAAAACCACATTGAGATACTACCTAACCCCTGTAAGAACGGCCATCATTAATAAAACAAACAACAACAGATGCTGGCAAGGATGCGGAGAAAAAGGAATGCTTCTACACTGCTGGTGGGAATGCAAACTACTGCAACCTCTTTGGAAGACAGTGTGGCGATTTCTGAAAGAACTAGAAATTGACCTTCCATATGACCCAGCAATTCCCCTATTGGAAATACACCTGGAGGAAATCATTCTACAAAAAGATACCTGCACATGTATGTCTGTTGCTGCTCTATTCACAATAGCAAAAACATGGAACCAACCGTGTTGCCCACAGAAACTGGACTGGATTAAAAAAGTGTGGTACATATACACAATGGAATATTATGCAGCCATAAAGAAGGACAAACATATGGACTTTGCAACTTGGATGAATTTGGAGTCGATCATACTCAGTGATCTATCACAGAAACAAAGAACAGAGTGCCATATGTTCTCACTCATAAGCGGACCCTGAACAATTATAATACTTTAAGTAAGGTTTTGGCAGTAGTGGGAAACTGTCAGGGGAGGGGGAGTGGGATTGCCTGTTGAGGGAAACTGCCGGGGGAGGGAGGGGCACACCTCATCAACAAGGGTACGTGCATAATCAACGTTAGTATACCTAAGCCTGAATTGTACCCCACATCTTTATAAAAAAATAAAAAAAGAAACCCGGGATCATCTCTTAAATATACTGGAGACAATATCCCATAAATCAAGTATTTAAAAGTTAAAAACAGGAACTAAGTTACTAGATTTTCAGGAAGAACTTCACTAAGAAAGGACCACACGTTTGCTGAGTTGGGAAGCAACAGATTTTTTTTTTTTTAAATTATAAAGATGTGGGGTACAATTCAGGGTTAAGTACACAAACGTTGATTATGCAGGTGCCCTTGTTGATGAGGTGTGCCCCTCCCTCCCCCGGCAGTTTCCCTCAATGCCAATCCCACATGCCTCCTCCCCTAACAGGGGAAACAACAGATTTACAGAGAAGCAAAATGAAGGATGTGACACCCAGCAGGTCCAGTGTGCCTCAGGGGCAGAGACTGGGCTGCCTCCTTTTGCAAAAGCCTCTTGGGGCTTCCAAAGAGCTGGTGAGTAGAACCACAGATGGACAAGGCTGACAGAGGGCCCTCCCTTCACAGGGCTCGCAGGCACACCTGCTTGCAGCCCCAGCTGGAGACATGGGGTGTCACAAACATCTCCCCACCCTGAAGCCACCCCAGCCCATGAGCAGATGGAAAAGCCTCTGTTCAGTTTGGCAAACTAAACCTGTTCCTCAATTCAAGCAATTTGCATCATGTGAAGAATGCTCAGGTTAGAGTAATAAAACGACAGCTATGCCCTGCTTACCGAAATTGCTTGCACGGATACTCCTGAATGCCGGCTTTATTTTTATAACAGTTATCATCACGAGACAGGTTACTCATACTTTTTTTACCTTCTAATTATACATTTGCTTCATGTTCCCCACTAGAATACAGATTCCATGCAAGCAGGGATCTCTGCTCTCCCCGCCACTGCTTTCACAGTGCCTTGAACGACAACCAGCACGAAACAGGCATCTGATATTTATTTACTGAATAAATACTCAGTTTCTTAGGAGGCTTCAGAGGCTCCGGCGGCTCCAGGCATTCTTCCCAGGCTTCCGCTGACAGGCCATCCTGAGGGCTAGCCTGCCTTCTGCCCTGTGGCTCCCACCATCCCCTGAGTGCCAGGGGCCCCAGAGTTTATCATGTCTACCGGCTTCTCCCTTGGGCTGCCACCGGGAAACAACTTTCACATCATTGCTTCCCTAAGCATCTTTACGCAGAAAAGGCCTGGCTCTCAAAACCGTATTTTTCTATTCACGTATAATTGTAACCAATTCTTAAGAGCCTGTATGTCTGATGAAGAAATAATTATCATTTTTGCCTTTTAAAATTCATACATAATAATGGTACATGTGGATGGGGGGGTACATATATTTTGACACATGCATATAATTTGCGATGATTAAATCAGGGTAACTGGGATATTCTAACACCTCAACCACCGACCATTTCTTTGGGTTGGGGACATTCCAAATCTTCTCTTTGAGCTACTTTGAAATAAACAGTAAATTATTGTTACCTATAGGCACCCTACTGTGCTATAGAACACCAGAACTTATTCCTGTACTTGTAACAATTCTTATTAAGGTCCTAATAAAGAAATGCAAGGGTGAGCTTATGCTTTCAGTCCATTTGTGAATCATTTAACTTTTATAAAATTAAGAATTACCCATTCAAGATGAGAATTGAATAAATGGCCACAAAGCTGTACCTGTTGAATTGCCAAACTAACTGTACGGATAAGGACTGGAGCAAGAGTGAATAGGGCTCTGGTACTCACTGGGAGGAATAAACCTGCGTCTGATCCCGCCGAATCATAAGACACCCACTTCCCTGAATTGCTCTCTGTCCTGAACCTGCCAAAGGACACACACAGGTGCACAAAGGAGTGGAGTGCTCCAACCCACACAATTCACCTCCACATCCAGGCCCCTGCACCTGGGGGGTGACTAGGACAGGGAGGGCCTGGAACAACAGGTGGGCATGTGTGTCAGGGGGAGGTTTACGCGACGAAGCCATGACAGGGCACAGGTTGCTATAAACAAAAATCTGAAGTTGAGAAAGCAGTGGATAAACCCAGACAGCTGGAGTGGACTGTTTGGGAAAGGAACAGGTGTAGCTTTGGTGTTAATATGGCAGCTCACAGCACATCCTTAGGGTGGGAGGACTCTGAGAGCAGAAACTACACAGCCCAGGAGGAGGCAAGGAAGACTAGCCTGCTGCAATCTGGGCTGCCAGGGGACGGCGAGGCAGGACCCTAGGCCCTCACTGCAGTTGTGTCCAGGGGCAGGCCATTGCTGCTGGGGCCCATCCTGGTATGGAGAAGGAGGAGAGAATGAGGCTCGAGATCGACCGAGACGCGATGGAAGGAAGACTAGCGATGGAAACAAGCCCACAGGCCAGGTGTGGCAGCTCATGCCTGTAAACCTAGCACTTTGGGAGGCCGAGGTAGGAGGATCACTCAAGCCCAGGAGTTCAAGACTAGCCTGGGCAACATACCAAGACCCAATCTCTACAAAAAAACTTAAAAATTAGTCCAGTGTAATGGTGTGCACTGTAGTCTCGGTCACTTGGAAGACTGAGGCAAAAGGATCGTCTGAGCCCAGGAGGTCGAGGCTGCCATGGGCTGTGATCACGCCACTGCACTCCAGCCTGGGCTACAGAGTAAGACCCTGACTCAGTGCAAACAAACAAACACACACACAAACAGCAGAAAGAAGGAAATAAAAAAAGAAGGAAGGAAAGAAAGAACGCGCGCAAAGACAAATCTGGGTCCCAGCGATGGAAAGACACAGAATGGCAATGTAGCCTAGCGATGACAATGAATTTGAGATGTTAAACAACCAGATGAAATGCCCAGGCGGCAGCTGAGAACGTGGATTGGGTTCTACACAATATCCAACCCACCAGCCAGCCCTTCTCAGCGGGTCCCAGGGAAGCAAGCCCCACGGCACCCACCACATGGCACACACAGATGAACTGCGCTCTCTCCGGTGCACCTCGGCTGGAACCATCTGTGAGGAAGCGAGAAAGTAGGCACTCGACCACCATTTTCAGAGTTTTGTGTCAGAGCTGAAGAATTCCCCTTGATAGAGGGGAACAGAAGGCAGCACTGGGTGGAAGTGGCTCTGGGATGTACACAGGCAAAACTCGCCCAGGGAGGACCTCCCATCGCGGCGGGGCCAGTGGTGCAACAGAGTGGAGAGGAGGGAGGATGTACACTACGAATGCATGCTGGAAACTTCTAGAAATCACACTTTCAGCCGGGCTCGGTGGCTCAGCTTGTAATCCCGCGCGCTGGGAGGCTGAGGTGAGTGGATTGCCTGAACCTGCGGGTTTGAGACCCGCCTGGGCAACTTGGTGAGACTTAATCTCTACAATAAATCAAAAAATTAGCCAGGCGTGGTAGCGCAAGCTTGTAGTTCCAGCTATGGAAGGCTGAGGTGGAAGGATCGCCGGAGCACAGCAGGTGGAGGCTGTGGTGGCCGGGAGTGGCCACTGCACTCCAGTTTGGGCGATGGAGTGAGACTCCAACTCAAAAAAAAGAAATCGCACTTTCTTTTTTTTTTAATATATATTTTTTATTTTAAAGTTGTGGGGTACAGTTAAGGGTTAGGTATACAAATATTCATTGTGGAGGTACCCTTGTTGATGAGGTGTGCCCACCTTCCCCAGATATTGACCACCGTTAATCCCACCTCCCTTCCCCTCCCTGTCCCCCCACCACAGTTTCCCGCTATTGTCAATCTTCTTCTTAAAGTACTATGGTAATTGTTCAAGGTCCACTTATGAGTGAGAACATGTGATGCTCACATCTTTGTTTCTGTGAGAGATCACTCAGTATTATAAACTCTAATTACATTCAGGTTGCTGCGAAATTCATGATTTTGTTCTTCCTTATGGTTGTGTAGTATTCCATTGTGTATATGCACCACGTTTTTAAAATCCAGTCCTCTTTTGATGGACAGCATGGTTGGTTCCATGATCTTGCCATTGTGAACAATGCTGTGATAAACCTACGTGTGCAGGTATCTTTTTTATAGAGTGATCTGAGTTCTTCCAAGTATATTCCCAGTAGGGGGATTGCAGGGTCATATGGAAGGTCAGAAATAGCACTTTCTTGAGGGCACAGTGGGGGTGCGCGCGTTACTTATTTTGGTTAAAGTGATTCTAAATGCATTTTGTTTAGTAACTGTCACGCATTCTTACATAGGCACTTCAGAGTGTTCTGAAAACTAGACTTGGAATGGTCACACCAGAGTTAATTTTATCTCAACCTTGGAGAAAATTCACCTTGGAGGAGTGGGGGGGAAAAGAGGGGGAAACACTGACAAAAGCAAGGGCCCCATGAACAGCAAAAACCCTCCAGGCCTGATGCACTTGGCCTGCACTTGGCCATAGGCAACAGAAACTGAGACTGTCGGGCCTTTGACCCAGCAGGGGTTTACTTTTCCCACAGAACAGGAAGTATGGGGATAAGCAGACCTGGGCTGGTGCAGCGACTCTGCAACGTCAGGGTGTCCCCAGCTCCTGGGATCTTCTGCTTTTCCAGCACAGCTTGTGGCCAACCTCCAGCCCATCTTTCAGGCAGGAGTTCGGAGAAGAGGGGTAGACAGGAAGGGAGGGGCTGCACCCATCTCAAGAGAGGGAAGACTCCCAGAGACCCGACAGCCTTCCAGGATCCACACAACTGCTCCCAGGGTCGGAGGAGGCCCGGAACTTTAGATGAGCTGGTCAGGCTGCTTCCCCAAGCAAAATTAGAGTCCTGCCAGTAAGGAAGGAAGAGGGAATCTTTTTTCTTTTTTTGAGTCAGGGTCTTGCTCTGTGGCCCAGGCTGGATCACGGCAGACTCGACTTGCCGGGCTCAGGTGATCCTGAGAGAGGGAATCTTTAGTAGGCAACAGGGTCTGCCCCAGCTGGAGATAGGATCTGGGGCTATTTGCATAAGAAGATAGTTAAGGGAAGATCCCCAGGCGGGAAGAAAAACATGCAGACCTATCCAAATTGTGGGAAAAACTCACCTTGAAGGAGTTGGGGAAAAAGAAAAGGAAACATTAGCAAAATGTGTGACTTTGATGGGACCACTCCAAGCCTAGTTTTTAGGACACTCTGAAATACCAATTATGTAAGAAGGCAGCATGATAGTTCCTAAACAAAATCCATTTATAATCGCTTTAACCAAAATAAGTAACGCGGGTCCCCAAAAAGTGTGGTTTCTAGAAGTTTCATTGATTTCTCCAAAATACTATGTGTTGATGCAGAGGTAAAACGATAGCCTGAGTTCCAGCTCTCTGGAAACCCATTGTGTAGGATAATAACGGGAATGTAACCACAGCAGCGTGGCGAGGCCCTCAGGAAGCATGGTGTCTGACACCCAGCACCTACACAGTGAGGCCAGGCATACTTCCCATGGCCGTCTTGCCAACCCCAAGAACGGCAGAGTCAGGACGCAGAAGCGGGGGTGCTGGGGTCCAAATAAGCTACAAACAAAACTTTCTTCTACTCCCACCTAAGAGAGAAGCAGCTTGGGGGAGGTGGGGAAGTGGTTTGGTTAGAAAACCTTAAGGGTATCCAACTTTGCTGACTTGTTCTCTCTCTCATGATTCTAGAAGTCACCCTATTCTCTTGTACAATCTAGGTAACTAACTTCAAGCTGGTTTTAGCAGTGGAACTCTTTTTTTTTGTTTTAAACATGAAAGCTTACATATAATCCTAATCCTATCAGAGCACGGATACAAGGTATCAACTAACCTCTTTGCAGGGTTTCTCAATCTCAGCACTGCTGACGTTTTGGGCCAGTAATTATTTGTGGTGAGGGACTGTCCTGTGCATTGAGGAATGTATAGCAACATCTCTGGCCTCTGCCTACTAAATGTCAATAGCACCCCTGTTCCTCCCTCCCCCGGCCTGGTCATGTCAACCAAAAATGTCTCCTGGGGACAAAACCACCCCTGACTTTAACCCCTGGGATAAAGTGCATATTAAAACACCAACACTGCCTTGCTTTTAAAGTCTACGAGAATAATTAACCAATGCTGAAACCGAGGACTGTGGGCTAAAAATTGATGGCACTTCAATTTTAGTATCTAATCTTTTTCTATTTTGGGGGGTTACACAATCTTCAAAGCAAGTTCGATCCACGGAGATATCGGGTTGTGTTCTCACCTCGTACAGTGGTATGTAAGACGAGAGACATGCACGGGCCTGAACTCACATGCTGAGCCAGGCAGAGCATGTCGACAGCTGGCCTGGGGGGAGGGCGCAGCTGTGAGAAGACGTGGGCAGAAAACACCCGCCCCCGGAGAGGCACAACGCGAACAGGGCCCTGAACCATCTCTCCCCACTCTCCCCACCCAAGGGGAAACACCCCACTGTATCGTACTTTCCTATTTTGAATGGGTGGGCAACGTCTCATTTGTCTTTGAAGAGTGTGGAATTTCACCCGTGACATCGAGCCCGCAGAGAACGTGCTGGTAAGAACACTGACGCTGAGGTCACATCCAGCCACCTTCCAGCCGCTTTTAATATCTGTTCGGTATGAACTACAAACGTCTCCACCAGGGATGCTCCAACCTGACCATGTACAAGAACTCCTAGAAAAGGCTGCAAGTAAGCAGATTTCCACACCCCCGTCCCTGGCCCTAGACCGTCCCACGGGCAGGACCAGGCAAGGATGCTGACGGTGCACCTTCAGCAAAGTCCCCCAAGAAATCCCCCTCGCCAGCAGGTTTCTCACAGCTGGAGGGAAGCATGTGCAATGAACAGACTCGTGCCTAAAGGTTTTCAGATTCTCCTACAAACGGAGCAAAGTTATGCGGACCTACCTTCCTCAATGAAAACTAAAAATGCTGTTCTGTGAATGCACGATCCACACTGCACTAATCTTGACCGTGCACCAAGACACAGGCACGTCAGTGACCCTGAGGTATGCTTTTTCATCTCCTGTGGATCCACCAGAATTCCTCTAGGGTTGAGCACACGTCATGGCTATCATCCAACTGCCCACTTTTCACAAGTGTAGAAGTGTTAAGGCAATTGATTCTGAGCCTTTGGAATATATAAACGTTCTCTGAAACTAGAACAACCCTGGCGACTACAGACGGTATTTCTCCAAGATCTACCGAACTGGCAAAGATGCCAGAGGACACGCCCCGTACACACTCCTCCCCACTCCACATCAGTCACCAGCCTCCCGCTGGACCTGCCATTCCCTCCGGCCCTCCCCTGGGGGGCCCTCTCCCTCCTATCTTTGTTCTGGCTTTCATTCGAAAGGCAACCTCCTTGACCCTCTGTAAAGCAGCACGTCCACCCCCAACCCTGGCACTCACCTTCCTGCTTTACTTCATAGCTCTCACGACCACGGATATGTATTTGTTATCCTCTGCTCTCCCCATGAAAATGGAAGATTCCTAGAGCAGGGAGTCTGCCCATTTTGTTCACTCCTGTGACACAGGAACCTAAAAAGTGCCTAGCATGTAATAGGCATTTAATGAACACTTGAGGAATGAATGAACAGATGAATGAATGAATGCACTGATCAGTGGCTGGCAACTAGATCTCACAGGAAAGTTAATCCAAATTCACCAAGGTCCTACCTAACAAGAGGCTGATGTGAAGACCAGAATTTTCCATGTGTCCAAATGTCACAATCATTGGGTGTTTATTAAATATCCAGACTGTGCCAGGCACATGGAGAACAGGGGATTGGGCTATCTTTCTTCAAACAAGACCCACTGTATGTGTGTGCTGAGGGAAAAGACAAAATCAAATCAAAATCAAATGACTGTCCCATCCATCACCTTGGACAAAAACAGCAACAGCATTTTTTCTGAGCTGGGGTCTCACTCCGTCACCCAGGCTGGAGTGCAGTGGCACGCTCACAGCCACCCCAGCGGCGACCCACTGGGCTCCAGTAATTCTGTCCACTTCAGCCTTCCAAGTAACTGGAACTACAGGTGCACGCTACCACGCCCGACTATTTTTTATTTTATTGTAGGGATGAGGGCTCGCCAAGTCGCCCGGGCTGGTCTCAAATCCGCGGGCTCAGGCAATCCACTCGCCTCGGCCTCCCAAAGTGCTGGGATGACAGGCTGAACCACTGAGCCCGGCCCACATTTTTTTTTTTTAAGAAAAGGGCTAAGAGATAAAATACTCAACTGCTCGGCTATCTGGTAGCAGCCAAATTGCATCACCCTTCTGAGGATGTTTGCTCATATGTAAAAAAGCAGGGTTGAGTGAGAACATTTTTATCACCCCTTCCTCCACTGAAATGTTATGATTCTCACGCATCTGCTTTTCAAAGAACAAGAAACCTAAAACCTAGCTTGGCATTCAATGGATGGCAACGTGTTATGGCCATTTAGGGAAGAAAACCAGAAAGTCGGACTAAGTGGGAGAGAAGATGGATTAAGAAAATAAAAGGAGGAAAAGAAGGCAGAACCCAGGAGAGGAGAAAACAGGGACTGCTGGGAAGGGAGAATGCCAGGGAAACACAGGGAGAAGGAACAGAAACCACTCCGCTGTTGTTACCACACGCTGGTCCCTGGGACTAGGGAGTTTCACAGGAACTCCTCTTTGCAAATTCTGGTAAGTAGACCCACCCACAAATCTACCACAGGTCCCGACTTAGAGATCCTCTTCTGAATCTCAGAACTGTCCCCGTCACCCCTCCCCATGGGAGAGATTCCAGCCAGATGCAAAAATGGTTGCCCCCAACTGGATTTTAAAAGTGGGAGCTGGAAAGGGCCCTCTTCTTCATGCAGCGCATAGTAAGTGTGGGATTTCTACCTAAACATACAACCCGAGGTTGTCAACGAAGCGGGAGACCCATCTCTAACTGGCACGTGCTGAGGCTTCGAGTAAATGCACCTTCCAGGGCTTGTGCCCTTTGCTGTCAAGGGTTCTACCAAGGCACATCTGTGCTGCCCTTTGATGAGTATGTAATACACACACACTATTTATTTAGCCATCTAAAAATGAGTTGAAGACATGATGACACGTACCTTCAATATTTCAGTATTTCTGAAGACACTCCTTTAGACAGCCATGGCATAATGAAAAAAAATCAGAAAATCAACGTTGAATGGATCCTGTTATCTAATTTAAAGACCTTATACAAATTTCTCCACTAATCCCAGTGATGGCCTTAGAACAAAAACAAAATCCTTTTTTTTTTTTGTATATTCCTTCCAGGGTCCAGTCTAGGATCGTGTGGCATTCACTGTCATGTCCCTTTACCCTGCTTTAATCTGAAACAGTTTATCTTTTATGACCTTGGCATTTTTGAAAAGTACAGGCCAATTCTATTGCAGAAGGTCCCTCAACAAGGGTTTGTCCAAAGCTTCTTTACCATTAGATTCAAGTTATGCATCTTTGGCTGGGATGTCACAGAAGTGAGGCGTCCCCTTCCTCCAGTGAAATGTTATGATTCCCACTCATCTGCTTTCCAAAGTAATAACGAGAAACCTAAAACTCGGCTTGGCATTCAGTGGATGGCAACATGTTATAACCACCTCAAAACATCTTCTTAGGAGTGCACTGATGTTGGCTTGACCCAAAAATGATAACATTTAACTTAATCAATTGTTTAAATGGTGGAAGCAGGGTTTCCCCACTGTCAAGTTACTATTTTCCCTTTGCAATTAATAAGTAATTCGATGGGAGACACTTAAGAGACTAAGTAAATATCCTGTTTCTCATGAAATCTACTTGTGTCAGTACCCACTGTTAGATTCTTGTGGGAGAAGGATAAGATTCCATGTGAGGTCAAACAAATTCAGACCTCAGGAATAAAACTAGGACTAGATAAAGCAGCAGCTGATGAACAAGAATTAACATGTAAGACTCCTATCAGACTTAATTCAAATAATCTCAGTTTATGTTCGTGTTTCACTATTAAGAAAAAAAGAGAGTTGCTTTTGAGAGTACAGTATCTACGACTTGGTAGAATGCTTAGCTTCTCTCTTGCTGTTTCCCATCTGCTGGAAACTCCGCCCTTCAATTCACAAGGTGTCCAGTGGCAGCAAGAAGAGACGTCCAGGTCCGGAGAGCTGACAGCTCTAGTGGTCCTCACGCCGACGCCTCATTTCCCAAGGATGTCGCCCAGGGGCTCATCTCGGTGTTTCCTGGCCCACTGGGGCAGAGGGCTCAACTCACCCTACTGAGGCGTGGGGAGCCATATTTAAAAACAAAAACTTCAGACTCCAGAACATGAACAGGCTTAGAAACTCCAATCTGCCTTATCCAAGAACCATTTTTAAAACTCTGAGATCACTCAGTTAGAAATTGCAGAAAGCATCTAAAAGCAGAGAGAACATTAAAAAAATCCCTGATGTCCTACAACCTGGTGAAACCTATTGTCAACATTCCAGTCTAAATTCTCTCAGCCTCTACTCTTTGCACATGTGTATCTGATCACGATTGGGACCGCGCTGCCTACACCAGCTTCCTCAAGCTGCATTCCACTGGGGAACAAAGTCCTACAAAAAAAAGAAAGACTGGGGTGTCTGCTTTCCTCAATTCTCCCAAGGATGTTCTATAATTAGAATCATTCCAGAAGCACAGGAGAAATGCTAATTCATAACACAAAATGGTTGTCTGAGGGTGTTAGGGCTTAAGTCACTTGTGGAACTTCACTTGAGAAGAGCCGTTGTGCAATTTGCTTTGTTTGCCTAACGATAAATCAGAGTAAACATTTAGTAAGCACCGGCCATATACCAGACCCTGAGAATAGAAAAGTAAATAAACATAGTCCCTTTCCTCTTTAATGAATAATCCACCCGGGAAAACTGAAAATGCCTGATACAAAATACTCAAAACACCAAACACAATAGGACAGAGAAGCTGCAACATGCCTTGACAGTCCTGGACAGGGAACCACGAGCTATCAGAGGAAACCAGGGAGGCTTCCCTGAGGAGCTGATCTAGGAATGGGTGCTTGAAGGATGAGTAAGGTTTCAGAGATGGTACAAAAGGAGGAGCTGGCATTTCCGATGGAAGGAAGGGCATGCCAAGTGCCTAGAGAAAGGGGTGCTGAGGCTGAATTAGAGAGCCTAGGGTAGGCAGAGCGGGCAGAAGATGTGGTTAAGAAGAAACCAGGTCCTTCTAACAGCCCTAAGAGGTTCTTGAGCAGGGGAGTGGTGAGATCATACTAGAATGAAAGGGGTCAAGGGAGGAGGTAGTCAAGAGGCCACTGGGACCGCTGCAATAAGGGGTGATGGGGGAGCCAGGAAGGCCAAACGGGGGCCGACCAAGAGATATGGGGGGGGGAGTACGCTGACCGAGCTGGTCCTTGTAGCACTGGGTCAGCCGAGATCCATTCCAACAAATTCAGGTCACTAATGAAAAAAAGGCAAGCAAGAAGACTTCGAATGCTGCCAATGTTCTCAAGATGATTTAATGGGGGGGTATCTCTCAAAGAGAAAGAGGCCAGAAGGAGCAGGGCATGGCACTAGCGGTAGACAGAAGCAACGGCCCACAGACCTGCCTCTCCCCTTGGGGTCCCTTGGAGGCTGCACGAAATGCCTCTGGTGGTGGGCCCATGCGGCAGCATGTTATTACACATGCAGAATCTGCCATGGGCAACCCCATGAATGTCACAAATAAAGCAAAAATCTAGAAGCTAAGTTTGTAACGGAAGATTTCTCTCTTGACCTAAAGGAAATACAAAAAGTGGGGCTGAATAAATAATACTAGTCAGGTGTAGGGGCTCACACCTGTAATCCCAGCATTTTGAGAGGCGGAAGCGAGAGGACTGCCTGAGCCCAGAGGTTTGAGACCAGCTTGGGCAACCTGGCAAGATCTCATCTCTACAATCAATCAATCAATCAATAAAAAATTAGCCATGTGTGGTAGGGCATGTCTGTTGTTCCAGCTACTCGAAAGGCTGAGATGGAAGGATCGCCCTGGCCTAGCAGGTCAAGGCTGCACTGGCCGGGAGCATACCACTGCACTCCAGCCTGGGTGACGGAGTGAGACTCCAACTCAGAAAAACCCCCAAATTTAGGAGAAATTGGAAGTCAACAGAACTGACTGTTAACAAAAGCAATTCTGGGACCCAGTATCCACAGGCTCAGAACATGGGGATCTTTCCCTAAACTCGAGTATATAGTGGGGAAAACAGGGCATGAGATGATGGGAAAGTCTATAGGCAAATTTTATTTTATTTTTGAGTTGGATTCCCACTCTGGCGCCCAGGATGGAGTGCAGCGGCACACATCTGGCCACCGCAGTCTCAACCTGCTGGGCTCCGGCGATCCTTCTGTCTCAGGCTTCCGAGTAGCCGGAACTACAGGTGCGCGCTACCATGCCCAGCTAACTTTTTAAAAATTTATTGTAGAGACGAGGTCTCGCCAAGTTGCCCGGGTGGGTCTCGAACCTGCGGAATCAGGCAATCCACTCATCTTGGCCTCCCAAAGTGCTGGGATTACAGGCTGAGCCACCGAGCCCAGCTGGCAAATTTTAAAATAACCAAGAACCGACCACCCCAGAAAGAAAGGGTAAGGGTCAAGGTTTTTTTTTTTTTGTTTTTTTGAGAGTGATATCACCAAAGGGACATTAGAAATATTCCTCCAGGAGCAGTGGGCCAGGTGGATGGGGGAAGGGGAGCAGGGGGTCTGCCAGACAGCTCCCACAATAGACTCTGGTCGTCAATAATCCTGTTCGTCCTACAGGAACAGAAGAATCAGACTAGTCATCAAAAGCCCCAAATCAGAAAATAGGAATGACCCTAGAAAAGGCACTGGAGGTACTGGGAACAACCTGGAGCATGGCAGGACCTGGCAATTTCGGGCTGGAAGGAAAGGGAGGAATTATACAGGAGACAAAGGGAGATTCTGTTTGGGCTCCTTTAAACTCAGAACAAGGCAGACATGTTTGAGTTTCTCAAGACCACGACATATACTTAGGTCTGTCAGAGGCATGACTGAAACACACAATTTCCTTTTACACCCCAACCACACATCTCTTTTACTCTTGGCTCCAAAATCTGGGAAGCCAGCATTTGGACAGGCTCCCAGTTTTTAATTATGCAACCTTGTTTTAATCAAACCTGGAGCACATGTCTGGGGATCTAGCAATCAGCAACACGGACGCCATCCCTCCTTCAAAGAGATCTCATGATCTCATTCAAAAACAGACAAGTAGATCTATCACCCATGTAACTATCTCCATGGTCTTTTTAACTTATTCTAAGTTGGACACGAGGGAAACGTGTTAGATCTTTCAGAAGATCTGGGGTGTAGATGTCTTAGAAGAGGCCTCCCTGGAGAAGGAATGTTGCTGTCCAGGAGCTGGAGTGGGATGGGGGAGACAGGTGTCTCCGAGCAGGGGCAAAGGCATCAGTGGGAGAACTCCTCATGTGGTGGGTCTGAAGGTCCAGCCCAGAGGGCATTGATGCCAAAAGAGTGCTGGAAAGGGAGCAGTCTAGGCCACAGGTAGCTGGGATTTTACCCTAAGCATTAAAGGAGCAATTGGTGGTGGAACTGGATTTCAGAGAGACCTCTCTTAAGGCAGGCCTAGAGACGGGGAAGTCCTCTCACGAGGCAGGGCCAGTTCGGCGGCTGCCATGGAGTCCCAGGCCAGCGATACCAGCAGTGCCCAGGAGTACACATGCCTGGACAGGGCACAGGGCCACTCAGTCCCCTCAGATACTCCTCACGGATCTCGACAAGCACAGTTCTGAGGGGAGGGGTGGGGTGGGAAGGCGCCGTAGGCTGACGTGGATACGATGGCCTCACGCCCAAGGCCAAAATGCCTGAGTCTGACCCCAGTTCTGTCCCCTACAGTTTACTTGTCTCTGTTTCAATGCCCTCTTTTGTAAAATGGGATAATAATGATATCAAACTCACAGGGCCATTGTGAAAATTAAATGAGTGAATGTATATAACACACCTACAACAAATAAGGATAAAGCGAGTTAGTGAAGTATTGATTTCTTTCTGTCCTGTTTTGTAGCATGTGGGTTCAGTTGCAGGGGACAGGGAGCAGACTTCATATGAACAGAAGACTAGTTGATGAGTAATAATTGGCAGCTGATGAATAATTTATATAGTTTGCAGCCATGTTATTCGGTGCACAAGAGTTTAGAAATGGCAACTTTCTGGGAGATTGAAACTTTGATCCACCTGTTTCTTTTTAATTTTAATTTTTTTTATTTTCTATTTTTATTTTTTTTGAGTTGGAGTCTCACTCTGTCACCCAGACTGGAGTGCAGTGGCCGCTCCCGGCCACCGCAGCCTCGACCTGCTGGGCTCCGGCGATCCTTACGCCTCAGCCTTCCAAGCAGCCGGAACTACAGGCGCACACTACCACGCCCGGCTAATTTTTGATTTATTGTAGAGATGAGGTCTCGCCAAGTTGCCCAGGCGGGTCGCGAACCCGTGGGCTCAGGCAATCCAGTCGCCTCAGCCTCCCAAAGGCGTGAGATTACAGGCTGAGCCACCGAGCCCGGCATTCTTTTTAATTTTTAAAATGTAGCTGTTAGAAAACTTAAAATTATATGTGTGGCTCCTGTTATATTTCCACTGGACAGCTGATCCAGAGGACGGACAAGGAGGGAGCCCCACCAGTCACCAAGTTCTGGGTAACTGATAACTTGACTGCAGAAAACGACAGACAGAGAGAGGAGAGTATCAGAGGCCACACTCATCCTCCCCTCTTCTGCTGGAGTCCAGATACGAAGTGAAAACAAGATGTCTGTGAAAGCTGAAACTGAGTGAAGAACAAGACAGGATGAAAAAGAAGCTGGGGAGAGAAAGGCCAAGGAAGAAGCATCTCTACATGTCTAACAGAAAAACTGCCCTGCTCGGAACTCAATACGCATAAGACTTTAACTATGAAAAAGACATATGGTCTTAAAAACAGCCTTAACATTCAAAGACAGACGTACTATTCCACCAAAGTAGACCTTTTTAATCTGTTATTTTTAGCAAACTTCTCTGATCCTATCACGATACTTATTATAATTCTAAATGTTAAAAACCGAAGGGGAAAAAGGAAAGAATGCATGGGTATAGGAGTTGGTGAACCATCCAATAAACGAATCCTAGCTATTTTTCCAGGCTGTAATAGGAGAACAAACATGTCCCCAAACGAGAAATGGGTTTTCCCTCTAGGTCATGGGGAAAGCACATAGCAAGTACAGTGTTAAAGGTCTCAGGGAAGAGAGAGTTGTGTGCAGGAAGAATGAAGGGAGCTGAGATCAAGTCAAGCAGTTTGAGAGCGATCCTTCCCTGAGGTCAGAGGCTCTTAGAGCCAACTGGTTCCTTAGGGCTCAGTTGCCCTGCTGTCTGACTCACCAGGAGACCAGAGTTTGGAGGTGAGCGCACTTATGGAGACTATAACCAGCCAGGCAGAAACTGATCCTGAACGCTGAAATGACTCCTGCCTCAGCCTCCTCAAAACCACTGCCCTCGTCAGTTGGTAGTGAGGAACTACTAATGTGGTTATTCCAAAACTGGAATAAAATAGCTTTGCCCAGGGCTCCCAAAACTGAGCAACACACACCCCATGACCCAACAATCCTACTCCTAGGTGTAGACCCATTTGAAATGCGTGCAGATGGGTACCAAAGCCAGGCCACAGCAGGACTGTGGGTAACAGCAAAGTGCTGGCAACTGCCCAAATGTCCACAGGAATGGCACGGATAAATAGGTGCTATATTCTTCACCCAGTGGCCACTATAGGCACGAGCGGTGTTAATGAGTGACTCAGAAACCTACAGCTTAAAAAGGAAGACAACGCGGTAGAGTTCCACTTATATAAGGTATGAGGGTGGAAGTCAGGACAGGCGTGGTCCTGGGGGAGGCAGTGAGCGGCTGGAGGGGGCCACACGGGGGATCCCAGGGTCCTGGCAAGTTCTTCTTCTCAGTCTGAGTGCTGAGTGCACGAGCACGTTCCGTTTGGAAAATGCATGGAGCAATACACTTATGGTGTGTCTACCTGCCTAGCAGCTATGCTATACTTTAAAAAGCAGCTTTGTCTGTCCAGGCAAGGCAAACCTGGCAGTGTCCTTGAACCCCTCCAAGCTCACTGTTCTGCTCCCTCACATATGTCACCTGCTTCTCCTCTGCATGTGTGCGTGTCACCATCACATTGATGGCTTCCTCCCACACCAGGCCTGTGATTCACCCTCCCTTCGGATGCCTTTGCTAACTTATGCCACCCACATGGACCCAGCCTTTGCTTCTCCTTCCTCAGCAGTGCGGGAGCTTGTGCCATCACTAACGTGTACGCATTCCCGGTTGTTTTATTCTGCCAAAGCCTCCCAGCTAGGCTAAAAACACAGAGCATGGCCCCTGGGAGGGATCGCAGTCCTCCACAGGATACACAGGCAGTGCAGACTGAGTTGCTCAAGAGTCAGCGGGTGTGGAGGGGGAGCCCTGCCCCTTCTCCCAGGAACTGCTGGCTCAAGACACCCATGTCTACCCCCAGCACCTGGATGGACTCCCACAGAGGAGGCCTGAGCCCTCCTACGCGCCACCCTGCGAGGTAGACCGCCCTCACCGCTGTGATGAGCCCCGCAAGGGCAGCCAGGAAGGACTGGAGGCGAACCAAGAAACAAAGAGTTTGTCCTTATTCTGTCTTGAATATACCCTTAACATTCACCACCAATCGATTTTGATAACATGGGACAATTTGCAATCTGTGTCAAAACTATATGAATGTTCACAGTCACCATAAATGTCAGCTTTCAGAACGTATGCATGCCAGCCCTCTCTTCTCTAAGCCCTCTCTCAAGCCTTCCCATCTCACCATTTCTTTTCCTGCCTGGAGGACCACACTTGTCGTAACCAAGAACAGCAGCACCCATATCACCTTACAGAAACAGCAGCACTCCCATCACGGACGTACGTGTAAAAAGACTCGGGACATCCTGGTTACAGTGCTCTTGCAGTCCAGTGTTTCTCCTTGCCCGGGCAACCGCTGGCATTCGGGTGATTCCAGGCGCTGGGACTGGCAACCTGACACACTCCTCCCAGCTGTCGGGCTTTCAGGACCCCACGAGGGGAAACCACGGCTTGTCCAGAGTGTGTTTGAGTCCGTGGCCTTTCGCAGGAGAAACGGATTCCCGCCCACAGTCTCAGGACGTCGATCCTTCCAGAGAAGAGGACTTGCTGACAGAAGCCGAGGGGACAGCTTGGCTAAACGCTGGAGAGGTCAGCCTGCTCCCTCTCAGTGACCCTGACACCCCGCACGGGCCTTGGCCGAGGAGCAGGCTGGCTGCCGGTGCCAGACCGGCGCAGCACATACATCCATTTTCCCTTTGAGACGAACGACACCTACTGAGGCAAAGGCCACATCCGTGCGTTGAGGCACGAGGCTCGGCAAGTCACCCTCCGAGTCAGCCGGCGATTCTGCAGGACCCTCTCCACTCACAGACGCAAGAGTGGAAGCAGCGGGGCCCGGAAGGGACCTCGGCCATCCGCAGGCTGAGCCCCCAGCAGGGAGACCAGGGGGCCGAGCGCCGCGGAGGGGGCCGGTGTCGGCCAAGGTCACCCCGCTGGCGTGGGGACCGGGCGGGCTCCCCGCATATACTCTCCAAAAAACCTCGCGTGCCTGCACCCCACCGGCGAACGGCGAACCCACGCCCGCGCCCAGCCACCGCTGGCAATTGAGAAGGAATCAAAAGGTCGCCAGACCGTGTCTCCTCCGCAGAGCCGGCTGCGCGGAGCGGGGGCGGGGAAGGTCACGGCGAGCCTCTCTTCCCGCAGACGCCCCGTCGCGCCCTCCCGGAGGATGCAGCGCGGTCTCGGACCCGCCGGCAGCCCCGCGGAAGGGCCTCAGGACATCCCGGGGAAGCCGGTCCGCGCGGCTCCGCCGGCGCGGAAGCTTCCAGCAATGAATTAAAGCCCGAGCCGCTGCGCGAGCGGGGGGGAGGGGGCCGGCCGGCCGCGCTGCCCCGCGCCCCGCCGCGTCCACACCTGCGCGGCCGCGGCGCCCCCCGCCCGGTCCGCGCGGCTCGGGCCACGACCCTCGGCCCGCGCCGCCGCCGGGCGCGTCGGGGGGCGCCGCGGGCGGGGGCTGGCGCGGGCCGCCGGGCCGGGCGGGGGCCGATGGCCGCCGCCGCCGCCCCCCGCCCCGCCGAGGAGGGGGCCGCGCCACGTACCTCGGCCGGCAGGTGCCGCCGCCGCCGCCGCCTCGGGTCGCGGCTGCAGGGGACGCCGCTCCGCGCCGCCCGCCGCCTTCGCCCGCATGCTAGGGAGGGGGCGCCGGCCGGCCGCCCGCCCCGGGCCCCGCGCCCCCGCCCGCCCCCGGCGCCGCGCTCGCGTCCGCGCCCGCGCCCATTCAGCCCGGCCGCCCGCGCCCCCGCGCGCACGCGGAGGCGGGGCGGGGGCGGGGCCGGGCGTCACGGGGACGCGGGCGGCCAACCGCGGCGCGGGGGCCCTCCGCGGCGCCCCGCCCCCGCCCCCGCCCGGGGCGCCGGCCCCTCCCCCGCCCGGGGCCCCGGGGCACGGGCGCCCCCCGCGGGGCCGGGCCTCTGTGCGCGGAGGGGCGCCGTGCGGGTTTTGGAGGCTCGCGGGTTCGCGATTCGCGACCTCCAGGGGTTTCGGAGAGTCTGCAGGATTGACAGGCGAGCTCTGTATCCCCGCGGAGCGAGTGTCGGGCGCCTGCAACTTTGCTGCGGACTTGCTGGCGCTTCGGGGAGGCCTTTCGGGTGCCTGTGACGCCCTTCTCGGCTTCCAAAGGGAGGTCCCAGACACCGAGCCACATATTTTGGCATAGCCTGGAGCGCCCTCTTTTCTGCGACAGCTTGCACGGGGGCAGCTGGTTTGGAGGTGTCTCTGTTCTTCCCCTCGTGGGGGCGGGGATGGTGGGGGGGAAACGGGCTACTTGGGGCGGTCGAGGTCAGGAGCGAAAGCTTTTGAAGGGAAGGGCGGGAGGACTCTGCTTTAACCCAGAGGGATCTCTGGATTACTCTAAGGCGAGGGTGCTGCGAGCATTTGCGGAATACTGGAGAAAAAGCTGTCACTAGGCTATCTAAATCCAGTGGGTCGGCCAGGACTAGCCAGGCAGTGCAGCCGCCTGTGTCAGCGACAGCTGCAGGAATACCGAGCTCCTCACCCTCTTGATCTTGATGCAACAACACTCTTTGCCTCCCCCTGCTCTTCCCCTTCTCTTCCAGAATGCTCCTTGTCTCTAAAGCCAGGCTTGATGGCATTATTGCAGCCATGAGAGTCAGCAGTACCCTGGCATGGAAGGGTGGGCGGGCGTAAGGTGGGGTTGAGAAGGAAAGGGAACATGGAGATTTCTCCTGTTCCAGCCTCACAGGACATGTCACGCACCCAGTGTGCTCATTCACACTTGTTGGGGGTGTTGAGCCACTTGTGCAGGAAGATGCACCCTGCTCCTAATCTTCCTTTTCACCAGGCGCAGAGACATCCTTAGCTGCTGTTGGATTAAAATGGAGCTCTCCAAACGGTAGACCAAGATCAGTCACTAGATCTCAGAACCTTACTGGTCTCTCTCAAAGTCAGTGGCTGGTCTCAGACAAGCTTCTGGACTAGGCCAAGAGTCCCTTAGACCAGCGGTTCACAACCTTTTTGGCATCAGGAATTGGTTTTGTGAAAAACAGTTTATCCATGGGTGGGGGATGTGCAGTCAAGCCTCACTGCTCATGTTAACCTGTATTTGCAGCTGCTCCCCGGCACTGTCACCACCGCCTGAACTCCACCTTGGATCATCAGGCATTAGGTTCTCATAAGGAGCGTGCCACCTAGCTCCCTTGCGTGCACGGTTCACAAGAGGGTTCGCATTCCTAAGAGAATCTAATGCCACCGCCGATCTGACAGAAGATGGAGCTCAGGTGGCAATGCAAGTGATGGGTAGCAGCTGTAAATCCAGAGGAAACTTCATTTGCTCACCTGCCACTCCCTCCTGCCATGCAGCCCGGATCCTAACAGGCCACAGACTGGTGGTACCTGTCCATGGCTCTGGGGGTTGGAGACTCCTGACTTAGACTCCCTGTAAATCCAGTACCGCCACGATGAATTTGTCATCTTTTCCTTATACTGATTGCTTTGGTCATTCTGATAACAGGCATTGTGGCTGCCTCCAGAATCCATCCAACCTCCCCCTTTCTTGATGCAACATGCTACTTAGGTAAGTTTGCTCCATTCTCAGTTTTATGAGTGGACTCTGATTGGCCAGAGGCTCTCAAAATGTGGTCCAAGGACCCATGGGATTCCCTGAGCACCTTTCAGGGAATCTCTGAGGTCAAAACTATCTCATGATAATGTAAGACATTATTTACCTTTTTCACTTATACTAACTGGCGCCTTCACAAATCAAAGCAGTGGCACCCAAACTATTAACATCTCAACCTTTGAGTACACATCTTTTTAATATTTCATACGACAAAATGGAGACTATACATAAAGCACTTTTGCTGCAAACTGATGTATGATAGCTGTCTAAGTAGGATGGTTTTCTTCTCTCTTTTTTTTTTTTTTGAGTTGGAGTCTCACTCTGTCGCCCAGAGAGTGCAGTGGCCGCTCCCGGCCACCGCAGCCTCGACCTGCTGGGCTCCGGCGATCCTTCCGCCTCAGCCTTCCAAGTAGCCGGAATTATAGGCGTGCGTTACCTCGCCCGGCTGATTTTTTGATTTCTTGTAGAGATGAGGTCTCGCTGCCCAGGCGGTCTCAAACCCATGGGCTCAGGCAATCCACTCACCTCAGCCTCCCAAAGGCACAGGATTACAGGATGAGCCACCGAGCCCAGCTTGTAGGATGGTTTTCTAAGGACAAGCGCTGGTGCCGTTGTTTGAACTGCAAACTAAACTAACTGTTTTTTCTCCATGGAACACCATTTTTGCTTGAGAAAATGTCTCACAGACTATGGTTATTGTGACTTGGTAGCCATGTTCTTGAAAATGAACTAAGGGAGCCTGTGTCTCCACGGAAGACCAATGACTGTGTATTACAACCTCAGGTTTTCTTTGCCTGCTGCCCAGAAAAGTCTATACATTTGCTGCAGTAGAGAAAGAGTTTAATATTCACAATGTAGGGAACGAGGAGGACAGGAGATATTCCTCAGATCCGCCTCCCCGAGAACTCAGAAGCTAGGGTTTTTAAGGATTTGGTGGGTAGGGGGCTAGGGAATTGGGACTAGGGGATTGGGGCTGCTGATTTGTGGGGGATGAGATCATAAGGATTTCGAGACTGTCTTTGCATACACTGAGTCAGATCCTAGGTGGGCGCTAAGTGGCTTTAGGTGGGATCTGTTGCTGGTCCACCTGAATGCAAGGTCTGAAAATATCTCAAAGACTGGTCTTAGGCTTATGTTATCTATGGGAGAAATTGAAGAAGTTACATATCTTGTGAATAATGGATCAAAGCTGCTCACACTCTTCAGCTGTGAAACTTTTGGACGCCTTTCAAGGAAGTCTGTATGACCCAAGGTTCATTGTTTAGAGGAAAATAAGTTTATTAATCAGGAGGACAGCTTCCCGTGGGTGTCAGGGGTGAAGATAATTAATTGCTCCCTAATAAAGTGGCTATGTGTAAGTGATCATGCAAGGAGAAAGGCAAGCTTAGAAACAGCAGACTGGCTAACTTGTAGCTGTGCCTGCAACTTTGAAGGACTCTGGTCTTTCCCATAGCTTTTACCCTATGTGACCCTATATTTTATATAGGTGGTTTCATATGTGTTGCCAACGATGAAAAAATTTCAACTTTCAAGAGAAAGTTAGAATTTTGAAAAGCTCGTATCACCAGGAGCTTGATAGCTTCTCAATACTTAAGGGTTTTTCTGATGAGACCAGTGGTGACATTAACGAATGTGATTTCTGGATATTGAATAATATACAGCATATCAACATTTGGAAGACCTGCCTTCACTCAGTGTTTCATTGCTCTCCAATGGTTAATACATGATGCTACAAAATCATACATGAGTAAAGATCCACTTAAGTACAAGGCAGACGATGGGTGTGAATTTAATGGTATAAAAAGTTTATGCGTTGGCTCAGCCTGTAATCCCATGCCTTGGGAGGCTGAGGTGAGTGGATTGCCTGAGCCCACAGGTTCAAGACCCGCCTGGGCAACTTGGTGAGACCTCATCTCTACAATAAATCAAAAAATGAGCCAGGTGTGGTAGTGCGCGTGCCTGTAATTCCAACTGCCTGGAAGGCTGAGGGCGGAAGGATCGCCGGAGCCCAGCAGGTCAAGGCAGCGGTGGCCGGGAGCGGCCACTGCACTCCAGTCTGGGTGACAGAGTGAGACTCCAGCTCAAAAAAAAAAAACAAAAAACAAAGGCCATTCTTCTCACTAATCTTTTTGTTTTGGAACACAGTTATTTTTATCAATATATTATGTTAGCATGTAATGGACTTATTTTTTTTTAATCATAAAGATGTGGGGTTAGGTATACAATTCAGGATTAGCTATACAAACGTTGATTACACAGGTACCCTGTTGATGAGGTATGCCCCTCCCTCCCCTAGCAGTTTCCCTCAACTATTTTTGATGAATTAATAAATATTACTCAATTTTAATTAATTTCTAATTTGGCACATGCCAAGAGAGAAAACCTATGCTAAAAAGGCTATTTGGGATCCTCAGTAATTTCTAGGAGTTTAAAATGGTCCTGAGACCAGAGTTTGAGAATCACTGGGTCTCAGTCACCCAGAGTAGTTCCACCCTTCTTGCCACTAGGATTGGTTCATGAGCGGCCGTAGGAAGCAGACTGATCCAATGGGAGGAAATCTCAGGAATGTATTGGATGACAGGGGAGAGGCGCTTTCATTTCCTGCCAGGCAGGAGCTAGGCAGCAAGTAGCCTCAGCTGCTACTGATGAGGCAGACGTTTTGTGCTACAAGACCTTATTTTGGGAAGAAAGTAACACTATGGGGAGCAGTGGAAAGAGTTTGTTAAGAAATCATTTCCAAGCTGGGCTCGGTGGCTCAGCCTGTAATCCCGCGCTTTGGGAGGCTGAGGTGAGTGGATTGCCTGAGCCTGCGGGTTCGAGACCTGCCTGGGCAACTTGGCGAGACCTCATCTCTACAATAAATCAAAATATTAGCCGGGCGTGGTAGCATGCACCTGTAGTTCCAGCTACTTGGAAGGCTGAGGCGGAGGAAGGATCGCCGGAGCCCAGCAGGTCGAGGCTGTGGTGGCCGGGAGCGGCCACTGCACTCTAGTCTGGGCGACAGAGTGAGACTCCAACTCAAAAAAAAAGAAATCATTTCCTTTATGACATTTTTGAGTCACTAGATCAAACCAGCCCTGAAGCTCATCCTACCGCTGCATTTGACAGTTGCAAGAAATAATGAATTTCTCTGTAGCTTAGGCTAGTCAACCCTAGGCGCTCCAACTGATCCGCTGTGTACCTGTTTGTGCATGTCTCACCTAAACTGGTGCCTAAGTAAATATCTCAGGATCTACTCATTCAGCCATCATCACTGCAACACAAATTCGCATCTGAAAGGAAGCTGAAAGACAGAGCAGGGTCTAGGAGGAAAGGGACCCAGCACAAGCCAGAGGGGTCAAGACGGTGACATCTGAACGTGAGTAGCAAGATTATTACAGATTTTGATTTTCTTTTGCTTTTCTGCGTTACCCGAATTGGACAACACGAACGTGTGTTGCTTTTACATTGTGGAAAAAATAAAACCTCTATTATTTTTAAATAGCCCACTGAATGGGAACCCAATCTTAGAGAGGGGGCCAGGACAAGGCAAGAGAACTCTTGAGCTGAAATTGCTAGCAGGGGAGAAAGAAGATCTGTAAGGGATGCAGATAGGCTCCCAAACCACCTTCCTTTCATGTTCAGATTTACCAGGAACCATCCTCAAAGACATAACGGGCTGGGAAGCAATCCCAAGGTGAAGAAAACATTAATTATGCCTTCATCAAGTTGGCTGGAATATTTGCCGGGCGGTGGGAAAGAAGCCACTGTGAAGATTATACATCAACTCTGGAAAAGGCTTAAGATATGATATTATGTGAAAAAACAATTTAAAAAAGACACAGATTGTATTCAAACCTCCATCATGTGGCCGAAAACTGATAGAGAACTTGGAAAAAGAAAACAGTTGTGTTAGGGTAGTGGAATCATGAGTAATCTTTTTTATCCTTTAAAAAAATTCCTTTAATATTGTTTTTTACAACAAATACAAACGAGAGGAGTCATTGGTTCAAATTACTGAGGTCTCAGAGGCATCTCCAGATGGCCTGTTTACTTTTGCCTGCCAGATGTCTCTTGTCCCACACCAAGACAGAAGCGGAGCCCTCCCGAGGGCCTGGTGTCTTCTAAGCTGTCAGGGTGATGCTAATGTGACCGTTTTTTGTAGGTGGCCAGAAGGAAAGCAGGAAAGGAAGGTGTCGGTGGCGGCCAAGATGGAGGATGTCTGTGAGGCCAGAGGGGTAAGGAGTCCCTTGTCCTGCAACACAACCTTATGGTGAGGTTTTCAGGCCAGGGCCTGCTCACTGAAGCACGGTCTTTCTCTTTTTCTCCCACCGGGGTTTCGCTTTCTCTAGGAGTCCTCCCGAGGTGCTGTCCCTTCCGGGGGACCCCAGGAGCTGGGGCACAGCTGCAGCCAGCAGAACACAGACTCTGTCTGCAGCCCTGAAGCCCAAAGGAAGTCTGTCCCCCGAGATTTGTTCTAGGAGTGTTTCCTGTGAGCTGCCACGGAAGAAGCAGGAGTAAAACAAACAAGGGAGGAAAGTAGACATGACAAAAGCATCAAGGGAAGTCTGTCTGCTGGCAACAGTCCCACACGGGAGGAATCTTTCTGGAGGGGCAGGACGCATGTAGATCCATCTTCAGAAACATCTTCTATCGGTTCTTCACCTATACATGTCTCTCACAAACATTTGCTGAGTGCCTTGTATGCGCCAGGCAGCATGCTAAGTGCCTACAGAAATTACTTCATTGTATCTTCACTACCCTTTTGAGGTCGGCTCTTCTTTCTTTCTTTATTTTTTTTGAGTTGGAGTCTCACTCCGTTGCCCAGACTGAAGTGCAGTGGCACGCTCCCAGCCACTGACCGCAGCCTTGCCCTGCTGGGCTCCAGCGATCCTTCTGCCTCAGCCTTCCAAGTAGCCGGAACTACAGGCGTACGCTCCCACACTCAGCTAATTTTTGATTTATTGTAGAGACGTGGTCTCGCCAAGTTGCCCAGGTGGGTTGCAAACCTGCAGGCTCAGGCAATTCACTCACCTCAGCCTCCCAAAGCGCGAGACACGGAGCCGGCTATCTTATCTCCATATCTTACATAAGGAAGTTGAGGCTTAGAGAAACTTGGGGAGATGAGATAACACGCCCAAGGTTAAGAAGTGGCAAAGCCAGCATTTGAACCCAGGCTGTCAAACTCCAGAGCCCACCTGAGACACGGTCCCCGCTCTGAAGGACCAAATAGTCTAACTGGAGAGAAGGACACTTGAAAACAAACAAGCAAACAAACAAACAAAAAAACCCCAGCAGTATGAGATATAAAAGAAGGACTCAACAAGGAACTAGAGGGTCATCGAATCTGCCTCAGAGCTCAAGGATACCTCTTGGAGGAGTGAGACTTGAATCTGACTTTGAAGGGTTAGGTACGTGTATTGGTGGGTATATTAGTTTGGGGCTGTGTACACTGTACATTTTCTATTACTATGTAACAGATTACCAAAATGTAGATTAATACAACATAACTTTGTCATCTCACGGGTACAATGCAACTGGATTCGTGACCCAGGGTCTCACATGGCTGAGAGGAAGGTGGTGGCCAGAGCTGCAGTCGTTGTCTGGGTTCAGGGTTTTAATCCAAGCTCTCTGCTTTGGATTAAATTTATTCTTGTAGTTATAATAGGACTGACGTCCTCACTTTCTTGCTAGCTGTTGGCCAGGGACCAACCATAGGAAGTTCCTTGCTACGTAGCCTCATAGGAAGTTCACAGTGTGGATGCTGGCTTTCTTCCAGGGCTGTCAGAGCACAGCTATGAGTTTGTCTTCTGCTACCAATCAGAGAAAACTCTCTGCTTTAAAAATCTCACCTAGGCCAGGCGTGGTGGCTCATGCTGGTAATCCTAGTACTTTGGGAGGCCAAGGCAGGAGGAGTACTTAAACCCAAGAGTTTGAGACCAGCCTACACAACATAGACTGTGTTTCTACAAAAAATACAAAAATTATTCGAGCATGGTGGCACGTGCCTGTAATCCCAGCTACATAGAAGGTTGAGGCGGAAGGATTGCCTGAACCCAGGAGGTCGAGGCTGCTGGCCATTGTACTCCATCTTGGGTGACAGAGTAAGACCCTGTCTCAAAACAACAACAACAAAACAAACACCAGCCTAGACAACATAGTGAGAGACCTCGTCTCCAAAAACAAAACCTCACCTGATTGGGGCAGGCAGGCCTACCCAGATAATCTTTTTTTTTTTTTTTTTTTTTTTGTTGGAGTCTCACTCTATCGCCTAGGCTGGAGTGCAGTGGCACACTCCAGCCACTGCAGCCTCAGCCTGCTGTGCTCCGGTGATCCTTCCACCTCAACCTTCCAAGTAGCTGCAACTACAGGCACACGCTACCACGCCTGGCTAATTTTTTTTTTTTACTTATTGTAGAGACGAGGTCTTACCAAGTTGCCCGGGTGGGTCTCGAACCTGCTGGCTTAGGCAATCCTCTCGCCTTGGCCTCCCAAAGTGCTGGGATGATAGGCTGAGCCACCAAGCCTGGCCAATAATCTCCTTCTTTTAAGGTCAACTGGTCTACGACCTTAATGTAATTCTTCCATCTGCAGGAGACCTTCATACAACACTTAGATTAGTGTTGGAATGATAGGGATAAAGTGTGCATATCCCAGGGCCAGGAATTGGGGCGCCATCTTAGAATTCTGCCTACCACAGCAGAATTTAGAAAGTGGAGATGAGGAAGCACAGTCCAGCAAGAGGAAATAGGATACGCAAAAGGATCTGGGAAACTGTTGGAAAATGAAGATAGAGGGGGTAGGATTGGCAGATGAGGGAAACTGCTGGGGGAGGGAGGAGCATACCTCATCAACAAGGCGCCTGCATAATCAGCCTGCATAATCTGCACAATCAACCTGAATTGTACCCCACATCTTTATAATAAAAAAAGAAGAAGAAAATGAAGATAGAAAAGTGACTACCATGTCTTCAGCAAGATGGTGAACCAGATTCTAAAGAAATCTACCAACTCACAATCCCTAAGATGCTGGAGAAACTCTCAAAAGCATGTGTTTTTAATAGCAAGGCTGGGCTGGCAGGGATGGGAGGAAACGCCTCTGAGGTAGAAACACCAAGAAGGTATTAATCCCGAGAGATGAACAAGAGCCAGTGTTTAGTCACCTGCTAATCCTGGCCAAGCAGGAAGGAGACAGGAGACAAAGCCTAGACTGCAACAGAATGGGTAATCAGGCGGGAGACCCTTATGCACACCCAGATCCCTCAAAGGGTGGACATTTCTGTCGGGGTTGTCAGACTTTGCTCTCCAAAGGAGGCAAGGGAATATTGTCATGGACAGTTAACTTGCCTTAATTACCTGATTTTAGCTCAGAGTAGAACATAAATGAAGATAAAAGTTTCCCCTGAGAATTTCTTTGTGTGTGTGTGTGTGTGTGTGTGTGTGTGTGTTGTGTTTTGTTTTGTTTTGTTTTGTTTTTTTGAGTTGGAGTCTCACTCTGTCGCCCAGACTGGAGTGCAATGGCCGCTCCCGGCCACCGCAGCCTTGACCTGCTGGGCTCCGGCGATCCTTCCGCCTCAGCCTTCCGAGTAGCCGGAATTACAGGCATGCGCTACCACACCCGGCTGATTTTTTGATTTATTGTAGAGATGAGGTCTTGCTACCCAGGCGGGTCTTGAACCCACGGGCTCAGGCAATCCACTCAC
This sequence comes from Cephalopachus bancanus, assembly GCA_027257055.1. Lineage (NCBI taxonomy): Eukaryota > Metazoa > Chordata > Mammalia > Primates > Tarsiidae > Cephalopachus > Cephalopachus bancanus. The sequence continues at coordinate 529,870 of JAPVLO010000490.1, read as the reverse complement.
CTCAGCCTCCCAAAGGCGCGGGAATACAGGCTGAGCCACCGAGCCCGGCCCCCTGAGAATTTCTAACCAAAAGCCCACACTCGTGCAGGTTTGGGGCTGGAATTCATACCGCCTTTGTGACTAAAGACATGTGAAGCCAGACGTTGTTTTAAAGTGGTCCCAGGTTGGTTGTTCCCCTAGGCACCTACAAAAAGCAAATCACCTCTAGGGGCGTGCTCCCTAGACCGAAGCCTAAGGATTCTTCCGAAGTTCCAAGAAATTTGATTTGTAATTTAAAATATCACAATACGTGTAAAGAAATAAGCTGCTATACATGAGGGTCAGCAGAAATAATAAAAGATTCAGAGAATGGAATTAGAAGACTCTAAATATAAACCAAGTTTTTTCAGTATGTTTGTAGAAATACAAGAAGGCAGCGGGGAGGTGAGACTGACAGTAGTTGAAATCTGCCTGGGGAAGGAGGGGCACACCTCATCAACAAGGGTACCTGCACAATGAATATCTGTGGACCTAACCCTGAATTGTATCCCACAATTTTAAAATAAATAAAAAAAAAATACAAGAAGGCATCCATAATATTACTAAGAAAGAAAAGAAGCAAGAGTAATTACTACCAACAGTAATAACTCAGAAAACAGAAAACAATAGAAGAGAGAGTTAAAGACATGATTAGTAATTTGGAAGGTAGATACAAAGAAATTACCCAAAATGCAGCCCTCAGCGAAAAAAAGTTACAGAAAATACAAACAAGACCAAGAGATATGGGGGACAGAATAAGTCAGTCAAAAGTCTAGCATGTTTCCAGTCAGATTTTCAGATACAAAAAGTAGAGAAAATGTCGTGAAGACATAACCACTGGACGCTTTTCAGAATCGATGAGAAACACAACCTTCAGATTCAAGAACCCCAACAAATCATGAGCAGGGAGATTAACTAGAACTATGGGGAAGCCGCAGATTACTAGAGACACAAAGGAGATCTTAGAAACCGCCAGAAAGAAAAGTTAGTTGTGTCCAGAGAAATAGCAACTGTGCTGAAAGTTGCCAGAAGACAGGGAAATAACTCCTGCAAACTTCTGGGAGAAAATAACTGTCAACCTTAAATTGTATAAACAAGGAAACCATCTTCCAAGATCAAGGACAAAATAAAGGGACGTCAGATAATACAAATTGGGAACAATGGTCGGGAACAATGACAGCCAGAGAGCTCCATCTAAAAGGGACAGCTGTGGCCCAGCTTCCGCCAATTGCTGCCATGTGAGGGTTGGGTATCCTGCTATTGCTACCTCTTCGGATTTTTCAAAAAAGACCAGAAATCTGGATTTTTTTTAAAAAGGTGAATTCTTTCTGTTTTTAAATATTAACAAAAAGTTATTATGTTTTTAATCGCAGGGCAGGTGAATACTGTACAGGTAAACAAAACTTCTGCATGGAGGCCTGAAGGTCTGTGACCCTAGACTGATAAAGGAGATGACACGAAAACACTAACATGGTGGCATGTGCAAGACCAGCTGGAGAGGCTGGGGGCAGATCTCTGCTGCTTCTGCAAACACTGCCTTGTCTGGCCAGTTTCTGTTTTTGTTTTTTAACCTCAGGGATGCTCTAATATTCCCATCTGGACTGTCAGGTCCTTAGAGATAGGGACCCCTTTTCTCTGACCATCCCATGGAACAGAGCATACTGCCTGGTTTTTAGTGGGTAGGGCAAACTACCCCAGCCTGATTCTCATATAACTGGAGATAATCGTTTCTTCCCTTCGCTACCTCAGCAGAGTTGTACCCTAGGGATCTGGGATTCCCTTGGCTGAGGTATAGTGAGACAGAGCAGAACTGGAGAGGCCGGGACCTAGGCCCAGCTCCCCCTGAAATGCAGGCTAGGAATGTCCATGAACACCCAGGTACTGACAGCCAAGTGCCACAGCTGTGCAGGAAGTTGGACATACTGCGGTCAAGGCTGTGACTGGCCTATGCGTGGCGGTGGCATCTCTGTTGGTCCTGGAGGAGCAGATGTCTAGTGCCAGACAAAAAGGTAAATGGTCACAAAGGCACCAACCACAGGCCAAGGAGCAGGTCCCTGACTTATTTTCCTGGCACCATATGAGAGTTAGAGGCTACTACACTCAACCACTTGGTCAACCAGGTGGGACCAAATTTAGAAAACGAGCACGGTTAACCGCCAAGCACGTGGGCATCTGTGAAATGTTTGCAGATGCGAGACTGAAGGCTGAAGAGGCTGGGAGAAGAGAGTTGGTGGAAATGGAAGAACTAACCAAACCCTCAGTCGTCGGGGACATGTCATCTCTGCTTATCTCAGAGGGGGATCTTTATCCTTTGTGGCTATTTTATTAGGGCTGACAAAAATAAAAACCACAGTTTTCCATTTTTAAGATATACACTTACAATAATAAACTGTTGTACAGAAATATAAGAGACATACCCACAAGTTCCAAATCTTCAATGTGCAGCTCCACGAGTTATCTGTAAGTGGTCATACCATAGAGTCGCCCAGGTCAAAAAACAGAGCATCGCTGCCCCCCGAAAGCCCGCCTCGTGGCTCCTTCCGGTCACCACCCTCATCCTTTTCCTGCTATGGTAGCCACTCCTCTGACGTCTGCTCCATGGGTTCGTTCAGCCTGTTTTTGGAGTTTGTGTAATAGAAACCCTCCAGTGTGAACTCTCTGTGTCTGGTTCCTTTCACTCAACATTGGATGTGTGAGGTTCATCTATGTTGCTGAATGTAGCTTCAATTTGTTCATCTTCTGCTGCCTAGGACGACTAGATCACAGATTTTTATCCCCTTGATGGCTATTTGAGTTGTTTCAAGTTGGGGCTGTAACAAGTAACGACTCTGTGAAGGCTCTAGCTTGAGTCTTTTGGTAGCCTTATGGTGACTTTTTACTTTTTTTTTTTTTTTTTTGAGTTGGAGTCTCACTCTGTCACCCAGACTGGAGTGCAGTGGCCGATCCCGGCCACCGCAGCCTCGACCTGCTGGGCTCCGGCGATCCTCTCGCCTCAGCCTTCCAAGTAGCTGGAACTACAGGCATGCGCTACCACACCCGGCTGATTTTTTTGATTTATTGTAGAGATGAGGTCTCGCTGCCCAGGCGGGTCTCGAACCCGCGGGCTCAGGCAATCCACTCACCTCGGCCTCCCAAAGGCACGGGATCACAGGCTGAGCCACCGAGCCCGGCTGACTTTTTACTTTTAAGAAGAAAATCTGAAAAGAACAGTGGAATGACTAGGAGTCCTGTGACTGTCCCATCATATGATTCATGCTCATAATACTTCACTGAACTAAGATGATCTGTAAGTACATTACAGTGGATCCTGGTATCTTCCTTGTCCATGCAGACGCTTAGAAATGCAAAGAATGTCAGAGCTGGAAGAAATCTTTTTTATCATCCAGCACAGAATTTCCAAAACTTTGGTGTTACAAATGTTATCTTTGTGTTTTTTGTCATATCCTCATACCACCCGTATCGTTACTGACTTTTTTCTGAGTCAGTTCTGGTTCCGTTTTTTTTTTTTTTTTTTTTTTTTGAGACAAAGTCTTACTTTGTTTTCCTGGCTGGAGTGCAGTGGCCTGATCACGACTCACTGCAGCTCAAACTCCTGGGCTCACGCGATCCTCCTGCTTCAGTCTCCTGAGTAGTTGGGACTACAGGTGCATATCACCATGCCCAACTTGAATATTTTTCTTTAAATTGTCTAATTTTTTAAATCATTTGAATATCTGCTTTAGCCTTATCCTAAGCAATAATAGCTATCAACTCATAGCTTTGATATGCTAGCTATATTATTTTTATTGCACATTAAAATTATCATACAACTAGTAAAAAAAAAATCTGTCAGCCTACCACCAGTGTGAGCTATGATCTGTTGACTCCTTCTGATCCATTTTCAACCCTGCTCTGTCTAACCTCGACAGAACACCTCCACTGGCTCCCTTGTCCTCTGGTCTTTGGGTATGTTCAGCCAAGAGGCACTAGGGGGTAGTCAGAGCTGGGGTCTTTATCACCTTGACCTCCAGCCTACCCTGCCCCCATTGGTAGGGACTACATTCTCTAGCAAAGGCCCCTCTCTTGCAGCTAATGGTTTCACCCTCTTGTCCCTTTGGGTCCAGGAGTGATAATGGCTTCCAGCTTCTGTAAGCCCCCTGATTTCCCCATCTCTCGTTGGCTTCCTTAACTGTGCCCGCCCCTTGGTTAGGCCCTCCTCAACTTCTCCCCCTCTCATGAGGCCATCTGTTTCCCGCTAGGGAGAAAGCAGTATCAAACACCACCAATGGTAGGCATGCATCCTTACAGATGTACAGGTGCTAGCTGAGACTCAGGAGGGAACTCACCTATTCAAGAGCCGCCAGCCTGTGAGTGCCAGAGCTGGGAATGGTCTTCCTAGTCCAGTGTGTCTCTCACTGTAGATGCTACTTCTCAAGGGACAAACTGGTCAGTTCCGGTCACAATGCCCGTGTGTTGAATACTGTCAAGTTCTTTTACTAATCTCTCTCTCTCTTACACCTCCTTCCCCATCCTAATCAGTATTCTGCTGGGCCCCAGATATAACTGGGGTCATGGCCAGCTCACCTCTTTCCTCCACTTCCCCAGGACACCCATATGTCACGCATCAACCCTACCAGAGCCTTGCTTTTTCTCGGACGCACCTGCGTTTTTCCCCTCTCTCCTTTGATCAGGAGTTCTTCCTCGCAAAGGTCCAAAGACAGCCCAAACTTCTCTTCCTCTAGAAGCCTGCTGCCTTTCTCCCTCTATCTAGAAATAATCATTGCCACTCCTGTTCTGCCAACACTGTAACTCAGCGCTGGCTGGAATGGTAACTAGTTGTGTATGTGTTTTCTCGACTACACTGTGGCTGCTTGTGTGATCATCAGCACCCACCACCAAGCCTGATTCGCCAGGCCCTTCACAGGGTTCTGTTGAGTGAGCTGCATTCATTAGCCATTAGGAATATTACCGCGTGAAAGATGTTCTAATGGGTCACCGAAGAATGCTCATCCTGATCATTTTAAACAATCATTTATTTTAAAATTCCATGCTGGAGACAAGGTCTGAGTCGAGGGCGGGGCGCGGGTGAAGCTTTCTCCGGTCTCTTGTTCCTCCCCTGCAAAGCCCGAGGGAAAGGGGAGAGAGGCATGGTCATCCGTTCTCATGCTGGGTCACAGGCCCTCCAGCTGAGGTCCTTAGATGGGCAGCCTTGGACCTATGGCTCTCCAGGAAGGTGTGCAAACTCTTGAGTGGGCGTGTACTGTGTAGGGGCTGATGGAGAAACTCAGAGATCTCTGTGAACTCCCAAAGGGCCCACCTTCCAAAAGCACGTCGGCCTTCCTCCTGAAGATGAAGGCGGTCTTGCTGGTCTCCACTTCTGGTTGGGGCCAAAGTTCCCACCAGCTAGAAGATGTCCCATCCCCTGGCCTTTTTCTCTGTGTGTGGCCTGAGATCCTTGAACAAGGGCAGCTTTGGCCTGGAGAAGTGCTTGAACCCAGCATTATGGCCGTTGCTTTGTCTCTCTCATGGTTCCTGTGAGCATCTGGCCAGGACCTGAACTTGGGAGGCAGAGTCCTTCGTGGAGAGCATCCAGCTCCTACACCAAGGGCAGCTTCTGTGTTTACCCTCTGGTGCAGCTCAGAGCTCTAGGCACCTCAAGATCCCTGGACTTTGCACTGGAATGGCCACATGTCGGGTGGACAGAGCCCCATAGGGAACAAGCCCTTACAAGCAACCTTGCCTCTGAGAGAGAGATCTCAGGCTAGTGGTAATTGCAGGGCTGGTCCTTCTGGACAACTGGGACAGAGGGCTGGGCTTGGGGTGGGCAGGTGGACTGGGTTTACTGCCCAGAATTTCTTTTCCTCTTTATTCCATCTCACCCAGAGCTGAGGGAAGAGACCTTCAACAATGGATGAGATACAGGGGTGCCTAACGATGGCTTTATCCCAGCAGATGGGAGTGTGTTGAAAGGGGCGTCCTGGCTCTTATCCTCTGAGGTCCTCTGGACACCCTTCCCCACCCCGCATAACCCTGAGACGGCGCCCCACACCCCAGACCTACACAGCTCCCATGTCACTGTCCACGCCTAGGAAAGGGCATTGTACTGGAAGTCAGAAGCACTGGGTTCTGGTCCCAGCCCTGCTGACAGCTACCTGTGTATTCTTGGGCAAGCCACTGAGCCTGCCTCAGTCCTGATTCCCTCAGCTGTAAGAGGGAGACAATCATCTAAGGTCATTGGGGTTGCTAGGAAGATCAAGATCATAGTGTAGACGTCTTCAGTTTACTCTGAGTGTGATGAATATTTGTTATTTATCTTGGAACCTTTTTTTTTTTCTTTTGGTCCCTGCTAAACAAACCAAGGTGTGACTTGTTAGTAAGCAACGTTTTGCTTCCCTTTCCAGGTGGATATTTGCCCTGGAAACCAAAACCTCCACTGTCTTTGTTCAGGGAATACATTCTGAGTTCAAGTTCATGGACAAGCTGGTGCAGAGTAGTTTCTGAGCAAGTGGGTGCTTCTTCCTCTGCTGGGTACTTCACTGGCATGGCCGTCTCTCCTCCTAAAGGAATGGACCTTGTGGCCACGGCGCGGAAATTCTCAGGCAGAAGGCAAGAGGAAGAGGATTTCCAAGGACAAAACCCTTGTCGGGAAACCCAGCTTCTCAAACTTGCTTTGTCTGTCAGTCCCTTGGAGACAGTCGAGGCTGTTTTCAGCTGAAACACGACAGCGGTGGAAAGGAAAAGAAGCCCTTGCTCGCGTTCCAGTGTGGGGCCCTCTAAGGGAGAGAAAACTGTCAGCAAATATAGCAACATTTGAAGCCGCCTGTTGTGTTTAAGGTGTTTGTCTCCCTTCAGATAGGCTGGCAGCTGCTTTCTGCCTCTTGCTCAATCCGTACTCCTGCATTCCATCCGAGTTCTTGTTTCCCATCCAAAGGGCTCGGTTCCTTTGTGAGCAGTTCCTGTGTTCTAGTCTCTATAAATGCAGACACTGGCTCATCAGTGTCCCGGTCAGCTTGGCTGTTGCCTGGCATCACCTGTTGGCACGCCTGGCTCATAAATGGATTCATCCTTAAGCGTCACTCAGTTCCCACATCTCCTCAGGGAATGTCCATCTTCTGAGCCCAGCCTCAGAGGTCTTCCTTCTTCTGTCTCCAGGGCGGCAGCCAGCACAGAACCAGGGCCAGTGCCCCGTTTCCAATGACCGAGGCAGCCTCATGCCAGGGCCTTGGGAAGGGAAAGGGGAATTTGACCTGTGCTTACTCACCCTGGTGCCTTATTGGACACCTGTCGGACCCTTTTTTTTTTTTGAGTTAGAGTCTCACTCTGTCGCGCAGACTGGAGTGCAGTGACAGGCTCACGGCCACCGCAGCCTTGACTTTCTGGGCTCCGGCGATCCTTCTGCCTCAGCCTTCCAAGTAGCTGGAACTACAGGCGTGTGCTACCACACCTGGTTAATTTTTTGATTTATTGTAGAGAGGTGGTTTTGCCAGTTGTCCAGGCGGGTCTCAAACCCGCGGGCTCAGGCAATCCACTCACCTCAGCCTCCCAAAGCGCAGGATTACAGGCTGAGCCACCGAACCTGGCTGGACCCTTCTTAACCTCAACTCTCCCCCCCCCCCTTGCCTGGTCCCTGACCCTGTGCCTTACTCACTGATTCTCACAAAGGCCTCCCACTATCCTGTCTCCGCATAATTGCTATACAATTCTTCCCACCTCCAATTCTGTGAGTCCCCTTAAAGTCCCCTAAGGCCTACCTCTGGTGACACTGCTCACTAATAAGTGGGAGAAACCCGGTCACATTGCAGGGGATCTGGGCGGGTTGCTTCCCAAGGGACCCAGATGGCATTGTCTAGGTTTCTCCTGCCGGTCCACTCAGACTCACCTACAGGGTCCGATGGGGAAGGTGGGGTCAGTCTGCCGACATGTTTTGGCCCCAAACAGTGAGAAGGGCGGGGAGGCCCTGAACTTACAAATCAGTGATGTCTGTCCTCAATCCCTGCTTTTCATTCCATACTTCACGCTTGACTGACCCTGGGACCCCGGTCCGGAGGCCCTCTCTGTCACTCTCTAGAGAATAAAGTTCTGGACATTTGCTGAGGAAAGAGAAGGGCTGAATCTCCGCAGAATAGAGGTGGGAAGGGCCCCCATGGGACCTACAAAGACCATGATATTGTTTACCAGTTGCAGATATTGTTTGCTATATGTTCAGGGTAATTTACATATATTAACTGGAATTACTTCGCACACAGCTCTCCTCCTTGTATTCACCATTATGACAGCTGTCAACTGCGGGCCAGGTCCCTCCCCACAGGGACCCAACAGGTTCCTGGGGCTTCTACCCTAATCCTTTGAGGAGGCTGTGGTATAAAAATGTCGGTCCCAAGCTGGGCTCGGTGGCTCAGCCTGTAATCCCGCGCCTTTGGGAGGCTGAGGTGAGTGGATTGCCTGAGCCCGTGGGCTCGAGACCCGCCTGGGCAGCAAGACCTCATCTCTACAATAAATTAAAAAAAAAAAAAATCAGCCAGGCGTGGTAGCGGCCACTGCACTCCAGTCTGGGCGACAGAGTGAAACTCCAACTCAAAAAAAAAAAAGAAAAAAAAAATCAGTCCTGGCCGAGCTCAGTGGCTCAGCCTGTCATTCCAGCACTTTGGGAGACCGAGGCGAGAGGATTGCCTTGAGCTTGCAGGTTCGAGACCAGCCTGGGCAACTTGGTGAGACCTCATCTCTACAATAAATCACAAAACCTAGCCGGATGTGGTGGTGTGCATTTGTAGTTCCAGCTGCTTGGAAGGCTGAGGCGGAAGGATCACCTAAGTTCAGTAGGTGGAGCTGCGGTGGCCACGAGCGTGCCGCTGCACTCCAGCCTGGGCGACAAGAGAGAGACTCCAACTCAAAAAAAAAAAAAAAAATGTCGGTCCTGGCATTCTCCAAGTCAAGCTTGAGATTTGCTTTTTCTGAGTCTGCACAGTCAGGTATTCCTCACCCATTTGCATGTCTGTTTCCAAAAATGTCATTGCCACGGTCTCCCCATAAAATCCTTCCCCATGAAACTAAACGTGATAACGAGCTAATGGAGGTTGATGGAGAAAGTTGCTCACCTGCCTGCCCTGCCACAGCTAAGCTCTCCATGCCTGCTCCCTGCACAAGGTCACATCACATCGTCGGGTCCAAGAGGGAAGACAGGCCCTTGTGGGTTCAGTGCATGCTCAGTCTTTCGTGGCTTGTTCTCCAAGCAGTCAATAAGCAGTGTCACGGAGGAGTGCAAATGGGCAGATGCAACTCACCCTTGCTCGTGTGGGCATGCCTAAAGTTCAGTAGCCTTGGCAGCCCGGGTAGGAGGAGGAGATGCAGGCTCTCGGCCATCTTGTACTCAGCCGCCAGCATCCTGAATCTGCTGACACACTTACATGTGACATTAACTCTGCCCTTCTAGAAGTGAAACCATTCAGCCCCCTGCGTGGGTTCTGAGCCCTGAATTGCGGCTGAGTCATCCCTAGGCCATCTCTCCTCTGTACCTGGGTGATGAGGCTTCACGGTTTTCCACTTATGTCCCTTTCTGAGATTCCCATGCATAGGCCTTATGACATCCTGCCACGCCTCAAGGTTCTAAAGAGCGGACAATGGACAAAGGTTTCACCCCAAACCCCAAAACTGCCTCCCGCATAGGCAAGGCTGGGCCCCATGGGGACCTCCCAACCTTGGGATAGCTTAAGGCCTAGATAGGGCCACCACTAACTTTTGAGTGACAGGAGAAAGAACTTCCTGAAATTTGCATAATAAACATACAAAGTCCTAGTGTGTACGAGGAGACCGGGTCCTCTTTGATGTGCCCTTGCGCAGTGCACCACCTGGGCAGCTAGACACGGTGGCCTTGAGTTCAATGCAACAGCAGGCCATGGGGTCTCTTTGGGCTTTCCTCCAGAGCTCACAGCCAAATCCTGCCTTTCGTTATCATCCCATTTTGCTGGTTAGAAGAGGACTGGCTGAGAAAGGTCATAAGAGGTGGTAAACAGTAAGAATGTTTTCTCTAACCTATGTTTATCATTTTTCAAAAGTAATACTGTTTTGGGGGGCAGTTTTAGGATTACAGAAAAATCGGGCAGCAAATACAGAGTTCCCATCTATTCCCTCACCTCCACCAAGTCTCCCGTTATGAACGTGTTACGTCAGTGTGTTCGTTACAGCTCGTGAGTCAGTGTTGACACGCTCATGTTCATTAAAGTCCAGGGTCTCTATCAAGTTCACTCTTGGTGTCGTGTGTTCTGTGGTTTGGGCAGACGTATGATGACATGCCTCCACCATTGTAGTAACCTACAGTGTTGTGTCACTGCCCTAAAAGTCCTTGGCTCAGCCTGCTCAGCTCTCCCTGCTTTGCCCTGAGCCCCTCCCCACATTGCTTTTATTTTATTTTATTTTATTTTTTTGAGTTGGAGTCTCACACTGTCGCCCAGACTGGAGTGCAGTGGCCGCTCCCGGCCACTGCAGCCTCGATCTACTGGGCTCCGGCGATCCTTCCGCCTCAGCCTTCCAGTAGCTGGAACTACAGGCGTGCGCTACCACACCTGGCTCATTTTTGAATTATTGTAGAGATGAAGTCTCGCCAAGTTACTCAGGCGGGTCTCAAACCCACGGGCTCAGGCAATCCACTCACCTCGGCCTCCCAAAGCGCGGGATTACAGGCTGAGTCACTGAGCCCGGCCAAAAAAATTTTATTATAAAGATGTGAGGTACCGTTCAGGGTTAAGTATATAAACACTGATCATGCAGGTACCCTTGTTGAGGTATGCCCCTCCCTCCCCTAGCGGTTTCCCTCAACTGCCAATCCCACCCCCCTCCGGCAGTTTCCCACTACTGCCAATCGCTTTCTTATAGCATTATGATTGTTCAAGGTCTGCTTATCAGTGAGAACATATGGGACCCTGTTCTTTGTTTCTGTGATAAATCACTGAATATGATCGACTTCAAATCCATCCAAGTTACTGCAAAGTCCATATGTTTGTCCTTTATGGCTGCATAATATTCCATTGTGTATAGGTCCCACTTTTTTTTTAATCCAGTCCAGCTTTGATGGAACACGGTTGGTTCCATGCTTTCGCTATTGTGAATAGAGCTGCAACAAGAAGACACAAACAAATGGAAAAATATTCCATGCTCATGGATAGGAAGAATCAACATTGTTAAAATGTCCATCCTACCAAAGGCAATCTACAGATTTAATGCAATACCCATGAAGTTACCAACATCATTCTTCTCGGATCTGGAAATAACAATACAGAAATTCCTATGGAAACACAAACGACCATGAATAGCCAAAACAATCCTTAGCAAAAGAAACAAAGCAGGAGGTATCACGCTTCCAGACTTCAAACTTTACTAGATGGCTACAGTAATCAAAACAGCCTGGTAATGGTACAAAAACAGGCATGCGGGCCAATGGAACAGGATAGAGATTCAGGAAGCAAAACCTCAATTTCTCAACTAACTCATCTTTGACAAAGCCTCCAGCAACAACCACTGGGAAGAGGAGAACTTATTGGTGCAGGGAAAACTGGCTGACCACATGCAGAAGATTGAAACAGGACCCCTATCCATCCCCACACATAAAAATTAACTCCAAATGGATCAAAGACCTAAATGTAAAACCTCAAACTATAAGAATCTTAGAAAACGCAGGAGACACCCTTGTGGAAATTGGAACTGGCAACCAATTCCTATTCAGAACCCTAAAGGCCAAAAACCTTAAGTAATAAGATAGACATGTGTGACCTCATCAAACTAACGAGCTTCTGCAAAGCCAAAGAAATCATCAAGAGAGCAGGGAGACAGCCCACAGAATGGGAAAAAATATTTGCCAACTGTTAGACAAAGGCCTAACATCTAGGATCTTGAGCCTTTTGTTCTCTCCTCCACTCACCTAATTCCCCTCTAGAAAGGTGATCAACTTGAACCAAGGAAAGTGAAACCGGCTCCTTTCCTATCTTTCCTCCTCCTCGGGCTGCCACCTCAGATCAGAAGTGAGAGATGCCAGCACATGTTTGAGAAAAGTGTCCGGTGAAGACGTAAGTCCCTTGATCCTGTGGTGACGGGGTAAAACACGTATATAAACACACGTTTTACTATTCTACCTAAATGTTGGTGGAAAGCATCTGTTTCATGACACTGGCAAAGGACATCAGTTAAAAATAGGGTTTGGGAATCCTTTCTGCCTTGTATAATTCTGAGAAAGAGTTTCCAGCAACAGAATGAAGCCAAGTTCCTTTAAAAACACAACTCTGGTTGTCCTCTTTGGGCTGCAAGGATACAACCTGCGGGTAGAGTGATAATAAAAATACTTAGGAACTTGGCAGGTATGGGCAAGTATTAGTCAGGATGCACTGCATTATGCTGTAGTAACAACCCTCAGAGGTCAGCGTCTTCATTGATTTCTTAGTCACACTACATGCTTTTGCATTTGCAGAAGGGATGAATAGCAGAAGAGTTCTGACAACTACTATTTATTAGAAGGACACTGGCCATGGAACCGGACAGGGTTCTAGAGACCCCTGCAATGCCAGAATCCACCTTTCAATTAGATTGTGAGGAGATCTGGAAGGGTCCCATCAGGACTGACTTCATGGACATGAATCACTTTTTTTTTTTAGGGATGGTTTCTTGCTACGTTGCCCAGGCTGAGAGCAGTGGCCATTCACAGGCACGACATGATCATAGCACACTGCAGCCTCAGACTCCTGGGCATAAGCAATCCTCCTTCCTCAGCCTCACTGTGCCTGGCCTAATTATTTTTGAACAAGGGGTTCTGCCTTTTCATCTTGTACTGGACTCTGCAAATTACTGTATGCAGCTGTCACGATCCCAGGGGAGGGATCAAGAAAGCCAGAGTGGTGGGAGGGCACTTGGGGATGGGAGAAGTAATGTTTACCAACCAGCAGAGCATGTTTTAATTTTTTAACAGTTAATATGGCAACTAGTACATGTCAGCTGAACATCAGCCCTCCACATGCATGGGTTGACACAGCCCCCGAAGGGGCCTGCACTCACTCAATCATTTGGGGTAGAAGTGACTTCTTGGCTTGGAAACCAGAATTCAGAAGGCAGGCTCTAAGCCAGGTAGGCAAGGCTTTCCCATCTCTCTCTGACTCTACCCTTCTAAGGCTAGATTTTGAAGAGGAGAAATAAAGAGACACGACTTCCTTGGTGGTGAAGGTTAAACATGGCACCCAACACATGCCTATGGGATGGGACCTAAAATTGGACGGGTCCCACATGTTCTCATGAGCAAGTTTCCATTTGTAAACAGCATGGCCATTTTTATTACTCTGTGGTTATGCCTTACAAAAAAAAATCCTATTGTCCAGGGCTTGAAAGTACTCAGTGAAGGAGGATGGGGCCAGTGAGACTCAACACCCTTTGAGGCCAAGAGGTTTATTAGAGCAGCAGCTACAGAGAGAGGGAAGGTCTGTAATCGTCTGGTAGGGAAGGGGGAGTGAGAGAGCAAGGGTGAGAGAGGTCTGTATTTATCGGTTTGGGAGGGGGGCCAGTGCTCTATCGGAGCCTGGCGGTGCTGGCCAGTGCCATCTTAGGGTCTTTATTGGAGGGAGCTATGAGGTAGTATTCCTATAGGGAGATAATATTTGTGTACAGGTTTAAGTTTCGCGCACGCGGGAAGAGCAGGAGTTTAGGGCCTTTGTTGTCTTTGTTAGGTTCCACACAGTGTTTTAGCGCCATCTCGGGAGACTCTCTTCTGACTGTTCCCTGTGCCTTTCACTCAGCATGCATGCTCTCACTCTCCTCTCCTGTCCCCTTCTGTGCCAAGGCTCCACGGGTAGTTAATCCTATCACTCTTTCCAGTTGTTCCTGAGTGTGGCCACCAAAGCCTTCACACACACTCCAGGCAGTCACTAAGAGCACAGCATGCTAGGGCCAAGGAGAATGCCAACCATCACAGAGCTAGCCTTCATCAGGTCCAGCTGAAGGGCTTCTGCCTTGTGAGAGCAATGCTGTGGGACGTTGTTGTAGAATAAAGTATTTGTCCAGATACCTGGAGCAGAGCTTCTAAACCCTTAGAACTTCCTGAGTGGTAGGAGTGTCTTCGATATTCATGAGGCACCCCTAGGACCCCTCCTGAGTTTTTGCTAACAAGATGATTCATGGTGGGCTCTACATATATTCAGGACAGGAGCTGGCCAGGCTGGAAAGACCAACCATGTATTAGAGTGATTGGAGGGTTGAGGTTTTGAGCCCAGAGGGGTAGGGAGCTAGAGATTGAGTTCAATAACGTGGCCAATGATTCACTCAATCATGCCTACATAATGAGACACCAAACAAAACTCTAGACATGAAGGCTCGGGCGAACCTCCCAGCTGAAAGCCTGGGGGTTGGGGGTGGTACAATGTTCTGGTTCCATGTGGAGGAAACACGGAAGTCCTGTGTTCAGAACCCTCCCAGACCTTGCCCTACCAGTGTCTTCATTTGACTGGTTCTGATTTGTATCCTTTATAATAAATATGAAATCATAAATATAGTGCTTTCCTGAGTTCTATGAGTCATACTAGCAAATTATCAAACTTGAGGGGATGGTAGGAACCGCTGAAATTGTAGCTAGTTGATTAGAAGCGCTGGAGAAACTTTCAGCTGGCATCTGAAGTGAGGGTGGTCTTGTTGAGGACTGTGTCTTTAACTGTTGAGTCATCTCTAACTCTAGGTAGTTAGTGTCGGAATTGCATTGCAATATTGCAGAATGAAAGGCCAGGAGGATGCCATGGTAGCAAGAATTCTGGGGATAAAGAGGCAAAGCAAACCTTTGGGGACCTCATCTGCCCTTCCATCTTGGATATTCTCTCACCACTACCAGTCTCAAGGGAGCTGGACTTCAGTAATAAACAATACTGAGTTTCCCCAGGCCTCAGTAGGTATAAATGAGATCATATTCATGACCTTATTTCTCAAATTCTTCCCTACATTAGCTCTGCAAATTCTGGCATCCCATGAGAATTTCTGGGAGTGGCTCATATGTGCTCATAAACAAACATAGCCAGCTCTTTCTGAGGTCTGCTGGACACAGGATAACACCGTGCTGGTTATATTTTGCTTGCCCTTATTTTAGTCTATTTTGTGCTGCTATAGCAGCTAAATTATAATATATAATTATATAAATTATGGGTAAGTTATAGTGAACAGAAATTTGTTTCTCATGGTTCTAGAGGCTGGGAAGTCCAAAACCAAGGGATTGGCATCTTGCATGGGCCTTCATGCTGTGCATTCCATGGCAGAAGGTAGAAGGGCAAGAAAGTGTGTATGAGAGAGCAAGAGCCAAAGGGGGTCAAATTTGTTCTTTTATTAGGACCCCACTTCCAAGATAATGACCATTAATCCATCCATGAGGGTGGAGCCCTCAAGACCTAATCACCTTTTAAAGGTCCCACCTCTCAATACTGTTTCATTGGAGATTATGTTTCCAACCTATGAACTTTGAGGACCACATTTAAACCACAGAACCCCTCTGGACCCCCTTTCCATCCTCTGCCATGCTTGGTGCACTGCAATGCTGACCTCGATGAACTGCCCTGGCTTCTGGCTGAGTTCAGCCTGAGGAAGACACTGGTGACAGGGGCTGGAGGAGAGTGAGGGCAGGGTATTTATTCCTCCTTCCTCCCTATGGTGAACTTCTCTTCCCCTAATAGACGCTGCACCTCTTACCAGGTGGTCCACATTCTAATCACTCCCTCCCTTGGACCCTCAGGTCTAGAAGAGGTAAAGTCTTTCTGCTGTTGCTAACCCCTGTGGGGCTTCACTGTTCCTGACAGTTTCCCTTAACCCTGCCCTCATCTTTGTAAATGGCCCTTTATTACTTGCTCGTCAGATAACCAGTTTGAGATGCTGTTTGCCTCCTGATGGGACCTTAACCACACAGGCACCATTGCTGTTTCCACTGGTCACACAACCTCAGACCACCACATCTCCCCTGGGCATCACTGGGAATCTCCCATGTCCTCTTGAGGCAGAGCTGGTGTGGTGTCCCCACTGCACTTGTTGTGGCAACAAGGGAGGGATTAACTTTCCCTGCCCAGCGTCACTCTGTGAATGGAGTCTCAGAGGATGGGCTACTTGTGCTCCAGTGTCTTCTAGGACTTTTAGTGCAATGGTTCCTTCTGTTTTACCTTTGTGGAGTTGGAGGAGGTGTCTTGAGAAAGGAGATGCTGAGATGGAAGGAGCCGAGGAGCCATGCTTTGGCGGAGAGGGCGCTGCCCTGGGGCAGAGGTGCTGAGTCTTAGAGCTGACTCTGCCAGCACACGGCTGGGAGACTGTGGACGAGTCACTCTCATTTTTAGGCCCTTATCACATGGATTGGGCACAGGGACTCTCAAGCAACTCCAGGCCTCCAGCCTCGCCTCTGCCACAGCAGCTCTTGGTTGGTCTATTTTTAGAATTTGGACTTCAGTGAAGATCTCCTTTAAAGAGTGAGTTCCACTGCTTTAAAAATGTTTGAAAACAACCAGACTAGAAGATTCTCAGGTCCCTTCCAGCCTTCACATTTTTGCACAAAAAAATCAACCTTGTTTTCCTCGTCATTCTGCCAGGGCAGCTCTGGTTCCAAGAACAAATGGAAAACTGATGATTCAAGGCCTGTCTCCCACCAGGCTCGCAGCCATGGCCAATCCACCATGACCTGGTAGATGGTTCTGCTCCGCATCTGTCCTCAGCACCTCTCGTGCCCTTCTCACTGGCTTCTGCCACTATTCCTAGGCAACAGAGGGGAAATTCTAAATCAGCTGTATAAAATGCAAACCAACCCAACCAACAGAAATGTGAAAAAGATGGCAAGGAATAATTCATGGTGCCTGTGTAGCGTTTATGAACTGACCTCAGGAGCTTTGCAAAAACTTGGCCCCCAGTGGGGAAGCTGGCAGCCGTCAACTGCTTATCTCAGATGTTTGGTGCTAAAGAGAATTATAGAGCAGTGATTAATAGTTTAGGCTCTGGGGTCAGATGAATATGGGTTCAATTCCCAGTGTCACCAATTACAGTTCAGCATGTTGGTTTTTGCTAGGATCTTGAACAAGTTAGTTAGACATGCTGAACTGTAAAATCAGAATAATAATAATAACAATAATGATGATGGTGATGATATCTATTTTATAGAGTTAGTATGAAGATTGGGAGTGAGTTAATACATGTCTAGGCTGGATGCAGTGGCTCATGCCTGTAATGCCAGCATTTTGGGAGGCCGAGGCAGGAGGATCACTTGAGGTCAGGAGTTCAAGACAAGCCTGGGCAACAAAGCAAACCCCATGTTTACAAAAAATAGGAAAATTAGCCAGGCATGGCGGTGTGCATCTGTCGCCCCAGCTACTTGGGAGATTGAGGTAGCAGGATTGCTTAAACCCAGGAGTTCGAAGCTGCGGTAAGCCATGATCATGCTACAGCACTACAGCCTAGATGACAGTGTGAAACATCTCAAAAAACAAAAACAAAAAAACATGCATGAGAGGGACCAAAAAAACCCCGGAATTATCTTTTGGAGGACAGGCCCCTTGTAGTTCAAGCTTCCCCTGCTAGGTAAGTATTCTAGGAACCCATCAGCATCAGTGTAGCTAGTGTTGATGTGAGAGGCTGTGATCAGCTTCAGTGAAATTTTTGGGGGGATTCTTTCAGTGTATTTGCCCATTTCAGGATAGGTGATTTACACACCCACCTGCTCATACCATGCTGAATGTTCATCAATTTTCGATCCAAAACGCCATGACCTCCATGCCCAACCCTCCCTATTCACCTGATCTCGCCCCAGTGACACTTTTCCCGCCTCGATGAAAAAAGTCCTGAAAGGGAAATGTTTGCCCAAGTGGAAAAGGCGAAACCAAAAATGGCAGAAGCACTAAAAGGCATCAAAACTGATGGATGACTTCAAAAACTGTTTTGAGCAGTGGAGAAGTGTCTCAATAGGTGTATTGCATCAAACGGAGGGCATTTTAAAGGTGTCTCAAGTTTAAACATGTGAGAATAAATATACAATTTTTCATAAATAAATTCCTGGTTTTTTTGGGTCCTCCCTCGTACAATGTTTAGCACAGTGCCTGGGACATGGAAAGTACCCAATAAACCATCTATTTATGGTTATTGTCATTCAAATGACCATTCCCCTTGGCTTCCAGGAAGCTCAGAGATCAGAGGTCGATTAAGTGCTCAACTAAGAAATCCTCCTAGACTGGGCACCGTGTCTCACGCTGGTAATCCCAGTGCTTTGGGAGGCCAAGGCAGGGGGCTTGCTTGAGTTCAGAGGTTTGAGACCAACATGGGCAACAATGTGAGACCTCATCTCTATTTTTAAAAATAATTAAAATATGTCCAGGCTCGGAGGCTCAGCCTGTAATCCCAGCACTTTCGGAGGCCGAGATGAGAGGATTGCATAAACTCAGGAGATCGAGACCAGCTGGGCAACTTGGCAAGACCTCGTCTCTACAATAAATTTAAAAACAAATTAGCCAGGTGTGGTAGCACATGCCTGCATGGTAGTGCATGCCTGGAGTTCCAGCTCCTTGGAAGGTTGAGGCAGAAGGATCGCTGGAGCCCAGCAGGTCGACGCTGGGGTGGCCAAGAGAGTACCATTGCACTCCAGCCTGGGCGATGGAGTGAGACTTCAACCCACATAAAATAAAATAAAATAAAATATTTAAAGAGAAATCCTCCTACATATAGGTTCTTTTAAAATAGTTATCACTTATTGAGTGCTTATTATGTGCCACGATCTGGACTCACTACCCAATACCAAGCACAGTGCCGAGAATATTGGAGATAAAGCAAAGCATGGTGGCAGAATAAATGAGTGATCTCATGCAATGCTCCCAGCAACCCTAAGAAGTAGGTATCAGCATCTCAATTATAGTAGACATGCCTTTGTTATTATTGCCCACATCGACTGCTTCTTGATTGTGAAAACATCTGCCCTTGTCTGAGGGTCTCACCCTCAATGCTGAGGAGATGAAAAATTCCCCTTGATCTGGTAGCAAGAACATAGACACATGAACCAAGGACAGCCAATCAGGACCTCCCCTGGGACTTTTAAATCTAGATTGAACAATGGAGTTGGAATTCCTTCTGGGATGCTGATAGCAAAGACATCCAGGGTCTGGTTGCCTTGGTGGCACTGTGTCCAGGGCCAAGAGTGACTACAATGCCACCAGAGGGTCCAGGATCCAGCTACCTACAATCCATTTTGAAAGGAGGTAAAGACTGGGTGCGGTGGCTTGCACCTATAATCCCAGCACTGTGGGAGGCCGAAGTAAAAGGATCGCTTAAGCCTCAGAGTTTGAGACCAGCCTAGGCAACATAGCAAGAACTCATCTCTACCAAAAAAAAAAAAAATTAGCTGGGCATGGTAGTTCACACCTGTAGTTCTAGCTACTTGGGAGGCTGAGGAGGCTGGACTGTTTGAGCCTAGGAGGTCAAGGCTGCGGTGAGCTGGGCTCATGCTACTGTAGTCCAGCCTGGGTGACAGAGTGAGACCTGACTCAAAATTTTAAAAAACAAGAGAAGGTATGACGCTAGTTTTGCAAGCGTTTCTGCATCCTTCCAGCCCGTGACTTTTCCAACATTCCTTTTCCTTCAGCCTCAGTCTCCTTCAAAGTCACCCAAGTGATTCCTCTCTCAGGAGCTTGGCTTCCCTCCCCAGCAGCCCTTGATGCTCCCCGAGATGATGAAACAAACCCTCTCCTGCTTCTCTTCCTTCCATCCTCCTTCTGCCTATTTTATGCTGAAATGATGCCCTATTGCGCTGTTGGAAATGAAAAACCCGGAGTGAGTCTTGCGCTTGGGTTGAGGGCTGATTCACAAATCTTCCTTAAGGAGAAAAGGCCTCTGGGCAAGCTGGCAAAGGCTGGCTTTAGTCGATGTGTTTTTCCTCCCCTTCTCGAACCCCTCCTTTGCGCCAGACTTGTGTTAGACCTCGTGGAAGATAGTGACAAACACACGTCCAAAATAAGGAAAAGAAGGATGGGCTTAGGAACGGATACCTGAGTTGGTACCCTGGCTTGGTCATGCACTGTCTGCAAAATCAGGTAGCCTGCCTAACCTGTCCTGGGCTTCAATATCCTTACAACTGGGTTCAGCAGTGCTCTCATCCCTGAATGTGGGGAAGCTTAAGTATGAACGCATCTGAAAGCCATCGTCACAGTCGCCGATTAAAAGAACCCTCCCATCGTTGTGTGTTGCTCTCGATTGAAAGTCCCAGGTGATAGGTTCCAAACAAGATGTTCCAGGCACTGGGGGGAGGGACATGACATGGAAGAGTTGGGTACATGCAACAGGGAAAACTATTTGCTATTGTATGACACGTTGGTTCATTTCGGTCAAATATCTTTGTATGTTTATTTGTATATGCTTGTCAGAGCATGTGGGGGCCCTGGGCTGCAGGCATCCCAAGGGGGTGAGCAGAGGGCAGAGGGTGCCAGAGGAGACGGTGCACAAGGGAGAGCTGAAGACAAGCCCAACCCGTTGGTCAGAGTTGTCTCATAGTCCCCGAATCCAGTGGCCCTGTGGCTCTGGGGGCAAGTGTACTAAGAAGGAGGTGTGGAGGCTGCTGGTACTGGTACTTAGGAGACCTAAGTTTCAGTCTTTTTTTTTTTAATTGTAGAGACAAGTGCTCACTAAGTTGCCCGGGCTGGTCTCGAACCCCTGAACTCAGGCAATCCACTTGCCTCAGCCTCCCAAAGTGCTGGGATTACAGGCTGAGCCACCGAACCCAGTCGAGTTTCAGTCTTATCTCTGACATTGACAAGGTGTATGAACTGGGAGGGTCACTTCAGCTCTTTGAGATGTAGTTTCACGTACTGGAAGGTGGGGGAAATAATAATACCTGCCTCACAATGGCATAAACAATGAACAAAAGACTGAGTTTTTATAAGAACTTTATTGAGATATCGTTCACATACCATACAAGTCACCCATTTAAAGTATCCAACTCTGTGGTTTTTAGTGTCTTCACAGAGTTGTGCAACCATCACCACTAGGAAATTTTATCATTCTCAAAATAACCCATACAATTCCCGGTCACTTTCCATTCTCCCTTGTCAAGAGATTTACTTTTAAACTGTTTGATGCGGTATCCGTTTTGGTTAGTATGGGTAATAGTTGATCATTGTGCACGGCTATAGTTAACAGACTATTGACTATCATGGTCAATAGTCTGCTTATAGGTAACATCACAATTATTTTGCAGATTCAGTAAACACTGGCTTGAGAATGGTGTCAGGAGTAAACTGGGCAGGGAAATATTAGCGATAAAGAGGCTTAAAGAACACAGTTTATTTCTTTCTCATAGAATAGTCCAGGTAGCTTACAGCTCCATCTTCCCTGGGGGTACTATATTTTTCCTCAGCATCCAAAATGTCACCTAGAGCTCCAGCTACTATGTCCTTGTCCAGGCAGCTGGATAAAGGAAGGGAAGAAGGTCGCGTGCTATTGGCTTTTCAAGAAAGGTCTCAGAAACGACCACAAGCACTCCTACTGACATATCATTGGCCAGAACTCATTTAGATGGTCGCATATAGCTGCAAGTAAAGCTGAAGCCAGTAAAAATTAGAGTGTGCCTTATTGTGAAAGAGAAGACGACGAGGTATTGGTGGACGTGTCAGTCAGAAAATACTAGGATGATTCTGCATAACAAACTACCCTAAAACTCAATCGTGTGCCATGATAGGCTTTTATTTATTCATGTATTTACTTGCTGTCAGGTCTGCAGGTCAGATGGGAAGCTCTATATCAGGCCCTTGGACCAGCACTACCAGGCAAATGGCAGGGTCACAGAGAGTTGGGCAAACACACATGATACCTCTGCAGTCACTCCTTCCTACACTCCATTGATGGAGGCAAGTCTCATGGCCACTAACATCAGTGGCCGGAGTGACACTGCAAAATCACAAGGGTGTGAGTGTAAAATCTGAACATTGTGCATCAGTCATTCTACCACAAGGGAGCCAAGGTTGACAGGAAATCCAGTATCTGTGGTCTTGATCCCCTGAGATCTCCTGGGAACCTGGGACTGCCCCCTGTTCCTACAGTCTAGGGTTTAGCTTCCCATTTCTGGTGAGCCCACAGCCCCGGTGGCAGACTAAGCTAGTCCAGCCTCTCACGTAAGCTTTTTAGGCCACCAATCCTAGTTCCAGCCTACCCAGCCACTCTGTAGCCTTTTCTCTGAGGTTTTGCCAAGAAAGACAGAGCTTCCAAGCGGTTCAGGAAGCCTCTGTGTGGGACTAGCAGTCATTTTTTCCCCCCAGTTCCCAGGGGTCCAGCCAGGGTCAAACTCTTCTTTCCTGTTCAGTCTCCCCAAACACAAAAGCTTCATCACGCTGCTTTCTATTATAATTCGGCTTGATGATACATCCACAGAGAGCAAAGACCCAGACAACCAGGCCCTCAAATTATAAAGAATCCTGTTTATCTTTTCTGGGGTAGGGCTGAGCAATGAGAATTCAGAGCTCAAATTAACTTTCCAAGGGTTGACCTTTCTGTAGTTTACATTCTCAATAAATCACTCTGCTAAATTGTAATCACTTGGGCTTAAGGCAAATTTCTGAAGGGTTTGGTTAAACTTCCAGCATAAATAATTTTCAATATCTCAATATTTCAACTTTGCTTAGTTCACTTTCATTAGTAACATGAATAAGCATTTTCTTGGGTGCGACCCAAAGTTAGCTCCATTTATGAAGCCTACTGGTTAATTCAGCAAATAACATAATCAACTTTATTTATTTATTTCTGTCTCTCTCTCTTTTTTTTTTTAAGAGACAGAGTCTTATTTGGTCATCTAGAGTGCAGAGATGTGATCATAGCTCACTGCAGCCTTGAACTCCTGGCCTCAAGTGATCCTCCCACCTCGGCCTTCCAAAGTACTGGGGTTACAGACTTAAGCCACCACTCTCAGCCTATACAGTCACTTTGAAAAAGACTTCTCTCTTCGTAATAAAGAGGGGCTAGCCGGGCTCGGTGGCTCAGCCTGTGATCCCGCGCCTTTGGGAGGCTGAGGTGAGTGGATTGCCTGAGCCCACGGGTCCGAGACCCGCCTGGGCGGCGAGACCTCATCTCTACAATAAAATAAAATAAAAAATCAGCCGGGCGTGGTAGCGCACCCCTGTAATTCCGGCTACTCGGAAGGCTGAGGCAGAAGGATTGCCGGAACCCGGCAGGTCGAGGCTGCGGTGGCCGGGAGCAGCCACTGCACTCCAGTCTGGGTGACAGAGTGAGACTCCTACTCAAAAAATAAAATAAAATAAAATAAAATAAAGAGGGGCTATGACCATCCTCTTCCCATAGAGGTTGTTTTGGTGTGGTCTTTGCACAGCTTAAAAATTCAAGCTACTTTCTAAACAACCTTTTCAGGAAGGTGACATAAAGAGTAAGCCACAAGTTTCTTATAAAGTTAGACATGCACCTATGACCTAGGAATTCCACTCCTAGGTATTTTTCCTTTAGAGAAATGAAAACATACATCCAACCTCCAGGAAAACTTGTATATAAATGTTCATAGCAGCTTTAGTCTCAGTAGCCAGTAATGGGAAAAATCCAGGTGCAATGTCCATCAACAGATAAATGCATAAACAAATTGTGTAATATACAATGGAAAATTACACCGCAACAAAAAGGAAGGAATTCACAATACACACAACTAAGTAGATGAATCTCACATGCATTATGCTGAATGAAGCCAGACCCAAAAGAACAAGCTGTATGTTTCCACTTACATGACATTCCACAAAAGACAAAACCAGCCTATGGGGATAGAAATCAGAACATTTGGGATTGATCGGAAAAGGGCAAGAAGAAACTTTCTAGGTGATGGAATTGCTTTATGTCCTGATGGGGGTCATGGTTACACAGCATATATGTTTGCTGATGCTCATCAAGCTCTGTAGCATTTCACCGTATATAAGTTATACCTCAATAAAAAAATATATATTTTTGAAGTCAGGCAATTGCCTCAAATGTTCCAAGAGAAAACTTGGGAGGTTTACGCCCCAAGTGTTAAGAAGCACTGGTGACCTCAGAGGTGGAGAAGTTGTCTGTCACATGTGGTCAGCACT
Source organism: Cephalopachus bancanus (assembly GCA_027257055.1). Classification (NCBI taxonomy): domain Eukaryota; kingdom Metazoa; phylum Chordata; class Mammalia; order Primates; family Tarsiidae; genus Cephalopachus; species Cephalopachus bancanus. The sequence continues at coordinate 505,805 of JAPVLO010000490.1, read as the reverse complement.
GGTAACTTTCATTTTGTGCCATCAGTTCATCATTTGTGGGAGATTTTCTGAAAATGGACCATGAGGCCCATCCAGTTAGGTCCATGAAATAACTTTCCAAATGGACCTCAGGTTCTTCTCAGTAAACTCAAAGTCTCATCGTGGGTGGATTTTACATAGCGGTCCCAGGACGCTCACATGTGGAGGATTGGGGCTCATACAAGCCCTCAGACCCTGGGTCTGGAGAGACTGTGATGCATTGGGTGGACAGAGCACCTTTCCAGCCTCAGGGAAATGTGAGATTCAGGGCCGGAGGAGGCTGCGAGAGGGGGCCTCCTGTTAGCTGAAGGGTAGAAAGAGCTCTGGACTGGTGGTCAGGAAGCCAGGGGTGAGACGTTACCCTTCCAATAGCCCACGCTAACCCATCAATCGCTTTGGGGCTCTGCAGACGCTCAACAACCAGAGAAAAACAGGGATGTGACCCAGGGCAAGGCATTCATCACATCTCCTCCAACACATCCTGGGTCTCGGGGCTCCTGGAACAGGGTGTTCATTGTGACAGTCCCTGACCCAAATCCTTTATAATTCCTGTGCTGTTTTCCTGCCAGGAAGGGCAGAAATCCTCCTTGTGCCAAACAAAGGCCTGGCTTTGTTCGATGTGGCCTGGAACTGACCCAGGCCCTGAGTTCCCCCCCAACATACTCAGTTGGGCAAGTTCTTTTATTTTATTTATTTATTTATTTGAGTTGGAGTCTCACTCTGTCACCCAGACTGGAGTGCAGTGGCTGCTCCTGGCCACCGCAGCCTCAACCTGCTGGGCTCCGGGATCCTTCCGCCTCAGCCTTCCGAGTAGCCGGAATTACAGGCACATGCTACCACGCCCGGCTGATTTTTTGATTTATTGTAGAGATGAGTTCTCGCCGCCCAGGCGGGTCTCGAACCCGGGCTCAGGCAATCCACTCACCTTGGCCTCCCAAAGGCACGGGATTACAGGCTGAGCCACCGAGCCCGGCTAATTGGGCAAGTTCATTTGGCACAAAGCTATGCCAACAACACCAAACAAAAATAAAAACATAATCTTCAAAGAAAACTGGAGAACCTCCCCTTTTTTAAACGAAATTTTCTGTCTCTAGAAACAGGCTTCCTTCCCACCCTGCAGAGGCAGGACATCCTTCCAGCCAGGAGGGACCATTGCTGCTGCCCTGTCTTTCCCCTTGATGTTTCTCTGTCCTGCCAGCTGCTGGTGGTCCCGCCAGGTCTGTTGTTCACTCTGCCCGTGTGGATAATCACGCATGCATTTCAAGGACTTGGCTGGTGGGCGGAGGGGGGCTCCGTTCTTTTCTCTCTCTGTCACTGTCTCCTCAGTCTCATTCAGAATGCTTGCCTCAGCATCTTCATGACACATGCACACACACAGCCACAACTACACACTACATCCATGGCATACAGCACACAGACACACACCACACACTTACCACCCCTCACGCCGCCATACACATACAGGCCACAAGTAAATACACATCACACCCATGTACACGCTCACCGTGTATCACTGGACACCACACACACACACACACACACACACACACACACACACACACACACACACACAGCTACCGTTTGGGGCAGGAGCTAAGTCAATACCGTCTTCTGTCCTCCCCCGGCCTTGGGTGCTTCTCAGATCCCCTCATCCCAGGGAAATGTCGCTGGGGCTGGTTGTCTGTATCTCTACCGCAACTGTGAACAAATGGCTGCGACCCTCAGTGATGCCGCCTCAGGCAACCAGCAGAAAAGCTGTCTCTCCAGTTGTTCAGCCACTCCAGCTCTGTACATTCCTGCTGGAGACCATGGTTGCTGGTCACTTCAGTGACATCACTGATAGAATAGACAATGCACACAGCTGGAACACACCAAGGGGTCGTTATTGGTTGTTAAAACACAGATATGCTCCTGTTCCACTTGGTGAACACCTGCTGTCCCCAACCCCTGAAGGCCACACCTCTCTCCTGGGCCTCCCCAGGATTCCACAACGAAAGCCTTAATGTATACCGTACAAGGCGTAGACCCTACAAGGAAAGACAGAGCACAGTGGACTAACAGTGAAAGAGGCAGTGTTCACCGGTCATTCATTAGTTTATCTTCTGAAAAGTTTGTGTGGAGCACCCACGTGCAGAGATGGGGCCGATCGCTCGGGGTACAGTCGTGGCAACATGAACGGTCCTCATGCTAATAGCTGGGTAGACGGAGAGGGGCAAAGGTGTTTAGAGTGACAAATTCTACAGCGGGGCAAGTCCACGCACACTGCAGGAGCAGAGAGTAGGGGCACTCATGCGGATGTGAAGGACTGAGGAAATGCTTCCCAGAGGGCGTGGGGTCTAAGCTGAGACCTAAAACAGTCGGTCGAAGTCATTCAAGTCAAGAAGGATGGGGAGGGAGGTGCCCTAGAGAAAGGAACATCACGTGCAAAGACCCAGAGGCAAGAGAGAAACCGGTTGAAAGAGCACAAAGGTATCGATGGCATCTTGATGCTCAGGGCACAGAGCTGGCATGGGTGGGAGCAGGAAGCATGCAGGCAGGCTGGTTTCTAAAGGCAACAGAGCAGGTGGGTCCAGAGCAAAGGCGCTGTGATAAGACTGCCTGGGTGACTCACCACTTCCCAGCCATGTGACCTTTGGGCAAGTCACTAGGGCCTTCCCTGCGCCAGCGGAATCAGGAGTGCTGACCTCCCCAGGAGGATGGAGACAGATAATGCCTAGAACTAGCTGGTGTGTGCTAGCTGTCCAATCACGTTACTCATTACTGAGTCCCTAAATCCCTCCAGCAAGTCAGACGTGGTCCCAGAATGGGGAGCCGTCTTGGGGGCCTGCAAATTGGTTTAATTAAAGTGCGTCAACTGGCTGGAGCCCTTAAAAGAGACTCAATAGCAAATTTAAAACGTTTACCATTATAACTACTAGGATAATCACAGTTCTGTTTTGAATAGCATTTTGAACGTTTCAATATGGTTTACACACTTTTGCTTGTTGGTGTCTTACAACTTATCCTGAAAAGGAAGCCGAGTATCCTCTTTTTACAGAAAATAAAACAGAGGTTTTTTTTTTTACCTGCAAGGTCCGGTATTTGGGGTAGACTGGATTCTCTGGCCCCTCCATCCCACATGAGCCGGAAGCTTATCTCCTTCCCCCACATCTCACTGCTCCCCACCGTGCCAGGCACAGCAAGACAGCGACTCCCCGCTTTCAAGGGACAGCTTCCTGGGCATCCCCAATATGGGCACACCCCTGCCCCTCACAGCTGCTCCCAGAGTGCTTGTCAGCTTCCTGGGAGGTCCCGAGTTCTAGGATGTGACGGTGTGGGATGGGCTCTCCAAGGCAGCCTGATGTTTCCTCTGCGGTGGTTTCCCTGACACAGCGCTGCCTCCCACACCCACCCTGTGCCACCCTTCGATTTCAGGGGCCTTCTCGAGGAATGATAATCTTTTTTTTTTTTTTTTGAGTTGGAGTCTCACTCTGTCGCCCAGACTGGAGTGCAGTGGCCGCTCCCGGCCACTGCAGCCTCGACCTGTCGGGTTCCGGCGATCCTTCCGCCTCAGCCTTCCGAGTAGCCGGAACTACAGGCGCGCGCTATCACACCCGGCTGATTTTTTGATTTATTGTAGAGATGAGGTCTCGCCGCCCAGGCGGGTCTCGAACCCGCGGGCTCAGGCAATCCACTCACCTCAGTCGCAGGATTACAGGCTGAGCCACCGAGCCCGGCAGAGGAATGATAATCTTGCGCCAGCTCTTTGTATGCTGGACACCCGGGGAGGCCCTACCTTCCCACTTCAGGTGAGCATGGGACTCCAGTTTTGAGACGCACCCAACAGGCTTATCTAAATCACAGGCAGTTCTTGGGCAATGTGGAGTTCCTTTTTCCTGCCCACCCTGCCCTCCTCCCTCATAATTTAGGATTTGTGGGTATAGCAAGGAGGGACAGGATCAGGCCTGTGATCACAGCATCAAAGACCAGGTAGACCGGCGCTCACGGCAGGCCCCGGGTGGTGTGTAGGGGGAGGGCTGAGAAGGCTCCAAGCCAGCACGGCTGCTGGCCCAGCCAGCCTTCCAGCGAGTCAACTAAGAAAGCCCGTAGGAAATCCGTTGACTAGAGGTCCTAACATGTGGCCAGCTGAGCATGAGGCCTTCACATGAAATCAGGCCAGGCACAGTGGCTCACACCCGTCATCCCAGTACTTTAGGAGGCTGAGGGGGAGGATCGCTGGAGCCCAAGAGTTCAAGACCAGCCTAGGCAACATAGTGAGAGTTTGCCTCTACAAAAAACAAACGAACAAACATATGTAAATCAGCCAGGTGTGATAGCGCACATCTGTAGTCCCGGCTACGGGGAGGCTAAGGTAGAAGGATACCTGAGCCCAGGAGGTCAAGGCTGTAGCGAGCCATGACTGCAGTGAGCACTCCAGCCTGGGTACACAGTGAGACCCCAACTCAAATGAAAGGCAGAGAGAGAGAGAGAGAGAGAGAGAGAGAGAGAGAGAGAGAGAGAGAGAGAGAAACCAGAGTATGAAGGAATGGGAGAGAAAAGCCTGCAAGAGTGCCAGGCCTGTGAAGGCGGATTTGTGTGAAGGAAGATTCCCCAAGGAGGGAAAAGATGGTGCTGCAGTCCTTACCCTCAGGGGCTGGTGTCACCTTTGGTCAGACTCCCGGTCTGCCACATATTGACAATGCATCCTTGGACAAGTCGTGGCCACCTCTCTGAGACTGCATTTCCTCTGCTGTAAATCAGGCTACTTAGTGATCTTGCTAATAGCAATGGCTTCAGAGTTGTTTAAAGAGTTGAAGAAAACCATGCTAGCAAAAGCAAGTTTCATGGGAAAACGGTAGAGGACTGTTTGTTTCCTCTTTTGCCTCTTCAGGAAGGGCCTCATTTTCTTCCTTCTTTTTATTCAATGTATCCCCACTCTTCAAATCCCACTTCAAGTTTTTCTACTTTCTTTCTTTTTTTTTTTGAGTTGGAGTCTCACTCTGTCGCTCAGACTGGAGTACAGTGGCACGCTCACTGCCACCGCAACCTCGACCTGCTGGGCTCTGGCAATCCTTCCGTCTCAGCCTTCCGAGTAGCTGGAACTACAGGCGTGTGCTATCATGCCCAGCTAATTGTTGATTTATTGCAGAGATGAGGTCTTGCCAAGTTGCCCAGGTGGGTCTCAAACTTGCCTCGGCCTCCCAAAGTGCTGGGATGACAGGCTGAGCCACCGAACCCGCCAAGTTCCTCTACTTTCAAGAAAAGTTCTGACTTTGTTGTGTTACATTGAACGTGACCTTTCCCAGGGTTCTTATATTTAGTAAGATCCCATGGTTTCACTTAGTTGTTCCATAATTCTTTCATCTGCTAGTTTTATCTCCCATCTTCTGCTCTTTGGGGTGAGGAATTTGGGGTGTCTCCTGCTTTTCTGGTGTGTCTGTGGTTCCCAGCACAGTGCCAGGCACAGCATAGTTAAATTACTTGCTAACCATACAATTGTAATGGACAAATACACCCTTACAGATGTGTGTTAAGGGAATGTGGTTAGTCATCAGAAGGTTGTTTGGACATTGTGAAAAATAAGCAAAAAGGAGTGGACTTGAGCGATTATTTCACAGGGTTGGTTAAGGAAGGGTTAGTAAAAGGAGAATTTATGGTAAGAATACATCCAAGGTAACCTCAGGTACGCTGCAGAAAGCGCAGCCAGGGCCCTAGGACCTGGGGGAAGCCAGGTAGCTTTTTATTCTCTGATTCTCGCTATCTCTTTCAATCCCTCCCTCCTTGTGTTCCTCATCTTTGCTTATCGTAGCTTTTTCAGTAGGAGCTTTTAAAATATCTCTTGCTCTGCAATGATGTGTTAGTTTGGATTGCCATACTATGGAAAATGGCCAAAACTCTTCTTGATCTCACAACTCTAGTGGCCCACACCACCCAGTTGCTGCCTCTTTGAATTCCTGAGAGAGAATCTGAGGGGCTCAACTTGGATCAGTTCCCTCTTTGGTTCAATCCACTGGGAATGGGTCCTGCAGGAAAACTTAGGCTGTCTCTTTTTTTCAGAGGATGCGAAGTTCTTCCCTCAGGTGGGCCTGAGCTGTAAAGGTCAGAGCTGCTGAACACCTGCATCTATGCAGACCCCAAATCCACTCATTCTCCAGGCAAACATGGGCCCAGGGCCAACACTTCAATAAGTACTTTTTTGGCTGCCCTGTGCTTTCCCAGAATATTTTTGAGCTTGGAAAGGGAAAAGAAAGATTGAAAATAAGGATCCTAATAGTGGCAAGAACTCAGTCATTGTACTCAAGTGCTAGTTAAAGACTAGAACATGGAGTAGGTATCATAATTTTAGTGGTAGAAACGTGGGAATTGAAAGATGAGCTGACAGCCGTAAATCAAAATCAGCAGCTATCTTCAATGATCAAATTAGCAAATATTAAAAAGAATGACAACATCCAACGTTGGCAGGATGTGAAGAAACAGGCACTGTCATGCACTGCTGATGGGGGTAAAAAATGAAGCAATGCTGCTGTGGGAACCTGGCAATGTCTCCCAAGAGAGTATACATTGGTTCCCTGTAATCCACTGGTCCTAGATCCAGGGATAGTCAGCCTTCCATGTCTGTGGATTCTGCATCTGCAAACTCAACCAAACTTGAATCAAAAATATTCATTAAAAAAACTCTGTCCTAAACTTGTACAGACTCTTTTCTTATCATTATTTTCTTAGTAATGCAGTATAAAAACTACTTACATAGCATTTTCATTATATTAGGCACTATAAGTAATCAAGAGATGATTTAGGCTGGACTGGGTGGCTCAGCCTGTATTCCCAGCACTTAGGGAGGTCGAGGCAAGTGGATTGTCTGAGCCAGCGGGTTCAAGACCAGTTCAGGCAACTTGGCGAGACCTCGTCTCTACAATAAATCAAAAAATGAGCCGGATGTGGTAGTGTGCCTGTAGTTCTGGCTATTTGTAAGACTGAGGTGGAAGGATCGCCGAGCCCAGCAGGTCGACACTGGGGTGGCCGTGAGTGTGCCACTGCACTCCAGCCTGGGCGACAGAGTGAGACTCCAGCTCAAAAAAAAAAAAAAAGAGATGATTTGACGTATTCAGGAGGGTGTGTGGGTTATATGCAGAGACTATGCTATTCTATGTCAGGGACTTGAACATCTACAGATATTGGTATTCTGGAATCAATCTCCCACATATACTGAGGGTGACTATATATGAGAGTTCAAGAAGCTTTGTATATGCATGTGATTGCAGGTTGTTTGGAAGAGAAAAAAATCACTTACATGGCAAACACTTGCTTAGGTAGATTAAAATACATTAGACTATCATAAATTATTAATTATGTAGCTCTGCATTGGCATGGAAGGATATCCTGGATGCATTGTTTGGGAAAAAAGCAGGTGATAAGATAGCAATTCATGTAGGATTTGATTGACATAAACATTTTCATATTCAACTCTGTGGGCATTAGGCTTAGTTTGGAAGGAGTTACCAAAGTGTTAAGGCAAGGCTATGATTTCAAGTGATTGCTACTCTTGTCTTTATATTTTCTGTATTGCTTGGATTTACATTATTATTTATGATTATTCTTATTATTTACATTATTATTGAGTGAGAAAGCTCATTAAAGCCAGCTTCACCCGTTTGTCTTTTTAAAAAATAAACTTTTCATTTTAGAATAACTTTGGATTTACAGAAAACTTGCAGAGTTAGTACAGAGCACCCATATACTCGGTGCCCAGTGTCCCTCTATTAACTTGGTACATTTGTCACAATTAATGAGCCAATATGAGTGAATTACTCTTAATGAAGGCCCATGGTTTATTCAGATTTCCTTTCATTGTTACCTGCTGTCCTTTTTCTGTTCTAAGAGTCTATCCAGGATATAGCATTACATTTAATTGTCATGTCCCTTTAGGCGTCTCTTATTTTTTTGATGATCTTGACAGTTTTGAGGAGTACTTTCCAGGTATCTGTAGACTCTTCCGCCATTGGGATCTGTCTGGTGTGCTTCTCATGATCGGACTGGGGTTATGGGTTATTGGAGGAAGACCACAGAGGTAAAATGTCATTCTCATCACATCATGTCAAGAGTACATTCTATCCACATAGCTTATCGCTATGATTTTTAACCAGATCACCGACTGAACTGGCATTTGTCAAGTTTCTCCACTGTGTTATTCTTGTTTTCCTCTCTCATGTCCTGTACTCTATGAAAGGAAGTCACAATGTGAGTCACACGTAAGACGTGGGGAGTTATGAGCAATCTCCTCAAGGATGACTGTCAACATGAATTATTTAGAATTCTTCTACACAGGAGAGCTTCTCTTCTCTTTGCAAGTTTTCTGTAAATCCAAAGATGTTCTAAGCCTCTTCTCCCCCATTTTAAATTCAAAAAGGCTATCTGAGTAAACCACGGACCAATTAATGAACCAGTGCATGAATATTGGTTCATTAATTTTGACAAATGTACCAAGTTAATAGAGGGAAACCGGGCACAGAGTATATGGGAGCTCTGTTCTATCTTTGCAACTTTTCTGAAAACCCAAAGATATTCTAGGCCTCTTCTTCCCCATTTCAAATTCAATCATTAATTTTTAACAGTATGACTCATGCGTATTTATTGCATGCTTGGATTATAATCCCATATTTCTTTAATCATTGTGTTGCTCAGATGTTTCAGCTTTGGCCACCGGGAGCTCTTTTAATTGGCTCCTGTGCCCTTTGCCATATCCCCATGAATGTGTGTGTGTGTGTGTGTGTGTGTGTGTGTGTGTGTGTGTGTGTGTGTGTCTGTGTTTAATGCTTTCTTCCTTTCTGGCACTACATAATGTTCCAGGCTCATCTTATACCTGTCCCTGGCCAGCCACATAGCCAGTCCTTGCTGTGAAGAAGCCACGCTTGCTCTTGCTTGCCAGCATAACTTCAGAAACTCCAACCCAGTGGAGCTCAGCCCTCCAGAAGAATGCTTTGAAGATGATAACAGGGTAGAGTACAGGTTCCTACGTCTCTTGCCTGAATCACTGCATATTTCATATTTCGCAAAGATAAGTTCGGTTACCCCAGTGCTTGCCTTTTCCTGTACATAAGATAACATCCGACGTGATGGATGATTATGCCTCTGTGATCTGTAACCAGATGGACTCACACGCCGGCTTTGATGAGATTTTTCTCTACTGTAACTTTTGAATGACTATTATCGAATAGTAATTCGATAATTCAATCATGATCGAATGTTTTGCACCATTTGACATCTTTGGTGGGTTTTCCCAGGATCAAAATTCTAAATTAAATTTTTTTGGCCTGAAATTAACAGGCCAATGGGATTTTCTATTTGGATCCCTGTAAAGTCTAAAGAAATGCATCTCTCGTCTTGTATAGATATTAAATGATTAGACTTATTTGGTAAATTATATGGAAGGCTCTGGCAAATGATAAATGATACTAGATCTTTCAGTTACATTTATGGGTAGTTATTGATACACATGTTTTTAAAATTATATAAATTCATAAATAAAAATCTAATATGTTATCGGTCATGATTTTGATTATGTTTGATCTTTTCTAAAGTTCTCTTTGTATGGATATGTTATTAATGTGAGTATTCTAAAGATTATATAAAATTTATAAAAGTCTGATGGTCCTGGTGTGACACTGTCAGTCATGATTCTGGTGGTTATCTTAAAATGCTGCATGTAATAGAAATAATCACATTTTCTTATCAATTGAGGACTTTCATCAGATTTTAATCATGGCTAGTCCAAGTTTTTGTTATAAAGCTATTGTTTTGAATCCATCTCTAAAAATATTTACAGCAAGCTATAATCCAAAATTGCTTATTATCAAATGAGCAATATAAAAAAGAAAAAAAATTGGCTATTTATGGCAACAACTCTAACAAGTACTCTTGAACGCAGATTTCTGATAGCTTTAAGATTAACGGACTAAATAAAACCTTCTAGAGCTCTAATGAGAGCATTCAGAAAACGTGCTAAACACCAAGCAGAACAAGAATGATATGACAACGAATAGTGGAGAACTGAATTGAGTTTTATGACTTTTGTTTGAATCATTGCTGAGTTGACTTGTATTTTGTTTTCCAAAGTCCAGAAGTTTCTTTCTTTTGAGTTATCTATATCTTACAACAATCGGGTAAAGTATGCTTTTGGGAACACAATTAAAACACTGACCTTTCTCTCTTCTCCAAAATTTGAAAACTATCCGTCAATGGCTAAGGCCAAAAGATTGGTCATCCGGTGACTGGAGATGATTCATTATTCAGGAGAATGGCATGCGGCCTTGTGTTGTGACTTACCCCTTGTTGCTAGCACTCTGGCTATTTCTGACTTGCCTGAAATAACAAGGTTCTTTCCCTCCGCCCAGGGATGGGACTTCCTGGGAATGAGCCAATCTGACAGGATTAGTAACCATGTGTACAACTGTAACCAGATGTACTCTTACAATCAAACTTTGTTGGGATTTTGCTCTAATGCAACTTCTGGGTACAAGCCGCTTCCATTACCTGTCTATAAACTGTGGACTGAAACACTGCTTTGGAGCAATCTAGCAGAAACTCTCTAAAAGATTCCTTTGAGATTGCAATCCTCCGTTCAACTCAATAAACTAATTTTTTAAAAGACATTTTCCCCCCTCTGGTCAGCACCTCCTAGGATCCCCGGTTTCTTTTACTGGAGAATGGTATCAGAATCCAAGATCTCCCACCTGGGCAACATAGTGAGACCCCATCTCTACAAAAAAAAAAAAAAAATAGCTGAGTGTGGTGGCATGTACTTGTAGTCCCAGCTCCTTGGGAGCTGAGGTGGAAGGATTGCCTGAGCCCAGGAGGTTGAGGCTGTGATGAGCCGTGATCATGCCACTGGACTCCAGCCTGGGCGACAGAAGGAGACCCAGACTCAAAAAAAAAAGAAAAGAAATCCAGGATCTATGCAGTAGGTGTGCACATTACAAATGAGATAGCAAAGCCAACTTTATTTTCAAAAGTGAAGTAAAATCGTCAGTGGACGTGGAGGCCCAGTGACAGAAATGCGTGTCCCTGTTAAGAGGGTGAGCAGGGCTGGGCACTGTCCCTGAGAGAAGGCTCTGGCTGGGGATCAGTCACAAGAGACTTGTGAACAGAGAGAATCCACCTGGCCCTGTCTGACCCCCCTCTCGGGGTTCCTCCCGAGTAGCCAGTGGCCTGGAGGAGAGATGGGGTGGCAGGAGGGTCTCTTCTCCCCCTCCCTTTCTCACTCGGAGCACCTGGGAGGTGGACAGGAATAGGGGCTGTGCTCACGGTCTGGCTGTCCTGGCTTCAGGAGCATTCTGGTGTCTCCGATACCTTTGGGGTGATGATCCTGTGTCTGCCGGCCGCTCTCTTTGGCCTGGCAGTGCCTCAAACCCAGTTGCAGAAAATCCTGCTGCCAGGTCCTGGGAAGAGGCATCTCTCTGCATCCATCTCCCGCGGTGGGGCTGCCAGGTGAGACGGTGCAGCTCACGCGCATGCACAGGTGGGCCAGGTGGGCGCTGGTACCCGCGTGCTGGGTGGTAGGGTGAGAGGTCTGCCTGGCCACGCCGTGTTGGCAGTGTCCCGAAGTAGGGTTGCCAAATTTAGCAAATAGAAATATAGGGCATACTTGTGCTAAATGGAACATGTTCATACTAAAATTTTTTTTAAATCTGTGTTTATTTTAAGTTAAAATTCAACCAGGTGTCTTGCCTTTTATCTGAAGCCTTACCCAGGATAACTGTCTGAGGACTGTCTCAAGCCAGATAAGGTCGGAGTTGGATTCGTGCCTATCAGTGTGCCCTTTCCTAAGTCAATCATCAAGTCATCTCTTATCCAGACATTTTGCCTGGAATCCGTATAACATACAGCACACACTTCTCTAGCTGATAAAAGGCAACTCGAAGTGCCAGTATCTGTTTTGCCTTGAGGTAGGATTGAGGGCACGGATGGTGTCATTTTCAGTCCCAAGTCAGAACCAGGGCCCCAGCGTCTGGGTGACGTCCAAAGGGCAGTATCCGAGGAGCTGAGGCACACACCCCAAAGAGTCTGGAAGATTCACAGAGGGCACCTGGAGAGAGAATCGGGAGCTCATCTCCCAAGCCAGCCAGGATAGGAGACCTGGGAAAGACGAGAGGTTAGTAACTTGTTACAGACAATGGGAAGGTGGGTGTGGATCTTTCTGATTACACAGGTGACACACAGTTGATCTGTACTCTTTCCTACTGTGTGCTGACAAAGATGAGATGACCTCTCCCGAGCTCTGTATAAATGACATAAATGAGACAGCCACTAACTCTGCCCCATTAATTATGCCTTTCTCAAGAGAAAGCAAGACATGACAGCAGGCGTAATGCTTATGGCATATGTAACTCTCATTAATCAATAGCTGTACTCTTTCCCATTGGATTTGGACACTGCCTCAGACTCATTCCTAGCACTCTACACTGTTCTTACTAACTGGGATAAATCTGTATTCCATCTCTGCTTTACAGCTGCTTGTTTCATCCCTGTCCGCTGCCCTGCTCTTTGGACAGTACCGTAGGTCTCTTCGAGTCAGGTGGCCCCATGTTTATGAGAACTTTTATTGTCTTTGTTTTCTTTCTGTAGCCAGTCAAGTGCGCTTGATGCTTTCATAAATTTTCAAATCATTTTTCAATTCCCCATTCCCTGAAAGGGAAGCCCTGAGGGAAGGTGTCACAGGCTGAGACAGGTACAGTCTGTATTGGAGGCCAGGGGAATGAGCCTAGGAGTGTTTCTTTTGGTGGCCTGAATCTCAACGCTGAAAGGTGAATGTCAAGCCTGTGTCTGGGTCTCTAGTTTTTTCAAAGGTTGGAGACAAAGTTATTGTAATCCTATCAATCATGGTGTCATGTGTCCATCTGACTAAAGTCTAACTGGAAATGTGACATATTGTCATGCCTAGGAACTCAGTCTAAATTGTTTCTGCTTTGAATTGCATAATTTACTTGGAAACTGCAGTGTACCTTTCATTTGTTCTGGAAATGTTATGTCAACCTTTGACTCAAAGCAGTAATGTTCTGGAGAAAACGAAACGAACATTGCTGGCTTTATAAACACATTGAGCACTGTGCCTGAAGCAGAAAAGTCTTCAATAAATTGTAGTATTGTTCATTCTCCTTCACTAATTTTTTTGAGACAGTGTCTTGCTTTGTCACCCAGGATGGAATGTAATGGTGCAGTCATAACTGCAACATCGACTTCCTGGGCTCAAGCAATCCTCCCACCTCAGCCTCCCAGTGCAGATGGGACTACAGGCATGCACCACCATGCCTGACTTATTTTTTGTAGAAATGAGGTGTCACGATGTTGCCTGGGCTGGTCTTGAACTCCTGGCCTCAAGCAGTCCTACCTTGGTTTCCCAAAACACCAAGATTACAGGTGTGAACCACTGTACCTGGCCCTCTTTCATTAATTTTTGAAAAATAAACATTTTCAAAATGTGTCCCTGAGCCAAAGGAGTTAGAAGAAGTGGTTAGCAGTCACACCTGTACTTGAGACTTCTGTAGAAAGTTTTTAAAAAGACGTGATAATTATTACCCAAGGTCTCCCAATCTTGGCACTATTTACATTTGGGGCCAGATAATCTTTGCTGGGGGAGGTTGCTGGGTGTGTCTCTGGATGCTACCCCCTAGATGTCAATAGTACCTCTTCTCAAATGTGACAGCTAAAAATTCAGACGTTGCCAAATATGCCCTGGGGGAAAGGAAGATGCAAAATTGACCCCAGTGGAGAACCACAGACTCCTGTCAAATCATTTGAATTAACTTGAATTAATAATTTGAAGGGAACACAATCTTTGGTCAACCACAATTGTCATGGAAAAAAGGAAATCTGTTATACCATGGGACACTTTTTTTTAGTCAAAAAAATCTTGAAAAAAAAAAAACAAAGAACAAAGTTGGAGGGCTCACACGGCCCAAAGCTGCAGAAATCCAAGTCAGTGTGATGCTGGCGTAAGAATAGACATATAGACCAGAAACAAATCTTCACTTTTATAGTTAACTGATTTTAACAAAGGTGCCAAAAACAATTCAGTGAGGAAAGAAGTAGTCTTTTGCAAATTTTGCAAAATAGAAAAATTTTGCAAATCATATATTTAATAAAATCTTGACTTTAGAATATATAAGTAACTCCTACAACTCAATAATAAAAGATAACCCAATTTTCAAAATAAGCAGAGAAATCAAATAGACATTTCCCCCAAAAAAGGTACACAAATAGCACAAAAAATATACAATGTTGCTTGTGACACTAAGCACATGAAAGATACTCAACCACATTAACCTTCAGGGAGCTGTAGGTCAACACCTAACATTCATCTGATTGATGGCTAAGGCGATACTGGCAATATTGTGTGGCAAGGAGGGGGAAATGGTTTTGAAGGGCAACTGAATCATTAAATGGATAAACTAAACCCCTACCTCCCATGAATCATAAAAATCGATTCCAGATGGACTGTATGTAGGTCTAAATATGAAAGGTTAAACACACACACACATACACATACACACACACACACACACACACACACACACACACACACACAAACTTTTAGACAAAAACCTGGTGTAGGCAAATGCTTTTTGCCATGACGCAAAAATAACTTACTGTCAAGGAAAAAGTCACCAATTGGACCACATTAAGATCAAGAACGTCTGTTTGTCAAAAGACATCATTAAAACTGTGAAAGGCAAGCATAGACTGGGAGAAGACACTTAGAATACAGGACTCAGGGGGCAATCCGCATTGATTGATGCACCATTCAGGTTCTTCTTCAAGAACTCACTGCTGAGCTGCGAGGAATGTGGTGAACCCAACCTCCTGTTGTTGGCTCCTTCAGGTCTGCATCAGCTTTTCAATTTTTTTAATTTTTAATTTTTCTTTTTTTATTATAAAGATGTGGGGTACAATTCAGGGTTAGGTATCCAAACGTTGATCATGCAGGTACATTTGTTTATGAGGTATGCCCCTCCCTCCCCTGGCAGTTTTCCTCAGTGGCCAATCCCACCCCCCGCCCCGACAGTTTCCCACTACTGCCAACCCTTTTCTTATAGTATTATAATAACTGTTCAAGGTCCACTTATGAGTGAGAACATATGGGACTCTGTTCTCTGTTTCTGTGATAAATCACTGAGTATGATCGACTCCAAATCCATCCAAGTTACCGTGAAGTCCGTATGTTTGTCCTTCTTTATAGCTGCATAATATTCCATTGTATACATGTACTGCATTTTTTTAATCCAGTTCGGCTTCTATGGGCAACATGGTTGGTTCCATGGTTTTGCGATTGTGAATAGAGCTGCAACAAACATACGTGTGCAGGTATCTTTTTTGTAGTATGATTTGAGTTCCTCCGGGTATATTCCCAACAGGGGAATTGCTCTGCATCGGCTTTTGAGCCAAGTTTATGCTCCTCTTGAGGGCGTTTCTCGACCAATGATTGAGAACGACAATGATAACCAGCATGTTCTTTGAGGAGTGAAGAGCATTCTTCCCCAGCCAATGACTGAACAAGGCAGTGGCATAAGACCCTATTTCCACAGGATGTGGGATTCCTCTCGTGGGCAGTCTTTGCTCCAGAGCCCCCTGTGGGGCAGACACCACCAGGTCTGTACTGCAGTTCGATGACTCCTCCCACCCAGTCCTACTTTCTCTCCTTTTCTTTCATAGGTGTACAACATGCCTTCTGCAGGGTCTCACTCTGTGGCCCACACTGAAGAGCAGTGGTGTGATCATAGCTCCCTGTAGTAGCTTTGAACCCCTGGGCTCAAGTGATCTTGCTGCCTTAACCTTCTGAGTAATCAGGACTGTAGGCACAAGCCACCATGCCTTTTTCATTTCTAACTCCACTTCAATGTCTGCTTCCCAGACGCTGGATTACTTTTCTGGGGCTGCTGTAACAAATTCCCACAGTTATGGTGGTTTAAAACTACAGAAATTGATACTCTCAAAGTTCTGAAGGCAGGAAGTCTAAAATCAAGACATTGTCAAGGTCATGCTCCCTCAGGAGGCTCTGGGGGAAGATCCGTTCCTTGGCTCCCTAGCCCCTGGTGGCTGCTGGCCATTCTTTGCTTCCCTTGGTTTGTGGCTGCATCACTCTAGCCTTTTCTTTCATTTTCCACCCACCTTCTATGCTCATGTTATCTCCCTGTGCCTCTCATAAGAACACTTGTGATGGTGTTTAGCTGAATGGCGAGAAAGGAGTGTTGCCAGCACACCGAGGGTCAAATTAAGAGTCCTTTAATAGCCAGTGGTTGAGAGTGGCTCATGCCCAAAAAGATCTCTCAACCCCGAGTAAAACAAGCAAGAAGCTTATAAAGGCAAAAACCACAAGTGGGTTACGTAGTGGGGTGGGGGTGGGGGTGTGTGGGGCGGTTTGGGGAACAAGGAACTAAAAACAAAAGGGAACAAAACACAGGACAAAATACAGGGATGTGGCAGGGGGGATTGGAACAATTTCTTGGCGTAACATTTGATTTCATTTAACAAAAGCACACAATTACATGGTGGCTAGGGAGAGTCCAAATGGTCAGCGTGAACAGCTCGGGGGAACAAAGATGTGGGTCTGTGATCATGGGAACATTACAACAATCACATGCACATACTTGGGCGGGGGTCATTTCTATGTCGGGCAAGCAGCTAAGATGGAGGACTTTAACAAAATGAAGTTGCCTATGTCAAGCAAGCTATTACAACCATTTTAGATATTTTAAGGGGCCACCCGAGAATCAAGGATAACGTCCTCATCCCAAAATCCTTAATTTAATCACATCTGCTAAACCTTTATCATGCAAGGTAACAGCTTGTGGGGATTCACACTTGATATCTTTGGAGGCACCATTCAGCCCACTGTAGCTGGTATCATTAGGCATCAGAAAAGTCTAAAGAAAATGCTTATTAAGGTCACATGTGCTACTACTTTACACCCACCAGAGTAGCCAAAATGAGAAGGGTAACATTAAGAGGACCAACTAGATCTTTTATTCACTGCTCCACGGGGGAATACGCTGACATGATTACTTTGTAAAATTGGTTGATAGCACGAAAGCTGAGCATATGTCTATGCTTTGGCCCGAAATTTCAATCCTAGGCATGTGACAGTTTTAAAACACAGCTATTTTATCCTTATTTCTCACCACATACAAAAGTTAATTCAAGATGGATTAAAGACTTAGCATCAGACATGAAACCATAACAATCCTAAAACGAAACTGAGAAAAAAACATCAGCCTAGGCAAAGAATTTATAGCCAAGATCCCAAAAGCAAATGCAACAAAAACAGAGATAAGCAAGCGGGACTTAATTAAACTAAAAAGCTTTTGCACAGCAAAAGAAATAATCTACAAAATAAACAGGCCACCAACAGAATGAGAGAAGACATTCCCAAACTGTACATCAGACAAAGGACTAATATCCAGAATCTACAAAGAACTCAAAATCACTAAGAAAAAAGCAAATAAACTAATTTTTAAAATGGGCAAACAACATGAACAGACATCTCCCAAAAGAAGATATACAAATGGCCAATAAACATGAAAAAAAGAGCTTACTAGCACTAATTGTCAGGGAAATGCAAATTAAAACCACAATGAGATGCCATCAGTCAGAATGGCCATTATTTAGGGGGGGGGAAAACATGTTGGGGCAGATGTGGTGAAAAGGGAACGCTTATGCACTGTTGTTGGGAGTGTAAATTAGTAAAAGCTCTATTGAAATTAGTGTGGAGATTTCTCAAAGAACTAAAAGTAGATCTACCATTTTATCCATCAGTCCCACTACATGGTATCTACCCAAAGGAAAAGAGGTCGTTATACAAAAGACACTTGCACTTGTATGTTTATTGCAGCACAATTTACAATTGCAATGATGTGGAATCAACCTAAATGCTCATCACTGGATAAACATGTGGAATCAACCTAAATGTCCATCATTGATCAGTGGATAATGAAAATGTGATTATATATATATATATATATTTTCATTCTGTGGAATACGATTCAGTCATAAAAAAGAATGAAATAATGTCTTTTACAGCAACTTAAATGGAATTGGAGAACATCATCCTAAGTAAGGAACAGAAAACCCATACCTCATGGTCTCACTCATAAGTAGGAGTTAAGCTAAGGGTCTGCAAAGGCATATAGAATAGTATAATGAACATTACAGACTCAGAAAGGGGAGGTTGCCAAAAGGTAGAGGGATGAAAAGTCACCTAGCGGATACAATGTGCACAGGTGGGGGTGGTGGGTACACTTAAAGCCCAGACTTCTTCACCACTCTACAATGCAATCGTAACCAAAAAACATTTGTACCCCCTATAGCTACTGGGGGAGGGAGAGAATAAAAATAAATAAACCATAGCTGCAAATTATTTGACACAACTTTCATCACCAGGTGGAGTCTATATTGAAAGTCTTTAAATTACGAAGGACTTATGACTGTTCCAACCAATAGAATGTGATGTCGGTGACACCATGGGACTCTGAAGGTGGTCAGAAGAGGCCTTACTGCTTCCATTTTTCTTGCCAGTATACTTACTCTCAGAGCCCTGAGCCTCCAGGTAAGAAGTCTGACCACACTGAGGCCACCATGCAATGTGGAAGCCTAAGCCACATGGACAGGCTATGGAGAGGTACCCTGAGGCATAGTCCCAGGTGAGTC
Source organism: Cephalopachus bancanus (assembly GCA_027257055.1). Classification (NCBI taxonomy): domain Eukaryota; kingdom Metazoa; phylum Chordata; class Mammalia; order Primates; family Tarsiidae; genus Cephalopachus; species Cephalopachus bancanus. The sequence goes on along the minus strand of JAPVLO010000490.1, from coordinate 487,112 downwards.
CAGGCTTCAAGTGATCTCAGTCCAGAAATCAGATTTCTGGGCAAAGGGTTCCAGCCCCCAGCCATTCAAGTCATCTCCAGCCACTTGGGTTTTCTTCAGGCAAGGCGGAGCGTAGACAACCCACACCTTCTGTGCCCTGTGCAGCCTCCTCGCCCACAGAATCCATGAGTATAATACCATGAGTGTTGCTTGATGTCACTAAGTCTCGGGACACTTTGTTTTGCAGTAATAGGTAGCTGGGACAATACCCAACAGAAACTTGTACATAAATTTATCAAAAGACAAATCCCCAAATATCCCTAGCCGTTCATATATGTACTAGCCCCAAACTCGTAACTACCCCTAAAACACTCATCAAACAATGAAATGAATGAATAATTTGTGGCATGTTGGCACAATGTAATACTATACAACAACAATAAGTGGGAGCAAAATACAACCACACACAATATAGTTGACTCTCACAAACATAATGTTGAACAGCAAAAGAACACATACCGATTAGTCTGTGTACATTATTTAAAAACAGACGAAACTAATACGCAGTGTTAGAAGTCAGAATAGGGGATTGCCCTTGAGGGGAATGGTGTCTGGAATGTTTAGGTTATGGGAAACTGACTATGTATCAAGCTGCACTTGATCATTCGTATGCTTTTATATAATTATGCTATGCTTCAATTAAAAATTCAAGAAAGATGTGACTTGGAATTAATGAAATATAGTATGTCAAGGAGAGACAAATAGACAAGGCAGAGATAGTGTCTGCCAGGTAAGAGTCTCTGGGCTTCATAGAAGTAATCTTGGTTTAAGTGGAAGCACAAAGCTTGGAGATCTGCTAAGTTTTCAAGGGAACTTGACTACCAAAGGAATCTCAAGACTTGCCTGCCCCAACTGGTGACAGGCAAACTCTCTAAGGCATGCTCCAGGCCCCCCACTGGCACCAGCAGGAAGCAGATTGTAAACACTGTACAGCTCAGGAAGCATACCCTCCACGCCCATTCAGATGTGGTCATGGAGACAAGGACAGGGAGGAACCTCAGAGAAACAGAGCCTTGGCCACAAAGGACAATAGACGAGGGTGCTCCTCCCACATGGGAAAAGGTGAGACTGCCAGGTGGGCCAGTCAGGCAGCTCACCCCCTGCCAGGGCCGGAAGTATCCAATACTACCCACCTTGACTTGGTGGTGGCTATGGGCCAGTCAGTGGCTACTGCGTGCTTTCCCCTTTTGGGAATGAGAGTTGTAGTCGTGTTCATCAATGATGCTTTCCAATTCCTGCTTATTAGATGGATTGTCTTTTAGTTTGTAAGTCACCAGAACATAAAGAGCCACATCTGGACCTGATGGGAAGAATTTCATGTCACCCAAAGACACTGGGCTTTGACGTCGATGTAGTAACTAGGTAGGAATGTTGAGGTTTCTCTTGTGAGGGTGAGTGTGTTCTATGTGTGAAAGGGAGTGTAAAATGGATACCTGAGAGTCAAAAGGTAGATTATGAGAGATGGCTCATTGCCTGTCCCAATAGCCCATGCCCTCTTCCTGATACCAGAACCACAAGTGTATCTGGGATGGCAATGCAACCATCTCAAGTTGTACAATTTCCAGCCTCCCTTATAGCTAGGTGTGATCGTGTGACTAAGTTCTGGGCACTGAAGTATAAGCAGAAGTGTGCGAGACTTCTGGGAACTCTCTTTAGAGAAACTGGGGCAAGCCCTCCTTCCCGTGCACCATCTACTGACTGGAATGTGGGCACGGGGGCTAGATTTCCAGAAGCCAACATGGACCTTGAGAAAGGAAGCCTTGGGCTACAGGGCAGTGAAGCAGAGAGACAGAAGGTTCATAACAGCCCAGGATTGCCTAACATCTGACTACCTGCATTCAAGAGAGAAATCATCTTCTGTCTTTCATAAACCACCATTATTTTGGCAACACAATAAAAAGAAAAGGAAATTTATACCTGGACACTTCATGGCAAAATTGCAGAACACCCAAGACAAGAAGATCTTAAGGGTAGGGAGAGAGAAAAGACAAATTTCCTACCAAAGAATGACAAACTGATAGTTGACTTAGCATAAACACAAAAGCCAATAAATAGTTTAGTGATGACTTCAAAATAGTTAAGAGAAAATAACTGCCAGTGTGGAGTCTTTATCCAGAAAAATTCCCACTCAAGAACAAGGATAAAATAAAGACATTTTTCAGGCAAGACTTATCTCCAACAAACTTTTACTATAGAATTCCAAAGGATATATTTCAGGAAGAATAAAAATGTTTCCAGAAGAACAATCTAAGGTGTAAGAAGGAAAAATGAGCAAGAAAAATTATAAACGTCTGGATAAATCTAAACAAACACTGGCTATATAAAATGATAATTTAATTATTGCACTTAAAAAGAGCTAAAATCTGGACAATAGCATATAGATTGGGTGGCAGTGGTTTGAGTTAAAGTTTTGCATTTTGCAGGAGGGTAAAGATACTAACCGTAGCAGACACTACCAGTGCCCTGCCCATGTAACCTTGGGTTTTAGCATTTCTGGCCCCTAGACTAACTTCTCACTGACTGCATTTGGGACTTTTTGCCTGAGGGCTCCCCCTGACCACCGTGGTTCCCCTGCACATGTGGACAAGCTGGGAGTGCCGAGGAATTAATGTCCCTGGAAACAACTCTCAACCAATAGTGAGTGAGAGTTAATGAATAAACACTCCAGCCTCCTTATCCCCTGGCTTATTCTGCACAGTCTCCTAGAGTTTCCCACTGGGACTAAGTTCTAGTTAGCCATGCTGGTGACCTAACCAGGCACACTTGGTTGGCTTCCTTCCTTCCCTGTCTGACCCCCACCCCCTTATCAGTGTTCCCTCAAGTCACCTCCCAAATAAACTTGTCACTCAAATTCTTACCTCAGAGTCTGCTTCTGAGGCAACCCAAGTTAGGACATCAACTTTTAAAAATGTTTACGTTAAAATCTCCAAGGCAGTCACTAAAAGGGTAGGAAGAGAAAGAAAATGCATTAAGAGAGAGAATTCAATTGAAATCAAGTCAAGAAAGCAGAGAAAGTAAGAACTGTAAAGAGCAACACATTTGTGTTACTTTTGTGTTATTTAGCACCAGATAAAATATAAAAATTATGCCAAATACATCTGTAATGAAAGTAAATGGACCAAAACCTCCGGTTCAAAGGCAGTGGTTACCAGATTTGATTTCTTAAAAATCCAAATACATGTTGCCTATAAGACACAAAGGTAGGTTCATGGCTTTACTAAACTCTGGTGTGGGCTTGTGCTCTTTGAGCTATGACCATTGCCATGTTTCCTAAGCTAAAAATTTCCAACTAAAAATTGTTTAGGGCAATGAAACAAGTAATCAGAAGGGAAGATGATCAAAAAAGGGGAAGAAACCATTTGAAAACTGGCAGATAACGAATCTTAATGAAAACTATAAAAAAAGACACAAAGATAAAACATAAGAACGTTGAAAGGATAAAAATAAAAGCATGAAGAAAATGATACCCCAGGCAAATTCTATGGAAAGAAAGCTGGTATAGCTAGACTAATAACAGATTAAGTAGACTTTAAGGTTAAAAATTATTACTAGTGATAAAGAGAGTTACACATACTGATACAGGATCTATTTCATAGGAAGATTTAACAATTTAACAATTTCAGATGTGCAAATATCTATTAACATATCTTCAAAATATAGAGAGCAAAACTTAAAATAACAAGGAGAAATTGACTTATCCATCATCATAATAGGAAATTTTAACATATCTCTCTATAATTTTCAGACCAAATAGAAAACAAAAATATCTGTAAAAATATAAATAACTTGAACAACAAAAATAAATATTAACTTACTGGGCACAGTGGCTCACATCTATAATCACAGCACTTTGGGAGGCAGAGGAGAGGGGATTGCCTGAGCCCAGGGGATTGAGACCAGCCTGGGCAACTTGGCAAGGATTCATCTCTATAATAAATCAAAAAATTAACCTGGTGTGATGGCACACACCTGTAGTTCCAGCTACTTGGAAGGCTGAAGTGAAAGGATCACCTGAGGCCAGCAGGTCGAGGCTGCGATAACCGTGAGCATGCCACTGCACTCCAGCCTGGGCAACAGAGTGAGATTCCAACTCAAAAAGATATATATATATATATATATATATATATATATATATACACACACACACACACATATATATGAATAATAATAATTGACTTACATAGAACTCTGTACCAATCAACTTATTCTTTTCAAGAACTAATGGCATATTTTATAAATTTCACCACAAACTAGTACATAAAGCAAGTCTAAATAAAGCTCAAAGAATGGACATTTATACAGATAACATTCTCTAATAAAAACAATGAAGTTAATCATTAACAAAAAAAACCCCTGTAGGCTTGAAAATTAATGCATATTATCTAAATAGCTCATGTCACAGGTCAAAGGAAAACTGATGGTCTGGCTCTAAACTTCCATGAGGTGAAGAAGCTGGTGAAAAATCTCTGGAGGTGGGATTGAAGAACCTTCAAGAAAAGAGGTTCAAATGCTGAATTTGACGAGCGAAAGAAGCTGCTTTGACCTCTTTGGCATTCTTTGAGTCAAGAAGACCTCTCTTTCTTCGTGCTTATTTCTCGATCTGGAACAGTTTGGTCAGATATCCAGACTGAATGAACCACTGTGATAGGGAGACAGAGGGCCTCTGACTGGCTGGCCTGGGCCAGGCACTGCCTCTGAGGAGATAAAAATAGGGGTGGGGATATTTCGACTCCAAAACCACATGGAATCAGAGAAGAGGTCCCTTCTGGGAGGAAAGCTGGACAAAGTCATCTTTCTTCCATAAATACAATTCTCTCATTGCCCCTGCCTAGCATAATACACTACTGTGTAAACACAAACTGAAAAAGCAAAATCACGTCTCGTTGCCAGATCCGGTCCCAAGCCCGTTGGTCTCTGGGTGATGTGTGCCTCCTTCACCAGGTTTCAAAACAGACCTTTGTGAATTTGGCAGCCTATAGCTCAAAGAACCACTCCCAACATACCCAGGACCCAGTGATGAACGGAAAACAGAAACTGCAATAAATAAAACCTCCCGTTGGTATTCTGCGTGCTCTACAGGGCAGGAGCTGGGACGGCCCCAGGCAGGGCAGTCGTCCCTTGGTCAGCCGGCCAAGGTGACCCCCATCCCTTTCCTCTCGCAAGGACACCCCCGTCTAGAGTGGTCTGTGGCTACTTCTGAGAATGGTGTAGAGCAAGACTCCCTGAGGGCAGCAGGGGGTCTATTTTAACGGTCACTTCTCTCAGCATAATTGCAGGGCCTAGGCCTTGTCCTGGGCTTTGAGCAACCGCAGACCACTGTTTGCCAAGCGTGGAGTTCTCTGGAAATATCATTTTCCCACAATCCTAGCGGGCAGCTGTTCTATTTGACTTTTTGTTAACTAATAACCAGTTGCGCCAATATTTCCCGGCTATGGTCCTTGAACTGGACTTGCCCTTGGAGTTTCCGACTCTTAATAACAAGCACTGCCCCTTTGGCCTTGTACTCAAACTGGGTGAGGGCTTGAAATGGGGAACAGAGCCAGCCTGTCTTCTGCCTCTAGCCTGCCTCCAGTGCATGATGGGAAAAGAGAGAATTTATGAGCTCCAGTAAAGGTAGATCCAGGGTGGCTTCAGCTGTAGGTATAGCTGTGTCTTGGGGCTCAAATTGTATGAGAAGGTGCTGTCTCTCTTGGCATCCTGTTAAATGAGGCTGTGTTCATACGATGAGCAAGAGAGCTCCCCGCAGATTCACACCCTGAGCAAACAGCTAAGAGAACACTCTCCCCATATCGATCTCAGGTGATTCTTTGGTTGACCCACCTTGAGTTACGTGGCCATCCCTGTGGCCAAGTGGGAGGGGCCCCTTGGCCAGCTTGAGTCGGGTGCTCAGCCCTGTGATGAGGCAAGGAAGTGGAGCTGGGTGCTGGGGTCGGCAGCTTTGTGGGGACAATATGCAGGGGGACAACATGCTTCAAGAAAGGGGTGCAAGTCAGACAAAGATAAGAAAGGTCCGCCCTGGAGAGACAAGAGAGACAAAGGCTGAATAAAAGGATAAGGCGCGGGGAGTAACTCGACACAAGTTCCTGAACATTTATTATAAAGGTCCTACAACGCACTCCGAGTTTCCCAACGCTCAATGCCAAGAAGGAAACGCAAGCAGTGATGGAAGCCAGATGCTAGCTGAAGTCTCCAGGCCCATGGGAGATCCAGGCATGTCCTGAGACTTATTCGATCTCCCTGGAGGCTCCGTTTCTCAGAGTTCTGGATCCCACAGGGACTACCTTTGTCCTACGCCACATGGCTTCCAGATGTGAGACTGAGCCTTTGCTCTGACTTCTATAACAGATCCTACTCCACACAAAGTACTTAGGGAAGATTTTCACAGAAAGTCAACGTTGGGAAGATGGAAGGTCGTCCTCAGATGCCCACTGGTCCTCTGCCACTGGCCCCACCCTACCAGCTTAAAGGCATCTCTCCCCTTTCTTTCCTGACTTCTCTGAATTTTCTCTCCTCTCTCTCAGAGGCTAAATTCACCTCTTTGTCTCAGGCAGAAGAGTCCGTCTCTTATCTTGAACTGCTTGACCTGAAGAAATATCCAGTGCTTGGGTTCTGATTCTCACGGTGCACAGCTTCCCAAAATGTTTTTCCAAACAAAGACCATTTGCTGCCTAAGAAGGACTCTACTACCAGCAATTAAGAGCATAAAATTTCCCTTCATGTTAGTATTGTTCCAGTGATGAAGGCAATACCAGTCTTGCAGAAGAGCTCTTCCCCCAGGATCCTCATGTAAGGGGAGCTGAGTCTCACACAGGGTACCCGCTACAACATGCCTGCAATAAACCCAATCATTTCTTTTTTTTTTTTTGAGTTGGAGTCTCACTCTGTCGCCCAGACTGGAGTGCAGTGGCACGTTCCTGGTCACTGCAGCCTCAACCTGCTGGGCTCCGGCGATCCTTCCGCCTCAGCCTTCCAAGTAGCTGGAACTACAGGCGCGTGCTACCACGCCCGGCTAGTTTTTGATTTATTGTAGAGATGAGGTCTCGCCAAGTTGCCTGGGCGGGTCTTGAACTCGCAGGCTCAGGCAATCCTCTCCCCTCGGCCTCCCAAAGTGCTGGGATTACAGCCTGAGCCACCAAGCCTGGCCAAATCCAATCATTTCAAACAAACAGCAGTGAAGGCCCAACACCAAAAGTCAGCGAAAGCAAATGGGATACTTTCAGGGAAAGTCAGAACTCCAAGGACACAGACTTTAAGTGTTCCACTCACTCAAAAATCCAGAGGAGGAGATAACACTAAACACCCTCCAGCAGCCCTCTGTGAATATCATTTCTCATAGGATTGAGCTTGGGGTTGGCAGCTGCAGTTCAAATTCATCTGCCTCACAAGGCCACAGCCCACCGGCATTGCTGTTGTAGATTAGAGCAGCTCTGCAAAAGGTTTTGAAATCGACCAAGCAAGAAGTAGGGCAAATATCATTACAATGTCCATTTTACATTTTGGAAAATTGAGGCTCTGCTTGTTTGAACAAGGTCAAGGTCAGGACCAATGTTTGTATCTATTTGCATCTATTTGATGCTGAAGTCTCTAAACTTTTGAAATTTAGTTCTCGATCTCATCCTACTAGATTGAAAGGTGATAGATATAGTGGTTAAGAGCAAAGACTCTGGGTTCAAATTCATCCTGGTTTTACTATTTAGTAGTTGACAGTTCTTTTGAAAACTACTTAACCTTTCTGTTCTTCAGTTTCCTTTGCTGTCAAGTGTGGATGACCATTAGTTCTTGTCTCACAGTGTTGTCATGAGTATTAAGTGAGCTTAAAACAGTGGAGAACAGGATTGGGTACTCAGTTAAGTATTCTTCTTCTCTAATTATAGCCTCTTGCCTCTGTCCTGTCTTCAGCAAGATGTAGCCACTAGATGCTGAGTCCTGCCTCTGGTGCGAGTGACAAGTGTATCAACAGCCAATGCACAGTAATCCCTATGTTCATGGTGAGTACTATTGCACAGACTTGGGGCAATGAGCTTCGAGAGCAGAACAGCACACTGCCTGGGGGAGGGAATGGTGCACAGCACAGTGACATTTGTTCCAGAGCTAGGAGAATGAGTGATGATTTTCCAGAAGAGGCATGGTCTTTGCAAACATGGAGTCATCAGGAACTGGTGGTGGGGTTTGGGGTGTCGTGGGGATTACGGTAGGCCGAGCCACTCTGAGCAGTTTCTGGAACGGAGCAAAGGGTGTTTGGGTGATGATGGTGAGATCAGACATGATTTTCATCTGGAGGGAGGACCCACACTGGTGCCAGCATGACAGTGAGGGTGGTTGGTGGGATTAGGGAGACTTATGACAGAGCCACAATCAGCCCACAGAGGGGGTGCCTTCTGTCTAGAGAGATTCCATCCAGCTCTCCTCATGCTGGGGCACCAGAATCCCATGAGAACTCAGATGGGCTGAGTGTGCCAGGCTGGGGTGAGAAGCAGGGACATCCCACCTGGGTGGCGAGGCACAAGTTCCCATGCAGCCTGTGTTCACCAGGTCTCCACCTGCCTCCGTTTACCTGTGGGAGTGTATTGCCTCAAGAAAGAGCCTGCAAGCTAAGTGGGGTCTGCAGCCTGCATGTGAGGGAGAGATCAAAGCAAGTGGTCCCAAGCTTGGGATCCATACTCAAGAGAGTTGGATGAAACACACGGCCCTTCTGAGAAAACAGTCCCCTCAAGAGATGGCCACCGTGCTGCTAAGACCAGGCAGCTTCCCGCATTGCGGCAAGGGGGTGCGCCCAAAGTTCAACTGACACTGGAGAGAAATTAACTAATATGAAACCAGCTAATCCAGAAATGATCAGCTGCTCCGCCCTCTCAGGAAGAAATGGTTTTGTGACAACCAAGGAATATTGTTGAGCAAGAGTATTCAAGGTAGTTTTGGGTCACAGTGAACATTGGAGTAGTAAGAGTCCCCAGAAATCCTGCTCTTTGGAAATAATCCAGTAAAAAGTTGCTAAGTGAATGGAGGGAGGAGGGAGGGGAAGAGGGAGGATTCGCCCTCTGGGCCTCATTGAGTGAGTGGCCGGCCCCCTCCTTGTCATCCTGACTGCACCTTCAGCCTGACCCTGGCCAGGGAGTGTGCCTGTCATCTGGGCCTGATCTCACGTGTCCCTGACGTAAGCTTTGCTACTCGTTGCTGGTTTACCTGTGTTCCCGCCATCCTGAGCTGGTGTTTTCTTCCTGACCGAGTAAACTGACCAAGCTTCCAAAGGGCCCCCGCCACGTGGGTTGGTGTCCATACCTCACCCACTGTCACACTGACTGACGCATGTGGACATGACAAAGGGCCATCGAGGTCAGAGACTTTTCCTAGCCCCACCCATCGCGTCCTCAATCATCTGCCTCGACCACAGTTTTCAAATGATTTGATTATTCACGTGGCTGGATTTACAAGCCTACATCTCCTTGTCGGGGTGGCCTTCCCCACCCCCTTCTTATCGTCTCCCGACATGGAGTTTCATCACAGACTATAAAGGCTCTGAGAGGCTCTGTCAGGAAGAGTTTCTTCCTCTGCCTGAAACATTAACAACTGGTATGGCACAGGTGCAATACAGAGACTGGCTAGCTGCTCACCTGTTTCCTCCTCTCCTTGAGTTGACAGACCGCATGTCCCAGCCTCCCTGCTTTTGGGAGAGCAGTAAGCCATTTTCAGGCCTGTCTCAGACTCCTCAATGCATATCTCTTTCTGGTTTTTCTCATCTTTGAACTGGCTACCATGACTCTGGAGATGGCAGAATAGAAGCAGGAAGGAACCTGGACCCTGGGTCCCCGCTTAGAGGAACTCCACACACATCAAGAACATCCATTTTAGACTTCATCCGAAAACCCTGCTATAGTGTGCCAGGGTGGTCACAGATTTTGTTTACTCCACAGGCTATCCGTTCTGTCTTCTGGTAACACTGTTCTTCCTTTTTTTTTTTTTTGGAAACTGTCTCTTCCCAAAATCCTAATCAGTATAGAAAACTGTCAATCACGGTCCTACCCAGGCCACAGAGTAGAGACGCACTACTGTGGCCTGGCCAATCAGAAGGCCCGATCCCTCTGGCCACTGTGTTTGGTTCAGGGATAAGGACGTGACCCGATGATTACCCTCTCCAAGCAATGACACGATGAATAGGATATACCAGCACCAATATCTTTTTTTTAATCCGATTATTCTTACAAGATGAACATTTGGGTTAAAATTGGTGAGTCACATGCCACTATATTTTAGATGGCGACACATTCTGTGAGATTGTCCTACGGAAAGTTTGGCGCAAATTTACGCAATTCTAGCAGGGTGTGAGTCTGCTGTAACACCACAGCTGCACCTGGTGTTGTCTGTCTAAACGTTTGGCAGTCTGAGAAGTAGAGACTGCTGTGGAAATCTGTTCTCAATTCTGGGTCTCCTTCTGGGCTGTGTTCCCACACACGCCTGTCCCTAATGTTGCATACCCTTGGCCTTGCTTCGAAATCTCTTTCCTGCTCCTGGATCCAACTTTCTCGGTCTGCCTATAACCTGGTCTCACTCTACCAAATGGAAAAGTAGATTGCACCTGTTCCTTTTTTTTTAAGTTTCTTGCAGGTGCTGAGAACAGTTTTGGAATTTAGTGATTATTTGTGGAATGAGTGAATGAAAACCTTCTGTGATCCACCCACTCAGTTCTGAGTTGTGCCATGCAGTTGGGTCGCTAACTTGGATAGACTAATGCCCAAGGACACCAGATTTCAAGGGTCCCAATACTTTAATGGTTCTATTGAACACTTAAGATCAGAGACATTATCCTCTTCCTATGGGACGTCTTTTATTCACAAATTTGTACTGATGATCTTCAATGTCTCTAGTATGTACTCAAAGGACACGGTTCCTGATCTCAAGTAATTTATTATCTGTGTTGAGAGGCAAAACTAACAAAAGAAAGATTTTGAGGTTTTGGGGTTTTTTTTTTGAGTTGGAGTCTCACTCTGTCGCCCAGACTGCAGTGCAGTGGCCGCTCCCGGCCACCGCAGCCTTGACCTGCTGGGCTCTGGCGATCCTTCCGCCTCAGCCTTCCAAGTAGCTGGAACTACAGGCGCGTGCTACCACACCCGGCTAATTTTTTGAATTATTGTAGAGATGAGGTCTTGCCAAGTTGCCCAGGCGGGTCTCGAACCCGCGGGCTCAGGCAATCCACTCGCCTCAGCCTCCCAAGGCGCGGGATTACAGGCTGAGCCACCGATCCCTGCTAGATTTTGAGTTTAAGTGATGGTTAAAACATGCGGCATTAATGAAATGCAATCCTTTGGGGAAAGTGGAGTGTAACTTGGGATGGAGACATTTGAGAATGTTTATTAAAGAGGTGATTGTTAAAGGAAACTTAATGAGGATTAGAGAGGTGTCATAGGCACCACCAATTACATTTTGGTGGCTCTGACATCATGGCTCCTCAAGCATGAAACAGTATTATAGGCCTCTCACCTCTTTTCCATATCTATTAGGCTGAGTTTTTCCCTTTCAGTTGTTGAATTTGGATACCCATAAGCCAAGAGGAAGTTCCTGAATCCTCAGTGCTTTGGGAAGGAGGGTCATAAATTTCTAAGAGCTCACCAGGAGAGGAAGCAAACATTTCTGAGTTAGAAGAAAGTATTACAGTGGCCATAACTGGTCATAGTTTTCCCAGGGTAATGAAAAGCTATTCAAAGCAATCTGATTTTTTTTTCTTCTTCTCAATGGTGCCAGTACCCCAAAGGGTCACAGTTGCTAGAATAGGGATTCTGGCACTCTTCGCCGTAAATTAGACCAAGACTTTTGTTTGTTTGTTTTTGTTTTGTTTTGAAAGCAAACCATGGTAATGGAAGGATTTAATTCAGTTTAAGGTTAAGAAAAAAATTAGACAATACTGAAAAATAAGGACAAATTTAAATAGACAAAAATTTAGAAGACATTGAAGATGTGACAAAAATAGACATAAATTAGAAAAACAATACAGATGTTATGAGCGCTATACCATTGATAAGTCAGAACAATAGACATATGTTGAACTTCATATCAACATAGATTTTACATATTTTTTCAGTGTATAGGACATTGGTATATATATATACTAATTCTCAAATAAGGTCCCAAAAATTGAATCAAGAAGAAAAAAAATATGTATTTTCTCACTACATGCAATAAAACTAAATAATTATAAGTAAAAGCAATAAAAGAAGTCTTGGGCAAAATAATGATTTAATCTATAGCCTTGGAGGCAAATTTACAATTGATTATAACTCCATTCCTTACTGCTGTGTGACCTAGGTATAGACCAAGACTTTGAAAGGTGGATAGAAATGAGATCCAGGGAAGGAAAAAGGAAGTACTTTCCAGGTGGTGTGACTGAAGTGGAAGAGTATTTCCACAGGACCTTATTGTTTTTTAAATTTATTTTATTTTATTTTTTGAGAAAGCAGAATTTATTGAGAGGACAGAGAAGCTCCCACAGTGGGAGGGGACCCGAAGGGGTCGCCCTCCACGGGACTTTATAAGGCCCCTTTACAAACAATCCTTTGTAGAATTTCAAATAACTCTGAAGGTATTATTTATTATCATTACTATCATCCCTGTTTTTAGAGGAAAAAACCGAGGTTCTGAGAGGTTAGAAAGCTTGTTCAAGTTCGCTTCACTATTAAGAGGCAGAGTTGAGTCTCAAATCCATGTCCTCTGACCAGGGATGGTGTCCAAAATATTTAGTGACCAATATGGCAGGTGCAATAAGGAGACTGATGAGCTGCTCACCGAACCCCCTTGTTGCCTTGAGTTGACAGTGAGACAACATGTCCCAGCCTCCCTGCTGTTGGAAGTGATGTCAGCCATCCTCAGGCCGGTCTCAGACTCCTCAATGCATATCCCTTCCTGGCTTTTCTCATCTTCAAACTTGCCACCATGACTCGAGTTGGCAGAACATAAGCTGGAAAGAACCCTGCTTAGAGGAACTCCACCCACACTCAGGAACACTCGTTTTAGACTTCATCTAAAAGCAAGCTGCCTTGAACTTGAGTCACTGTACATTCTTATTGCAGCAGCTGGCCTTCCACTAACTAATTCAGACCCCACTCCATTAGAACTGAAGTCAGCTGTAGCACCTGAGCAGACGGTCCCCCACAGTGCCTGCACCACACCTGAATACATTAAGTCCCCTACATATGAACTTTCAAGTTGTGAACTTCCAAAGATGCAAGCATATGCTTGCATGCCCAGTCACAGAAATTAGTTCTGGTGTCTGGTGTACACTGTCGCAAGTGTACATCCTCTACAGTGGTTGTGCTTTTGTGTATTTGACTGTACAGTACTGTATACACTACCGTAGTACAGTATCTTTATTTCAAGCCCAAGATGTCCGGAAACAAGCATACAAGCAGTGGTAATGTAGCCGGTAATGCATAGCCGATTGTGTTAGTTGGGTACCTAGACTAACTTTGTTGGACTTACGAACAAATTGGACTTATGAATATGCTCTTGGAACAGAACTCATTTCTACTGTAGCTTCATTTCATTCAACATTTCATTTCCCATGTCACTTTGTTCTAGCGTTGTTGAGAAGAAAATCAGTTCCCAGCTGGGGCCACCATCTACCTGGAGTTTGCAGGTTCTTCCCATGTCTGCCTGGATTTTCTCTGGGTATTCGGGTTTTCTCTCACATCCCAAAGCTGTGCACGTTCGGTGAATGAGCGTGTCTAAATTATTCCAGTCTGAGTGAGTGTGGGTGTGTGTGCCCTGCGATGGGATGGTGTCCCGTCTAGAGATGGTACCTGCCTTGCGCCCTGAGCTGCTGGGACAGGCTCTGGCCACCCACGACCCTGAACTGGAATCAGATAAATAATTATCCTACCTGCTTTAATTCATCATTGCTAAATGTGTGTATAGCTCTCATTTATTTCAATGGCTAAATTAGAAGTGTTTTGTTCTTTATTTAGAAGCTTGATGATACTTTTGTGACCAGAAATAGGCCATAGGAACTTTATTATTATTTATATCAACTTGCTGCTGGTAAAATCAGTTTTGCTATACGTTGTTTGTTTTGAGTCAGGGTCCTACTCTGTCACCCAGGCGGGAGAGCAGTGACACAATTACAGCTCACTGCAGCCCTGACCTGCTAGGCTCAGGTGATCCTTCCACCTCAGTCTCCCAAGTAGCTGGGACTACAGGTGCACGCCACCACGCCTGGCTAATTTGTTGATTTTATTGTTTGTTTGTTTGTTTTGAGTTGGAGTCTCAGTCTGTCACCCGGGCTGGAGTGCAGTGGCACACTCATGGCCACCCCAGCGTTGATCTGCTGGGCTCTGGCAATTCTTCCATCTCAGCCTTCCAAGTAGCCAGAACTACAGGTACACACTACTACACTCAGCTGGTTTTTGACTTATTGTAGAGACAAGGTCTTGCCAAGTTGCCCGGGATGGTCTCAACCCCACCGGCTCAGCCAATCCACTCGCCTCGGCCTCCCAGAGTGCTGGGATTACAGGCTGAGCCACTGAGCCTGGCCTAATAGTTTATTTTTTGTAGAGACGAGGTCTTACTATATTGCCCAGACTGGTCTCAAACTCCTGGGCTCAAATAGTCTCCTTGCCTCAGCCTCCCTAACTGCTAGGATTACAGGTGTGAGCCACCGTACCCAGCTTGTAATATGTTGTTTTTGCTTCAAGGCAGTTTCCAAGAACCTGTTGATGACAGAGGACTCATGGTAATGGTTGGTCCTTTGAGAAGCTGCAACTGCTGGCTGTTAGGGTTTAGAAGGAAAAGACTCAAGATGATTTTTTTTTTATGTGGGGGTGGGGTCGGGATCAAGCAAACACGGGCCTGTCCACTAGTGGGGTAAGACTGTGGGAGCTCTGAATAGGTTTCATGAGCACACAGGGGTTGCCGTTGCAGACCTCTGAGTCAGGTGTTGGGGGCAAACACGCGGTAGCCCATGTCTCATGATCTGCTCACCCCAAGTGGGTCGGTTCCCCCAACTTTCGGCACACACCCCAAGCGAGTTCCATCTCTGAGCTGTGGTAGCTTGTTTTCTTGTGCGCCCTCACATCCACTCAGATTCCTTCATCTCTCAGTGGCATATTTAGGCCCAGGACATGTCCCGGTCTTTCCTAAGCTTTCCTGCCATCCCTGTCAGCCAGATAACACCACAGGATCAAGTCCAGTTTTCCATTCCTGTGTGTGTCCTTGAGTTCTGGCTGTACGTGGCATAGTAATACGTGGAAAAGTAATTAAAATGTGTTGAGTGCCCACTCTTTGCCAGACTTTGTGCAATGCATCTTTTGTTGTTATTCTTATATATATATTTGATTTTAAAATTGTGGGGTATAATTAAGGGTTAGGTATACAAAAGTTCATTGTGCAGGTACCCTCGTGCAAAACATTTAAAACAGCCCGTTACAGCCAACAGACACATGAAAAAGTGCTCAGCCTCACTCATCATCAGAGAAATGCAAATCAAGGCCACATTGAGATACCACCTAACCCCTGTAAGAATGGCCATCATTAATAAGACAAACAACAACAGATGCTGGCACAGGTGTGGAGAAAAAGCAACGTTTCTACACTGCTGGTGGGAATGCAGACTAGTACAACCTCTTTGGAAGACAGTGTGGCGATTTCTGAAAGAACTAGAAATTGACCTTCTATGTGACCCAGCAATTTCCCTGTTGGGAATATACCGGAGGAACTCAAATTATTCTACGAGAAAGACACCTGCACACGTATGTTTGTCGCAGCTCTATTCACAATAGCAAAAACATGGAACCAACCGTGTTGCCCATCGAAACTGGACTGGATTAAAAAAATATGGTACATACACACAATGGAATATTATGCAGCCATAAAGAAGGACAAACATATGGACTTCGCAGCGGCCTGGATGAATTTAGAGTCGATCATACTTAGTGATCCATCACAGAAGCGAAGAACAGAGTCCGTTATGTTATCACTCATAAGCGGACCTTGAACAATTATAATACTTTAAGAAAGGGATTGAGCCGGGCTCAGTGGCTCAGTCTGTAATCCTGCGCCTTTGGGAGGCTGAGGTGAGTGGATTGCCTGAGCCCGCGGGTTCAAGACCCGCCTGGGCAGCGAGACCTCATCTCTACAATAAATCAAAAAATCAGCCGGGCGTGGTAGCACATGCCTGTAATTCCGGCTACTTGGAAGGCTGAGGCGGAAAGATCGCCGGAGCCCAGCAGGCGACGCTGCGGTGGCCGGGAGTGGCCACTGCACTCCAGTCTGGGCGACAGAGTGAGACTCCAACTCAAAAAAACAAAAAGAAAGGGATTGGCAGTAGCGGGGAAAGAAACTGTCGGCGGGGAGGGGCACACCTCATCAACAAGGGTACCTGCATGATCAATGTTTATATACCTAACCCTGAATTGTACTCCACATCTTTATAACAAATAAATAAATTTTAAAAAAGAAAAAAAACAAAAAAAGCAAAACAAAACAGCAGCCTATTAGTTGCAATCTCCATGATTCCTGTGACATCCATTCTCTTCTAAAGGGAACCCCGCCCACCTCAAACAGCCATTCCAGAAGGGGAAGTGGGGCGGGGAATGCTTGGCAGTCACATTTTATACCTCAGTCATGCTGGTCAGTACAGGGGTATCATTTTCACAACCTAAGTCCTCCACATTTCTTTTAGGCCTATTCAGAGATGTTTGGTCTTTCTGTGTCGTCTTTTTAGATGGGATTTATTTCTGTGATGTTTTAAAGTGGATAAAACTGATTAAAAAAATATGATTTTGTATGTCGATCTGGCTCATACCTGTAATCCCAACACAAAGGGAGGTTGATAGGAGAATTACTTGAGCCCAGGGGTTTGAGACCAGCTTGGGCAACATTCTCCACAAAAGATAAAAAATAAAAAAAATTGGCCAGGTGTGGTAAAGTGTACCTGTAGTCCAGCTTCTCAGGAGGCTGAGACTGAAGGATAGCCCGAACCCAGGAGTTTGAGGCTGTGGTCAGCCACGGTTGTGCCACTGCACTCCAGCCTAGGTGACAGAGCAAGACACCGACTCAAAGAATAAAAATTAAAAAATAATAATTTTGAAGTTTATTTTCTTATTAGATAGTCACATACCTGATAATGATTTTTAAGCTATATAAAAAATATAATTCACATACCATAGGATTCACCCTTTCAAGGGACATAATTCAATGGTCTTTAGTATATTCAGAGCGGTGCCACCATCACCACCACCAATCTTAGAACAATAAGTGGTAATTTAAAAATTCATATTATAAAACATTTTTCTTATTGAATTAGTTAGGATTTGCCAGTAGAATGCTCTATAAAGTAGACATGGTAACAACAGGCAATCTTCCTGATTTTTCTGGGAATGTCTAATTTCTCACCACTGACTGGGATGTTTGCTAAAAGTTTGTGTTAGACCTTATCAAGGTAAGACAGTTTTCTTCTACCTCTAGCTTGTTAAGAACTTTGTGTTCTACTTCAGAAATAGGCATATATTTTATCAAATTCATTCGTGAAAATGGTTATTGTGATGGGAATCTCTTTTCTCCAATTCTGTCTGTTAATGTAGCAAATTATCCAAATAGATTGTCTACTGAAAGTCATCTTTGCATTCTTTACGTATAATCCTTTTAAAACACCCCCGGACCCCATTTGCCAGCAGGGTTTTTTGGGTTTTGTTGTTTTGCTAGTAAGCTCTCAGTGCAATAACTTACAGTTTTTTCTTTCTTCCTTTTTCCTTAGTGTGCTGTGTGAGGCAAAATCGTGCTTTTCTCAGATTGTTTGTGAGTAATAACCAAGTGAGGAGGGAGCAAGGCTTAGCCACTTCCCCAACATTTTCCTTCCTGTAAGGGTCAACCTTTGCTCAGAAGCTTCTGGATGGGCCAGCAGATACTTGCTCAGGTCTGCGCCAGTCTGAGCTTCCCCCACCCAGTCCTGTATCCACCCTTTCTTTTCTCCACAGGTGTGAACAAACTGTATCCCTAATTTCAAGTCAGCACCCAGCTGACGTATATGCTGTCCTTGCCAGCTTAGTATCTAACCTTGTAGGGTTTTCGATCATTTCCAAAAGTCTGGAAGAACTTATATATCATGGAAATGGGTAGGTCCCTGAAAATGTGATGTCATTCACCAACAAAACCATCTGAGCCTGTTTGGACTTTTTTTTCTTTAGGCAAGAAAACAACAGTTTTCATATCTTTGACAACAGTTCTCTTATCCTATGACTTAGAGAGGTTTTCGACCCTGCCTCTGTTCACTCTGGTGATTTGTATTTTCCTAGAAAATTCTATATTTCAATCGAGGTTTTTTATTTTCTTATTAATGATTTCTTTTCAGTCATCTCTTGAAGTGTTTTTGAAATGTTAATAGTTGTGTTTTCTTTCTTATTTCAAATATTAGTTATCTTTTAAAATTTTATTCACATATATTTATGCGATTGAATAGATTTGTAGATAGTAATGGTCTTTTCAAAGATCAAGTTTTTGTTTGTTTTGTTAATTCAATTTTGTGTGTGTGAGTATTCTCCTTCATTAAATTCTCATAATTTTTATATTCCATCCCTCTATTTTCTTTGTTTTTTTGTTGTTGTTGTTGCTGTTTTTTCATTCAGCCTCTTGATTTTAATGCTTTTTCATTCATCCTAGCTCTTCTTATTTCCAGTAAACTTTCCCTGAGTCCCACTTGGGTCATGTCCCACAAGTCCCTGTAACATAGTCTCCTGTTATGGTTTCTTTCTAGTTTCTAATTTTCTCTTTAACACAAGAGTTACTTTAGAGGATGCTTTAAAACTTCCAGTGATTTTTCAAAACTGGACTGGATTAAAAAAAATGTGGTACATATACACAATGGAATATTATGCAGCCCTAACAAAGGACAAATATATGGATTTCGCAGCAACTTGGATGGATTTAGAGTCGATCATACTCAGTGATCTTTCACAGAAACAAAGAACAGAGCACCATATGTTTTCACTCGTAAGTAGACCTTGAACAATTACTATGATACTATAAGAAAGCGATTGGCAGTAGAGGGAAACTGTCAGGGCAGCAGGGGTGAGATTGGTAGTTGAGGGAAACTGCTAGGGAGGGAGGGGCATACCTCATCAACAAGGGTACCTGCATAATCAACGTTCGTATACCTAACCCTGAATTGTACCCCATATCTTTATAATAAAAAGATTAAATTTTAAAAATAAATAAAACTTTCAGTGTTTTGGTTTGTTTTTGCTACCTGTTATGTTTTGTTTTGCTTTTCAATTTCTAATTTTATTGCATAGTGGCCAAAACAATAAGGCTTGTATGATTTCTCCTTTTTTTTTTTTTTTTTTGAGTTGGAGTCTCACTCTGTCACCCAGACTGGAGTGCAGTGGCCGCTCCCGGCCACCACAGCCTCGACCAGCTGGGCTCTAGCAATTCTTCCGCCTCAACCTTCCAAGTAGCTGGAACTACAGGTGCGCACTACCATGGCCGGCTAATTTTTGATTTATGGTAGAGATGAGGTCTCACCAAGTTATCCAGGCGGGTCTTGAACCCGCGGCTCAGGCAATCCCCTCACCTCAGGATTTCTGCTTTTCGAAATGTATTGGGATTTTCCTGGTGGTCAAACACATGATTAGATTTGTAAAAGGACCCTGGATATTTAAAAAAATGAGCACTCTCTATTTGTTGGGTAAAATGTTTGTTAAATAGATACATTTCAGAAAATTCTATTGTGAGGTGCACTGAAACATATGATTGCTGTATCTTTTTGGTGGACTAACTTTTATCAGTATGAAGTCTCCCTGTTTGCCTTGATGCTTTGTGTTTTCAATGTTGTTTCTAATGTTAATACTGCTACTTCTGTTTCTATAGCAATTAATCTAATATTTGTTATTTATTGTGCAATATACAATAACGTACCCATTTTTATAGCAATCACTTAATATTTGATACTCATTTAGGTATTATAGATTTTTCTTTTTCTTTTTTTAAATCGGAGTCTCACTCTGTTGCCCAGCCTGGAGTGCAGTGCTATGCTCACAGCCACCACAGCCTCGACCTGCTGGGCTCAGGCGATCCTTCCGCCTCAGGCTTCCAAGTAGCTGGAACTACAGACATGTGCCACCACACCCTGCTAATTTTTTGATTTATTGTAGAGACGAGGTCTCACCATGTTGCCCAGGCTAGTCTCGAATCTGTGGGCTCAGGCAATCCTCTCACCTCTGCCTCCCAAAGTGCTGGGATTACAGGCGTGAGCTGCTGTACCCGGCGGTATTATACATTTTTCTATATCTTCTTTTTTTTTTTTTTTTTGAGTTGGAGTCTCACTCTGTCGCCCGGACTGGAGTGCAGTGGCCGCTCCCGGCCACCGCAGCCTCGCCTGCTGGGTTCCGGCGATCCTTCCACCTCAGCCTTCCGAGTAGCCGGAATTACAGGCATGCGCTACCACGCCCGGCTGATTTTTTGATTTATTGTTAGAGATGAGGTCTCGCTGCCCAGGAGGGTCTCTATAGCTTCATTGTAAAATATCCTACATAATTCTGTTTTAGATATAACTTTGGGAAGTAGGATATGGCTCAATTTCTTTTTCTTTTCTTTACCTAACCTGAAATTCTATGTCATATAACAGGCTAATTTAAACTATTGGAACTGTTATTACATATATTATTAAACATATCCCTGTTGTGTTATTTATGTTTTCTATTTATTATATTCATTTATTCTACTTTCTTTGTTTCTTTGGCTCTTTAATTTTTTTTCCAGCTGATCAATTTGTTTTTTTCTTTTTGGTTGGGGTCTCACTCTGTCGCCCAGGCTGGAGTGCAATGGCACAAAAGTTCACCGCAGCCTCGACCTCCTGGGCTCAGGCAATCCTTCTGTCTCAGCCTCCTGACTAGCTAGGACTAGAGGTGTGTGCCACCATGCCCAGCTAATTTTTTTTTTTTTGTAGAGATAAGGTCTCACTATGTTGCCTTTTTTCCATTGTTTGTCCTTTTGTGGGTTGGCATTTATATATACTATTTCTATTCATCTTGTGTTAGAATTACATTTTGAAACATGTACTTACACATAATTTTCTCAAACATTTGAAGTAACAGTTCCAATAGTTTAAATTAGCCTGTTATATGACATAGAATTTCAGGTTAGGTAAAGAAAAAAAAAAGAAATTGAGCCATATCCTACTTCCCAAAGTTATATCTAAAATAGAATTATGTAGGATATTTTAAGACAAATATTTGAAGACCAGAGGTCAACAAATTGGAATCTGTAGACCAAGTCTCACCTGTCCCACATGTTTGGACAGTCCACACACTGAGACTGGTTTTTGTAAGTTTAAATAATTGAAAAAAATCAAAAGAATAATATTTTATGACACATAAAAATTATTTAAAATCCAGGTTGAGCACAGTGGTTCACACCTATAATCCCAGCACATTGGCCAAAGGACCGCTTGAGGACAGGAGATTCAGACCAGCCTGGATCACCTAGTGATACCCTGTCTCTCTTCCAAAAAAAAAAAAAAAAAAGGTGGTATGTGCCTGTAGTCCCAGCTAGTCGGAGGCTGAAGCAGGAGGATTACTTGCGTCTAAGAATTCAGGGTTGCAGTGAGCCATGTTCACGCCACTGCACTCCATCCTGAGTGACAATGTGAGTTCCTATTGCAAAAGAAAAAAAGTAAAAATTATTTAAAATTCAAATGTTAGTGTCCGTAAATGAAGTTTTATTGGAACACAGGCATGCTTACTTGTTTATATATTGTCTATACTACTTTTGCACTACCATGGGACAGTTGAGAAGTTAAGACAAAGATTATATGGCCCACAAAGCCTAAAATACTTGTGATCTGGCCCTTTAGAGAATAAGTTTTGCGATCCCTGACCTAGACATATATTCTCCCTTCTCATTAATTCTTTCTTCCAACCAAGCCTTACTCCACACCACTCCTGCGTTGTATACATTAAGTCTTTTAGTTCCAGAAACTATTTATCCATCAACAGGTGACGGGCAAACAAATTCCATCATGCAATGGAATGCCATTTATCAATAAGAAAAGAATGAACTGTCGATACACACAACAACACGGTAACCCTGAAAAGCGTGTGGCCAAGGAAGAGAAGCGAAGTGCAAAAGGTTCCACGCTGTATGATAACATTTATGTGACATTCTGTTGAAGGCAAAATTATAGAGATAGAAAGCAGATCGGTGGCTTCTGGGGACCAGGGGTGGAGGAGAAATGATTGGCTGCCAAGGAGCAAAAGGGGACATTTTGGAATGATGGAAACAGGTTATGATTGTGGTGGTGATGACACAACTATATGACAGCTTTGTTAAAACTTATCCCAAAATTAAAATTGGTGAATTTTATTGCACGTACATTATAACTCAGTACAGCTGTTTTTAAAAACCTCTTCTGGGCTGGGCTCGGGGGCTCATGCCTGTAATCCCAACACTTTGGGAGACCATGGTGGGAACATTGCTTGATCCCAAGGACTCAAGACCAGCCTGGGCAACAAAGAGACACTTTTTCTCTGTTTAAAAAATAAAACAAACAAACAAAAAGCAACCCTGTTCTGGGCAAAACATCTTCAGTGGGGAAAATAATCTCTGGTGGGAAGGGGCACGAGAGAACTGTCTGAAGTGTTGGTGATGTTTCATGTCTTGATGGGGTTTGCATCACACAGGTTTAACGCGTTTGTCAAAACTCAGCTACCGCGTATTCAAGCATTAGAGCATTTCACTGTGTATAAATTTCACATCAGAAAGAATATATCAAATACTTAACTCTAGTTAATGCTCTACATACTTGAATATTTTGGGAAAATGTCCTGATATCACAATTTAATTTGAAATACATCAACAACAAGATGGATTACTGAATGGCTAGATGAGCAGCTGTGTGATAAAGCAAGTATAATAAAGCATTAATGGTAGGATCCAGGTAGTGGGTGCTCTCTATAAAATGAAAACAAAATACTTGTTCTTCCTTCTAAGAGGTTTGTGTTGAAACTGAGTGTTGCGTGCGCTCAGCCTGGCACTTGGACCCTGTCTCTACACTATTGCATGGATGAAGAAGTCATGTTACAATAAGTTTATGCAGGGCATGCACCTTACTGTGTTCACCTCCCCTTTTCCAAAAACCAAGGATAGGACATGACAACACTCCTGCCTTCACCTAATGGTTTGACCAGCAGCTCACCTGGTTCTTCCTGTTCTCTGCTATGTGGCTGTGTCTGGTGGCGTTCTATGAGGGCCCCTTTTCCCTAAGCCTGAGAGAATTACAGGAGTCTAAGCGATCTCCTGAAGTCTGGTTTATTGCTGGAATCCTGGGGGTGGCACACTGGCAACGTGAGAACCTTCTGGAACTCAACCTGGTGCCAGCACCTTAATGGAAAAGTAGCTGAGTTCTGATATGCTAGCACCAGAGGGGAAATTACACGCCATTTTCCAGATGAGGAAACTGACATCCAGACAGAGAAAGTGACTTGCCCCAGGCCTGGCAGCTCTGTGATTGTTGTAGGTCCACCCCCAACTCTGTCCAGTCCCAGCCCCATTTATGCTGCAGCCAATCTGACAGTTTCTGGGGTTCTTGAGGTGGTAACAGCCTCAGCGAAGAGGGGGACCTGCATGCAACCCCTGGCTCTGTAACCTTGGGCAAGTTATTTGATCTCTCAGACTGGGTTTCCTCAAGAGTAATACAAGAATAACAATATCTTCTCACGGTATTGTGAGGTTCAAATGGAACCTTGTCTATGGAGCAGTTTATATACAATGTCTAGACCTCGTGAGTGCTCACTCCAAGGTACCACTATTACTGCTGTTACGTGTAAGTTCACTGAGCTGAGATTTTTGGCTCTGGCACTACATTTGCTAGCTGGGATTGTAATCCTCACAACAATCTCCAAGGCGGTCATAGTATTTTCCATATTTTACAAATAAGGAAGTTGATAGGCGTGTCCAATCTCAAATCTGGACCAGACACAAATATTGTTCTCTAGTAATTCTCTTGGCGGGGTTGGTCTCAGCAAGATGACCAGTAGGCAAATTTATTTTAGGACTCCCCTTTTTTCCTCCAGCCTCCTGCCCTCCTACCCCCACCAAGGAAGAGGAAACTGGGGGACAGTGTGATATTCCTGAGTGATAGTAACACCTGAGGGAAGCACATTTCCCAGAAGCCCTCAGGGCAATCCAGAAAGTTCCCTACTCTTCCAGCACTGGCAGACAAATCCATCTGGCACTATGACATCCCTAAGGCAGGATGTTCAAGATCAGCCTGGCAACACAGTGAGATCCCTAAGGCTCAGGGCACGATTCACCGGCCATTAGCCGCTGAGTCACTTAGAAGTTTGCCAGAAATGACAATTCTGCCCCAAACCCTACCCAGGTTCATGGAATCAGACTCTCTGGGGATGGGGCCCAAGAATGTGTGTGTTAAAAAGCTCTGCAGGGAACTCTTAGGCACAGCAAAGTTTTAGAGACGCAGTTCTTTATTCTTTTTATCTTTTCTTTTCTTTTCTTTTTTTTTTTTTGAGTTGGAGTCTCACTCTGTTGCCCAGGCTGTAGTGCAGTGGCCGCTCCCGGCCACCGCAGCCTCGACCCGCTGGGCTCCGGTGATCCTTCCGCCTCAGCCTTCCGAGTAGCCGGAATTACAGGTATGCGCTACCACGCCCGGCTGATTTTCTGATTTATTGTAGAGATGAGGTCTCTCCAAGTTGCCCAGGCGGGTCTTCTTTTCCTTTTTAGTGAGGGTCTCACTCTCTCGCCCAGGCTGGAGTGCAGTGGCATGCTCACGGCTCACTGCGGCATTGACCTCCTGGGCTCAGGCAATCCTTCCGCCTCAGCCTCCCCAGTAGCTGGGACTACAGGTGCACACCACCACACCCAGGCTAATTTTTGGAATTTTTTTTTTTTTTTTTTTTTTTTGTAGAGGCGAGGTCTCACAGTGTTGCCCAGGCTGGTCTTGAACTCCTGGGTTCAAGCAACCCTCTCGCCTCAGCCTCCCAAAGTGCTGGGTTTACAGACGTGGGCCACTGTGTCTGGCCGAGAAGCACTATTCTAAGGGACTAATTAAACGACTTAGGAGTGGGCCAGTCTCTGCAATCTTGCCTTTTCCCAAGATGAGAGCACTGATCTGTGCTGAGGGTGTTTTCCCGGATGAAATAGGACCGGACAGGGGAGCTCGCATTTGAAACGTGTTCCCTCGTTCTCATTACCCTCACGGCTCTCTTCCCACAGGTTGTTTTCACCTTCAACAAACTGTCTAAATGAAAATGATGGATGTGGTATGCTTGGGAGAGCCAAACAAATCAGGGGGTGTGAAACAGATTCGCTTTCTGGCACGACCGAGCCAGGCGTGGAAACAACTCTGCTGAGAGGACCTTGGCAGGGTGTGAGGAGGCCTCAGGCCAGAGGTGAGCCCCAGCCTGTGTTCAAAACAAAACAAAAACAGCACAAAAAACCCACCTGCCACTGCTGTTTCCCTGTGTTGTGGGAAGACCGCAGAGCTGGGTCAGACAGGCCTGGTTTCTAGCCCTGTCCCATCACTCCCTAGCTGTGGGATCGTGCTTGGTGAGTGGGCTTCCCTCGGCCAGGGGGATTACGCCTGCCGAAGTGCCTGGCACCCAGAAGGCATTCAACACAGGTTAGAGTAGCCCTCTCTTTGGCCCCTGTCATGAAGGGTGGGCCGTGCTGGATCCACTCCAAGCAGACTTTCTGTCCATCACAGAGGGCTCCCAGAGGCTTGCTTTGGGCCCTCTCCATGGAGAGCCCATGGAGCCAGGGTTTGGTGTGATTCCTCCACCTCACCGAATGCATCTCCAGGACCATGCCTCCCAATCCACAACCCAACTGAGTTGCAGCCACCTTCTAGATGAGCAAGGATCACCCCCTCCCCAGATTCTCTCTCCCCACTCTGTCTGCATCTCTGCCCTCTGGTCCTTGGGCCTTCGGTGAGGATGTCGGGGCCTGGGCTGGGTCTGTCTCCACAGCCAGTGAGTGGGCGAGGGAGGGTGGGCAGAGAGCTGCTTTGGAGCTGATTAGCTCTCACAGTGATCGGTGTCGGGTGAGGCAGCCACAGCCTCAGATGATCAGCCTAGGAGTTAAGCTGTTCAGTGCTTCTGCCAGGCCTTGTTACCAGAAAACCATACTTG
Source organism: Cephalopachus bancanus (assembly GCA_027257055.1). NCBI lineage: Eukaryota > Metazoa > Chordata > Mammalia > Primates > Tarsiidae > Cephalopachus > Cephalopachus bancanus. The sequence goes on along the minus strand of JAPVLO010000490.1, from coordinate 460,953 downwards.
CCTCCTCCCCTGCCCTGAGTGGCATTGCGAAAGCCTCTGTAGTGCCCAGGGAAGGGGACACAGAGAGGGGGACAGGCCTCTCCACACTATTGTTACTACGGATGGACACTTCACCTCAGCACCCCCAAAGCTTCCTGTAGAAACTCACTCCAGGAATTCTTCCTTCTCCTTCTACTTGTCCCCATGGGACCCAGGTCCTCAAATAAAGATTCTTCTACTGTATACTGACTCAAGAGTCAAGGGTGTGTGCGTGTGTGGCCGACCCCACTGGAAGCTGTAGAGTTAGCCATGCCTTTCTTCCACACATCAATGTGCTTTGATCCAAGAACTCGTAAGGTGTCATCAAAACAGATCAAGACTCCCAAAGCCATTGATGGGTGGAGTGGCTCTTGCCTGTAATCCTAGCATTTGGGGAGGCTGAGACCAGAGGACTACTTGAGCTCAGGAGTCTGAGACCAACCTGGGCAACATATTGAGAATTCATCTCTACCAGAAAAAAAAATTAGCCAGGTGTGGTGGTGCATGCCTGTAGTCCCAGCTACTATGGAGACTGAGGTGGAAAGATCCTTGGAGCCCAGAAGGTCAAGGCTGCAGAGGCCATGACTGTGCCACTGCACTCCAGCCTGGGTGACAGAGTGAGAACCCGATTCAAAAAAAAAAAAAGCCAACCCTCCCAAAGCCAATGGCTTTCAGAAGGGAGATGGAATCAGAGGCGTAAAAGATTGGAGATTGGAAAAGCTTCCAATAAACAACAAAGCAATAAACAACAGTTTATTTTCTTATCCTCTTGCCCAGACAGACCCAGTCCCCGTACCCCCACCACCCTCACCTCTATGTTATTTACGTCTTTCTAGTTCAGTTCCTATGACTCATCACACCCGGTTCAGGTGACCCCTAAACTCCATCGCCAGAGGCACACACTACCAGAGACCTAAATGCAGCTGGAAAAACATCCTGGAGTGTTTGCATCTGGCAGTGAATATCTCACCTCTTAACCAAACTTGATCATTTGCTGGGAGAACCTTGCTTCAAATCTGGCCCCCTGCCCAGCTGGGTCCAGTGCCAGGGTGTGACTGGCACAAGTTTGAGTTCTGTAATGTATTAGCTGTAGACTTGCATTTAATAAAAGCCAAAGAGCTTCCGAATACACATGTTGGTGGGAAAAAGAAGCAAGTCAGAGCTCAGTAGCCAAGCAGAGGCAGGGCATGGGGACATGGGGGCATGGGTGGGGGGTGATGTGATGTGTGTCTCCTGGGACCAGGGGCCCAAGGTCCTAAGAGCTGTGGAGGAGTCTTTGCTAGGGCTAGAAGGCAACAACATCAGTTGATTAATTCCACAAACACTGATTAACATGTTCTAAACACTGAGAATACAGAGGTGAGCACCAGAGATAACGAAACATAAGGCAAGGATTTTTTTCTTAAAAAAAAATTTTTTTTTTTTGAGTTGGAGTCTCACTCTGTCACCCAGGCTGGAGTGCCATGGCACAATCACAGCCACTCTGGGCTCCGGCGATCCTTCTGCCTCAGCCTTCCAAGTAACCGGAACTACAGGCATGTGCTACTATGCCCGGCTATTTTTAAAAAAAATTTATTGTAGAGATGAGGTCTCGCCAAATTGCCCATGCTATTCTCGAACCTGTGGGCTCAGGCAAACCCCTCACCTTGGCCTCCCAAAGTGCTGGGATTATAGGTGTGAGCCATCGCGCCCAGCCTGTTTTTTTTTTTTAATTGGAGTCTTACTCTGTTGTCTGGACTGGAGTGCAGTGGCATGATCACAGCTACTGCAGCCTCAAACTGCTGCACCTAGGTGATCCTTCCACCTTAGCCTTCCAAGTAGCTGGGACTGCAGACATGCGCCACCATGCCCAGCTAACTTTTTTTTAAAAATGTCTTGCCATATTGCCCAGGCTGGTCTCAAACTCCTGGGTTCAGGCGATCCTCTCACCCCAGCCTCCCAAAGGGATGGGATTACAGTTGTAAACCACCATGCCTAGCCTTTTTTCTGAAAATTATCCCTCAGAAAAGACTAATTCTATGGAGTCTTATACTGGAATCCTTAGCCAGCTAGGCTGCCTTCCTTCCCTTTCTCTTCTTCCTTCTCTCTTTTCTCATTCTCTCTTTTTTCTCTTTCTTTTTCTTTTCCCCTTCTCCATTTCTCCTTTCCTTTATTCCTTCCACGTTATGACAGCTGCCTGAGGAGATGCCTTAGCCTGAAATGACCTCAATCAATGCTAGCTTGTATGTTTGTAAAGGTCACCTGGTGACACTGGTAAAAAAAAAATAGGCAAAGAAATTTGAACACAGATTTAGTAAGTCTCCCTGGGGATATGATCTTACAATGAAAAGAGTTGCATGTTTCTGTAAACACAGCTTTCAAAGGTCATCTTAAAGTGCAAACCCTAAAGATGACAAACAAAAACCAACCGGGTAAGTGATAGCAAAACCATTCTGATGTTACATGAATGGACAATTGTGGTTTGGGTTAAAATCTCCAGTGTCAGCATCGCATGCGGGTTCAGAAAGTGCTGTCTCTCAAACAACCTGGGTAGAGGTGAAGATAATATGTTCTGGGAAACCGAGGTAGAGACTCAAAAAGTGCTCCCAGGAGAGCTGTCACTTCCCCTTGCAGACTCGCAAGGGTGGCTGCATCTGCTCCAGCCCTTAGAGCTTGGGTGGGACTGGAAGCCCCTTCCATATTCATTGCTACTTCCAGACCATTCCCGCTCCTTCCTTTCTCAACAATCGCTGGGCTGAATCTCCCTCCGAACCCCATCACACGGGGCCACTTACCCCCACTGTGTTACAGGCACCTGCTGTCCCCGTCACGTCCCCTCATTCCTCGAGGGCTTTGAACTCACGCTCACCCTCTCAGCACCACCTTGCTTTACCTCACAGTGATTTCAACACCCACATAGAAGATCTTCCCGTGCCTCTCCACTCTGTGTCCTACTGTCTGCCAGTGACCCGGTCATCACCACCCTGACCACGCTCTCCCACGGTCACACCCTGGGAGTGTCACTTCCCGTAGTTACAGCCCTTTGTCATCTCAGTTTCCATGTCCCACCCTCCAACAATGACGCTCTGTGTTTCCAGTTCGCTCTTTCTCTTACCCAGACTCCAATAACGCTTCTACCAATGGATGCCTAGACTCTATGACCCAACCGCCTTTTCACGAATCATTAGTTCCTTCATTGCTTCATCTCTCTCCTCACCCAACTTAGATTTCACAGTTGATCATCACAGAACTTTCTTGCCCGCACTTTGACTCCTTCCATTAGAGTCACCTTGGTGAACCTCGCCATGGCTGACCTGGAAGGCCTAATCAACAACAAGATGGGAAGCAAAACGACAACTTATGTCTCTTCCTTTGTTTCACATCCTGCCTTAGCCATCGCTTCCTGCTCGGCTGCCCAGAGATGGAACCTCTTCGAGAGTTGTCCAATTGCTCTCTCCGATTCCTTTCTTCGGAGATCTTGACACGAGCTTTGTTTCAGGGAAGCCAGGTGAAAAAAGGAAAAGACCTTTACTGCTTGAACTCCTGCCCATTGACTTTAGTCACCTGGCATCCCTGAATCAGCTCGTGTCAAGACTTCTGAGGATCTCCAGCTACCAAATCCGTGGACAGTTCTCAGACCTCATTTTCGTGACCACAGCAGCAGCCGTGGATGTGTTATGGATATCTCGACTTAATGCTTCTTAAAAAAAAGAAAAAGATATGGGACAAGATTCAGGATTAGGTATACAAGTGAACATTGTACAGGTAAAGTTTGGGCCTCCCTCTTATCCCCCCAGTGCATTCCTCTCCATCTTCTCCATCTCAGAAAAGAGCAACTCCAGTTGCTCAAACAAACAAACAAACAAACAAACAAACCTGGGAGTCACCTTTGAGTCCTTCCTTCCTCTCACGCCCTGAGTGCAACTGATCAGTAAATCATGTAGGCGTAACTTCAAAATATATCTAGAACTCAGTGTTTCTTTCCACTGCTTTCCATAGGGTTCAAGCCACCCACATCTCTCTCCTGTGTGATTTCAGTAACCTCTTAACTGGTTCCCCTGCCTCCACCCTGACCTTGCCCATCTGCTCTCCACCAAGCAGCTGGAGTGAGCTCTTTAAAAATGCAAGTCAAATCATACTACTCCTTTGCTCAGAGACGTTCATACTACTCCATGGCTTCTCATCTTGTGCAAAGTAAAAGGCCAAACCCTTAACAATGGCCCAAAGGCCACATCTGGTCTCTACCACCCTGCTGACACCTTGTCCCATTTCTTCTTCACACTCACTCTGCTTTAGCTACACTGGCCTCTGCCCTTCCTTGGATGCACTGAGCGTGTTCCTGCCCTGGGGTTCATGTGCTTTGCTGCCTCTCTTCCTAGGACAATTGTCCCCACATAGTCACAGGGCTTGCTCCTTCACTTTAGATGTCACCTTATCAAAGAGGCCTGTATCAGGTGACAAGATCACCCCGTATAAAACGCCAAACCTATCTCTACCTTGCCTTCCCTTCCCCACCTTTACTCTCGTTGAAGAAACATCACCATTTGACACACCAAACAACAATGTTTTGATCGTGGCCTCTCTCTCCAGCCCCACTGCCTGCCCCCACCCCCAAATGTCAACTCCACAGACTTGTTCTATTCACTGCTGCACTCCTAGAGCCTAAGACTGGTACTGAGCACACAGCAAAAGCTCAATAAATATCATTGGACGAATGAGTGAATGAATGAATCAATGACAAAGAGCAATTGTCAGCAATGGGGAATTCATCACCACCATCTATTGAGAATGCTCCTAACATAGAATATTTCATTTGCATTTCACAAGGATACCTTGTGAAGGAAATACAATCTCTTCGTTAGCAGTTAACACTGAGGCAGCACATCACTGTGGAAACTCGCCCAAGTTATCCCATTTCATTCACTCTCACATCAGCGCTAAGAGGAAGGGGCCTGAATCCCCATTTTACAGATGAGGTGAACCAAGACTGCTCCAGTGGCAAAGCTGGGACTTTGAACACTGCCACGGGGCAAGAAGTGAGATGGAAGACAGAGGGGTTCTAGGGGCATCCAGCTTGATCTCCCAGTCACTGTTCAAGGGGGTGTTCAAGGATTTGCTTTTAATCTAGAATGCTGGAAATGGATTTCCTATCCTTAAAAAGGTAGAAGCCATGTCTACACAGAGCTATCCTTAAAAAGGTGGATGCCATGTCTATGCAGAGCTGTCCTTAAAAAGGTGGAAACCAGGTCTACGCAGAGCTATCCTTAAAAAGGTAGAAGCCATGTCTACGCAGAGCTATCCTTAAAAAGTTGAAAGCCATGTCTACACAGAGCTGAGTTGTTGGGAATTACCACCTGTGGGACTGGGAAGCTGAGCCAAGTTTTTCACAGCGGTGAATTTCGGTTTCTGGTGGGTACCCACAGCTTCTCCCAGGAGGCTTTCCTTCTTTGACTGCCGTATCCCCAAGCAGAGGAAACAGCGCTTTTTACAAGCTGAACTGGATGCAAATAAATTCGTATTGCATGGAAATGCAGAGGTTGATCCTTTAGTTTAAGAAAGCTGGGATCTGCCAGGCTTGGCGGCAGCTCAGTCCCAGCACTTTGGAAGGCTGAGGCAAGCGGATTGCCTGAGTCCATGGGTTCAAGCCCAGCCCGAGCAACTTGGCAAGACCTTGTCTCTACAATAAATCAAAAATTAGCCGGGCGTGGTAGTGCATGCCTGTAGTTCTAGCTACTTGGACAGCTGAGGTGGAAGGATCACCTTAGCCTAGCAGGTCAAGGCTGCAGTGGCTGGGAGCGTGCCACTGCACTCCAGTCTGGGCGACAGAGTGAAATTCCAACTCAAAAAAAAAAGAAAGGAAAAAAGCTGGGATCCAAGATAGCACTGTGGAGCAGCAGACTAGTGCTGCTCTCACCGAGCAAGGCAGAGAGTAGGGACCAAGCTGCCAACAGACAGAGATACTCCAAACACTTTTGGATGGGTGGAGCACCCTGCACCAAGCAATAGTCTCTTTGAACACATAAAGACCTGAAAATGACAGCAGACATGGGAATCCAGGCACCCCATCCCCTGCCACGCACCAGGCCCACACAGGAACTGCCTGGCGGTCGAGACTGGGTGAGTATACCTAAGAAACTTTGGGTCCATTCACCTTCTCCCAGTCAGGCACAAGTCATCAGTCCCATGCAAGAAGAGTCCTGGTCAGGGCACAGCTATGGGCAACCAAACCACAAGCACAATGGGACGGAAAAAAAGCCGTGCTGGGTCAACAGCCATGAGCATATCTTCCATCAACAGAGCTGGCTCCCGGGCAGGGAAAACCTGCTTGCAGAGTAAACCTCGCTAGTGCCCAGTCCATTTTCCCAGCCAGATCAGAAAGAATCTCCTCCAAGCTCTGTATGCATACAGGACAGAATCCCCTTCCCCCTCCCCTGTGGCAACAAAATTGCTCTTTTTCTTTTTTTTTTTGAGTTGGAGTCTCACTCCGTCTCCCAGACTGGAGTGCAGTGGCACGCTCAAGGCCACCACAGCTTCAGCCTGCTGGGCTCAGGTGATCCTTCCATCTCAGCCTTCCAAGTAACCGGAACTACAGGCATGCGCTACCATGCCCAGCCAATTTATTTATTTATTTATTGTAGAGACAAGGTCTCACCGAGTTGCCCAGGCAGGTCTCAAACCCACGGGCTCAGGCAATCCACTTGCCTCGGCCTCCCAAAGCACTGAGCCACCGAGCCCAGCCAAAATTGCTCTTTTTTAAGAGCATAGTGTGGACTTGAACAGGGAAGGAGCAACACTAAAGACACCCGAAGCTTTCTTGGTGGGAAGGCTTCTGGGCTACAAACCACAGACAGCAAATGGGGGGCATCCCCCACCCACTCTCTGCAGAGTGCTAGCAGCAGGGGCTGTGATAGTTGGGAAACCCGCCACAGGGTGGAACAAGGAGCAAAAGTGAATGCCCTTCTCTCTCTCACTGGGTGATCTAAATTGAACCACAGAAAGGACTCCAGGACAGAGGATCAGGGACAAATTTCAGAGCAACAGAACCAAAAGGAATTACAGAGAGGGAAGAGAGGCCTGTTAAAAATGAGGGGAAAAAAATCAACAAAAAAAATATAGGCAACCTTCAGGATACTAAAGAGATAGCACCTGAAAAATAAGCTATCAAAACACAAATAGCCGGGCTCAATGGCTCAGCCTGTAATCCCGCGCCTTTGGGAGGCTGAGGTGAGTGGATTGCCTGAGCCCGTGGGTTTGTGACCCACCTGGGCAGCGAGACCTCATCTCTACAATAAATCAAAAATCAGCCGGGCGTGGTAGTGCGTGCCTGTAATTCCAGCTACTCGGAAGGCTGAGGCGGAAGGATCACCAGAGCCCAGCAGGTCGAGGCTGCGGTGGCCGGGAGTGGCCACTGCACTCCAGTCTGGGCGACAGAGTGAGACTCCAACTCAAAAAAAACCCAAAAAAACACAAACAATGGAAACCCCCCAGAATGAGGTACCTCACATGACAGTCACAGAAACCAGAGATTAGATGGCTAAAATGAAACAGAGAGAACCAAGATCAACTAAAAGTGAAACTCACCAAAGTTGTATGGGAAGTAAAAATGGAGTTGGCCAATTTCAGAAAAGCCCATTCTGAAATAACGGAAATAAAGAACTTCATCTTGGAAATTAAAAACACAGTAACAAGCATAGAAAGTAGGATCAGCTGGGCACAGTGGCTCATGCCTGTAATCCCAGCAATTTGGGAGGCTGAGGCAAGAGGATTGCCTGAGCCCAGGGATTTGAGACCAGCCTGGGCAACTTAGAGAGACCTTGTCTCTAATCGAAAAATTAGCCAGGAATGGCAGCACACAACTGTAGTTCCAGCTACTTGGAATGAGTTGGAAGGATCACCTGAGCCCAGCAGATTGAGGCTCTGTTGGCCACGAGTGTGCCACTGCACTCCAGCCCGGGTGACAGAGTGAGACTCCAAAAGAAGAAGAAGAAGGAGAAGGAGGAGAAGAAGGAGAAGAAGGAGAAGAAGAAGAAGAAGAAGAGGAGGAGGAGGAGGAGGAGAAGGAGGAAGAAGAAGAAGAAAATAGGATCAAACAAGCAGAGGAAAGAATCTCAGAGCTTAAAGACCAATATATGGAATTAACCTGGTCTGTCAAAAACAAAGGAAAAGAACTCAAAAAGAAGGAGTAAAGCTTCCAAGAGGTGTGCGACTAAGTCAAGAAGCCAAATCTATGCCTGACTGGTAACCTTTAAGCAGAAAGGGAAACTGAGAGCACCATGGAACAAGCATTCCATGAGGTCATCCAAGAAAACTTCCCAAATCTCACTAGAGAGGCAACAATTCTAACACAAGAGATTCAGAGAACTCCCATAGGGTATCACATGAAAAGATCATCTTCAAGATACATAGTAATCCACCTACACCAAGTAAGCATGAAAGAAAAAATCCTAAAGGCAGCAAGAGAGAAAGTCAGACTACTTATCGGGGAAGACCCTTCAGATTCATTCCAGACTTATCTGCAATAACACTACAAGCCGGAAGGGATTGGAATCCAAACTTTAGTGTTCTTAAAGATAAGCAATTCCAACTAAGAAATTTCTACCCCACCAAGCTAAGCTTCATTAGTGACAGAGAATTAAAAACCTTTCCAACCAGGCTCGGTGGCTCAGCCTGTAATCCTGCGCCTTTGGGAGGCTGAGGTGAGTGGATTGCCTGAACCCGCAGGTTCGAGACCCGCCTGGGCAGCAAGACCTCATCTCTACAATAAATCAAAAAATCAGCCGGGCGTGGTAGTGCATGCCTGTAATTCCGGCTATTCAGAAGGCTGAGGCGGAAGGATCGCCGGAGCCCAGCAGGCGAGGCTGTGGTGGCCGGAAGTGGCCACTGCACTCCAGTCTGGGCGACCAAGTGAGACTCCAACTCAAAAAAAAAAAAACAAACTTTTCCAGACATTCAATTCCTAAGAGAATATGCCACCTCCAGACCAGCCCTTCGGGAGATGCTTAAGAAGATGATGAACACTGAAAAAAACTACAGGCAAGCACGGAGTCAACAGAACATACAGAACACTCACAAACATGAAAATACACGCATATAACTACAAAAGTAAAAAGTACACAAAGCAACCCCCTAATAGCCTATGGCAGGGATGAACTCTCACATTTCAATAATCAATTTGAACGGGACTGTACTAAATATGCCTCTGAAGAGACATAGAGTGGCAAACTGGTTAAAGAAGCCTAATCCAGCAGTCCACTGCCTCCAGGAAACTCATCTCACTGCAAAGGACACCCACAGGCTCAAAGTTGGGGGCTGGAAAATGGTCTTTCAGGCAAATGAAGACAGAAGAAAGCAGGAGTAGCTATTCTGATAGGCAAAGTAGACATCAAACCATCAAAAGTTAAAAGGACACGGAAGGATACTACATAACGATAAAATGCTCAATTCACCAACAAGAAATATCCATCTTATGTGTACATGCACCCAACACAGGAGCACCGAGTTTTATAAAATAACTACTAAATAAACGAAGAAAGGACATTGACACTTGCCAAGTTGGAGACATAAATATCCCACTAACAGCTCTAGATAGATCATTGAGGCAAAAAACCAACAAAGAGATCCAAAACTATAACTTGACACTCAATCAAATGGATTTAATAGACATTTACAGAAGACTCCATCTAACATCTACAGAGTATACATTCTATTTGTCAGCACATGGAACATACTCCAAGATCAATCACATCCTCAAACATAAATCAAGCATGGACGAATTTCAAAAGATCAAAATAATATCATGCATCTTATCAGATCATAGTAGAATAAAAATAAACATTGCCACCAACAAGATCCTCTCAAAACACACAAAGACATGGACACTAAACAACATGCTATTGAACAACTTCTGGACCAAAACAGAAATCAAGACAGAAATAAAAAGATTCCTGGAAACAAACAAAAACAAAAACACAGTCTATCAGAATCTCTAGGATGCCATGAAAGCAATGTTAAGAGGAAAATTCACTACACTGCATACACACATCAAGAAAATAGAAAGATCACAAGTAAAAAACCTAACATCACATCTAAGGAAGTTGGAAAGGGAAGATAATCTAAATCCTAACTTCAGTAGAATAATCTAGATCACCAAGATAAATTCACAATTGCAGGGTATAAAAGACAAAAATACAATAGAAAGGATCAACAAGACAAAAAGCTGTTTTTTTGAAAGGATAAATAAGATTGTAGATACCTGACCAGGTTGACTAAAAAAAAAAAAAAAAAAAAAAAGAGAGAGAGAAAGAGAAAGAGAAAGTCCAAATAAACCCAGAAACAAAAAGGTGAAGTTACATCTGAGCCAGAAGAAATTCCAAAGATTATTAGAGATTACTGTGAACTTCTGTATGCAAATAAACCAGAAAATCTAAAGGAAATGGAGGGCTTTCTGACATCACATAACCCCCCAAAGTTGAAACAAGAAGAAATCAAAACTCTAAACAGACCAATAGCAATCCAGAAAATTGACTCAGTCACAGGAAATATCTCCACCCCCCAAAAAGGTGGAGATTAAATGGTCTTCCAGCTGAATTCTACAAGACATACAAGGAGGAACTGATACCAATCTTATTATAAGTATTCCAGGCAATCCAGAATGATGTAATCCTCCCCAGCTCATTTGATGAGGCTAACATCATATTGATACCCGAACCTGACAAAGACCCAACAAAGAAAGAGAATTACTGGCCAATATCCCTAATGAATACAGAAGCAAAAATTCTCAACAAGGTTCTAGCAAATCAGATCCAACAACATATATCAAGGATCACCCACCATTAGCAGGTGGGCTTCATCCATGGGATGCAGGGTTGGTTCAACCTTTGCAAGACCATTCGGTATATTACTAGATGTAAAACCAAGAACCACATAAGTTTGTATCATTAGACACAGAAAAACATTTGACAAAATCCAGCATCCCTTCTTGATAAAAACCCTTGAGCACCTAGGCATAAAAGGAACATTCTTCAAAACAGTAAGAGTTATCTATGATAAACCCACAGCCAATATTTTCCTCAATGGACAGAAGTTGGAAGCATTCCCCCTAATAAATGGAACAAGGCAAGGTTGCCCACTCTCACCCTTCTTGTTCAACATAATGCTGGAAGTCCTAGCCAGAGCAATCAGGCAAGAGAAGGAAATCAGGGCTATACAAATATGAAAAAAATGGAAGTTAAACTATCCCTCTGTACACAATATGATTTTATACCTTGAAAACCCTAAGCAGTCTGTCAAAAGCCTCCTCACATTGATAAACAACTTTGTTAAAGTCTTGGGTTACAAAATTAACGTGCAAAAGACAGTTGCATTTCTATACACCAGTAACAAGCAGGCAGAGAACCAAATAAAAAGGCCAATCTTTCACAATAGCCTCAACAAAAAAAAATTAAATACCTTGGCATCCACCTAACCAGAGAAGTGAAAGTCCTCTGTAACAAGAAATACAAAATGTTGCTCAAAGAAATCAAGGATGACACAAATGGAAAAATATCCCATTCTCATGAATTGGAAGAATCAATATTATGAAGATGACCATCCTACCCAAGGCAATCTACATATTCAATGCAATATCCATCAAATTACCAACGTCATTTTTTTCAGACCCGAAAATGACAATACAGAAATTCATATGGAAACAGAAAAGAGCACAAATAACCAAAACAATCTTCAGCGAAAGGAGCAAAGCAGGGGTTATCACACTTCCAGACATTAAACTTTATTACAAGGCTACAGTAACCAAGACAGCCTGGTAGTAGTACAAGCATAGGCACATAGACCAATAGAACAGGATAGAGATTCCGGAAGCAAAAACAGCCTCTCAACCAACTCATCTTTGACAAAGCCACCAATAACAATCACTGGCTAAAAGAGGTCATATTTAGCAAATGGTGATGGGAAAACTGGTGGAACACATGCAGAAGAATGAAACTGAACCCCTACCTATCCCCATATACAAAAATCAACTCAAGATGGATCAAAGATCTAAACGCAAAACCTCAAACTATAAGAGTATAAGAAATATCCTGTGTGCATTGTTGTAGGCAATGAATTCTTGACCAAGTCCCCAGAAGCAAATGCCATAAAAGCTAAGATAGACAAGCGGGACTTCATCAGACTGAAAAGCTTTTGCGCAGCAAAAGAAACCATCAAGAGAATAGAGACACATACCACAGTATGGGGAAAATATTTGCAAATTATGCATCTGACAAAGGCCAAACATCCAGGATCCACAAGGAACTCAAATGAAGTTAAGGAAAAAAACAATCCCATTAAAAAGTGAACAGAGGGCATGAACAGACATAAATCAAAAGACAACATACAAGCAGCCAACAGACACATGAAAAAATACTCAGCCTCACTAATCATCAGAGAAATGCAAATCAAAACTACAATGAAATACCACTTAACTCTGGTGAGGATGGCTATCATTAATAAGTCAAAACACAACAGATACTGGCAAAGGTGTGGAGAAAAGGGAATGCTTCTACACTGTCGGTGGGAGTGCAAGCTAGTTCAGCCTCTATGGAAAGCAGTGTGGTGATTCCCAAGAGAACTAAAAATTGACCTTCCATGTGATCCACCAATCCCTCTCCTGGGAATATACCCAGAGGAACATAAATCATTCTACAAAAAAGACACCTGCACACACACATTTATCGCCATACTCTTCACAACAGCAAAAACATGGAACTAACCCATCTGCCCATCAAAAGTGGACTGGATAAAGAAAATGTGGTGCACACACATGATGGAGTATTACGCAGTCATAAAGAAGAACAAAAGCATGGACTTCATGGCAAATTGGATGAAGTTGGAGACCATCATACGTAGTGATCAGAAGCAAAGATCTGAATTGAAGAGAGATTGGAAGCCACTAAGCACTGGTAGGAGAGAGAGTGAGTGAAGGAGGTAAATAAGTGGGGCACATGAAAACACAAAATGTGCCGGGCTCGGTGGCTCAGCCTGTAATCCCACGCCTTTGGGAGGCTGAGGTGAGTGGATTGCCTGAGCCCGCGGGTTCGAGACCCACCTGGGCAGCGAGACCTCATCTCTACAATAAATCAAAAAAATCAGCCGGGCGTGGTAGCACATGCCTGTAATTTCGGCTACTCGGAAGGCTGAGGCGGAAGGATCGCCGGAGCCCAGCAGGTGAGGCTGCGGTGGCCAGGAGCGGCCACTGCACTCCAGTCTGGGCGACAGAGTGAGACTCCAATTCAAAAAAAAAACAAAAAATGTATCTGGTCCACTATCAGGGGGAGCGAGGGCCAGTTAGAGGCCTAAACTTCATCTGCATGCAGCCTGATTATGCAGTTAATCCTCACTTGTACCCCACAGTCCTACAATAAAATAAAACAATTTTAAAAATAAACACTTAAATTAAAAATAAATAAATATGCAAGGCGTAGTGGCTCACGCCTATAATCCTAGCCCTTTGGGAAGCCGAGGTGAGGGGATTGCCTGAGCCCACGGGTTCGCGACCAGCCTGGGCAACTTGGTGAAACCTCATCTCTACCATAAATAAAAAATTAGCCGGGCATGGTGGCGCGCATCTGTGGTTCCAGCTACTTGGAAGGCAGAGGCGGAAGGATTGCCTGAGCTCAGCAGGTCGAGGTTGCGGTGGCCATGAGCGTGCCACTGCACTCTAGCCTGGGCGACAGAGTGAGATTCTGAATCAAAAAAATAATTAATAAATATAAATAAATAAATAAATAAATAAAAGATTGCAGCACTTCCCAGAAATACTTCAGATGCAGAAGGAATGCATACAAGTGTGCTGAGTTTTTATATATCACATTTCAGAAAGGAAGCAGTGTTCTACTTTCAAGTCCTAGATGTCCCAGCTTTCAAAGAAAGGAGTCCCTAGCCGAAAGGCTACAGACACCAGTGCTTCCATAATGCCTGCAGTGGTGAACGACATCCCCTTGAGTTCCCAAGGTATGGGCCCCGCCAGCACTCAGGCCCTCTGGAAGTCTGACCCAGACAGAAGAATCATCACAGTCTCCAAATGTAAAAACCAGGACCCACACCATCAACGGATGGATAGGTTTTTGAAAGGTGGTATATTTTTGCAATGGAATACTATCTCACCTTTTAAAAAAAGGAAATTCTTTCATTTGCTGCGACAGATATGAAACTGGAGGGCATCGCGTTAAGAGAAACAAGCCAGGAGCAGAGACAAATGCTGCGTGTTCTCATTTATACGTGGAATCTAAACTGTGGAGCTCGCAGAAGCAGAAGTAGAATGGTGGTTACCAGGGGCTTGGGAGCGATGGTTGAGGAGATGTTAGTTAAAGAATGCAAAAGTTCAACTGGACAGAAGGAATAAGCTCAAGATAGAGCATGGTGACCAAAGTTAATAATACTAAGAGTAGGTGTTAAATATTCTCATACGTAATCCTAAGTATGTGAGGTGATATATTAGTTAGCTTGATGTAACCATCCCACAATTTTTTTTTTGAGTTGGAGTCTCACTCTTGTCACCCAGGCTGGAGGGCAGGGGCACGCTCATGGCCATCGCAGCCTCGACATGCTGGACTCAGGCGATCCTTCTGCCACAGCCTTCCAAGTAGCTGGGATAGACACACGCCACCACATTCAGTTAGTTTTTGTGATTTATTGTAGAGAAGAGGTCTCACCAAGTTGCCCAGGCTACTCTCAAACCCCTGGGCTCCAGCAATCCTCTCGCCTCGGCCTCCCAAAGAGCTGGGATGACAGGCGGAGACACCGTGCCTGCCTACCATTCCACAATTTATACTTACATCAAAACTTCGCATTGTACACCACGAAAGCAATTTGTCATTTACCAATTAAAAAAAGAATCAGGCTCTTGGTCTGACAAATGATTTCTCTCTGGTTTGCAATTGTATTCATACAGAAAATCTAGCAAAGGCAGATGGCTGTACGCTTCTTGCCCTAATGCTTGGCTGAGAAGAAGAAAACTTTGTGAGAGTCAGATCACCCTGAATAGACTGGGATGTGTGGTCACCACATGTGTGATACTGAGTAGTGGCAGGTTTGGTCAAATGTGGGGCTGAATTTCAAGGCCCCAGTGTTGTGTGCAGGGTGGTGCAGTATGACGGAAAGCACACAGGCTTGGCATCAGACTGTCCTTTGGCAGCTTGATGTTGCCCCTGACAACTGCAGACACCGGGCTTCTCGCTGGCAAGTGCTTGAGAGAATCAGTGCTAACGCCATAAAGGACCTGGCTTGTTAGGCACTTGATCAATGTACTAACTTTGCATCTAATTAAAATTCTCCATTCCTAGGGCCTACTGGGATGTGTGACCAAGCTGCCTGGGGAGGGTATTCTGTGAGAGAGAGAACTCTCCTCTTTCCCCCTCGCCTCACCCCCTTTTGCTTACCTGGCTCACCCTGCACTAAGGGCTGGAAGCGAGGGACATATTCCTCTGAAGGGATCCCTGTTTGGCTCTGTCCCTGGCAAGTAGGTTTCAACTCACTTGTCAACTCCAACTGATTGTTCATCCTGGCCGAAAGTGCCCTGTTGAAAACTCCAGGCTTCTCGAAAAGAATGCCATGATTGATTGGTCATGTCTGCCAAGGCCTCGGAGGAGGGACATGCAGACTCGAGTCGCATCTCCTGGAGCAGCAACCAGGCTCCCCAGAAGGAGAATCCCAGGCAACGATATGTGTGCAAGTAGTTTTTCAAGAAAGAGTACCGGGATTGGGGTTCGGGCAAGGGAGGGGGAGGAGGCAGGAGAAGGGGAGCTGTACAGGGGCGCTGATGAGTGAGTCACCACTGCCAGCTTCTGGCCCACGTGGGGGCCCCTGGGGAGTGGTGGATGTGCCTCAGAGTTGTCCCAGCCAAGGGATGAGGGAGGTGACATGTATTCCACCCCACGGTGAGACCTGAGATGGAGGTCCTGCTGCCTGCTGGGAGACACCCGCGGCATGTCTGGACAGGGTGCCAACTGCAGCATCCCAGTGTCCTACCTCCCCCAGGGATGGCCAGCCCTGCTCCGACTGTGGCGTTCAACCCCAACAACTTGCTCCTCCAGATAAAAGTGAGCCTGACCCGAAGTTCACAAGGGGAGGCTCTGGAGATGGCCAAGCACAGGCTCAAATCAAAGCTCAAGCTGTGTGACTTTGGCAAATGACTGACTTCTCAGTGTCCTTCTGATAACCTAGAAGCGATTCCTGCCATTCAGGTCGTTATGAGGATCCCCAATCCCCCCCCCGAGACACCTCTCTGACACGCAATGATTTCAGCAAGGGCCACCCTATCCTACCCCTCATCTGCACGGCTCACCACATACCCTTTCCACACACACATAAAACACCAGTTGCCCGGAAGCCCAGCCTCTGTCTGCTTGTGAAGATCTGGGAGGAAAGTCCTGAGTGTGGAGAAGCATGAGGTCCAATTAGACCAGCAACAACTGAATAAATTGCACTTAAAAAAAAAGGGAACTCGGGATAAAATTGAGCAAGTGTTACAAAGCAACCTCCTGACCACAAGAATTATAAAAGCTCACGGACCAAAATAAATCATTATAATAAACTAAACAAAACAGCAGTTAACCATTACTGTGAGCTGACCCTATCCTAAAAAAACAAAACAGTATAATCCATCAGCCTTCATACAAAACCCGTTATAACAAATAACTTCCCTCTTGCGAACTTCTCTATGCCTGGCAGACAGACTCCCAGATGCCACGCGAAACCCTTAGTATAGTCCGACACAATGCTGAACTTCCCAGCAGGGCCTTATTGAACACCCCTTCAAGCCCCCGCCTCTCTGCGCTGTCCCCTTACAGCCACCTTGGCCTCTCATACAGCTGCTTTTCTAAACCCACCACTCTTGAATTTTTTCACCAGCCGTATGATTCCAGCCTCAACCAGTCGTACGCACAACACTGAGCTGCCCCTGGGGATGGAGAAACAGGCAAGGTTCCTCAGACATGACACCAGGCTGGAGCACTCCAACATGCAGAAGACGGCTGACCATGACTGGCCAGGAGGAGGCGATTATGACTTTTTTTTTTTTTTTTTTTTTTGAGTTGGAGTCTCAGTCTGTCGCCCAGACAGGAGTGCAGTGGCCGCTTCCGGCCACCGCAGCCTCGACCTGCTGGGCTCCGGCGATCCTTCCGCCTCAGCCTTCCGAGTAGCCGGAATTACAGGCACGCGCTACCACGCCCGGCTGATTTTTGATTTATTGTAGAGATGAGGTCTCGCTGCCCAGGCGGGTCTCGAACCCTCGGGCTCAGGCAATCCACTTACCTCAGCCTCTCAAAGGCGCGGGATTACAGGCTGAGCCACCGAGCCCAGTTAGGACTTCTTTTTATGCTCATTTTTAATTATCTTGCTTTTGGTTATCTTGTTTAAAATTCTGTTTTTGCTTTTGTTTAGAATACGCACCATAAGTAATAAAGTTGTGCAAGTGTATGATTTACAGATAAATAGATACGTGTATTAGGGTGTGTGTTCAAAAAATTTTTATGGGTGTGTTGTCAAAAAAGCTTGGAGATAACTGCAATAGATCCTTCTTTCCTGGCCTAGATAACACTTCTGGCCTCTCTTGCTCTGTATCCTCCCTACACTTTGTGCCCTGCTTATCTCACTCTCTTCTTATAGAATAACATTTTGTTAAAATTCCATCCCTGGTTCTAAAAGCTTACAAGGGGATCTGTTGCTTGTTGCTTACATTAACACCATGAGAAGCCAACCTCGCCCCACTCTTAACCTCCGATTTCCTTTTCTGGGCCTCTCTCCTTCCTATCCCTACCTCTTGACCCATTTTCTACCTGTGCTCCAGCCACACCACACCTTTGCAGTCCCGGGCAGGCCCTGAGTCTCCCGCTTGTGTGCTCTTCTTTGGGTCAGGCACTGCTATCTAATTTGTGGGGCTTGGTACAGAATGAAAGTGAGGGCACCTTGCTCAGAAGGGAAGGAAAAAGTGCCCCTAAGAGTGCTCACATGTAAAGCCTTTTCCTTCCTTCCACGCTCTTCCTCTCTTGACATGTCATGATGGTTTTTGTTCTCCATTTACCGCTACGCTCCATCAGGCACAGGGTTACCGATGGTGAGTGCAGACCCTCACAGGCACCTGGTCTCCCTGCCTCCACAGCTCGGCGCCCCCAGGTCCCCGGCTGCCAGTTCCCCCCCGCACCACAGGGGCTGGTCTGCTGTTGAGCCAGGCATCTCACCCTCCCAAGGGCCTGCCGCCCCAGCCTGTGGTGGATGGATGCTCTTGGGGGTACTACAACCTCGGTGCGCCTGGATCGGGGAGGGCACAGTGGTCTGCTCCCGCTGAGTGGCCCACCAAGCATCGTGCTAAGTCCCCCTATGCCACACACACCTTAAGGAACTCACAGTCTGCAAGACTTTTCCAAACACTGAGTATCGTCTCTCCATATCCCGCCACATGTACTATTAGGTTTTTTCTTTTTTCTTCTCTTTATTTTTTATTTTTAGTCTCTGTACTATCATTTACTTAATATTTTTCTTTAGACTTTTTTCCTTCAATAAGTTTGTTTCTAAGGGAGTCTATGTACCCCCTGGGAAATGACAGATTGATGTGATCATCGCATATTTTAAATATATACTAAAATGAACAGTAAACTATGGAAATGTTTACAAAACCTGTTCACCTATCACCAAGAGGCATCTTGTGGACCAGCCAGGCTGGTTTTGACATTTTTAATGATTTTTGTCTTTGAATTTGTGAGTCCTGTGGGACAATGAAGCCTAGCTGGTGGCTTGGAGTCTCGGCTCGCGTGCCATCCGGCCTTTTTTTGCCACTTCCTAGGGTGTGGCCTGGGGCATCACAGTCAGTTAGGAGCCTACGCTGAATGAACAAACAAATGAACAAAACAGTGAGGGAAAATGTGGACACCCACAAGCTTGAGCCTCTTCTTTTAAAATGTCATCAAGTAGCCGGGCTTGGTGGCTCAGCCTGTAATCCCGCGCCTTTGGGAGGCTGAGGTGAGTGGATGGCCTGAGCCCGCGGGTTCGAGACCCGCCTGGGCAGCGAGACCTCATCTCTACAATAAATCAAAAAATCAGCTGGGCGTGGTAGCGCGTGCCTGTAATTCCGGCTACTTGGAAGGCAGAGGTGGAAGGATCGCCCGAGCCCAGCGGATCGAGGCTGCGGTGGCCGGGAGCGGCCACTGCACTCCAGTCTGGGTGACAGAGTGAGACTCCAACTCAAAAAAAATAAAAATAAATAAAAATAAAATAAAATGTCATCAAGTAGGACTGTTGCGGATTAACCAGCTTCCTCGGGATTAATTAATATACATTGAAAATTTTGTGAATCAAATTAATTCCTTTAAAGTACCAGTGACTTGTTTAGCCTGGATGCTGTATCCTCCAGGTGGTCTGAGATGACCTTCTGGGTTACCTTGTGGGATACATGACTACAGACTATCAGTCGACACCCCTGTGGGGTCCTGGGTGGATAAACAGCTAAATATTTATCAGAAAGTTGCAGCCCTTAGAGAAATGGCTCCAGTTTCTTACTTATCAAGCAACAGAGCCCAGGCCGGGCTCAGTGGCTCACACCTATAATCGCAGCGCTTTGGGAGGCCAAGGGGAGAGGATTGCCTGAGCCCGCGGGTTCGAGACCAGCCTGGGCAACATGGCGAGACCTCATCTCTACAATCAATCAAAAAATCAGCCGAGCATAGTAGCATGCGCCTGTAGTTCCAGTTAGTCGGAAGGCTGAGGCGGAAGGATCGCCGGAGCCCAGCAGGTCGAGGCTGCGGTGGCCGTGAGCGTGCCACTGCGCTCCAGCCTGGGCGACAGAGTGAGACTCTGACTCAAAAAAAAAAACATAAAGAAAAACAGAGCCACAAGTTTTTTAAAAAGATAAAGACTGAAGTATCACCCATGACAAACATTTCGGAAGTAAGATTTCCTAAAATGGAGAAAATGGAGGAACACATCGTTAGTGGTGACAGGCCGGCAGGTCCCCGCAGCTTCTCTAGACAGGTGACCTTTCTGTCTCCTGAATAACCACTGATATACTCTTACTCTATGGGTATTTCCTGTCTAAATTTAATAGATAACAAAAAGGATATTCCTAACGTGCTATTTTCAATCAACTGGAACATACCACCAGTGTTTATTTTGAGATTTTTCTTTTTCTTTTTTTTTTGTGTGTGTTGGAGTCTCACTCTGTCGCCCAGGCTGGAGCGCAGTGGCACACTCATGGCCACCCCAGCTTCGACCTGCTGGGCTCTGGCAATCCTTCCGTCTCAACCTTCCAAGCAGCTGGAAGTATAGGCACACGCTACCACGTCCAGCTAATTTTTGATTTTTTGTAGAAATGAGGTCTGACCAAGTTGCCGGGGTTGGTTTCAAACCCGCGGGCTCAGGCAATCCACTCGCCTCGGCATCCCAAAGTGCTGGGATGACAGCCAGTGTTTATTTTGTATGAAACATTTTATTTTGAAGTTTTGCGATAAGCATTTTGAATTAACTGACCCATTTCAGGACTTACTCATCAAATAAATTAAGAGATCACTGTATGTTTTTACTGTAGAATTTGAAAAGTCCCACATAATTTTGCTTTCCAGATATAATGTGTTCTCAGTACATTTTTTTTCCAGATTTTGCCTGTGTTTCTGTGAATGTGTGTGATGTGTGGACATATGTGTTTGTGTGTGTCCTTGTGCATGTGTATACCCACACTATGTGCTACTGTAAAATATACCTCTTTCACTTGACTCTACCTGGGACACTTTTTTCATGTCATTTCATAAATCTCTATCACATGAGAGGAATTTTTAAGATGACGTGTCAGACTCATTTTGGGGTTAGACTCAGTAGAGCTCCATGATTCCAACAGTCTTCTGGACTGACCCAGTGACCTTCTTCCCATCATCACAGGCTGAAAAATGTATGACACTCACCATTCCTGGGGAAACAGCCGGTTCTTCTCTGAAGCCACCCACTCTCGTCACCACAGCCCACAGCTATCTATGCATCCCCAGCTGTGGCTCTGCTGTTCCCTCTGGAGTCCTGGCCTGGCCTGCCTGCCTACCAGAAAGTTGACTTTCCAACCAAACCCAGTTTACCCACTGGCCACTATCCTCCCAGGAAAAGTCTGAGTTCCGGGGAGGAAAAAAAAAATTTCCTCCAAAACATAAAAAGAAAACTGCCTAATCAAAGTGAATAAATTTCTTGATTAAATGTCTGCAAAGTGGAACACTGTGGCAACTTCCTTAATGGACGCATTCAGAATTTTTAAAAATCTTGTTACATTTGCAAAGCAAATTAAAAGTGACATTTTCTCCTTTGCAAGAATTCTTGAGGCATGCGTGGGGATTGCCAAGATAACCTGCATTCCTCATAACCTATTATTTTTTAAAGGACAAGTTATTAAAACCATTTAAAAATATTTTACCAGCACTTTGGGAGGCTGAGGCGAGAGGATTGCCTGAGCCCAGAAGCTCAAGGCCAGCCTGGGTAACTTGGTGAGAACTCATCTCTACAATAAAAAATGAAAAAATTAACTAGGCGTGGCAGCGCGCGGCTACTTGGAAGGCTGAGGCAGAAGGATCGCCTGAGCCCAACAGGTCAACTCTGGGATAGCCATGAGCGTATCACTGCCCTCCAGCCTGGGCAACAGAGCGAGACTCCAACTCAAAAATAAAAATAAAAATAAAAATAAAATAAACAATACACACACATATTGACATATATGCATACATATATCATGTATTCAGCATGAGTTGTGTCTAATGCGTTTGATGTGTTCTTGGAAAAGAAAGTCCATGCTGGCACGGTGGCTCACGCCTGTAACCCCAGCACTTTGAGAGGCCAAGGCAGAAGGATCACTCGAGCCCAGGAGTTCGAGACCACAGGGATGAATCTCACAGACACCATGTTGAGCGAAATCAGCTAGACACAAAAGAGTGCATCCTTGCACGATTCCATTTATATGAAATTAGACACGGGCAAAATTAATCCATGCAGTAGAACTCCGAATGGTGGCTTCCTTCAAGGGGAGGGTTTTCCCAGAGGAGAGCAGAGGAAGCCCTCTGGGGAGATGGAGATGCCCCATATATTGGGCTAGGTGGTGCTAACCTGGGAGTAAACCTGTAAAAAGTCACTGAGGTGTGCTTTTCAGATGTGCACTTCCTACTATGCATTTACACTTTAATTTCTTTAAAGGAAAGTAAAAAGAACAATTTTCTCCTAAAGTTACTTGCACTTGAGTGGGGATCTAGACCAATAAAAGTATTGACTCTGAGTTTCACTAGTTTTTCTAGAGGTCCAAGGGGAACCCGGAAGACCCCTTTAGGGCTGTGGAGTTTCCATTTTGGTCAGCTCTCTCAATTCCGCCTCTGATTCTCCAAGTTCCCTATCCCACGTGCAAGGGACTATTTTTAGAGCTTGTTCAAGAAGAACTTTCTCTTCGACTCAGCACAACTCCTATCTGCCTGCAGATGAGAATCCTGGCTGAGCCTGGGGTTTCTTGAGCTGCAGTGATTCCAGAGGCTGAGTCTCTTGAAGACCCGTGTGGCCCCTGAACTTACTTTTTTGTTATTGTATTTTACTGTTTTTGAATTGAAGGTTCTCTGTCACCCAGGCTGGAGTGCAGTGGCATGATCATGGCTCACCACAGCCTCGACCTCCTGGGCTCAGGCCATCCTTCTGCCTCAGCCTCCTAAGTAGCTGGGACTACAGGCACATGCCATCATACCTGGCTAATTTTTTTATCTTTTTTGCAGAGACAAGGTCTCACTATGTTGCCGGGCTGATCTCAAACTCCTGGACTCTAGCCATCGTCTCACTTCGGCTTCCCAATGTGCTGGGCTTCACAGGCGTGAGCCACCGTGTCAGCCACATACGCTCATTTTTAAAAATTGATCTAGCTTTGAGAATCCTGCATGACTCGCCCAAACACTGCCAATCTAGGGCTGACCGGTGGCCTTTGACCTAAGTAGCCTGAGTCAGGGAAATGAATGAGGTTCATCACATTCTCCCTGTCAGGATTGAGGGAAGTTGCACCTGGTAAAGACACCGGTCCCACTTGGATTGTGCCTGGTGCCTCCCTGACCCTCTTCTGGGACCGATGGGCCTGTGTCCCAGCAGCCATCTCCTAGCTCAGTCCTCGTTGGTAACAACTCAGCCCAAGGCCAGTGACTGACCGACATGGAAGCAGAAGGCCGGGTCCTCTCAGCTCCAGAGCACCCTGCACGGTGGGTGGGCAGCAACCCAGTTCCGCCCACTACCCACTCCCTCTTTCTCCTCACCCCACTCCCACACGCATGGTCTCCAAGGGTCACAATAAATCTCCTGCTTGCTAATCTCCACCGGCAGAGTCTGTTTCTGGGGGACAGGAAAGATGATGTGGCATCAGGCATGCCCTCCCCAGGTCTTCCCCTCTGACCCCGCTGATTCCTGCAGAAGCAGTGTCTCTGCCACCACCCCCAACTCTCCTGCAAGTCTGTCCTGGAGAATCGTTTGCCCGGCATTTCGGGGTCTCCAAAGAAGAAAGTCAAGTAAGTTGCAGAGAAGTGAGGCCAGATCTAGTCTTGCCTGTCTGAGCCTTCATTTCTTTGTCTGTAAAATGGGCCACAGCCACTTCATAGGATTTAGGAGAAGATCCAGAAAAATAATGTCAAGCGGCTGGTTTAAGGCTTTCTTGTTCTGCCAGGTCTGAAGTCAGTCACTGATGGGCTAGAAAAAAACAGAAGAGCCAGTCCCACCCAGGGTACCTGACCCCAAGAGTCTGGTTAGAGCCACTGCTCTCACCCTTCCTCTGCCCATTGCAAAAGGGCTTCGAAGTGGTCAGGGGTGTCGGCTATATCCTGATCTATGCCCAGGAAGGAGGAACCAGGGGTCAGATGCCCTCCCCATCTCCCGGAAGCATAGGGAAGGGGAGACTTGCCCAGTTTGCCAGACTCTCTCTGAGTCCCTGAAGATTTATGCTGTCAGTTCCACATCTGAAGGGTACAGTGTGGAAACCAGTTTGTTTGTTGTTGTTGTTGTTGTTGTTGTTGTTGTTTTGAGTTGGAGTCTCTCTCGGTCGCCCAAACTGGAGTGCAGTGGCCGCTTCCGGCCACCGCGCCTCGACCTGCTGGGCTCCGGCGATCCTTCCGCCTCAGCCTTCCAAGTAGCCGGAATTACAGGCATGCGCTACCACGCCCGGCTGATTTTTTTTTAATGTATTGTAGAGATGAGGTCTCGCTGCCCAGGCAGGTCTCAAACCCGTGGGCTCAGGCAATCCACTCACCTCAGCCTCCCAAAGGCGCGGGATTACAGGCTGAGCCACTGAGCCCGGCTGGGAACCAGTTTGTACAGGCTCGCAAAAGCCGACGGTGCACACCCCCTCCCGTCGCAGCACCCACGGCATCATGTCACGTCCCTCACTGCAGTGGGGGCATCTTCACCTCAGAAACTGGCAAATGCTACAACTCAGGGCTTTCAGAGAGCCATGGCACACCCCAGCATACCCCGGGGTGGGCTTCCTACGAGCCCTGGGATGGGTTCCCCCCATCACCCCACCCTCCAGGCCTTCGCCAGGGTCTCCCCACCTGGGATCCCTCCTGCAGTCCCCTCCATCACCCCTTCCCAGGTCCCCCCAACTCCCCTGATCACCCCACACTCCAGGTCTTCACCAAGGTCCCTCCACCTAGGATCCCTCCCGCGACCCCCCCCATCACTCCTTCTCAGGGCCCCCTCCCCACTCCACCCTCTCCACCCCCCAACAGAATGTCCGGCACTGTCACCCAGCAGGGTGGGTCGAGGGCTTACTAGAAGAACAGGATAAACAGCTGCTTTCGCTACAAGCCAGGTCATGACCATGTGTGAGATGGCCATTGTGTCTGCCGTCCAGGCTGCGCTTTGGGAAGCCACATTCTGGTTGGATGCCCACGATTCCCTGGACATCTGCCTCTGCGCCTTCCTCAGTGTAGATCCCGCTGGGAAGGCCCAGCCCGGGCACCAGCTCTTCTGAAAGTCTCCTAGAGACCTCAGTCGCTGCCAGAGTGTTTTGCGTGTGCATAGGAGCGTATTTGCCACACGCCTTGAGTCCAGTTAACGAGGTCAACTAGCTACAATGCTGCTTTGGTTTTTGTTGTTGTTGTTGTTTTGAGTTGTAGTCTCACTCCGTCACCCAGGCTGGAGTGCAGTGACATGCTCACGGCCACCCCAGCCTAGACCTGTTGGGCTCTGTCGATCCTTCTGCCTCAGCCTTCTGAGTAGCTGGAACTACAGGCACATGCTACCAGGCCCAGCTATTTTTTATTGTATTGTAGAGACGAGGTCTCACCAAGCTTCCTGGGCTGGTCTTGAACCCGCGGGCTCAGGCAATCCACTCGCCTTGGCCTCCCAAAGTGCTGGGATGACAGGCTGAGCCACCGAGCCCGCTTTGGTTTTAAAAACACAGAGCGAACAGCACGTCCTCACGGTTTGGTAACTCGTAAAATGCCTTCCATCTTTACAAACTTGGCACCCAAACTTGTAATTCCTACGGATGAATCAGTAGAGGGGGGAATGAATGCCTTGGCTCAGGTGTGGGGAAAGGCACAGAAGTGCTTGTGTCATCTGCTTGCCTCTCTCCCCATATGAGCGATTCCTGAAGAATCCAGGCCTGGACCCGGGACCTCCAGTGTGGCCCTGGGAAGGCCCCGACAGCGCTACCCTTTTCCAGAGAGGCGGAGGGGAGGCGGGAGGGCTTCAAACCCGGTAGCACAATGCAAAGGGGCATTTGCATGGCTCCCTTCCCTGCACCTCAAGGGAGAGGCTGGGACTCAAGGCTCCCACACAATGTCTCCATTGACACTTGCAGCCAAGTCGGCTTAGGGTGCCATGGAAACCTCTCCTGGGAGCCTGGAGAGAGAGCAACAGCCCAGTCCTCCCACACTAAGCCCTTCGTCCCCGAGCTGTCCCCACCCTCGGAGGACCCCAGCAGTCCCTTTTCTGGCCTGCAGCTCCTGGCTCCGGCCCCTCCAGCAACACCAGCTTTCCTCTTGCTGGTCCAACCTGGAGAGCCAAAGGGTTCTCACCTGTCGCCGAATGTGCCACCCAGGATCCTGCCCTCCTGCCCACCCCCGCTCCCCGCCATTCCTCATGAAATCAAAGGCATCCCCAGTAGTGAGGTGAGACAGCTCAATTCCTAGTTGTCCTGAGCCCTGGGAGTGGAGGGGCACCGGGGCACGCCTCTGGTTGGGGCAGCCTTATGCCCTGAGCCAGCCGTCCACCGTGTCTGTCAGCCCCGCAGGGGAAGAACAGGCTCTGGGAAATGGCTCTGGAAGAAATCCAGCTGGGTCCCCCAGCGCCTGGTTCCGACCTCAGTCTCCGCTCGGTCTTTCCTCCACCCTCAAGTACCTGGAAACGTCCCCAGAAGTCGCTCCCCGGCCGGTCCCTCCCCTCGCACCCCCTACCCCCTGCCATGTCTCCTAGGGCCGAGGCCCAGCTGCCCAAATCCTGATGCAGAATAAAATCCAAGAAGGTGAGGCCACCAGCGGCCGGAGAAATCAGAGCCCTGCGTCCCCTCCCGCTCCATACCTATTCACCACTTCACAGAGAGGCTGAGGCCGCGTGTGAGGAGGGACTTGCCCAAGATCGCAGGCCGGGCTCAGAACCCAGGGCCGCCCTGCCGTGCGGCACCGGTTCACCGCAGAAGCTGCTTCTTCCTCTCTAACCCGGAACTTGATCATCCCAAACCAGGAGTCTGCCAGATCCTTGGAAGCAGTAAAACCCACGGGGGTTGGAAGCCCCCAAGCCAACCCAGCCAAAAGTGGAGATGTCAGCGACTAGAAGGAAAGGCTCGTGATGACCGCATCCCACCAACGGTCACCTCGCTGTCCCCATAACTGCTCTCTTCACAGATGCCAAGGGCAGCTCCCTTGAAGCAAAAGCTCCAAGTTCCTCAGGCCCCAGGAAGGAGGGGCCGTCTGGATGGGCAGCTGAGTAGAGCCCGGGCTTTGGACCCAGAACTATGGGAGTTCATATCTCAGCTGGGCCACCTGGAATAAGTTATATAACCTTACTTAGCCTTGTTTTCACCATCTATAGAGAGTAAGAGAACATTTCTATCCACCTTATCGGGTTGCAAGGATTTGGCAGGACACTGAAAAGACAGTATTCAGTGCAGACTCAAGCTTATGGCCACGGTAGACAGATCGCACTGTGGTGGTCAACACTTTACCCCCAGAAGCCTTGGCACCAAGTCAGGTGCCGGAGGGAAGGAGTCTCGGGGAGCAAAGGGAAGGCCCTTAAGTGACCCCCAGAGAGGCCCTGACCCCTCCCCAAAGCAAGTGTCCTTGACCCGAGGGAGGATGAGACATGCGTGGCTGAGTTGTGGCAGCCACGTGGTCCCCAGCAAGGAGCCCCTAACATTCCTGTTGGGCTCGCAGGGGTGGCCCATTCCTTCCTGGAATGTCCAAGAAAAACAAACAGGTTATTCTGAGGGAAATGGCTGCATGACTAGGCAGGCTGGGCCTGCCTTAAATTAAATACAGCGTTTCTGAGATTCTTTTCACCTCTCTCCACTGTGGGCTAGTGGAGACGTGACCTCACCTCACCTGCTCTGAGGTGGGAAGTCGACAGGGTGTGGGCCTGGGCTGGAGCGGGGAAGACTGGAGAACCCACCTGGGGATCCTGGGGGTCTGTTCACTCCAGGGGTTTAGGCACCCACTGGGACTGGGGATAGTGTCTACACTGGGATCGGGGTGCTCCAGGGTCAGTCACCCCATCTTGGGGGTGAAGAAATCACAGCATTTTCAAACACACTGCTTCCTAGGCGCACTTGAGAAAACTGGACAGTGGTATTTACAAGTCCAAGGTTGGTGCCGTGCTCGTTCCCTGTCCAACATTGAGGCCGGCCCTGCCAGCCCCTCAGCAGAACCCCTGTGTGTTTGAGCTCGAAAGTTCACAGACAGGCCAGTTCCCCACTGGGTACTTTTGGTTGAGGGTGGAGTTCCCTTCTGGTTTTAGAAGTTGCTTTTGGCCGGCTTTGCCAGTTTGCGGAGTCCTGGAAAATCCCACAGTGTTGCAGTCAGGTAGGCCCAAGTGCAAGTCCCAGCTCCCTCGATGAAGTTCACCTAACCTCACTCAGATCCTAAATATCCTCTTCTTTAAAACGAGAGTAAGCAAAAAATAATAAATAAAGACTGGGCGTGGTGGCTCACACCTGTAATCCCCACACTTTGGGAGGCTGAGGTGAGAGGATTGCCGAGACCACGGGTTCAACAGCCTGGGCAACATGGCAAGACTTGATCTCTAAAATAAATCTTAAAATTAGCCAGGCATGGTGGCGCGTGCTTGTAGTTCCAGCTACTCGGAAGGCTGAAGTGGAAGGATCGCCTGAGCCCAGCAGGTCGAGGCTGCGGTGGCTGTGAGCGTGCCACTGCACTCCAGCCTGGGTGACAGAGAGAGACTCTCACGCAAAAATTTAAAAAAAGAGAGTAAGAATGCCTCCCTTTCAGGGTTGGTACATGAGTTAGCTGAAATCACATGTCATGTTCTTTTGTTTTAAATGAAGTATACTTTGGTTCTGAGAAATAGAAACTTCCTGTATATAACTGGAAAATTTTGTGTAGGGAACCCAGGGATTTTCATGAAAACACCTGATCTCCTGGAGAACTGGAATCAGGAGCCAGCAAAGGAATTTGCAGTTTTGCTCTTCTCATTCCATGTCTGCGTGTTCTGGGGCGTTCGCTTCCCTCGGGGCTCAGTGCTTGGCGCCTTTCCCCGCAGACTCTCCTGGGCACCCATCCTTGGCTTGACACCATTTCCTCCCACGATGTCCACAGTTAGAGCATCAGTTTCTGGTGCTTGTTGTGTACATCAATCCTCATGTGCTCCTCCCCGGAATCCACTCACTCCCCTTTCTTCTCCACCTTGCCCTGCCCTGGGAACTTCCTTGGAGGAACTGTGTCAGCCGAGTTCCCTTGCCTTCTGGGTTCTGGCTGGCTTCAGCCCCTCGTGGGCACCAGCAGGAATCGGGAGACAGGAGGGAAGAGCCGTCGGGTCCTTACTGTTCTTGCTCTCGGCCGATAGGGGTGGGCTGCAGTGGGCATCTGGGTCGTCTGCTGCAGCCCACAGGAAGGCCACAGCGAGTCCCCCCTTCAGCCGCAGCTCTGTTTGGGTCCTTGGATGTGCTTCCTCTCCTCGTTCCTTCACGTGTGCAGTGGTGACGGCACGTCACCATCACAATCCGGGAGGCACTGCCCCTTCCTTGTTCCTTCCCTTTCCTCTGCCCCACAGCCTTATAAATCATCCATCTGTTGTCGCCTGAGCTACCGTCTCTCTCCTCCTGGGACTCTGACACACTGAGACTGAGGGAGACAGCTTTGTCTCTTTGCCCCACTGCCCACGCTGGCTCCTGTAAAGTAGATGCAGAGAGAGAAGCTAGGCTTGAGATCAATATCAGGCATGAGCTATCCGGAACTGAGAAGATACCCAGAACGCTGCTAGAAGTGAAAAACAATACATGGACACTGGGTGGAGTTAGTTCTTTCGCAAGAAACTCCATTTTCCTGGGAGGACATGACCGCGTAAAAGAGTCGGAGATACGCCACCAGTTTGGCCAGGGCTCTCTCTCTCTTTGTTGGAACACAGCTGCCTGAAAGTTCAGCATCATCCAGGGCAGTGGACGGAAGACGTTATTTGATTACCGACTTCTCAGTATTTTTCACACTCCCAAAGTCATGGGCTCTGTCCCCAGAGTACCTGTCTTTTTCTTTCTTTTCCAGTTGACTCATGCACATCTCACTTTTGGCTTTGACTGTGACCATGGTCTATGACCTTGTCTCTGGTGTCTCTGGCCCAGCCTGTTCCACAGCCCTCTGTCAAGTTTGTCTTGGCTTGGCCCAGTTCAATGCATGTCAGACTCCAGATCAAAGCATTTCGTGACTTCCCGTTGAAGTGTCCGAACACTTCATCCCGACATTCAAGGTCTCTGCAGTCAGTCCTCAACTTTCTAGCCTACTTCCTATTTTAGGTTCGCCCCCACGACGGGCGAATCAAATCATCCTCACTGACCCTCCCATCCCATCCCCCACTCTCTCCTTCTGTCTTCAACATACAGCCCAAATCCCACCTCCAAGACAAGGCCTTCCCTGCCCGCTTGCCAGGGGTGACTCACATTGAACCCAGCTGTTCTGAGATCAAGAAGGAAGAGAACGGAAGGAGAGCTGAGTCATACGCCAATCAAAGTGTCTCTGCTCACCCACTGGGATATCACCCACGGGCACACAGGGGGCCCTTCAAGGGGCCCTCTATGTGCCTCCCTGCACTGATGTATAGAGCTGAGGGGAGACCCTTTGGCCCCGGGCAATGCCATCTCCCCTTCAGGTCTCTCCGTTATCTGGCTTTGCTTTCTGGTTTCATCGTACGATGGTGCCAGTCTCCCCTCTCTGCGTAAATCTGGGTCCTCAGGTTGTCTCATCTGAACGCTCCAACCAAGGGTGAAATCAAAGTCTTATGGATTCCTGGAGTCTTTGTTCTCCAGGGATCTTAAGCAAGCACCAGGAAGAACTTCCCCCAGGAGATGCTTTCACAGCACAATTGCTTATCTTTAGATGGGGAGTTCTGACCTAGCCTTGTGAATGCCAGGGGACCTCAGGCCTTCTTTTGCCCATATGGAAAGCCCATGTCTTCTTTTGAGGTAAAGGTGAAGAATCAGTTGGTTACACACACACACACACACACACACACACACACACACACACACACACACACACACTATACTATGTAACAAAGGCTGTGATAAAGAATATCACGCAATTACTTTTTTGGTACTTGATTGCGAATCTCCTAAGAACTCATAGACTTGTGGATTTCTTTCTATTTCTGGGAAGATTCTAGAAAGATAGTTAAGCATTAGACTGTGAGTACTTGGAAGAGAATGGGAAATAAAAAGATATTAAATTGGAATATCTAAAAAGTTAAAAGAAAAAAGTTCTGATCATAGGAAGCCCAATATACGTTTACCAAGAATAAATGGTACCAAATTTATCTCATTTTCTTTTTTTATACAATCAACTGGCTGGTAGGCTAGAGATTTACTATAGACATAGATATGAAGAATTTTAGGTGAAGTGTGATGCTTTCCACAAGACGCATAAAGAAGCCTCCCGTGATAACTGTCATAGTTGTCAGTGCTGGTTCGCCTCCTCTCAACCACGTGTCAGGATTGCATTGTTGTGCTCTCTTTGAAGTTGGATATCATCACGTCAACTCCTTTGGCCAATGAAATGTGAGTGGAAGGACACCCCATGACAAATGAGCCAGTGTACCAGTGACGTCTTGGACAAACATGGCTGATGTCGACGGAAACTCAGTCTGGACAGCCATCACCAGCCCCTCTGAAGTTCAGGCTAAAGAGAGAAGGACCCTTTGAGGTAAATAACGGCAATGACTTTGGAAGCAAAGAGGTGTCCGAAAGAATATGGTGCTTAAAGCAACAAGGGACAGCCTTCTAGATAAGACCTGGGACCCAAGCATAGGCACATCTGAGTCAAGGCCGTCAGGAGGCAGGACTCTTGCATCTGGTGGCTGATGGCTGGCTCCATGACCTTGGTCACTCCTCTGGGCCTCTCGTGCCCTCCCGTACATGACGGGGACTTCGTAAGTTGAGCATAATTTAGAGAGGAAAACTACCAATAGGTTTTCTATTTCTGTGAATATCGAAAGTCACCAATATATTAGAAAATATATTGGTTGTCCTCTCCCTTGAACCTCAGCGGCTGCTCGGAACGGTACAAGAACAAGAGTGAGCCCTCCCAGCACCCTCCTTATGAGAGACAGCTGACTGGGGGCCAAGGAGAGTCCTGGGGAGGCAGAATTAAGACCCCCAACTGCTTCCCTTCTGAATTATCACTGTTATTAGGACCTCCCTCGTGGATTGGGAGAGGCCCTACTCAGGCCTATTCAGGATATCATCGTCCTGAAAGGGAGGGAGGGCAACATGGCCTAGAGAATTATGGGAAAGGACTGCTCTGGCTGAACACGTGGGCGAGTCTTGTAACCCGCTAGACACTGGGGCACAGCCAACCTCTGCTGAGGCTGAGTGCAGGAGGGTGAACTTGGAAGTCCCAGGCAGGAGACTCTTGGGATTCAGCCCAGCAAGGGCATCACTGTAGCAGGAACAAAGCTGCGTTGTATGGGGCAGAACTAGTTTTCAACCAAGACACATCATGGTGGCAACAGAAGCAGCAAGAGTAGTCCTGAACCCTGTCCTCTTCTCTAGGCCTGGTGGCTGGAAGCAAGACTGGGCCCTTTGGATTGAGTCAGCTCCTAGGAGTTCTTAGACAATGATGGTGGGGTAGGGAGGGGACAAAGTGAGAGGAAAGCCTCAAAAAAGAGATGCCACACCTCCTGCTAAGATAGGCAAGTAGGTGCTCCAGCAACTGATGGGGAAAACCAAACAAACACTTTGCCTCAAGTTTGCAAAGTGAGTCGTAGCTATTTATTTCCTAAGACCAGCCCACATTTAATCTGAGGGGTTGAGTGAGATAATAGTGAAGAAAGTGTATTGGAAAAGTAAGAAGGGTTACACAGACATGGGGGTGACAAAGACCACCATCTGTCCTCCTTTCCTTCCTTATATTAATAGACTTAGTCCTGAGATTTAGCTAGGCTTGTGGCCGCCCAATTAAAGACTTCATTTCCTGGCCTCCCTTGCAGCCAAATGTGGCCATGGGACTAAGTCTGAGTCAATGGGATATGAGCAAAAGTGATGTGTGCAATTTCCAGACCAATTATTACCAGTAGACTGTATTCTCCACCCTTCTTCTGTCTTGTGGGTTGGAGTACAGACACAGTGGTAGTGAGTGAGCAGTTTTGAGAATGTGGACAACCTCATTAAAACACATGACCCTGGATGGGCTCCGTGGCTCAGCCTGTCATCCCAGCACTTTGGGAGGCCGAGGTGAGAGGATTGCCTGAGCCCGCGGGTTCAAGGCCAGCCTGGGCAACTTGGCGAGACCTTGTCTCTACAATAAATCAAAAATTAGCCAGGCATGGTAGCAAGCACCTGTAGTTCTGGCCACTGGGAAGGCTGAGACGGAAGGATCGCCTGAGCCCAGCAGGTCAAGGCTGCGGTGGCTGGGAGCATGCCACCATCTTCCAGCCTAGGTGACAGAGTGAGACTCCAACTAAAAACAAAAACAAAAACAAAAGAAACACATGACCCACATGCCTTGTGCTGCAGCCTACTTCCGACCAATTTCATAGGCAAGACACAGACTTCTGTCTTGTTTGAGCCATTGCATTCACTGTATTTGAGGTATCTTTGTCACCCCACTTGTGTCTTCACTAATGCAAGGGGTTATGAATCTACTGCTGAGAATATTATTCAGCTTCCTGCTTCTGAAGGTTGATGGGGGAGCAATTCGAAGTTCTGAGTCTATTGGTATTTTTTTTCCATTTGTTCAGTCAGTTCATTGATGCTTACTTAGTGCTTCCCAGGTGCCAGGTGTCATGCAACGGGCTGGCGATGCAATGGTGAACAAAACAGACGTGAGTTCTGCTCTCAGGGAGCTTTCCGTGTAGTGAGGAGGCCAGCATGGAAGAAAGAATCCCACAAATAAAAATCGAATTACAGATTGTGTGATATGTGGTTGAGTTAAAAGTGGAGGACATCATGAAAGTATATAGGGGGTTAAAGCCACACTGAGATACCATCTAACTCCAGTCAGCATGGCCATCATCAATAATTCAAAAATCAACCGATGCTGGAGAGGTTGTGGGGAAAAGGGAGCACTTCTATACTGTTGGTGGAGTGTAAACTAGCACAGCTTCTGTACTAGGAAAACAGTGTGGGAACTCTTAAAAGATCTAAAAATCGACCTTCCATATGACCTCGCAATCCCTCTGCTGGGAACACACCCGAAGGAACTCAAATCACTCTATGAAAAAGAAACCTGCACACACATGTTTACTGCAGCCCTATTCACGACAGCAAAAACATGGAACCAACCGAGCTGCCCATTGAAAGAGGATTGGGTAAAAAAATGGTACGTATACATGATGGAATATTATGCAGCCACAAAAGACAAAATCATGAACTTCGCAGCAACTTGGATGGATTTGCAGTCTATAATACTGAGTGATCTACCTCAGAAACAAAGAACTGAGTACCACATGTTCTCACTCATAAGCGGACCTTGAACAATTATCATAATACTATAAGAAAGGGACTGGCAGTAGGGGGAAACTGCCGGGAGAGAAGGGAGCACACCTCAACAACAAGAGTACCTACATAATGACCATGTGTATACCTCACCCTGAATTGTACCCCACATCTTTAAAATTAAAAAATTTTTTAAAAGTATATAGGGAGTCTTCATTTAGTTTGGAGAACCCTAGAAGAGAGATTTGTAAGTTAAGACCTGAAGAATGAGTAGGAATTAACTAGACAAAGGGTTGGGGGCAAGTGTTCCAGCAGCTGGAACGGTTTACTTCTTTCCAGAAGTAAGAAAGAAGTTGGTATTTTAGGCACAGGAAGATTTATGTGGCCAAAGGAAGGAAAATGATGAGAATAATGGCTTGGATCAGGCCCGAGGGAGAGAGACAGAGAGGCCAGATCATGCAAGGCCTTAGAGGTCATACATGGGAGGAAGGATTCTAAGATGACCACCAAGATTTCACTACCCTATGTACATACCCAGTATAATTCCTTCTCCTTGAGTGTGGGTGGGATTTGCAAACATAATGGGATATCATTCCTATGAGAGGGTTACATTGTGTGGCGGTAGAAGGATTTTGAAGGTGTGACTCAGGGTCCGAGTCAACTGATTCTAAGGTGGTCAAAAGGGAGATTGTCTTCTTGGGTGGTTGGGTTACATGAGCCCTTTAACGGAAGAACTCATACAGATCCTGAGGAGACCTCCTAAGAGAGGTATCTAATGTAGTTAAAATCATGAAGACAGACGGTAGCATCATGGCTGCCAGGGCCTGGGGAAAGGGGGACGGAGAGTTATTGTTCAATGGGACCAGAGTTCCTGTTTGGAAAGATGAAGAGAGTTCTGGTGATGGTGGCATGACAATGTGAAAACACTTAATGCCACCGAACTGTGCGCTGAAAACCGGGGTAAGAGGATCAATTTTGTGTTATGTGTATTTTGCCACAATTCATTTTTAAAAAGAGGGTCTAGGTGTTAGAGACAGAAGAAACAGCAGAGATGTTCTCTTCTTGGCCCCGAGGGAGCAAACTGCCACATTGTGGAGAGGACCATGTTTCGGGAACATCAGACAGCCTTTAGGGGCTGAGGATCAGCCCTACGGCTGCAACGGACCTGCCAAAAGTGATTGCACCTCAGGTGAGATCATGCCCCAGTTAACAACTTGATTGCAGCCTTGTGAGATTCTGAGCAGAAGACCCAGATTAGCTACGCCTAGACTCTTGGCCTGCAAAACTGTAAGTTTTTACGTGTGTGTTTTTAAGTTGCTAAGTGTGTGGTAATGTGCTATGCAGCCATAAGAAACTAATACACCATGCCATAGATTTAAGGTCTTCTAAATACTTAGGAATCAATTTAACCAAGAAAGTGAAAGATCTCTATAGTAAAAAAAAAGCAACAAAAACTATAAAATATTGATAAAAGAAATTGAGAAACACACAAATAAATGAAAAGATATCACATGTTTGTGGGTTGGAAGAATTAAAATTGTTAAAATGTCCAAACTACGCAAAGCAATCTACAGATTCATCACAATTCCTATCAAAATACCAGTGACAGAAATACAAAAAAAATCTTAAAATTTGTATGAAATCACAAAAGACTCTGAATAGCCCAAGAAATCTTGAGAAAAAAAAAATGTAGGCATTAGACTATCTGACTTGAAAATATACTGCAAAGGTATAAAAACCAAAACAACATAGTACTGGCATAAAAACAGACACATGGACCAATAGGACAGAATGGAGAGGCCAGAAATAAATCCATGCATTCACAGTCAACTGATTTTTGACACACAATGGGAAAAGGACAGTCTCTTCAATAAATGGTTCTGGGGAAACTGGATACCTGTATGCAGAAGAATGAAATTAGACCCTTATCTCCCTATATATGCAAAAAAGCCAACTCAAAATGGGATACAGTTTTAAATGTAACACCCAAAACTATGAAACTACCAGAAGAAAACATAGGGCATAACGCCGTGACATTGGTCTGAGCAATGACTTTTTGGATATGACCCCCAAAGCACAGGCAATCAAAGCATAAATAGGCAAATGAGATTATATCAAACGAAGGAGTTTCTGCACAGCAAAGAAAACGATCAACAGAGTGAAGAGTCAACCTACAAAATGAGAGAAAATATTTGCAAACTATATGCCTGATAAGGAGTTAATATCCAAAATACGTAAGGAGCTCAAACAACTTAGTAACAAGAAAACTCAATTAAAAAAAGATTTTAAAATGGGCAAAAGAACTGAATAGGAGTTTCTCAAGAGAAGACATACAAATGGCCAAGAGATATATGAAAAAAATGCTTAGCATGACTAATCATCAGGACATGCAAATTGAAACCACAATGAGATATTGCCTCATACCTGTTAAAGTGACTACTACCAAAAAGACAAAAGATAACAAGTATGGGTAAGGATGTAGGTAAAAAGGGAACGCCAGTCATTGTGGAAAACAGTGTGGAGGATCCTCAAAAAATTAAACTACCAGATGATCCAGTAATCTCAGTTCTGAGTATACATCCAAAGACATGAAATCAGTATGTTGAAGAGACGTCTGCACTCCCATGTTCACTGCAGTGCTATTCACAACAGCCCAAGGTATGAAATTAACCCAACTGCCCAGCCACGATGAACGGATAAAGAAAATATGGTTTATATACTCAAGGAAATACTATTCAACCACAAGAAAGACTGAAATCCTGTCATTTATGACACCACGGATGAATCTGGAGGACGTTACGCTAAGTGAAATAAGCCAGGCACAGAAAGACAAATACCAGATGCTGTCACTTATATGTGACACTATAAAAGTTGATCTCATAGGAGTAGAGTCCAATGGTGGCTACCAAGGACTGGGGCAACTGGGGGTGGAGGGGCTGAGGAGATGTTGGCCAAACGATATAAAATCTCAGTTAGGAAGAATAAATTAAAGAGATCTATTGTACAACACGGTGACGAGAGTTAACAATATATTGTGTTCTTGAAAGATGCTAAGAGAGGGAAGGTAGCACATTCTTTACAAAATAAGAATAATAGCTAGGTGAGGTAAGGCATGTGTTAATTAACTATATTTAATATTCCACGATGTATATATACTTCCACATATCTTTTGTACACAGTCATTACATGCAGTTTAACCTGTCAATATTTTAAAAATAATTTTTAAGCCGTGATCTGAAGTCTAAAAATAATAATAATTTTTAAAAAGAAAAAACAGGCTTTTCTATTTTTAAAAAACTTCTCCTGTGTCCAAGGAGAATCCATGAAACGTGTTAAGAATAGAGACTGCCAGAATCATATTTACGCTTACAAAGATCACGTTGGCCACTTCAGGGAGGGTAAGCAGGGAAGGAGGAAGCCCCGTTGCAAGGGGAGTGCACTGGCAGAGGCAAACGGTGAGAGTAGCTGGGACTCCACTGGTGGTGGAGAGCAGAGAGAAATGGACGGATTCAAAATCGGGGCGGGGGGGGATGTGGGTGGCAGTTGGAAGGGGAGAGGTGAGTCAAGGAAGGGCCGATGGTGTCTGCCAAGCTTTGGGCATGAGCAGCCGTGATGGGGGACCCTGAAAACAGAAACTTATGGATCGGAAATGTTCCTCTGAACTCCTTCCTGAGAAGTCCCTGTGTTAGTTAGGAATGCATTTGGCAACAAGTAATAGAACACTTATATGACTGAGCTTAGTGATAAAGATGTTTAATTATATCACATAACAAAGACCTGGAAATAGGAGCTCCAGGGTCGATTCAATGGTTTGTGGAAACAGACAATTATGACCCACATAGTCTTTTTTTTTAACTTTTAATTTTTTTTTTTTTGAGTTGGAGTTTCACTCTGTCGCCCAGACTGGCAAACGGTGAGAGGGCAGTGGCACGCTCCTGGCTACCGCAGCCTCGACCTGCTGGGCTCTGGCTATCCTTCCGCCTCAGCCTTCCAAGTAGCCGGAACTACAGGCACGCGCTACCACACCCGGCTAATTTTTTGATTTATTGTAGAGATGAGGTCTCGCCAAGTTGCCCAGGCGGGTCTCGAACCTGCAGGCTCAGGCAATCCACTTGCCTCGGCCTCCCAAAGTGCTGGGATTACAGGCTGAGCCACTGAGCCCAGCCAAATTTTAAGTTTTTTATTTTAAAGATGTGGGGTACAATTCAAGGTTAGGTCTACAAATGTTCATTATGCAGGTACCCTTGTTGATGAGGTGTGCCCCCCTCCCCCAGCAGATTCCCACTACTTCCAATCCTTTTCTTACAATATTACAATAATTGTTCAAGGTCCGCTTATGAGTGAGAACATGTGATACTCAGTTCTTTGTTTCTGTGATAGATCACTCAGTATTATAGACTCTAAGTCCATCCAGGTTGCTATGAAGTTCATGATTTTGTCCTTCTTTATGGCTGCCTAATACTCCATCATGTATATGTACCACATTTTTTTGTATCAAGTCCTCTTTTGATGGGCAGCATGGTTGGTTCCATGTTCTTGCTACTGTGAACAATTCTGTGGTAAACGTGTGTGCAGGTATCTTTTTCACAGAGTGATTTGAGTTCCTCCGGATACATTCTCAGCAGGAGGACTGTGGAATTGTATGGAAGGTAGAGTTTTAGATCTTTTAGGAATCGCCACACTGTTTTCCACAGAGGTTGTACTAGTTTACACTCCCACCAACAGTGTAGAAGTGTTCCCTTTTCGCTGCATCCTCTCCAGCATCTGTTGTTTTTTGAGTTATTGACGATAGCCATCCTGACTGGAGTTAGGTTTAATTTGCATTTCTTTGATGACTAGTGAGGCTGAGCATTTTTTCCTGTATCTGTTGGCTGCTTGTATGTCTTCTTTTGAGAAGTGTCCATTCATATCTTTTGCCCACTTTGTAATGGGGCTGTCTGTTTTTTTTCTTTTCGGCACATTTGGGTTCCTTGTAGATCCTAGATAAGCCACATATTCTTTAACTAAGCCTTGGCTAGAAGAGTTTCATCCAAGTTCAAAGCTGCAAGTCTGAACCTACAGTTAGAGAAGAACCTTGAGAGAATGGGCGTCTATTGACATAGGTGGGCTAGGAAGACAAGTCTTGACCAGCCATTGCTAGATTTAAAAAAGTAGCAAATATTTCCATACTGTTATCATATAACATAAGTTAAAACTTTATGCCTTTTTCCTATTTTTATCATACAATTCCGTTTCTAAGCCCATTAACCAAGAAAGGCAAAGAATTTTCCAGAAATAGTGAAAGCTCTACATTCTAATAGTAATAGTTCTAAGGATCATTGACTGATGCTCTTGGGACCAGAACATATCTACTGAAAGTGACATCTGCCAGGGTGTGTGTTGCAGAAAACTTTGTTCACGTAAAGTCGTAGCTTGCATTTGACACAGGCATTGGGACTCACCCACCAATTGAGGTGATAACTAACCTCCCTTGATTTAACTGATCTCACTCTCACCTCCTCAACGTATGGAAGAGGATTATGCAGGTTTTTTGAATCGAGGAGCATGGTAAAAGCCAGAGTCTTCCTTGTAAAGTGTAAAATGCGATGACAGCATATCAACTTTAAAATGCAATGCAGTCTCAAAATGAGTCGCCACGGCTCTGCCAAGCCAGGGCCCTAGGTCAGCCCCGGCGACCTCCAGGCGTCCCATAGTTGCCCCAAACCCACACCCTCACAGGACAGAGCACAGGGGCAGGCGACAGAAGAGGATGGCCCTCTCCGACAGATGTAAAAAGATGCTTTTCCCGGAAGCTATTTCTGGGAAATTTCTGGTCTGGCCAGTTAAGAGCCAAGTGGCTGGAGTGAGATGATTGACTTCGGCCCATCGTGGCATATCACAGCCTGCTGGAAACTGTGGCCCCATTAGCAAGGGAGGCAAGGCCGGGCAGCCGGCTGTCAAGTAAGTGGTAAGATTTCAGAGAGCTGTCTTTGCTGCCACTCCCAGCCCCTCTTCTGGGAGCCCACTATGGAATACAAACGATATTGGATTTTTTTTTTTTTTTTTGAGTTGGAGTCTCACCCTGTCGCCCAGACTAGAGGGCAGTGGTACGCTCCTGGCCACCACAGCCTCGACCCGCTGGGCTCTGGAGATCCTTCCGCCTCAGCCTCCCAAGTAGCCAGAACTACAGGCGCATGCCACCATGCCCGGCTAATCTTTGATTTATTGTAGAGACGAGGTCTTGCCAAGTTGCCCGGGTGGGTCCTGAACCTGATGGGCTCAGGCAATCCACTCGCCTCGGTCTCCCAAAGGGCTGGATTTTAAGAAACCTCAATTTTTACAACACAGTGAGCACTGAACAGCTGTTTGGAGGAGAGGGGAGCAGACAGTGAGTCACCCAGGTTCCTACTCACAGGATCGAGGCTTGTCAAAGGGCAGGACTTGAGCATGGACAGACCCGGCTGCCTCCCAGTGCCTCTCTGATGGCATCAACCACTCAGCAGGGTGGCTGCTCCCCCCCCAGAGCACGGGTGTCACAGTGCCCTTCTTGGCTGGGAAAGTGTGACCTCCAAGTTGACACCGGAGAAGTGGTAAGGCCAGTGACCCGTGGGTGGGTCTCTTGAGAAGGCCTGGGAAGGGTCTGGGAAGTGATCACAGGCTTGTCCCAGCCATCCTTCATCCTTGGGGAACCCCCTGAAGGCCAGGCCCCATCAAGTGCTGTGCTCTGAGCAGAGCTGGGCTCTCTTCCCTTCTCTCCCGGCAGTGACTGAGACACTGTCTGTGAGTGAGGAGATGGGACCCCCGTGTGAACCAGTTGCAGGGAGCCCCTGCTCCCTTCTCAAGGCTTAGAGCCACAGAGAGCAGGCTTCCGGGGCAGTCTGTCCACCGTCCAGTCCAGCATCGACAATCTCCTCCCGCTTGGGTCTCCACACCTCCTGTCCCCTGTGTTCCCACCCTCCACTCCAGGCAAAGACGAGGATGCACTGAACACACCCACACATCCCCGTGCGCCTGTCGCCTGCCCTCCCACATTGACAGCCTGTATGGATCCCCCAGCCAAATGAGGTCGCCTGCCTCTGGCCCTCCCAACACGTGGTCAGCCCGTGGTCCTGCGGCTGACACTGGCATACAGGAGCTATCCCACAGGGCCAGCCAGGGCGTTGGCTGGGAATGAGCACCCAGTGAAGAGAGGCCACCACTAGACCTTCAAGATGACTTGGCACATTCTAGGCCCTCAAGTTGCTTTCAATGACTGAATCAAAAGGTAAGTAACGGTTTCAAAGCACCATTTCAGAGCAGAAGCAAGGGCTGGAGTGGGATGCCCACCGGCAGCAGTCCCCAGGGGTTCAGCCATGTGGTGCACTGACCGCTGGAGGAAGGAGCGTGGCTGAACGTGGGGTCCGGGGGAAAGTCCCCAACAGACACTCAGACGCACACTCACAATCACACAAACTGCATTCTGAAAGCTGAGACGTCGTTCTTTTTCAGTTTTTTATTGTGGCCAAATACGTACAACATGAAAATGACCATCCTGGCCATGGATAAGTGTGCAGGTCAATGGCGTTGCGTACATTCACATGGTTGTGTGACCCTCGCTACCATCCACTTCCATGACCTCTTCCTCTGAAAGTGTGTCCTGAAACTGTGCCCATTAGACACAAACTCCCCATCGTCCCTCTTCCCGACACTGTTAGACTTTCCTTCTCTGTGAGTCTAACTACTCCACGTCCCGGAGTCTTGAACTCATTGCTCCCTTCCCCCCCTGCCCCAGTACCCCTTCCCGGTCACATACAGCCTTTCTTTCTCTCGATTTGCCTGTATCACGGCAGTGGTTAATATGGGGCCCCCGTCTCCAGACAGAAGGCAAATCAGTCCTTCCTCTGCGCTGGCAGGATTGGAGGTCACGGAGTCTATTTGTTTCTCATTCAAAGTGATGGCATCCCGAGGATGTGGGTGGCAGAGCTGGGGTGAGTGGGTTCAGGTGTGGTGGAGTCAGCAGGAAGGGTGAAGGCTTTGGTTGCTCTTGGGGCAGGTGCACAAGAGCAGCCCCCGGGGTCAGGACAGATCCTGGTCCAGGCATCTGTGCAAAGTCTCAAAGACATATGCAGCATCTCTAGCACAAGCAGAGGAAAGAGAAGGGCGAACGCTTTGCAAGAGTCTTGCAACCTTCTCTAATCATCCATCCCTCATAGCCTGCTGTGACGCTTCCATGAGATTATGGATGGGACAGGTGCTTTGAAACCATTACTTACCTGTTGATTCAGTCATTGAAAGCAGCTCGAGGGCCTAGAATGTGCCAGGTCGTCTTGAGGGCCTAGTGTGTACATCATGCTGGGGCCTATAGAGGCCGGGATGGACAAGTAAAGCAGGACAAGGAAATGGTGCAGGAGCTGCCACAGTCTCTCATTTCTAAGCCCGAGGCAGACATCACCAATCAAGCATAATTCTCTCGATCCAGGGACCGAGGTAGGACCTCCGAATTCTTCTCGACACAGTTCTTTAGGCTGCCACCTCTAATTGAGCATGATAGACTGAATGTCTGTGTTCCCCTCAATTCATAGACTGAAGCCCTATCGCCCAGCTGGGACCGTATTTGGAGGAGGGCCTCTAAGGAAGTAATTAAGGTTCAATAAAGTCATAAAGCTGGGAACCTGATCCGATAGGATTCATGTCCTTATAAGAAGAGACACCGGAGACCACTCCCCTCTCCCTCTCTCTCATTCCTCTTCTCCCCTCCCTCTCCCTCCCCCTACTCCTCCCTCTTACTCCCTTTCTGTCAGAGGGGATGTGATGTGGGAGCAGGCCTTGAGTAAAAGCCCAAGCGAAGGCAAGCTCTCGCTTCATGGCCCCAAGCTCGTAGGCAAGGTCTCGCTGGGAAAATCTGCATCCTAGCCAAAGGCAGGCTGTGAGGGATGCAGCCTGCTACACGAGATGGTGTCTCACCCTTTCATGCCCACAAATCCGGGTGCTAACATAGCATAAAGAAAGAAAGCCTTAGCCACAACAAGATAACTGCGAAACAGCTCGTCCTTAGGTAGCCACAACTTCAGTGATGGCTCCCTCACAGACCTTGAAGCCCTTCCAACTTCCCTTGTGCTTGATTATAAAACAAACATGCTGAGCTAGTTCGGGCCACCTCTCCTCCGTGAGAGGAAAGCGTCCCACCTGGCCCCAGCTTTTCTTTATGTCTTTGTGCCTGTGTCTTTCTTAATCTCTTGCCCCTCCCTAGGGACCCTCATGGCAGCCTCGTGGTTCCTCCCCCTTCCCTCTCCCTCCCTCTCTCTCTCTCTCCCTCTGCTTGCACTGAGGAAAGACCAGGTGAGCACAGAGCAAGAT
Source organism: Cephalopachus bancanus (assembly GCA_027257055.1). Classification (NCBI taxonomy): domain Eukaryota; kingdom Metazoa; phylum Chordata; class Mammalia; order Primates; family Tarsiidae; genus Cephalopachus; species Cephalopachus bancanus. The sequence continues at coordinate 417,536 of JAPVLO010000490.1, read as the reverse complement.
GGCAGCTGCCCACAAGCCAAGGAAAGAGGCCGCAGAAGCAAACCTACATTGCAGGCACGTTGCTCTGACTTCCAGGCTCCAGAACTGTGAGCAATAAATGTCTGCTGTTTAAGCCACCCAGTCTGCGGTATTTTGTTACAGCAACCCAAGCAGGCCAAGACACCGAGTAGGGCAAAGGCATGGGAATATGTAATGGCACAGCGAGTACCAGACACAGGGAGCAGTGTGATGTGTCTGGAGCCCATGGTATTTAGAGAGGGGTGGAGATAGAGATGGGATTGAAGAGGGAGGCAGCTTCTATACCACAGGAGGTCACAAAGGCCATGCCAGGGTCTTGGGACTTCCCTTAAAAGCTTTGAGGAAAGATCTTCAGATTTGCATTTGGAAAGAGATACCTGAATGCAGGCTTGATTGGGGGGCAGGAGGAGGAGGAGACATGAGTGGAGTATGGATGGAGAGGTAAGAGGTCCAGAGATGGCAGTTCCAGGGATCGACCTTGGGCTAGATTTAGCCCACGGGATGTGATGGGCCTGGCTGAAAGAATTTCGGCACCAGTAATGACTCCACACCCGGCCAGGACCAAGAGATTTATTAAAGGGGCTGTTACAGAGAGGACCCGCAACGGAGGAAAAAAGAGAGAGAGAGTTGCAGGGAGTGGGCTGTATTTATTAGCCTGACAGGGGCCGGAAGGGGCCGTGCTATGTTCCTATTGGAGGAGCTGCATGGAGCAGGGTAGGGCCGACGGCGTGTTATAGTCCCATTGGACGCACAACAAAGCTGGCTACGGATTCGAGGCTTGCAGGTTTGAATTTCGCATGTGAGGAATTGTGCACACAGAAACTGGGATCTAGGACCTTTGTTGTCTGGTGTGTCCTCACCATGCTCGGCGCCATTTCAGGAGCCGCCCCTCTGGTCGCTTCCTGCACCCTTCACTGGCAACCAGTCAGCTGTAGATGAAGAAGAGGTGAGTGACTCTCCAGTTTCTGACCTGGATGATGGGTCGGATGAACGGTCCTTCCCTTAACAGGGAAGTGACCTCCCATTGGGAGACCAACTTCTCAGGCTGGGCAGGCCCTGGGTTCCAAGCAGAAGTCCCCAAATCTCATTCCTGCTACATTCAACAGGTCTACACTGATCACAGGCCAGCCTAGATTCAATGCAGGTGGAAACTATCAGAGAGCGTGAATACAGGGAAGTGTGAGTCACCGGGACCACTTCTTAACCCTCCGCCACCACATTCCAGTTCCAGACAGGAAGAAAGCGGAAGGGGAAAGCCAGAAGCCAGAATAGCTGCAGCTGGGCCCATCCCCTCGAACAAGCTTTCCTTGAAGCCCCATTCCGTGACTTCCTCTGGTCCGAAGAAGGAAATGGGTCCCACGGATGACCCCTGGTTGCAAGGGAGTCTGGGAAACTAAATATTTTAACCCAGGCACACCGCTTCATCAATTCAATCTGAATTCTCAGTAAAGAAGAAGAAGAGAATGGATCCCAAGCAGGCAACTAGTAGACCCTGCTGTAGAGGCCATGAAGGGGTGGGACAGAAATCACCAGCCCTGAGCACTTTTGTGAAAGAGAACCACACTCAGTACTTGACCCATGACCCCTCGTGAGAAACGAGAGAGACTGGTCCACTAGGTCTGGGTGGGGCCCAAGAACGTGTATCTCTAACGTGCTCCTAGGGCCTCCTGCTGCAGGAAGTCCACACCTTGAGCTGACCTGAGCTGGGTCCTATCGAGGTAACAAGCAACCCCCAAATCTCAGAGGCGTAGATGACTGAGGTTTGTTTCTTACTACATGTGTACTGAGCATTGGCTGGGGCTTTACTCCTGGGACCAGGCAGCTGGAGTTTCTAGCTTCTGGAGCAATGCTGGTGACTAGGCCAGAGAGCAAAGCATCAAATATCTCCTGAAAGGCATTCAAGCTGGAAGGTCATGCCCCAAATTGGGCAGGGAGGGGAAGCCAGTATTGGTGAGCGATACCGCGGACGATGACAGCTTCACAAAAGAGGTGTTACTTAAGCACGGTGGACTTTGAAGGGTGAACAGGAGCTTAGCCTGTAAAGAAGAGAGGAGAACATTCTAGGCTGAGGCAACGCCATAAATAACTGCCAGTGACAGCACCTGTTGTATACCAGAAGCTCTCAGATCGCTTCCTACTTGGCTCTCACAAGAGCCCCGAGACAGCATTAGTCCGTTTTAGAAGAGGAGACTGAGGGTCTGAGATCAACTGACCGCTTGCTAAAGGCCACAGAGACAGAAAGTAGGGCTCGGGAAATCAAACCCAGTGTCCCAGGCTTTCTCTTCCTTGCCATAACGGAGCCATGAGGTTGGTGGCCACGTAGGGTGTCGGCAGGATGGTGTGTAGGCGGCTCTTTCCCTGGAAACGATCCCAACGTCCAGGGTTTTGGGGATGGCTGGGGAATCGTGACTAGATTGCAATGTTGTTTTGGTGGTGAAATGCACATAACGTAAATGTTACCAGTTTAATCATTTGTAAGCGTGCATTTCAGGGGAATGAAGGACATTTCCACTTCACTGTTGTGCAACCATCACCACTCTCTCTAGAACTTTTTCATCTTAAAAAAATTGAAACTCTGCACACATGAAACACTAAGTCCCCATTCTCTTCTTCCCCGGCTGCTGGCGGCTACCCCTCTATTTTGTCTCTATGAATCTGACTGTTCCAGGCATCTCACATCAATGCACTCATATGTTATTGTGTCTGGCTTTGTCACTTAACATAATGTCTACAAGATTCATCCATGTTGTAGCCTGTGTCAGAATTTCATTCCTTTTTATAGTCGAATAATAAAATCCATTTGTATGGGGGTGGGCGGGGGTGCTGTAGGCTGAAAAGAGATCATTGGGGTTTTATTATAACAGTCATTCAGAAAAGTCTCAAAAACTTGAATTCTTTTGTAGCTGAATTGGGCTAAACATACAAGCCGCTTGGATTCCCAAGTGTACATGTTTCCTATTCGCCCTCCCGTCCCCCAGCATGGCCTTGCCCGACTAACCAGTCTTGTCTAGTAGCCATTGCTGGGGCTGAAGAAGAAACGGCCGACCAGCCAGACCACTTAATGATCAGGAAAGTGGACCAAGGCCGAAAGGAATGTGCCCGAAAGGTTGGAGTGGGCGTTGCCCACCTCCTCTCCAGTCTGACATCAGACTGTTATGGGCCAGGACTCTGGGAATAGGAGATTGTTACAATTATGTTTTAAAACTATTTAAAGTTATCGTCTTAAACGTTACGACTTTTCCTTCCTTCTAGATACTGCAATTGTCTGCCCCTTCCTCTAAAAAACATTGTAAAAGAACATGTGATCCAAAATGTTATCTGAAAATGTCAGCATGACCAGGAGACTTTGTGTCACAGATCAAAAATGTTTCATGTAAATAAATCTTGAGTCATGCTAAAAACTGCGTGTAGACTTCAAACTCAGGGTGGGTGAAGGGCTGTGGATTGTGGGCACAAATCCTGGGTGAGTTTGTGTTGCTCTGAGTAGGTTTTTTGGCAGTGATGCCGACCCGTGTCTTTATAGCTTGGTCATAGAAATTAAACACTCCCTTTTCTCCCAGTCTCTGCCTCTCGTCTTGGCCGCGAGGGATAGTCGCCGATTTATCAGATTGGGCCATAATAAGGGACCCCCCCCAAAAAAACCTCGGAGTTTATTCATTAGAAATTGTGTATTTATTCTTACATGTTTAAGCTTCGGTCACCTTCAAGGTACTCTCCATTTGATGCGGTACACCTACCAAGATGCTTTTTCCACCACTCTAAAAAGTTGATTGCATCTGCCATTTTTTGTTTCACCTCGTCCACACTGGCAAAACATTTCCCTTTGAGGACTTTTTGTTTGTTTGTTTGTTTGTTTGGGTTTTTTTGAGTTTGAGTCTCACTCTGTCACCCAGACAGGAGTGCAATGGCCGCTCCCAGTCACTGCAGCCTCGACCTGTTGGGCTCCAGCTATCCTTCCGGGAGCCTCAGCCTTCCAAGTAGCTGGAACTACAGGCGTGCGCTACCACGCTCAGCTAATTTTTGATTTATTGTAGAGATGAGGTCTCGTCAAATTGCCCAGGAGGGTCTCGAACCCGTGGACTCAGGCAATCCATTCACCTCGGCCTCCCAAAGTGCTGGGATTACAGGCTGAGCCACTGAGCCCAGACATGAGAACTTTTTTTTATCCGGGAAACAAACAAAAAAGTCACTCAGAGCAAGATCAGGTGAATAGGGAGGGTGGGGCACAGGGGTCATGCTGTTTTGGGTCACAACTGCTGATATCAGTGCAGTCTGGGCAGGTGTGCTTGTAAATCACCCATCATGAAATTTGCAAATGCATTGAAAGAATCTCAAAAAAAAAATTCACCTAAGCAGAGCACAGCCTCTGACAACACTAGTTGGGTCACTGATGCCGGTGAATCCTAGGACACTTACAAAGCAGGGGAAGCCTGTTCCACAAGGGGCCCGCCCTCCGAAACATAATTCTGGTTTTTCGCCTGGTATGCATATGCCACATTTTGTTTGTCCATTCCTCTGATGATGGACACTTGGGTTATTTCCACCTTTTGGTTGTCGCCAGTGTTGCAGCAAGTGCTGCAGCTCTCTGGGTGCAGGAACCAACAGTGTTGCCACGCTCAGAACAGGCACTGGAGACCCAGTGGAGAGGAGACCGAGTGGAGAATCGGAGTGTTTATTCCAGAAGTCACAGGCGGAGTCGTCTCCTAAAACCTAAGCCCCGATCCTCAATTACGGGCCGTCTTTAAACGTATTCAGCAGACCCCATTGAAGACTCTTGGGTGCAACAGACCTGGGGTCACATAATCAGCCCTGGGCTTTTGGTTTTATGGTTTTAAACCGAGCTGGAACTTTCACAGCAAACATTACAGCAAACCACAGGGTGCAAGCAAAGCATGCTTCCAGGGCCAAAGCTCATTTGAGATCAGGCTCCTGGGGGCTGGCTTCTTGATTAACTCTTTGCTTTCCTGTCTTATCCATAGTGTCGCCATGGAGATGAGTGTGCAAATACGTCATCAAGTCCCTGCTTTGGCTTAATGTTGTATATGTGCCCAGAAGCAGGACTGCCACTCCAGAGGGTGTCTGCACACGGGTCAGAGGTGCTAGTGGGCTTTGTTGGGGCCTGGGAAATTCTGCACACCAGCATGGCCGCAGGATAACAGGCCATGGTAGGGGCAGGGTTGCTTATGTTGCTCCCGACTTCCAGAATGTTCGGCTCTTTCCGTGGTCCCTCTGGGACTTCTGGACATGCTGCCGGAGGCGTGGTCTTATTAGCCCCTCACAATACGTCATTTTCCTTTTTTTTTTTTGAATTGGGGGGGTCTCACTCTGTTGCACAGGCTGGAGAGCAGTGGCATAATCATGTCTTATCACAGCCTCAACCTCCTGGGCTGAGGCAATCCTTCCACCTTGGCCTCCCGAGTAGCTGGGACTACAGGAGCACTCCACCACACTTGGCTAATTTTTAAATTTTGTGCAGAGACGAGATCTTGCTATGTTCCCCACGCTGGTCTCCAACCCCTGGGTTCAAGCGAGCTTCCCACCTCAGCCTCCCCAAGTGCTGGAATTACAGGTGTGAGCTGCTGTACCCAGAGCCCAGTCTCCCTCACCCGGCTCTGGGTCTGCAGGGCCCTCACCCCACCTCAGGTACAGAAGTCCTCTCCGCCTTGCTGTCTGACCACCTCACAGGCACAGACCTTGTCCTCAAAGCATTGGAACATTCCCAAGAGAAAACAGCCACTAACACCGGAGTCTTCCTCCTCTTTATTTATGAAGCAGAGGTGCTGATGTTTGCCCACCTGTCTCCCAGATTGCTGGGAGTTTTGTTGAACTCATGAAGGTGAGGCTGCAGAGACGCTGGTGACACTGGTTTTGCACCACTGCATGTGGTCCTCTTGTGGGTCAAACTGAGGCGCTCACCTGAGCTGCCCTTTGCAACGACTGAGGGTCACTGGGGCTATTTCCACAAGTCCAGGAGAGTTCTGGGGCTGAATCAGCTAAAAAGTGGACAGGCCAGTGGTAAGACGGCTCCCTCCTGAAGGTTCTAAGGCAGTGGTCCTCGAACTGGAGCATGAGTGAGACTGGTCCAGAGCTGTTCAAATATAGATAGCAGCCGGGCTCGGTGGCTCATCCTGTAATCCCGCACCTTGGGAGGCTGAGGTGAGTGGATTGCCTGAGCCCGCGGGTTTGAGACCTGCCTGGGCGACTTGGTGAGACCTCATCTCTACAATAAATCAAAAAATTAGCCGCGTGTGGTAGCGTGCGCCTGTAGTTCCAGCTACTTGGAAGGCCAAGGTGGAAGGATCGCCGGAGCCCAGTAGGTCGAGGCTGCGGTGGCCAGGAGCGGCCACTGCACTCCAGTCTGGGCGACAGAGTGAGACTCCAACTCAAAAAACAAAAAACAAATGTAGATAGCAGGTTCCAGTCCTGTAGCTGTTGACTCAGGAGACCCGGGGGTCGGAAGGAGGGACTGAGAATTTGCCTTCTAGTAAGTTCTTCAGTGCTGAGGCTACCACACTTTGAGAACCACTAGTGCGAAAAGTGGAAGAGAAAAAGGTGTTCATTTTGAGGATCACAGACACATAAATTCCCTCCCTTTCTTGTTTCTTTCCCTCCTTCTTTGCCCAACACTTTATTGAGCATTTTAAAACTGGGACTACAGAAAAAAAAAAAGGAAAAAGACAGAGCCTTACCCCCAGAGCAGAGGCTAGAACTAGGCTGGCCAGACGGTCACTGGGTACCCAGGGCCCTGGCCTATGGTGTGATCGGAAGTGAAGAAATCTGAGTGAGTCAGACAGCCGGGGAAGGGGAAATACTGTGTCCCAGGCCAGGGGCCAGGGCAGCCTGTCAGGCCCTGCAAGAGCCGGGCCAAGCCAGGGCAGCCCTTCCCCTGGGGTTGGGCTGTCCCCAGGCAACAGGATGCTGGGTGAGGAGTCTGTCTGTGGGAGAGCACCTGCGGTCGTGCCATGCCATGCCAGGCCTGGCCAGCCGCCCCAAATGCGCCCTCCCAGGCCAGGCCTTCAGAGACAAGGCCGGAAGGCAGGCACCACTGCTCCAGGAGTCAGCTCTTGGCCTTAGCTGGCCAAGTTGTTCCATTTTTCCTTTCCGTGCTCTGCCTGGCAGTCCTGTCCTGCCTCCCAGAGACATGCCCTAGAAGAGGCGCTCCTGAACCCAGGGAGGCAGCTGGTGCCCTCACACCTCCTGCCATATTCCGCATGGGCAGCCACGATGAAAGTCCTGTCCTCAGGTTCCGTTCAAGCAGAGGGGTGGGCATAGAGTGGAGACTCAGGGCCCAGTTTCTGGAGCCTTGTTCCACGACTTGCTGACTGTGTCCTTGCGAGTTACTGTAAGAAGAGTCTCCTAAATCCTCTCATTGGGTTTCTGTGAAGACCGGACGAATGACCTCAGACCAGTGCCTGCTCGTGGTAACCTCTAGAAAGGTGGCACGGGTCTGCAGCCCAGTCAAGCAGAAGCCATGATGGGGGCAGGGCTGCTCAAGTTGCTCCCGACTTCCAGAATGTTCGGCTCTTTTCATGGTCCCTCCTGTACTTCTGGACATGGCTGTCATAGGCGTGGTCTTACTAGCCCCTCACAATGCGTAATTTTCCCTTTCTTTTTTCCTTTTTTTTTTTTTTTTCAAGAGTTGGGGGATCTCACTCTGTCGCCCAGGCTGGAGTGCAATGGCATAAACATGGCTCATCACAACCTTGACCTCCTGGGCTGAGGCAACCCTTCCGCCTCAGTCTCCCGAGTAGCTGGGACTACAGGCATACTCCACCACACCTGGCTAATTTTTAAATTTTGTGTAGAGACGAGGTCTTGCTATGTTGCCCAGGTTGATATCCAACTCCTGGGCTCAAGCGAGCTTCCCACCTCAGCCTCCCCAAGTGTTGGGATTACAGGCGTGAGCTGCCACACCTGGTGAATTCTCTTTTCCAAGGATCTGTGGACCTCAGAAAATGCTCCAGCAGCCCAGCCCTAGCTAGTCTACGAGGGACCACTCGCCCGGGTGGTCGAGAGTCACCTCCTTACTGAAGGTTTTATCACAGCACGAGGTCTGCGCTAAACTCCTCTCTGGTGTTAGCTCGTTCATTTAATGGATCAGGGGAAAAGCATTTCATGCAGATGACAGAAACCAACCTACACCTATAATAGATAAGATTCTTTAAAACTGACAAAAGCAAAGAAAACAACCCAATAGAAAGATGGGCGAAAGATACAAATAGTCAATTCTGACTGCAAGTTGAAATTACGACGAGATGCCACTGTTTCACCTGTCTGAGTGGCTAAGATGTGACTGTGTGGACCCCCCGTATGTGTGTGTGTGGCAGGGTTTCTCAACCTTGGCACGACTGACACAGGCTGGACCACCTCTGTTGGGGCCTCCTGGGCCTCGGAGGCCGTATTGCTGCATCTCTGACCTCCAGTTGTCACAATCCAGTCTCTAGTCACTGCCAAATGTCCCTGGGGGACAACTGCCCCCAGCTGAGAACCACATAGGTAACTGTTGATGGCTGTATATACGATTTTATAACCTTCTTTAATTTTAATCCCATTTTACACACAAGGAAAACAAAGAGCAGAGGCTGAGCGACTCCCTCAGGGTCCCACTGAAAGCAGAGGGCTGGAGATTCCAAGAAGAGTCTGATCCCAGAGCTGTGTTCTGTCCCGGGCAGACCCACTGCTCGATTGCATTCTTGAGGTTTGACGGGCTGAGTGTACAGGAACATCAGATTCCTGTTTCCAAGCAAGAATCGGGTGTTTATTGTGGTCCAGCTGAGGCCTGTGGTGTCTGAAACTCTGTCACACAGGAAGCCACAGCCCCCAAGCTGGCTTGGCTCCCGTGACAACGCGGCAGGCAGCGTGTCCCGTGACAACGCGGCGGCAGGCAGCGCGTCCAGAAGGCAGCATCCGGCAGGTCCAGGCCTTCAGAGTCAGGGAGACCTCAACTTGCAAAACAAAGGCACTGTAGCCGAAGCATGGGGCAGCCTCACCCGTGTCCAGGGGTGAAGGGTGGGCAGCTGAGGTGGAGGTAGGGCTTGAGGGGGGCTGGACTCCTGATTTTCTCGATTTCCCTCCCTCCTGGCCAGAGCACCCAAGTGCCTCTCCACTCTGCCCTCCCTACAAAGCCCCCGAGGGTGCAGCCACTGGGGGGGGGCGGGCATGGCCCTATCTGGAGGAGGCGTGTGCATGTTTGCATGAGGTCTGCTGGTTGCCTCTGCCTTTGGCCTGACTGATCACAATGAGGTTTAATTTCCTGTTTCCTAACTTGTTGGGGTCACTCCACTACAAGCTCCATGAGGCCAGGGCCACACAACTGCTGCATTTTTGAGTGCCTGGTGCCCAGGGGATGTCCAGGCTGAGTGGATGCAGGAGGGGGATGGGAATGGTGAGGATGGGCGTGGCCTGGGACCTCCAGGTTGGATCGAACCTTCCGGGCCACTGAGTCCCACCCCTCCTGGTTCCTAGACTTGCATGAGGACAGTCACTGAGCAGCTCCAGAGATCCTGAGCCTGTGTATAAACCAGAGCTGTAAGGAGCAGATGACCACTCAAGGGAGGACAGCTGCACTGCTTAGAGAACACAAGGAGCGATTCTCATTAAATAATTCAGATTTAACTTTTTAGACAGAAACTCTTCATGGAGCTGCTTGCAGGGAATGCGGGCTACCTGAGTGTTCCTTCCTGCCCCTGCAGGCAGGGATGTTGGAGTTGGACAAACGTCCTTCCTAATGTGTTGGGTGGCAGCTGCAGGCCTCTTGCTTTCTGCTGGAAGCAATATCCCTGTCTCTCTTCTTTCCGGCTTTGATGAGCCCCCAGGTAGAGATTGATGGAGGCTCTTCTGAACCCCACTGTCAAATCATTATAGACATTCACCACGGTACCATGAGAGCATCACCACACACACACCTTTTCTTTTTGAGTTGGAGTCTCACTCTGTCGCCCAGACTGGAGTGCAGGGGCACGCTCATGGCCACCACAGCCTCGACCTGCTGGGCTCCGGCGATCCTTCTGCCTCAGCCTCCCAAGTAGCCGGAACTACAGGCACAGGCTACCACACCCAGCTAGTTTTTGATTGATTGTAGAGGCAAGGTCTAGCCAAGTTACCCGGGCTGGCCTCAAACCCGCGGGCTGAGGCAATCGACTCGCCTCAGCCTCCCAAAGTACTGGGATGACAGGTTGAGCCACCGAGCCCGGCCACACACACACTTTTTGAGGGCAGGGGCCAGATCTCAAGATCTTACTGCAGAAACCTAGGGCCAGTAGCTCACTCCTTGAGAAGTCATCGCACTGACGGAAGGTGACAGTGGCTGTGCATTTCTGCAGGGTAGGGCTTATTCTATTCTTTGGTTATCAACTATGCAGCATCCGAGACTTTCCTGGAGACCTTTTAATGCTCAGGCCACACCCAGGCCACTGAACTCAGAATCTCTGGTGAGGATTTGGAATCAAGACTTTTTAAAAGCCCCCCACCTGGTTTCAAGGTACAGAACTGAGAGCCTCTGTTCAAGCGAACTTCGGCAAAAAGGGGCTTGGGACGGGGAGACACCTCTTATCAACAAGGGTGCCTGAACAAAGCATATTTGTATACCTAACCCTTAACTGTACCCCACAATATCATAATAAAAAATATTGATTAAAAAAGGGGGGCTTGGAGCTAACGGTATAGGAACTTTGAAAAACACATTTTTTTTTTCACTTGAATTGACTTACCTAAGAGAACTTTGACATTTTTGACTGTAATATTGTGGTGGTTGTGATCGAAGTAAAAATGTGACAGGGTCAGACCTGCAGTAAGCCCAGCAGCTCTGTGACGTGTCTATACTGTACCCTCAGGGACAGGCTGCAGTGTAGGGCCGCCCCCCAGTGTGCAGAGGGGAATTGCTGCAGAAGGACTCTTCAACCAACCAGCCTTTAAGGATTAGTCTTTTTTTTTTTTTTGGAGTTGGAGTCTCACTCTTGTCGCCCATGCTGGAGTGCAGCCTCGACCTGCTGGGCTTGGGTGATCCTTCCATCTCAGCCTTCCAAAGAGCTGGAACTATAGACGCACGCCACCATGCCTGGCTAGTTTTTTTTTTTTTTTTTTTTGGTCCCTGTGTGATTTATTGTAGACATGAGGTGTCGCCAAGTTGCCCGGGCTGGTCTCAAACCCCTGGGCTCAGACAATCCTCTTGCCTTGGTCTCCCAAAGTGCTGGGATTACTGGTTGAGCGACCACGCCTGGCCAGGATTACTCTTTTCTATTTCAAGGGCATTTTCTAGACAACCTACAGCCCCCAACTCAATTGGAAGCTCAAAAATTTGAAACTGGCAACAAACACCCTTTTCTTGAGTTGGAATCTCACTCTGTCGCCCAGGCTGGAGTGCAATGGCACGCTTACGGCCACTGCAGCCTCGATCTGCCGGGCTTAGGTGATCCTTCCGCCTCAGCTTCCAAGTAGCTGGAACTACAGGTGTATGCCACCACACCTGGCTAATTTTTTGATTTACTGTAGAGACGTGGTCTTGCCAAGTTGCCCAGGCAGGTCTTGACCCCCTGAACTTAGGTGATCCTCTTGCCTCTGCCACCCGAAGTGCTGGGATTACAGGCATGAGTCACCATGCTCAGCCGACAGACACTTAAGTGATTCCTAACTCTCTGCAGGTATAGACCACCTAAGGGGCCCAACATCTGATTAAAACGGCCCAAATCAGGGCCAAGTATAGTGGCTCATGCCTGCAACGCCAGCACTTTGGGAGGGCAAGGCAGAAGGCTTGCTTGAGCCTGGGAGTTCAGGACCAGCCAGGGCAACATAGTGAGACCTACAAAAAAATGAAAAAATTAGCCTTAGCCAGGTACCTGTAGTCCCAGCAACTCAGGAGGCTGAGGTGTGAGGATGGCTTGCACCCAAGTGGCTAAGGCTGTGGTGAGCGGGGATTGTGCCACTGCACTCCAGCCTGGCAACAGAGAGACCTTGTCTCAAAAACGACACAGCCCAAATCAAACCATAATGAGATGTCAGCTCACACACATTAGGGTGGCTACTATAAGAGGCAAAGAAGATCGGGTGCGGTGGCTCACACCTATAATCCCAGCACTTTGGGAGGCTGAGGAGAGAGTTGCCTAAGCCCACGGGTTTGAGACCAGCCTGGACAACTTGGTGAGACCTCATCTCTACAACAAATAAAAAAATTAGCCAGGTGTGGTGGCGCATGCCCATAGTTACAGATACTTGGAAGGCTGAGGCGGAAGCATCGCCTGAGCCCAGCAGGTCGATGCCAGTGCACTCTAGCCTGGGTGACAGAATAAGTCTCTGACTCAAAAAAGTGGGGGGGGGGCAAAGAAGAATGTGGAGAACCTGGAACCCTTGCATGCCACTGGTGGGGACATCAATGGTGCAGCCACTGTGGAAAACAGGATAGTGGTTTCTCAAAAAATTAATACCACCATGCGATCCAGCAATTCCACTTCAAGGCATATATCTAAAAGAAAGCACCTATGTTCCTAGCATTATTTGCAACAGCAAAAGGTGGAGGTAACCCAAGTGTCCATCAGCAGATGAATGAATAAACAAAATGTGGTCCGTACATCTAACGGGAAAACATCTGGCCTTTAACAGGAAGGAAGTTCTGACACACGCTACAGCATGGGTAAACTTTTGAGGACATTATGCTGAGTGAAGCAAGCCACTGACAAAAAGACAAATGCTGCATTATTCCACTTATGTGAGGAACCTAGGAAGCCGATTCATAGAGGAAGCAGAAGGCCGCTCCGGGGCTGGGGAAGGAAGGCAGGGGACTTGGTGTTCAATGGGGACAGACATTTGGGGGTACACAGTGAAGAGAAAGGAAGGTCTAAATTCCAGACTGGGAATGCAACAAGATGCTCCATCCATCCCTATTTTGTTCCTAAAATGTAATCTTAAATTGCCAGGAAGGCCACCCTCAGGCTTCAGAGCAGAGAGACCCATGGAGGTGTGTGTGTGATCCCCTGGGGGAATCACAGCCAAAGCCCTCACCATCAGAATGTGCAAGCTCTCGCATGTCTGTTTAAAAACCAGGTGTTCTATCTTATACTCAGTGGTTGGGTTTAAAGAAACAGAGTTGCCCGGGAACCACGTGGGTGGGTGGGGGCAGGAGGTCACCCCTCATGTCCCGATACAGGCCCCAGGGTCTGATCTGTGAGGTCAGGTGCAAGACAGAAACTTGAGTACCTGTGGGGCTGCCAGTGGTGTTTGGGGCGAGAACCAAGAAAGGAGAGGTTCTTACACAAAAGGATTGTTATAAGCGAGCAGGCAGGCAGGTATGTGTATCCCCACATGCAAGGGCAGGGTGAACTCATCTGGGAACAGTGGCAGGCCACCAGCACCTCAGGTTCTGAAAGCACCCACAGCTCCCCTGAAAAGTTTGTGAATCTCACCAAAAAATCAATCTCTACTCCATTTTGATTAAAAGTGATTATACAGTTTGCTGGGCACAATGGCTCCTACCTATAATCCCAGCCCTTTGGGAGGCTGAGGCAGGAGAATCGCTGAGCCCAGGAGTTTGAGATCAGGGTGGGCAACATAGCAAGACCATGTCTCTACGAAGAACAGCTGGGTGTGGTGGTACACCCCTGCAGTCCCAGCTACTCGGGAGACTAAGGTAGAAGGATTGCCTGAGCCTAGGAGGTCAAGGCTGCAGTGAACCATGACTGTGCCACTGGACTCCCGCCTGGGTGATGGAGTGAGACCTCAACGCTAAACGGAAGGAAGGGAGGGAGGGAAGAAGGGAGGAAGATGCAGCTTGATCCATCTTCATTAGATGTGACTTGGACCGACTTGTGGTTCTTTCCCAAACTCAAATGCACACTTAGAGAAAAAGCATCCATAATCCTGAAAAGATGATGCTATCTTTTTTTTTTGAGTTGGAGTCTCACTCTGTCGCCCAGACTGGAGTGCAGTGGCCGCTCCCGGCCACCGCAGCCTCGACCTGCTGGGCTCCGGCGATCCTTCCGCCTCAGCCTTCCGAGTAGCTGGAACTACAGGCGTGCGCTACCACATCCGGCTAGTTTTTGATTTATTGTCGAGATGAGGTCTCGCCAAGTTGCCCGGGCGGGTCTTGAACCCACGGGCTCAGGCAATCCACTCACCTCGGCCTCCCAAAGTGCTGGGATGACAGACTGAGCCACCAAGCCCGGCCGACGATGCCATCTTAAATTGCCAGGAGGGCCACCCTCAGGCTTCAGAGCAGAGAGACCCATGGAAGTGGGTGTGTGATCCCCTGGGGGAACCACAGCCAAAACCCTCACCATCAGGATGTGCAAGCTCTCGCATGTCTGTTTAACAACCAGGTGTTCCATCTTATACTCAGTGGTCGGGAGAGAAGCAAGTTTAAAAGAGCTGCCTGGGAACTGCGTGGGTGGGTGGGTAGGGGTGGGGGGTCACCCTTCATGTCCCAACACAGGCCACAGGGTCTGATCTATGAGGTCACAGCCCTGCCAATAGGTGCCCTCAATGCCTGGGTAAGGCTGACCCCACAGAACCACCCATTCATCCACCAGATGTTACAGCCACTAGTCACTTTGTGATCTCCTCTGAGGACCCTCTCACAGTTCTAGTATGAGTAGAAATCAAGTCATGAATTTGCCCCGTAACTCAAAGAACAAAGGTCCTTCCCTGCAGGTTGGCCCCTCCTGCCCTCCTCGAAGCTGTTGCATTCCTCTGTGCCCATCACCCGGTAAACCCAGCGGACTCTATAGGAGGCAGTGGTTTCCACCAGGGTTTCTCCAGTGTGGGCCCAGGAGTGCAGGCCATGTCCCGCCACGTGTCTAGAGGGAACAGCACGGTCACTCTCACCAGGCAAGGCCTCCTTTTACCCCGGCCCTGTGAGGTCACGGCAGCAGCCTTCCCACCCGACCAGGGCAGGCATGCTCCTTCCCACAGGCTTCCCACAGGCTGGCTCTGGGAGGGGGACACCACAGAGGTGGGCTGGGGTCAGCAGGGGTTGAGCTGACTCTCTGCGTCCTCAGCCAACAACAGGGAGAGGGACCCGAGATCTGAGTGTGCCACAAAAACCCTAATCCTGCATTCTCAAATCCAAACACAGAAACTGCACACCAAAAGAAAACATTTTAAAAACCCAAGTTGTTTTTTTTCCATCTTAACAGCTAGTTCCCGTATTGTTTATTACTCAGCTTGGGCTTAAGTAACAGTAGACAAATATAGAAACAGCCTCTTGTTTCACAGAGCCTTTGTACAAGTCCTCTGTCTTTTCCATTCACGACGGGGAAGCTTGCTGTTGGTACCGCAGCTAGAGGGAGCTTGGGTGACCCCAGACAAAGCAGGGTCAGTGGGGAGGGACACAGATATCGACCCCAAGAGGAGAGTGAAGCCAGGAAAAGGCAGGCCATATGTCTATCCGCCCCAGAGATGACCTGGGGTTCCATGTGCAGCAGTGAACCGCGAGGCCCTGAGACCACCCCAGACCTGGGGCTGAGCTGGTCTTCCAGGCCGTCTAGGATATGTGGCCACACAGCAGCAGTGACAAAGCCTTGGGTGGGGTGGGGGACTCTGCCCACAGTGGCCAAGAAGTGTGTGGGGGGGACAGGCTATGGGCAGCAAGCTCTATACTACCCCTCATCAGGGGTCCCAGGAATCCAGCCTGCTGTCACTGGCCACTCATGGCAACGGGGTGCCCTTCCCGTTTCCCCCTGGAGGCGCCCAGTCTCTGGCAGCAAAACACAGCGCCCCTAGGGCTGTTCCTTAGGGATTTGCCATGGGGGCCCCAGGAGCCCAGGTGGGTCCCAGCCATCTCAGGGCAACTCAGAGGACTTGGCAAATAATCCCGAGACAAGGGGTTAAGATGAGCAAGGTGGTCACTTTCCCCGTGAAGCTGTTTCTGGGAGCTCAAGCTCGCTGGTGTGCTCTGCACTGTCGCTTAGAATGGCTATGGATTCTGTTGCCCGGTCCACACACATGCGGAGCAGGCCAGACATGCCCTCACCAGGTCCTCCAGCTGGTGACGCAGTGGCTGCTATCTCAGGGGCTGCTTGAGCTCGAACAGGCCCGTCCCGCCCTTGACGACCTTCCCGACCACGAGGCAGGCTGAAGGGGACCTCAGGTCATCGTGGGATCCTGGAGAGACACAAGGGCACGCGTCAGGTGGTTGGGGGAGGAGGAGGAGGCGACGTGAGGGCTGGGGGGCCCGACACTGGAGTGGATGGGGCAGCTCAGAGACCCAGGACTCCGAATGGCTCTGAGTCTCTGTGCTGAGATTGCAAGGCAGCCCAGCCTCTGTGCTTGAGAGACCGTGGAAGAACCTTTCTCTGCTCCTTCAAAGCACAGAGGCGGGTTTCTGCCTGCTGCCTGGCCCTCTCCAGCTGCACCCGCCCCCCCACCAACAGATTCCAAGATCTCATGGTGTGCAAGGCGCCAAGGAAAGGTGCCCCGTGGGACGGGCCTATCTGCCCAGAGCAGAATCAGGGAGGGAAGGCTGGGCACCTGCCCATGAACTGACCCAGCATGGTGGCCTGCTTCAGAAACTGGAAGCTGGTTTCGAATGTCATCTGCTGCAGAGGGGAGGAGTTTGACCGGATCCCGATGCGATTCAATGGCTTGTAGATGCCCTCGAAGCACATGTAATCAGCGACCAGGGAGAGGTGGCGAGGGTCCACTGTGATGCCTGTCACACGGGCCGCAGAGTCAGAAGAGACAAAGCAGGGGCCAGGGCAGCAGCTGGGGATGCGGCCCTGGATACAAGCCAGGCTGCCTTCATGTCCATGCACGGGCTTGTGGGCGGACCTGAGTCTCCCTCCCGGCCCCACTACCTGTCCACGCAGCTTAACTCTTCTACCTGGGGGTCTGGGCACCCTCCCTAACCCCTGCATCCTGCTGCCCACTTCCCCCAGCAGAACAGGCTCTAACTGTACGGTTTTCATTTGGGAACTGAAACCCCGGGGGTGGGTTGGGGCCAAGTCATCAATCAGGAGCTTCCTCGGAGACCAGTGGGCGAGACCCCATGGAGGGGAACCTCTGTGACAGGAGACATCACCTCTCCACGGACCTGCAGAGGCCCCCGTAGGCATGCTCGCTGCACCCACGCTTCAGGGCCTGACTCTCCAGTCTCCCCACTCGTGTCCAGGTGCCAAGGTGCCAAGGTGTCATCCATACGCTCTTACCATACACGGCAAACACATCCTTGATCTCCTTCTCAATCACGCGCAGTGCGGCCTCAATGCCGTAGGTGCTGGCCATGGCGTGGATGTCGTTGGAATAAAGACGGCGCAGATCCAGGACCTGGGGAGGAGGGAGAGGCTCACTGAGAGGGCCTGGCCTGCCACTCCCGTCTGTCTGCAGAACTTGCCCTGGCTGTGCTCCCTCCTCTCCTTGTGTCTGGCAGCTGAGCACGGCTCATGACAAAGTGGTTGAGAGGTAGCCCGGGATTAGCCAAAGGAAATGCCTAGGCTGAGCTGCTGATGGCACACTGGCTAAGGGCCGAGGTCTATCTGGCTGCCATGATCAGAAAACAGAGATGAGTCGGGACGTGCTTTAGATTCAATAGGAACAAGTTCTTTCTGAGATAAATTGCTTTGGTAACAGAGAGACCCGTTTACCAGGCGAGACGCTTCCCTAGACAGGTGAGGAACGTTTCCCCCGTAGTGACACTTTAAACACCTCTCCAGGGCACAAGGAGCAGGGACAGGTCAGGCACCAAGTACCTCAGGCTTCAACTGGGCTGTCTGGGAGGAGCCTCAGTGGCTCTGTGCTGCGGCTAGCAGGGGCACTGACCTGACAATGGTCACACTCTACTGGAGATAAGTGGACACAGGCAGCCAGTCTGGCCCTTGTGTCAGTATATCCCACGAGTACAACACAAGTCATGCCCCACGGACATGGGAACCTGACCCTCAGCAGGTGCGAGCTCTGCCTGTCATCCTTTGGGAAGTGTTTGGTCACAGGCTCCTGGGATGCAAGGGACTTTGCGGGACAGCTGCTGGGGGGGGGACGGAGTAGATGAGACAGGGGCTTTGCCAGTTTAGTGTAGACTTGGCTGGGGGTAGGCGACAGGGGCCCAGTTCCTCAGCGCTCTGTGGGGAAAACCTTTATTCCAGAAGGTTCTGGGAGACTTGGCGAAGTAGGAGGACTTGCAGAGAGAGCTCAGAGGCAAGGATGGACATTCTTATGAGCTGGTGGGAGAGCAGTGAGGGGCCCTGGCTAGCACCAGGCATGGAGCGCTGGGTCTGGGCACCTCTACCCCTAGGGCCCCCTTAACCGGATACAGTGGGCAGTATCCAGGCCAGCGATGCAGCAAATGGTTTCTTCCACCTCTACCTTGGGAAGGTTTTCATTTCAAGGGCAAAACTGCACTCAAAGGAGCTTGAGAAACTCTGAGTTGCATGAAGTTCAGCAGGGTTCTTGAACCAGGCTAATGTGTGCCATGAACCCTGGGAGGCGGGCTAGGGCATACGCGCTTGGCTTGGTAAAGAAACGCGGCTTAGAAGCATGAATGGCCCAGGAAGGAGGTGAGCCTACAGATGGGAAGAGAGTCTCCCACCGGCCTGGTCCTGAGACTTCATGAGGCCATGTGTGGCTTTGTCCTAGGCCAGCAGACAACCAGGAGGCAGGGATGCGCACCTCGGCGTGCTTGAACAGCTCTGGGAGATTGATGCCTTCTGTGTTCAGCACAAGCTCCTTCGTGTTCCCGTCACTGGCTGTTTCATTCAGGAGGCAGCGGGTGATGCCCTTGGTCTCATAGACCACGGCACTGTGGGCCAAAGACACAGCCAGGGAGCTCATGTCAAAGTTAATCTTCATCAGAGGGAGCTTCACCGTTACCTGCAAGAGGAGGCAGAGCTGGGCCAGGGGAGACAGCCACTCCAGGCCCCACAGAGAGGGCAGAGCCCCCGGTCTGGCTGCCTGGGAGACAATGTCCAAGCTGCCTTGGCAACGCCAGGGCTGGGGAAGGTCGGCGAGTTGAGCTGGCAGATGGTCTGAACGCTGGGTGGTCTGAACTGACCACTCAGAGTTGCCATCTCTAGTCACTACAGCTCGAGATGCAAACAGTGACACTGTGTTTCCACAGATGTTGGTGAGAGTGTCACGCCTGCTTAAGCATCGCCCTTAACATCCTTAATGGCCACAGAGACCAGTGCACATCATTGGTGCATGCAATCCCATCAGCGACTCTTTTACACTGTTGCTTGGGAACCAAAGAACTGGATCAAAGGAAAGACAAAGAATAAACCCGTGTAGATGTCTAGACATCCAGACCATCCAGCTTTTAAGGGAACCATGGAATCCCTAGGCCAGCAGTCCCAACCTTTTTGGCATCGGGAACCAGTTTCACAAAAGGTGATTTTCCCACGGACTGGGGTCAGGGGAGGGATGCTTTCGGGGTGATTCAAGGGCATTTACTGTGCACTTTTTTCCTATTATTATTACACTGTAACATATAACAAAATAATCATACAACTCGCCATTTAAAAAAAGAGGCATGGATGGAAGTGGCAAATATAATAATGGGCGGGCCACACAGGCTACAATAAGTGTCAGATTCTGGCTTAAAGCCTGCCATCAGATGCAGCTGTACGATTGAAGTCCATCAACTCACTTGACGCTCATGGATAGGGTTTTGATATGAGTCTGTAAGCAACTGATTTATGATGGTCCCTGTGCAGTCAAGTCTCACTGCTCATGATAATCTGTATTTGCAGCCGCTCTCCAGCACTGGCATCACCGTCTGGGCTCCACCTCGATCATCAGGCATTAGACTCTCATAAGAAGCGAGCAACCCAGTTCCCCCGCATGCGTGGTTCATAATAGGGTTCTCGCTCTTAGGAGAATCCAATGCCGCCGCTGATTTGACGGAAGGTGGAGCTCAGGTGGTAACACAAGTGCCGGGGAGTGGCTGTAAATACAGAAGAAGGTTCGCTTGCTCATCTGCCACTCACCTCCTGCTGTGTGTCCTGGCTCCTAACAGGCTAGGGACCAATACCTGCCTGTGGCCCCGGGGTTGAGGATCCCTGCCCTAGAGGATGGTGCCTGGCGCTGCATGTGTAGGAACTGAAGTATTCTTGCTTGTGGGCAGGAACGAAGCCCTGTACCGAGTATTAAATGAGGTTACGTCTTTGAAAGTACCTCTAGGGCCTGGCAGGTCAGACCCACATACATACTAGCCTTGAAAGATCAGAGAACTGGCTCACTGGGGGTTCGAAAATAATGTGTGTGGGTCGTGCTTTGGGGCAGAGGTTCTACAGTCATCATCAGATCATTATTATTTTTTTGAGTTGGAGTCTCCCTCTGTTGCCCAGACTGGAGTGCAGTGGCACACTCATGGTCACCCCAGCGTCAACCTGCTGGGCTCTGGTGATCCTTCTACCTCAGCCTTCCTAGTAGCTGGAACTACAGGCAGGTGCTACCATGCCCGGCTCACTTTTTGATATATTGTAGAAACGAGGTTTCACCAGGTTGCCCAGGCCGGTCTTGAATCCCTGGGCTCAGGCAATCCTCTCGCCTCGGTCTCCCAAAGTGCTGGGATGACAGGCCGAGCCACCGAGCCCGGCCCATCACCAGATTCTTGCTCTTTCAAATTCTGGGATTAGAAAGAGCAACCGACTCTCACAGGCCCGAGCAGAAGGCCCGAGCGTGCCGAGAAGGCAGAAGGGAGAGTGGCTGCCCCCTCCACAAAGGCGCTGGCTGGCTGGACCTGCCGCAGGCCCCGGCCTGCATGGCCACACTGACCTGGCACCATAGGCTCTCCTCGGTGTCGTACTGGTATGCCTCTATGAAACGATGGATGTTGCACACAGCGCGGACCCGGCGCTCCACAGCCTCGGCCCCCTGGGGTTCCTGGCTCAGTTTCCGGGGTCGGGTCAGGAGGGCAGGCGAGGTGGGGTCTTCCTCGGCGCCTGAACCCACTTCTTCATCTTGCTCTTGGGCCTCGTGGGCATCTTCGCCACGGCAGGCCCCCTCCTCCTGCACGTCCTCCTCCTCGCCCTCCTCCTCCTCCTCTTCCTCGCTCTCATAATCCACCTAGCAGGAAATGGAGAGTGGGCCGACGCTTGGGGCCTCACTGCCTACCTGGACTCTACCTGTGGGACGAAGGCCCCCTAGGAAGCTTGGCTGGCCTGGGCCACCCCAGCTCCGCTCGCCCCGCTCTCTTGGCTCTTCTGCTCCAGCCCGGTCGGCCCTCCTCCTTCCGCCCTTTGCCCGTCTCCAGAAATGCCACCCTCTGTTGCAGTGGGGCGCATTACCGTAAGACAATGGGGGGTAGCCCGGGAGGGGGAGGGCAGTATTGTACTTCCACTGTAAACACAGGAGGCACCCCGACACCTCCTTCCTGAGGCCTCTCTGGGTCTTGAAGTCTGACTCAAGTCCAGGGACAGCTGGATCCAAAAGCCAGACCCCTGGGACAACCCCCTGCCCAATAAAGCCCATCTTCTCAGTCGAGAGGTGTGCTAGGCGGACAAATCTTGCTTTGAGGTTCCTGGTGGTTCCCAGATTAACACAGAGGCATGGCCTGGGTGCCAGGGGATAAACCCTCCAGGATTTCAGAGAAGAAGGGGGTGGCCACAGCCTCTTCACCCCAAATGCAAGGTCCCCTCACCTCCTCTTCCTGCTTCTCCTTGCGTTTGGCATCGGAGGCATCGGCATCCCCCTCCTCGGCTTCAGCGTCCACAATGTGGCCCTCCTCCTCCTCGTCCTCTCCTTCCTGCTCTCCCTGAGGTTTGGAGACAAGGAGAAACAAGATCAGCTCCTATATCCAGTGCTCAGTGAAGACATCCACCCACTCACCCGCCCCACCCACCCAGCCATCTACCCACCCACCAACCCACCCATCCCTGACCCTGCCACTCACCTTCACCCATTCAGCCACCACCACACCTACCTACCACTCCCCCACCCCACCCACCCACCCCACGGGTCCACCTAGCATCTGCTGTCCAGGCCCTGGTCCCAGGCCTCTTCCTTTCTGTCTTCATGTTTACACGTAAAACTTACTGGGAAAGTTTCATTTAGAACTTTGTTTTTAAAAGTGCCAGGGCTTGCTATCCTTTTTTTTATTGAGTCAGAGTCTCACTCTGTTGCCCAGGCTGGAGTGCGGTGGCATGCTCATGGCCACCACAGCTTCGAACTGCTGGGCTCAGGTGATCCTTCCGCCTCAGCCTTTCAAGCCGCTGAAACTACAGGCACATGCTACCATGCCCGGCTAATGTTTTTATTTATTTATTTATCTATTGTAGAGAGGAGGTCTCCCCAAGTTGCCCAGGCTGGTCTCAAACCCCTGGGGTCAGGCAATCCTCTTGCCTCGGCCTCCCAACGTGCTGGGATTATAGGCTTGAGCCGCCGTGCCCAGCCAGAGCTTGCTTTCTTAAAATAGATGGTGCAAAATATTGTTTCAAATATTTCTAACAAAGCCAGTTGCAGGTGAGGACGAGAAGGAAGGGTTATCTTGCTGGAATACTGAGTATTTAAAAACCAAATATCTCTCCCCTTCTCCTGAACTTGGCTCCTGGTTTCTCATGGTTTTCTTCCGGGCACACTAAGAATTAAGACCAGATAGCCTTCTACAGGTAGTTCAAGCCTGCCTGTGCTTGGGTGAGCCAACTGGCAAACTCACAGGGCAGGAGAGATCAAGCGTTGTCCCTGGTCAAGGCCAACCCCTCATTTTGGAGGTGAGAAGACAAACCCAGAGAGGTGACCACAGAGCCAGGCAGGGGCAGTCTCGAGCCATGCTGTGTCCCTCACCCAAGCAGGCTCACTGCTGGCTCAGATGGCACCCGAGGACGTGTCCCCACACGTCCCTCGGTTCTGGCCTGCTCCTGGGTCTCCCGTGGGATTGTCGTTCCTGGACTGTTTTGCTCCCAAGGGTTTTTCCATGTTCACTCCCCTTACGTCACTGCAGCCCGACTGCCCTGCTTCTAAAAACCTTTCTGGTCCCTGCCAGCGCCCCGCTGGGCCTCAGTTCACCAGGCCTGGGGAAGCTGAAGGCACAGCAAAAAGCAACCAGAGAAAGAACTTGTAAAGGCTCAGCTCACTCCATGACCTGGAGCTTCTCTTCAGGATGAAAAGCACTTACAGAGGGGCCCTCAGGAGCAGAGACAATGTCCCGGGGCCTGGCAGCCTGCCCTGCCTGGCCCAACAAGTCAGCGTTGCTCCTTGGTCCCCTCAGAGCAGCAGGTAAACGTGAGGTAAGTGAAGAGAGAGACTGACACCAGGTCGGGGCTGGAGGGGCACGGAGAACAGACACAGAGGCTGCCCTACAGAGAAGACAACGTGCGCCATCGCCCTGCGTGCTTCCTGGCCCTGGGACCCTCCCTGTGTGGGTGCCCTGGTGGCCCCTAGGGGCTCACTCACCCGATTCCTCCCTGACTCCCCAGCGTCGCCTAGGTCCCGCTGTGTGGCTTTTCGAGCGTTCACGGTTCTGAAGACAGACGCTTTATTATTCTTCTTCCTGATGGATTCCATCAGAAGCTTAAAGAATCTAAACGAAGAGAAACCAGAGTCACCCTGGGTCGTGCCAGCATCTCTGGGCGTCCCTTCGTTTCGGCGGCAGGAGGCTGAGGGAGTCCTACGGGGATCAACACTGGAGCTGGAGGCCTGTCCCCTCCAACCCACTCACTTTCCTCCTTGCCAGACCTGAAGAGCGTCTGGCAGAAGCAACGCCAGCGCCACAGTCCTACAGGCCTGGCCTGAACACGGGCTCTGCCACTCGGAGGGTGCGAAGCTTTGAGTGTGACGGAAAGCTCCCTTGTTTAGAAAACGCGAGTATTAATACGCATCGCGCAACCTGGTTTCAACGAAGAGAAACAGCCCCGTGTCCAAGTCTCTTCGCAGGTCACATGGGGGCTCCGTCAGTGACACTCGGTGTTGCTGTGGCCAGTGCCTAGCGGGGCAGGCAGGATCTGCTACAGGAGAAAGGAGCCCAGACCGGGTTAGGACCTTCCCCTGCCTGCCACTTGCAACATCTCCAGCGAGGGGTGCGGCTCAGGCCTGGAACTCCTTTGGTGTGGGCACCCCGACAATGTGATGTGAGGACAAAGACTTCAGAAGGGTGCATCAGAATTCCAAAGGGCAGGGATCACCTGCTTTGTAGCAATGAGTCATGTCTTGTCAACAGGCTGGACCCAAACCCATTTGTTTGAGTATGTATGTATGTATTTATAAGACAAGGTCTCATTCTGTCACCTCATTTATGTAGTTGCTTATTTACTTATTTTAGAGGCAGGGTCTCTCTCTCTGTCAAAACCTGTATTAATTTATTTTAGAGGTAGGGTCTCACTGTCGCCCCGGCTGGAGGCAGTGGCATGATCAACTGAGTTCAAGCCATCCATCCGCTTCAAGCCTCTGAAGCAGTTGGGGCCACAGGTATGTGTCATCACACACATCTTGTTAAAAAATGTTTTGTAGAGATGGGGTCTTGCTATGCTGTCCAGGCTGGTCTAGAACTCCTGGGCTCAAGTGATCCTCCCACCTTAGCCTCCCAAAGCACTGGGATTACAGACGTGAGCCACTGTGCCTGGCCTGGAACCAAACCAAGCCGGGCTAGGTGGCTCAACCTGTAATCCCGCGCTTTGGGAGGTTGAGGTGAGAGGATTGCCTGAGCCCACGGGTTCGAGACCTGCCTGGGCAACTTGGCGAGACCTCATCTCTACAATAAATCAAAAAATTAGCCAGACGTGGTAGCGCGCGCCTGTAGTTCCGGCTACTTGGAAGGCTGAGGCGAAGGATTGCCGGAGCCCAGCAGGTCGAGGCTGCGGTGGCCGGGAGCGGCCACTGCACTCCAGTCTGGGCGACGGAGCGAGACTCCAACTCAAAATAAATAAATAAATAAAAGAGCCAACCTGAAATTCAGAACCTGGGGTACCTCTCCTGGCCCCTTGCCCCCAAGTCATCTATTTCTAGGGTCCTTTGGAGCCCACCCTCTTCCCTCAATGCTGGTTTTTTCCTCATGGGACCTCTTGCCTGTCCCCTCCAGCTGGCTATGACAGCACACTCACAGGGCTGCTTCTACCATGGGAGGCAGTAGGTCCCTCAAACGTTCAGCCCCCATCCTGTATGCCCTGGGCGCCTATTACTGTGCCCATCACAGGTCAGCCCTGGGGACAGAGCAAGGATGCAAAGTCGTATTCCTGACCCTCAAGGAACTTGGAGTCTTCTCCTGAAAAGCAGGCAGGTCAAACGTGCACTCCTTTGCTCGTCAAAACCACGAGCATGCCACTCTCCCTCCCCAGGATTTTTTGACTTTTTAAGCTTCCCTCACCTGGGTGCCCAGCTGGTCTCAATCTGTGGTGATGTCATGGCTCTGAGACACCTCTCCCCAGTATTTCACGATAGGCCTCATCAACACCAATCTCTGCTGACCTGTTCGGAGCTGTTCCCATCCTTCAAGACTGGGTCTGTGTGCACATTAACTTCTCCAAGAAGTCCTCCCCGATGGCCCCAACTGGGAGCCCTTTCTACCTTGCCCACGACTTTGGAGACCAGGACTGGTGGAGAACGTGAGAGACGGTGAAAACACAGATGAAATACCCACAAGTCCGTGTTAGATGTGTTACCAGTGTGCCAGAGCTTTCCTGGAGGTGCAAACAACTCGCCCTTCTGTGATTTTGCCAAGAGCAAGGGAACTGATGGCCCACAGGGAACGCTTTCTGAAGGTTGTGCTGTTTGTCAGAATGTGATAGCTAACATGGAACAGGAAGGGTAGGCAACAGAAAAACCTCCTACCTCCCATAAATAATTACAAAGCACATGACCCAACTGTTTCCGAAACACCTGGCGACAGTCCCACCACCTGCTGCTTGGAAAGTCAGATTCACAGAAGCCACAACTGCACAGGCTGTCAGCTTGGTCATTTTAGAGGTGAGGACCAGAGGCCAGAACTTAATACCCCTGACTCCTAGCTCAGTGCTCTGTTCACTTCACCTCCCTGGCCACCTTCTAGATAATTTAGGGATCTTGCACACTTGTATATCTGGCTCTCCCCTGGAAAGTGTCTCTCTGGTTTGTTCTTTTTTTCCTATCATCTGTGTCAGAAGAGTCTCACGATTCTACAGCTGGGAGAGAAAGACAGGAAGGGAGAAAAGGGGAGAAAAGACAGGAAAAGGGGGTGGCAGTGAGGAGGGGAAGGGGATGGGAAGGGAGAAAGGAAGGCGGAAAAAGCCCCTTGGGGGAGGTTACTCTTTTAAAGCACACTCACTGCCTCTCATTTCCTGCCCGAGGCCCAAGGCAGTTGCTTTGCTGTCTGGTCCAAGCCACACCCAGTTCATAAGCTGCTCCTTCTTTGATCTCTGCTGCTCCTTCTTTGATCTCTGCCTGAGCCCTCTGCCTGTTCTGCTGGCATCCCTAAGACTATCTCCACAGAAAGCTACACGTGCAGCTTTGCTGATCACAGCTTTCCAAGTGCACAAGCAAAACAAGCTGGGGTTGAGAAAGTACCTCAGTGCTGGAATGAGCCAGGGCTGTTGCTCTTTTTAAGAGTGATGAGCTATTTCCAATTCCTTGAGGCAATGTTAAGCAGAAAGGACCACAGCACAGACTGAGGCAGGCCTCACGCAGACCTACCTGCCAGGTGGGCTGGGGCCTCCCATGAGAACTGGGGCAGAACCCAACTCTGCCTACCTTGAGAATTCTCAAGAGGCCATGAGATCTGAATTCCCATTTCTCAGAAAAGACACCCGCCACACCTCACCTACTCGTTAATTAACGAGTAGGCAGGCTGCGTGTACTGCTCTCCCTATCATTCTACCCAGTGTCCCAGGCAGCACAGAGCACCGCCCGATAGAAAGAACCTTCTCGACCCACACGGGGCTGACACAGGTGCTTTTGAGACGCAGCCAACAACTTCGCCCAGGGCTCATGTCAACTGACCAGCAAGCCCTACCCGCCTGAGTTCACATTCAAGCTCGTCTACTCTGAGACCCTCCGTCCCAAATGCCACCTGTGTAGAAGGCTGGTCCAAGGCCAGGCCACGTGTTCAGGTGAGAGAAAAGAGGACCGGGACAGGACAGTTGCTCTCCCCTGCCCACACTGTTCCTGTGAGTCGTCTACAAGGCATGGCGCAGCCGTGTTCATGGGACGGCTGAGTGCAGGGAGTGCTGTCTAGATCCAGCAGCACTGGGAAGGCCTGGAAGCTGGTCTAGATTTGGAGGCAGCGATCAGTGGTTCGTGGCTGAATCCTCTGATAGACGGGATCTTCTCGGGCCTTACCAGTCTTTTAAAGACATAGGAATTGGTTGCTGAAGTTCTGTTTTATAAGAGCAAAAGCAAGCAACTAAGTGACCAAAGAGGAAAAAGGGGAGGGGACTGGCTTGCTTTCTTTTAAATCGAAAACCTGGCCACCCTGGTTCAAGTTCCATACTCCTCAGTCTGTGGGGACCTCCCAACCCGCTTCACCATTGCCTGCAGGCTATGTGGCCATTTGGGCTCCACCATCTAGGGTCCGCAGTTACTCAAAGCGCTTTGCTGGCTCTTCCCAGCTTGTGCCAGTCCCTAAAACCCCCATCCTCCTGCTCTGGTGAACGAGTTCCCCTGCTGAGCCACGCCCACGAGCACTGTGGCCTCTGCTTTTCAAATGTTTAACAGGAACTTGAACTTGAGACAATAGGATTTTCATTTCCTGGCCAGTCAGGAACCAGGGTCTGGAGGTCACTCTAGTTATAGAACCAGGGTGTAAGAGCAGCATGCCATTAACACGCTGCTAATTAGTTACAGAATCTAATTGTATCAGGAACCACATGATGCTGCCTGGAATGGCATCTCATCAAACACTAACACCGTGTGCTGGTCTAACACACAGAAACCCCACTGAGAGAAAGTGTCCTTCTCCTCACCATATATATACATCCTAATGTTTCCAAGTCCAGAAGACAACAATCTTGACTCATCAATTCAAGAGAGAAAGTGGTGTATGGACAACACAGTCACACACACAATCAGACTGGGGTGGCGTTTCCCTTCAGGCTGTAGGGCCTGCTGCTTCCTCAAAAGGCTCACTTGGGCAACGACGCCCCACTTCTGGGAGCACCACAAGCCAGGTGCACTCTGGTCGAGGTCAACGACAACTGCAGCCTGAGCCCTGACCTTGTTTCCATGAAGCGCAGGATATCCTCGGGTCTCAGGCACTTCTCTTGCCGGTAGTACGCATGTGGCAGGAACTGAAACCGCAGCTCATACACCCGGAACTTGTTCTGCTTTTCTCCCATATAGAAGGACTCCTGGACATCAATTTTCTCCAACACCTAGAGCCAGATGGACAGAGAAAACCTAACTTGCTCAGGTCCCAGGTCACCGTGCACTACACGTGGGTATGAGTATCCCAAGGCTTTGGGAGACAGCTGCTGGGCCACAGGCCAAAACCCCGAAGAAACCCCCATGAGCTGTGCATGTGTGGATCCCTTGGGGAATCCACGGCCTGTAGTCACCTCCAGAGAATGGTCTGCACCCACTAGGATGGGCTTCAGCAAAGCAGGTAAGCTAAGCCAGGAAGTACTTTATTTTACATTTTAGGCTCATGAGGATGCAGTCGAGGTGATCACGATCTTAAAAGATTCTTGATTCATCCCTGCTCAGCACCTGGCAGAGACAGCGTATCTGTCATTGCTGGGAATCCGAGCCCAGGGGCTGGACAGCCAGCAAAGTCTGTTCTTCACGGACGGGGAGGCTACAGGAACACCCTCCCGCTCTAGTCTGCAGCCCGAGGACCAGAGAGATAGCTACCTCCCCTAAGCACACCCTGGTGAGCTGCTTCTTCAGGATTTTTACTCTCTTCAGGGCTTTCTTGGTGTTGAGCACAGGCACACTCATCATGGGCGTCTTGATGTTGGCACTGGCTGCCATGAGAATCTCCCTCAACCTGTCACAGAACAAAGGCGCATCTAGTCACAGGCAGCCACCAGCCCCATTTGTGTGAAGCTTTTTCTAAAGGTGTCAGAGTTCTTCTGGGATCCCACAGGGGCATGGGCTGGACCAGAGTCCCAGGTCTGGACCCATTTGTGACAGTGAGGGACTCTGCCTCCTTGAGGGCAAGGCTGTGCCTGATTCTTGTTTCCTGTCACCTGTGCCTTGCAAACAGTAGGTGCTTACTTAAGCACTTAATTGAATGAATGAGTGGTTCAGGCAAGGCAATAGCACCCGCAGTGCTCCTACTGAGCTGTGCCCATGAGCTCATCCATCCCTCAAGCGCAACTGTGAGTTGGGGCCAGGTTGCCTGAGTTCCCCAGGAGGGCACCCCGAGGTCTGAGGGTGTGGAAGCTCTCCAGAGTCCGTCTGCTAGAAAGTGGCAGGGCCAGGGCCGAACGCAGGTGAGTCTGACTCCATCCAGTCCTCTCGCCAGAGGCCATCAGTGAGCGCAGGCATTTATCTGAAGGGCCATGGCCACGTGGGTCACGTTCTGTGGGAATGATGCCCCGAAGCTGGGCAACCTAGTGCCCCGTGTGCAGTCTCACAAGCATACCCATAACTGATGCAGGAGTTGGCACAGGGAGAAGCAGTCATCCTCAAAAACCCAGGTGCCGATGGGGTCAAATAAATCGCTCGGGCTCCAGAAGTCTCTCGCTCACCCCATCCCTCTCATTAAATGACTCTCTCCCCAGCAGAGGGCTAGAACAGGCCCCACCCTGTGCACCCTTGCACCCTGTACCTTGGAATGCCCAAGGTGACGTTCATCTCGCCTCTGCCTGCAAAGTGGAAGGTGTTCAGGGTCATCTGTGTTGAGGGCTCTCCGATGCTCTGGGCGGCCAGCAGGCCCACGGCCTCGCCCGGCTCACACAGTGAGCGCTGCCACTTCAGCTGCAGCAAGGTCCTCAACCTGGAGACAGCAGGGGGCGGCGGGGCTCGGGAACAGACACCACAGACAGCCAGTGCCACCCGAAACCAGAAACCCCAAACCCCTGCCTCTTTCTGGACTTGCTTTTCCTAGGCAAATGCTCCCTCTAACCTTCAAACTCTCGCTAGTGACCCTGAGATGTCCGGAAGCTAGGCAGCACAGAGCCCAGCTGGCAGCTACATCTCTAAGTGTTCACGCTTCGACTGTTCATGACATCCCAAGATGTCATGTGTCTACTATGTGCCCATTACGTACCCCCAAGCAGGGAGACTTTTGGGGCTCATTATTTTCCTTTTCCTTTGCTCTTTTCCCCACTAATTAGGACAGTTTGGAGAGGGCTTAAGCCTTCTGCTACACAAATTAGAAGGAGGTTCACTAAGCAGTTATGGGGGTAGGGGAAGGAATGTTTATTTTCTTAATTAGGTCAAATGGCTGTAGAACACATCATAAATATCAACACTGAAAGGGCCGGGTATGCTCAGTGCTCTGGGAGAACAAGGTGAGAGGATTGCTTGAGGTCAGGAGTTTGAGATCAGCTTGGGCAACACAGTGAGACACCATCTCTCCAAAAAATACAAAAATATTAGTCACGTGTGCACCAGCATGCCTACAGTCATAGCTACTCAGGAGGCAGGAGGATCACTTGAGCACAGGAATTTGAGGCTGCAGTGAGCCATGATTGTACCACTGCACTCCAGCGTGGGTGCAGAGCAAGACTGTCTCAAAGGGTTTCGGAAAAAAAGCATCCAAACTGCACAATTCTGCAACCTACTAACTGTTCTTCCCATGAAAGCCCCCACTTAAGAAACAGCCACTGGGAACACTGTATCACCCCAGCACAGAGAACAAAAAAGGGACTGAATGTGGACATGTGTGAATGAATGGGACAGTAGATAGCACCAGAGAGGTAAGTAATAAAGCCGTGCTTGTATGTAGGTTACATTTAGAAGCCAAACTTTCGCTAACCCATCCATCTTCTTTCTCAACTACTTTAAACCAATGAGGTTTGAGTGCCTGTCAGTATTCCCGGAGGGAAAAAAACCTTCACCTGCTCTAGAACTTCAGAATCCGCCCAGAGCTTGCTGCTTGCTGACATATATCCTGCGAAAACAGTCCAGCCAGAACTGCCTCTCCCCTCAGTCCTACGACAGGGGCACCTCTCTGCACCCCGGGACACAGCTGGAGGGAGAACCAGCTTGGTCCTTCTGGATGTCAGTGCAGCCTTCCAAGCTGCAGGGATGCAGGTGATGGGGGTGGGTCAGTACCCTGCTCTTTCAAGGAAAGCCCGGCTGGCAGCTGGGAGAACCTGGCTGGAAAACCACTTGGAAGGGCAAAAAGGGGGTGTCCTGACCCTCTCCTCCAGGGCCTGTCTGTGCTCATCTGCCCTTGTTGTCCCCTTTTCCCAGCTATCAGGCCCACTCCCCAGACCCTCCGTCAGTATCACCAGGTCTCGCCAGGGGCAGGACAAGCGGCAGGCTAGGGCAAATGCTCTTGTGGTCTTCCAGCTCTGCAGGAAACATTCAGGGAGCTCAGCCAGAAGGGCTCACAACTGATGCCCAAGCAGGCGTTCCTGGCTTCCCACCCACTGAGGCCAGATCTGTATGTGCATGCGTGTGTTCAAGCTGAGGCCTTCCCATGGTGTGTGTGTGTGTGTCCAAGCTGAGGCCTTCCAGTAGTATGTGTGTGTCTAAACTGAGGCCACTGTGATGTGTGTGTTGAAGCTGAGGGCTTCCCGTGTTGTGTGTGTGTCCAAGCTGAGGCCAACTCATGGTATGTGTCCAAGTCGATGTCTTCCAGTGGTGTGTGTGTGTGTCCAAGCTGAGGCCTTCCCATAGTGTGTGTATTGAAGCTCAGGCCTTGCCGCTGTGTGTATGTATCCAAGTTGATGCCTTCCTGTGGTGTGTGTGTTTTTATGTCCAAGCTGAGGTATTCCTGTGGTGTACATGTGTGTCCAAGCTGAGGCCTTCCCGTGGTGCACCTACAATTTGAGGCTTTCCCGTGATAATTGTGTATGTTTGTCCAAGATGAGGTTTTCCCACGATGTGTGTGTGTGTGTGTGTGTGTGTCCCCATCCCAGCTGAGGCCTTCATGTGATCCCTTTCTCCTCAAGTCACTGAAACCCAAAGCTCCAAGGATGACTGGAGTAATCAGATCCAAGCCCTCATGAAAAGCTGAGACACGCTGTCCCCGGGCAATGAATGACTTGCCCTGGGTCACAGGGTTGGCAGCAGCCGGGCAGTGAACAGATTCCCTGCCTCTGTCAGCCACACCCACCACACCGAACTCAAGAAAGAGGTCATTTCTGCAAGCCTCTGTCCCTCATGTCACTCTCTGCTATCCTGGCCCAGGTGGGGGCATCCACTCCTGCCTGCCTGTGCCTGTCTGCCCCTGTGCCCTCAGGGTTTGTGAAGCTCCCCCTTCCACCCCCAGCTGTAGTCAACCCTAGGAGGCAGCTGGTAGGGAAGGGGTAGATTCTCCTCTCACACACGCTGTGAACAAATCGGTATCATTACCTGTCGAGAGAAAGCTCTGATTTCTTGTAACCCTTCTCTGCTTGAGCTGCCCAATCTTGACAGTAGTTATCAACCTTTCTTTCAAACATTTCTGACACGGATGCAAAGTAGATGTCTGGGCGCCACACAGACAAAGTGGGGTCAGGACAAGGGGCCGCCTTCTTCTGGTATTTCCTTCGGCTCTGCTCGTCTAACTCGTTCCACATCCTCAAAGTCTGAAAGGAAGGAAGGAAGGATGAGTCTAGCTACATGGGAGGGCACCCGGGATGGCCTTCTCCTCCTGGGACACCCAGGAGCAAAGAAGCATCAGAGGTATTGACTTCAAATGAGAGTCAAGGGAAAGAGGAAGATGGAAATCTGAATGCAATAAGACTGTTTCAATATTTAAAACAGGAAGAGGTTTCTTCTGTCCCAGGACCTGTTGCTTGACCATGACTCTACATCCTGGCCCATGAAAGCACAGGTCCAGGCCGACCAGGACACAGTCACCCCAAGCCAGGTGACAGTGCTGGGGCCGTGTTTGCCCGCAGATCCAGGCTCTTTCACACGCTCTGTGCCACCAGGGCTGTCCCACAGCGACTGCTTCAAGAGCTCCTCTGCTCCCAGCCCCAGCTGTGCTTGGCTAATGCGAGCCACTGGCAGAGGGAAAGGGTCTACC
Source organism: Cephalopachus bancanus (assembly GCA_027257055.1). Taxonomy (NCBI): domain Eukaryota; kingdom Metazoa; phylum Chordata; class Mammalia; order Primates; family Tarsiidae; genus Cephalopachus; species Cephalopachus bancanus. The sequence continues at coordinate 384,568 of JAPVLO010000490.1, read as the reverse complement.
TGGGGCCCCTGTCCAAGGACCTCGGCACACAGTCACCCACTCATATCTGGTGACTGCTCTCCTGTCCCTTCACACCTTGGGGACTGAGGAACCCCAAAGTCGCCAGCCCTTGCTAGTTCCCCCAAACCCTGCCCACACCCTTGTTAAAAGTCCTCTCCTTACATCCTCATCTGGGTGCCACTTCTGTCCTGACTGATGGTGGACCAAGCTGGATTCCATTATTATACCTTCTCTTAAGAAAACCACCCCTCATGCCTCACCCACTGAGACTGGACGTGCCAGGCACTGGGGCCACAGCTTCCCTGCATCACCTGTTGAGTCTCAGAGCTACGGCCATTCCGGTTCTCATCCTCGAGGCTCAGGGCTTTCACAGCTGCCTGAATTTTCTGGGAGTAACTCAGGAAAGCGCCTCTTCTCAGCAGGGCATTGGAATGCTTGTTTTGCCATTTTTTGATGGCTCTGAAGTGCCGGAGAGCTTTCTGGGGCTCTGCCCTGGATAAAACTTCATGGAGATGCTTCGATTTCATTATCACCTAAAACAGACCAACCACACATGCGAGATAAATGAGATGAGGGCAGGACAGAAGGGCCATGTGGCACACATTCATGGGACCAAGGCAGACACTGTGGAGCCCTCCGGACGAGCCAAGCACACACGGATCATCAAGGCCTCACGTTGTGCAAGCCACACTCAGGAGCCAACGTCTCAAGAGCTGAGGGGAGCAGCACACACAGAGCCCCTCCAGGAACGCGAGGGAGCTTCCAGGAAAAAAAGATGAGGGGAGAGTGACGGCAGAAGCTCTGGGACTGGCACCAGGATGGAAAGGCCCCAGCACCAGAGTGTGACCCTCGAATCTGCATTCAGCTTGATGACTCTGGATGGGTCACAGATTTCCGTCTCACAACCTGCAAAGGGGGGCAACTACTCAATCCGCAGTGGTGGCCCTGACAGATGTGAAAACCCTGAATCTGTATCAGATAAGCGCAGGCTTGGCCACTCACCAGCTAGTGGCTAAGCTCTGAGACTCAGCTGCCCCAGCTGTAAAGCTGGTCGAGTGACCCTTACTTCCCAGGCTGCCGTGAAGAGGAAGTCAGACGGTATTCATGGGGTGCTCCGGCGTGGGGCCCAACACCCCAAGGCAAACGTCCCCAGTGGCAGTTGGGGGGCACACCACAGGTGCTCGCACTCTCTAGCCAGCTCATGTGATCGAAGTACACAAGGGGGCTCTGAAACTAACAAGTGTTCCAGGGCACTGTGCTTTATAAAGACTTCCCACTGTGTTTCCCAATGGACACTCGGACGGGACTGCAAAGCTCAGGGTGCCCCAGCTCTCTCATCTGGCACGGGTCCAGGCTCTGGGGTCTAGCACGCTACCTCATAGTTGCTGGCCAGGAAGGGGAACTGCTTAGGCTGCAGGAACTGTGTCTTGGGAATGTCCAGGCCATCCTCCCCATACAGGAACTGCACCACGCTGCCGTCACTGTCACGGACTGTCAGGTCATACTGGACGACCAGCCCCTCCAGGTGCTTGATGATGCATCTGTAAGAAGACAACTGCCAGGCTTGCTGTGTCCCAGGGCAGCCTCTGATGGGGGCCGGGGACAGTGGAGGAGAGGGAGGGGGTGCTGCTGGTCTGCAGGCAAGCAAGACTCCAGGGCAAGCCGGCTCCAAGGCCCCAGGCTCTGGGCCACAGCCACTCCAGCCACGGTCGCATTTCCGGGTGGTTTTCCAGGAGCAGGAGGCTGCAGTGTCACTGAGAGGCCTGGCTGCCACCACCAGCTCCAGCCACCGGGACTACTGTCTGCTCCTTCACTCTCTTGCAACACACAGCTCCCTGGGAGAGTGTCCTTAGATTCAAAAGGGGTGGGAGGTAGGGGGCTGTCAAGGACTCTTGAACTCTGTCAGTACAGTGATTGCCAAGGACACAGAGGGTGTTAGAAACTGCTGATTTGATATCCCTCACTGGGTGGCCTTTTCCCTCAACCTCCCTTGCTTTCTGCCCCGTTCCCTTACCTTTCTAGCCACTCTGCCTAGGTTTCCCCTCCTGCCACCCTTGGGGGATTCCCAGAAGTCACTGTCCCTGCCCCCTCCCCCAGCGGTGAGGACAGAGCCCAGTGCCGGTCAGCACTCGTCTCAGGCTCCTGACCTCCCAGGAAGCAAGATGAGCTCACCACGGCCAAGGCCATTTCCCACACCCACCACTCCCCACAGGAATGAACAGCAGACCCTCAGAACACAGAGGCCCTGAAAATAAGCCTCCGAACTCATGTTCCACCAACCCCATGGAAGGGGAAAAGGGTGTTTTCTGTCTCAGGACACCCAAAGGGCATTTTCTACACATTTTACCATTCAAGGACCCTTGAGTAAACTGTCAATGAAAATGCGAGACACAACACAGGTGAAGGGCCCTGGGACACCAGCCCCACCTGAGGGGGCACGTCAGGAGTGTCTCACCTTTGGAGGTAGCCAGAGCGGCTGGTTTTCACGGCAGTGTCAACCAGGCCCTCTCGTCCCGCCATGCAGTGGAAGAAGAACTCCTGTGGAGAGAGGACCCAGAACCCCAAAGGTGGCGGTGAGGATGGTGTGCTTCCCTGAGGGCTCAGGCCAACACCTCCAGCCGCCCCTCCTGACCAGATGGGTGCTTGCTTCCCTGATCTCCTAGGACCTTGACCTCAAGGGCTACCACGGCCCCCGATGACTTCTGCCCTACCCTGTGGTTCTGTCTCACCTTGCTTAAGCATGGAGGGACAAGCAGATCAGAAGTGAAAGCACCCATCTGCAGTATCATATACCACACGTTCATATTCCAAACAGAAACGGCATTGCCACCTCACTGAGCTGTTCAGCTCAGCCCCCGTGCCTAAATTCTGCTTCCAACAGTGTAAACAGAGGTACAGAGTGTTTTCCTACCTTTCTGATTGTTACTCACAGTAAGAAATACACTTTCAATAGTAATCAGCAAACAGACATATATACATATGCATATAAAGATACCTCACTCAGACTAAAGCCTGATGACATAAACCCATCCCTTACTGGGGAATAAACTTGGATGCTCTCTCTCTCTCTTCTTTTATTTTTTTTAGGTTGGAACCTCACTAGGTTGACCAGGCTGGAGTTCCGTGGCACACTCACAGCTACCCCAGCGTTGACCTGCTGGGCTCCGGCGATCCTTCCGCCTCAGCCTTCCAAGTAGCTGGAACCACAGGCGCGTGCTACCACGCCTGGCTAATTTTTGATTTATTGTAGGGACGAGGTCTTGCCAAGAGGCCCGGGCTGGTCTCGAGCCCACGGACTCCGGCAATCCACTCACCTCGAACTCCCAAGTGTTGGAATGACAGGCTGAGCCACCAAGCCTGGCCCTGGATGTTCTCTTACCACTCTATCCTGCTTCTTTACACAAGGAAATGCTGATCACTGTGCACCATAATGCTTCCTGAAGGGTCACAAGCACAGTTTTTAAAAGTCTGGTCCCCATGAATCCTACACTGTCCCAGCCAGGGGCCAAAGATGACCACTGGAGTGTCCATGTGCAGTTGGTGGAGGGGTCCCTGGAGCAGCTGTGGCCTTGGAACTAAGCAACGGGCTCATTCACAATCTGGGCTGAGGTGTGTGACCACGAATGTCACCCTTTCAAAGATGCATAGACCAAGGAATGCAAGGTCCTCGTGTTTAACAAAAGCCGCTTCTGACAAGTGTGAGGATACTTGTTAACAAGGCAAAACTGAACATTGGCTACAGCTGACCAAGTTTCCCACTGTGAAGGAAACACACCTCTCTGAAGTTCCTTTGGGCAACGGGAGTGCCCGGTTAGTGGCACCCTCCTTTCTGGATTCCTTCAAATGAAGTACAAATTGGCTTAGTGGTCACACAGCAGAAAAAGGTGGAGCTGGCACTGGTCATGTTCGTCTTTCCATCTACTAGCAAACACTTACTGAGCACCTACTGTGTGCCAGCACTGTGCTAGACTCTGGTGTTAATGGTGAACATGGCATGGTCATGTCCTCACGACCCTAGAGTCTGGCGAGTAAGCGGCGAACAGCTTGGCTTTTATCACTTAACCATGTTTGTTCAAAGTTAGTGGGGCCACAGGTCACCTGCCATTGAGCCCAGAAGCGAAAGGAAAACCAAAATACTTACAGGAGGCTTGATGCCAGTGAGGAACCGGCCAGTGACAAAGCCACCAGCTTTGGGGGTGAATTCATAAGGCTCAAAGCAGGGCAGCGACTTGCCAGATGCCATCAGCGGGGGTCTCCGACCTTCCAATTCAATCTGGCCCAGCAGGCACGAGATCTGGGGGAAAGGAAATCCAAAGGAAACTGAAGATCCACACTTGTGTTCAAAGATGCTTTATCCTAGCAGGGAAGGGATGATCTGCCCTTCAAAAAAAAATGCATGACAATAGTTCTTTGCTTTTTTAAATTTGGAATCTCACTCTTGTCGCCCAGGCTGGAGGGCAGTGGCATGTTCATAGCCACAACAGCCTCTACCCGCTGGGCTTAGGCGATCCTTCCGCCTCAGCCTTCCAAGTAGCTGGGACTACAGATGCACGCCACCACGCCCGGCTAATTTTTGTGATTGTAGAGATGAGTTTCACTAAGTTGCCCTGGCTGGTCTGGAAACTGTGAGCTCACGTAATCCTTTTACCTCGGCCTCCCAAAGTGCTGGGATGACAGGCTGAGCCACTGCGCCTGGCTGAAAACTGAGTTCTTAAAGGCCAAACTACGTTTTTAAACAAACCAGGGAAGTTCACGAAAGAAGTAACTTCATCTTCCTTTTGTTGACTGACCAGGATTTGCACGTTTGGGGTCACCTGAAAATGGGTGATCTTGGTAAACAGAGCCATGTTTCAGGATGGTCGCATGTTATACCTGAAAGGGACACCTTAGGGTCCCAATGAGAAATGGTGGCTGGCAGAAAACAGTACCTTATGGTGATCCTGATACTCTAGAGTCAAGAGGGAACTCTGGCTATTGGCTTAGAAAACGGCCTATTAATGTTCTTAGAGACAGGGAAAGAGCAGTGTCCAGCTTCACTTGAGCCAGGAGCTTCCTGCAGGACTTTAGCTTTTCAGTCCTGTCCCTAGGCTCAACTTTCAAGAAACAACAGGTGATCCTTGAGATCCTGTCAAGGGCATCGATACTTTTTAAAAAAGGTGTTAAGAATTGTAAAAATGCCATGATGGCACTAAGGCACTCTGAGGGATGATGGGTCTCAAATTAAAGCTTAAGAAATCTCAAAGACAACGCTTATAATGTAAGAGTATGTGGAAAATGCAGATCATGCAAAATTGCAGGGTGTCGATCAAGATTATACACACACTGTGTGTGTGTGTGTGTATGTAAAACATGAATATATGTAACACAGTTATATGAAGATTGCTCATTCACACCTACATTATACATATCCTGTCTTCTGCATGCGTGCACCTATATCTACCAATAACACTGACATGTCAACAGTGGTTAGCTCTTGCACTGATTTCTATATGCTTGCTATTTTTCCGTACTTGCCACATTTTACAGGGAATGTGGATTTTAGAAACCAACCTGAACACCCACCTGCCTTTGCGCTTACCTGCATCGTGTTCACAGTTGACCCTTTGGCTCCTGACTGCACCATCATCTGCAGGTTGTTCTCTGGGAATTGTCTGTGCAGACCAAATGGCATACAAACCTGCAGATTAAATCAACACGGTGGTCAGTGAGTGCCTGCCTTTTAAAATGCCAAGGTCTGAAGGTAAATCCAAGACGTGGAAGCAATAAAGTCAGAATATTTATACAGACATAAGTGCCAAATCCCATGCAAGGTCAGGGAAAGCCTCACTCAGCATCAACCCTTTCACTAGAACCCCTAAGCAGAAGTCAGATGAGTGTCCTCCACCTCCCACTTTCTCGATTTTCTCTGCCAGGAACCCAAGTTTCCAACTCACTGGCCATGAAAAGGGGAGAAGGGGCTTTGTAGCGGCGGCCAGCGAGGGGGCAGGGGCATTATGGCAGAACGTCATGCCTTGCTTTGGTGTGCAAAAAAGGCTGGGCCTTAACATAGACAGATGGCTGACAATTAAAAGTGCTGAACGCCCTACGAGATTCCTGCTGGATGCCAGGTTTTCGAAAAAGAATGGAGAGAATGTGCACGTGGAATTGGTGGTATCTGGGCAGAGAAAGCGCAAGACAGAATTCGATGATTTTGTAGAATGTATGCTTCGGCAGAAAACAGTGAGAAAAGTCTGAGTGCCACCAAGAAGCTGCAGGATAAGCTAATAAAGGAAGGGAAGTAAACCTCTCCACCTCATCACTTGGGCAAAGGGAAGGAACCCCAGGCCCTGAGAGAGCAGCGCTGACGGCTGGAGGCTGATGTTCATATTCTCTATTCTCCATTGGAAAGATTGTTTACTGAAAGTCTCTTTGTCAGAGTGTGTAAAAATAAGGGATCATTCCAATCTTGAAAAAAAAAAGGGAGAAGGAAGAGGAAAAGCAGAGAGAGGCTGGCAGATCCAGTCTGTGACTCCAAAAAGGAGCTGGAAGAGAATCAAATTCAGCCAGGCACTGTGGCTCAAGCCTTAATTCCAGCACATTGGGAGGAGGCGGAGAGAGGATGGCCTGAGCCAGGGGTTTGAGACTAGCCTGGGCAACATGGCGAGACCTCGTCTCGACAAAATATCAAGAAAATTAGCCAGGCATGGTGGTGCGTGCCTGGAGTTACAGCTACTTGGAAGGCTGAGGCGGGAGGATCACGTGAGCCCAGCAGATCGAGGCTGCAGTAGCTGTGACATTCCAGCCTGGGTGAAAGCGAGACTCCAACTCAAAAAAAAAAAAAAAAAAAGAAAAAGAAAAAGAAAAAGAATCAAATTCCAAGGTGATACCCTCGTAGACTGTCCCAGCTGAGCCTGGCCTGGGCCCCGCCAGCCAGCAATGATCACCAGTGTCTGTGTCATGTCACACTGACCAACATGCCACCCGAGCCCTGTGTCAGGAGGCTTGCCTCTGCCCCGGGATGAGCGAAGTCCCCCAGGGGAACCTGGAGAGATGCTTGGGGGGAGGGGGGGCTGAGTCTTTTTAAAGCCTTTGGGTTCCAGATCCAGCCCAACATAGCAGAGAGAGTGATCCTTACATTCTAGAGCCAAAAGAGAACTAAGCTCTTGAGAAACAGCTTAGAAGAGGGAGCTGGAGGAATAAGAAGCCATTCTGAGATGCTTCTGAAGACCACCCCCCATCCAGGTATCCCAGGCAATCCTGAGTCTCAGATGGTTCTTGGGGAGGTGCTAGAAAGGCTGTGGTGAACAAAGCCTCTCTAGGACTGAACTGGCCCCGATGACAGGTCTGTCTTCCGAACAGCAGCAGAAGGATGCCGAAAGCCAGGCAAGAGGACACCACAGATACACTTTTACTGCTGTTAAGCATTGGCCTTGCCTCCCCCTCCCCTCCTCAGGCTAGGTCCCAAGGTCCAGGAGGCAGGGTGAGGGCCAGGCTGACTCCTCCGAGTTGCAGGATGGAAAGCCCTGGCTTGAGCATGGAAAGGCAGAAAACGCGAGGCAGTGGCCTTGGCTCATGCAGAGATTTCCCTCTCCTTCCTCAACAGCCTAGGAACTGGCTTGGCACTGAGCAAATTTACTCTTTAGCCCTCTCAGCAACTCTAGAGGTGGTGCTCCTCACATCCCTAATACCAGGCAAGGAAGCCAAGGTACAGACTGGTGATACCACCTGCCAGGGGTCACACAGCAAGTACAGGGCAGAGCAGGACTTGAACCTGGGTCTGCACTCTCAGGCCCACTGCACAAGCAGTAGCAGTGATTCAGGCTCTTTACCACCTCCGTTTACCTGTAGTGACCCCTTAGGAAAGACTTTTCTTTGGCCTCCTGGAATGCAGTCACCTCAAAATGAAAACATTTAAAAAGAAAAACAGCACAAAGCATTCTCTCTCAGCATTAATCCAAGGCCTGTCCAGACCCGAACTGGGTAAGGGAACAGAGCCCTGGCTCCTCAAAATGACGGATTCTCTCCATCCCATCTCACACCTCACCTAGTTAGCTGCTAGACAGCCAAACTGCTCCAAAGGGCTCTGTGTGGGAATCAAAATGTAATTTTTTAAAAGATCAGCATTCAAAATGGTGGGGATAAGTGCATGCAATGCCAGGCTAACCTTGTTAATCTCATTGCTGTAATGGTTCACTTCCTCTTTGAACTTCAGATCAATCATGTTAAAGTCCCTCTGGTCCTTGCCCAGATGGGCATCTTGCCATTTTCCTTGGACCTCGTCATGTGATGCCGTTTCTGGCAGGTTTAAGCCAGCCCTGACAGCCTAGAACGAGAACAGGAACGCATCGGAGGCTGTGGCCCATGGAGGAGGTTGGGGGGCGTCCATATGTAGGGCACCTACCCTCTACACAGGCCACTGCCCGAAACCCCTTCTTACCTGGGGCCCACAGTGGGTGGACTCTTCAATGATCGCCTGTCTCTTAGCATCCGCTTTTGCCTTCACCAAGATGTCTTCCACGCCTGTGAAGTTAAACAGACAAGCTTGGATGAAACCAGGACTGACTTCTCACCTGGCTGCAAACTCTGAAGCACCTAATGATGATGACAATAGCATCATGATTAATAGAGTGTTACCAGCTCTGAAGTGCTTGCCAGAGCCCAAACCTTCTAATTCCCATTTTACAAATGAAAAAACTAAGTTCAAAATTGGGCTATTTGTTCACATAGGGAGACAGGAAACCCAGGCCTGACTCCCAAACTTATGTTCTTAGCGACCAACTATCCTGCTTTCATTCAGTAAATGTGTGTGGGATGAACGGGTTGGAGGCAAAAAAGGGAATTTGGATAAAAAGATAAGTTTAGAGAAAGCAGAGGGAGAGAGAGAACATCCCAGTTTGGGCTTCCAGAAGCCACATGTCACCAGGGACACACACAGACGTGCTTAAGCCTGGAGGACCGTCTTCAGTTAAGCTCACCCTTATGGCTCAATGGGCTGTGGAGACCTAACCGTACGTCTCTACACCTCAGCTCTCAAACCAACAAGCTTTTGCCTCTACCTGCGAGGCCTATTGGACTCAAAAGTTCCTCATCCGAGATCTGAGTGGGAAGGAAAATAAGAACTGGACTGTTCCAGAGCTGGGCCTGAAATATCTGGAATTCCCAATGTGGTGGTCTGGAAACCCGAGGGCTTCTAAGAACATATGAGAGCATAAGAGGGGAAAAAAAAATGTTCTCTCTGTGACCAAGCCACAACCCCAGAAGTGGGCCCTTCCGTGGGGTCAGCTCTTGGCCCTCTGGCTGTCCTTCACCAACCTGTCCGGCAGAGAAGGGCTGGAGTCAAATCAGCCTTTTTAGCCTCACAGCCTAGCCTCACTCCCTCTCGCAGGCCCGAGGCCTCTGGGTCGACCTTGAACTCAGAGGCCAACTGCTCTCTTCACCATGCATTAAGCAGAGCGAAAGAGTGCCTCCTTGTTACATGTGGTCCCCTTCATGAGCTACCTGTGTGATCTTCCTCTACTTTTCATTCTTAAACCACTATGAACTTCTAGTTAGCAGAGAGCCTTATGCTTGTTCTAGGTCACTGTTTGAAATTGAAATATAATTTTACAAGTATGAGGTTTGGTCTTCACGCTTCACTTTCTTTGGCTACCCCGGGAGGGACTCTAGTCTGGTTCCCAACTGGGCACAGATGCTTCCATCAGTGGTTCGGGCCCATTAGAAGAATTAAGATGGGCAAGGTGAGTTTCAGCTTCCAAACAGGCTGGTAATTGATAACCCTTATCCTGGTAAAACAATTGGACGTACAAGCCAATATGTTTGTTTAAGACGCACTTTCCAGCAATGCTGTCAGAACCTGGAAACAGCCTGAATGCTTAATCATAGGAAATGGTTCAACAAACTATGATACATCTACAGAAATGGAATACTCTGTAGTCACTAGGCAAGAGGACGTAGATTTATATGAGCTGACGTTTGCATTCTGGGCGGGTAGGGAGACAGGTGAATTACAAAACAGTATGTAGGGTGGTATCCCACTTTTTCCAAACGGGTTTGCACTGGAAGAGTCTAGAAAGACAAGCATTAAATTGATATTAGTAGTTATCTCTGACAGTTGGATGCTGGATAAATTTAAATTATCTTTATGTCTACTTTTTTTTTTTTACTTTTCTACGATCAAATATATTACACAATGAAAACATAGAATAACATGTAACAAAGGCCCCAGTGCAAGCCCCAACCACAGCAGGCCCACGGGCCCCACCTGGGATTCCCACTGTGTCTGCCTGCAAGCAGGTCCGTGAAGCACAGAGCACTCTGCTTCCACATTGAGTGGTATCACTGACAAGGCAGTCTGTATGTGCACTGTGACACATGCTAAACGTGCAGCCCCTTGCTTCACTCTCACAGGGACAGTGCCAAAGGGTTCAGACTCTGCTCCCTACACTTGGAGGCACAGAGTCCTCGATAAGCTCAGCCAGAGGTGAGCTCTGGGGGGGGGATCTGCTGTCAAGCCCACACACATGGCACACAGAAAGAAACAGAACACTTGTTTCTGCTATCAAAACCACTTTCCTAAAGCAGTTTGCTCTCTTTTGCAGGGCACAAACAAGGTAGCTCCCCTTCCTATCTTAGGGTCATCCGACAGGTTTGTCCCAGCATAGTGTTTCCAAGAATGCCGACATGCCCTGCTGTGTTGGAAAGGTGTGGGCAGTTCTGACAACAGGAAAGACCCTTTGTGGTGCCCCAGAGAATTCTGGAAGAGCACTTGCAGGAAAAAATGGGGGTGTGTATTAGTATGAGAATCAGTCTAGGAGCAGAAAACTGAAAAGGGACCAAGGGCAGTTCAAGTTAAGCCAGGTTACAACCCACTTTGGGAGGCCAAGGTGGGAGGACTGCTGGAGGCTGGGAGCTCAAGACCAGCCTGGGCAACATAGCAAGACCCCGCCCTCTACAAAAAAATCAAAAACTTGGCCAGGCATGAGGCATGCTCCTGTAGTTCTAGCTACTCAGGAGGCTGAGGGGGAGGTTCGCTTGAGTTCAGGAGTTCACGGCTGCAGTGAGTCCTGATTGGGCTACTATACCCTAACCTGGCCGACAGTGAGACCCTGTCTCTAAAAAGCAAACAAACAGCAACCAAAACAAAACTGTAGAGGGAGTCAAGAAAGGGACAGAACGGAAATGGAGACAATGTTGTCAAAGGGGAAGAAACGCTGGCTGTGGGGGGCGGGGCGACTGAGTGAGGACACCTTTGTAGAAAAAGCCTGGCTGCTCCCCGGGAGAACTGGAGAGCTAAGGAGTCAGCCCTGAGAGAAGGGGCCTGGTCACGGCTCCGGGCAAGCCCCAGAGACGCAAGCCCTCTACTCACCCAAGGTGAAGCCTCGGTACAGCTGCAGGTAGGCGGTGAAGAGGCGGGCCAGACAGGTGAGGACCTTGCTGCTGGTCTCGCCACCGTAGATTTCATAGCAGCAGTGGACCAGGCCATAGGCAGAGCTCCCATAGTGCGCCTTGTCCAACACCCCGCAGAGCAGTTCCCCTTCCCTGATGATCACCTGCAGGGAAAGGCCACCAGCCGGGGCTGCAGATGACGCCTCTATGGGAACCACCCGCCACCTGTATCCTGTGTGTTACCCTCACTGAGCATGGCCCTCCACGGTGACCTGCCTCAAATCCCTCATGGAAGGAAGCAGGGCGTATGTGAAACGAATATATCACATGACATTTATTTACTCAAAATTATAATATAGTCGAAATAAAGGAGGTAGCACATACAGACCAAGAGTTAAAATTTTTTTTTCAGGGACCACACACACACACACACACACACACACACACACACACACACACCCCAATGTGTTTCATGTCTTCCTGCTCCCCACGGCCACCCATACTGACTTGAGGTCAAGCATCCTTGAGAAAGACCTCGTAACCAGAAATGTGAGCTTCCAGTCACGAGGTCTTTATCAAGGTCTTTATAAAGCTGTGAGCTTCAACTTCATGGCTGTGACCTTGGCCTACGCATTCCTTCCCTTGTACCCTGGAAGTGAGAACAAAAAAGCCTTTCTAATATCCCCTAAGGCCTGAATTTGTACTTTTACAAAGTTAGGTTAAAGCCTTGGAAACTAATTAAAAGAGGATTTCTAGCTGCATAAAGCAGTGCATGTGATGCACAAGGTCTATGATGGGAAAGAAAAGTGGTAGTTTTGGGTCTGAACGCAATGTCCATTAAGACCCTGTCACCAAAGCACATAGTGAGCTTGGAATCTAGGAATACTCCCCCACCAAGAACACGCAGAGACCTGAGAAATCTTAAGTGTGGACGGCTCTCTCAAAGCAGTCCAGTGCCAGGTTTGACTGCCTCGGGCCTGCCCTCCTGTGGCCTGGTTTCTATGGCTCCAAGCTGGGAGTATGGACCCTCAGAGCAGTTTGCTTATCTTGAGCCACTCAGCTGTCTTGAGGAAAAACTCAAGTGCCATATTTCTCAGCTTGGTAGACTCAATTCCAGGCTTTTGCTGAAGAAGCCGTCTCAAACTGGTTGTCAGCTTTATCCCGAGGGTCAAATGCTAGAGATCAACGCTGACCCTTTCCAAAACAAAAGCTGACACCAGCTTGGGCAATGATGCCTCTTCTTCTGAGGCAGGGCAGGCTTCTGTGAGTGCGCCTCTGTTTCTCTGTCTCTGTCTAACCCCGGGACTAGAAGTCTCCCATCCACACAGCTGGGTGGCCATACCTGGGACTCGCACATAGTGTCAGGGTTAAAGCCGGGGATGGGTCGAGGGGTCTCCTTCACCCAGGCCTTCCCGCTGATTTTCGCCTTTCCAGATAAGTTCATTGGGACGTGGTCCTCTGGGATTAGGTTTATGAGCAGCGTTGACACAACCTAGAAAGAAAAAGAGCACAAATTATGGTGGGAAGAAAAGTTGAGGACTTCCCTTTTTAGGACTTCCTGCCCTGCAATGCCACTTGATCTCAGGCAGAGCAAGCTAAACAGGTCTACCTCTATAGAACAAGCTGAGCTCAGTTTTTACTTACATGACTTGAGAGTAGAAACAAAAATACATCCATAAAAACGTCACTGGGGGAGGAGGAAGGACACATAACAACACAAAGGGTGCTTGATTCTAAACCAGGGGAAGTGAGGACCAGTAGGAGGCCCTAACTTCACCTGCACATACATCACTCATGTACCTGATCCTGACTGGCACCCCACGTTTCAATAATAAAGAAAATATTAAAATTAAAAATAAAATAAAAACGTCACTGGGATTTTTACTCCCTAAAACAGTTCTTAAAGTAAACAATCCCCTAGATTTTAATTAAATTCCTGGATAGGCCAAAGCAGGGAGAGAAATAAAGTAAACCACTGTGGAATCAAAATAAGGAAATATCATTTATTGGTTGGGGGGGGATTCTTAAAAACAGAAAGCGAGAGTCAGCTGGGTTGAGAGAATAGGGCTCCCACTGCTGCAATCTGCCAGAAGTGAGCCCCGACGTGATGTCAGTCCCTGCAGTACCAGATCAAAGAACACTCCTCAGGCCACCTCAAAGTGGATGGATGGCCATTATCACACACACTCAATAACTGCCTCCCTGCCTGCAGAACTGCTGACTTTCTGGAGGGGCCAAGGAAGGAAAGGATCAATGACAAGCATTGAGAGCTTTCCCCAGGAAAAGCTTCACACAGGAGCCCAAGATAGCCAGCTGAGGAAGCAGCTGCTGGGGGAACGCTTCCGGTGTCTCAGCTTCCACTCTATTAGTGACCGGCTACATGCTGTGGGGCGCATTCTTGGCTTCTTTTCGCTTCAGTGTTGCTCATTTGCAGAATACAGATAAGGTTCGTTTATTCAAGGAATTACATACCGGGGGCTTACTACGAAGCAGGCACTGACAAGTCACAAACAGAATCTGGCCTCTGCCCTCACTGGGGCCTTTGTTCTTGAGGGGGCTTGGAGCCCTGGAGGAAAGCAGAGCAGAGCCGAGGAAGACCTGGAGCAGAGTGGGGAGAGGGACTGGGAGTTTTAAGTAAGGTGGTCAGGGAAGGCCTCAGCTAGAGACAGTGAGCAAGGGGCTGCAGAGAGAGCAGACCATGCATTTTAGGCAGGGGGCAGCCAGGGCATGGATTTTAGTCTGAGTAAACAAGAAAGCCATGGATTTTAGTCTGAGTAAGCAAGAAAGCCATTTGGTAGGACTGATGTGCTCTGTCCTGGTTAATTCTGACTATTTTAAGAAAATACCACAAGCCATGTGCTTAAAACAACAGAAAAGATGAAGGTATCTGGTGAGGGCCTCGCTTTCCGGCTTATAGACAGCACCTTCTTGCTGTGTCCTCACAGGGTGGAAGAGGTGAGGGAGTTCTCTGAGGCCTCCTCTATAAGGGCACTAATCCCATTCTTTAGACTCTGCCCCCACGGCCCAATCACATCCCAAAGCTCCAGACTCCTAACACCATCACCTTGGGGGTTGGGATTGCAACGTATGACTTTTGCAGGTGTACAATCATTCAGACCATACCACCTCTGATTTAATTTTTAAGAGGAGCATTTGTTTTAAATATGTTTCCAGTCTAGACTTTGAGGCTAAATAAATGCCCTGCAGGAGAGGTCCCCTAAGGGACACTGACAAGAGGGACTGATACTCTACAAGAGGTTGTCTGAGTCGGGGCACAGTGTGGCTGAGCTTCTGTGGTGAGGCACATCACCGGACATGCTGTCTAGGTGACCACGTGGCGGCCTGATGGCGCCCACAATTAGCCCTCACAAAGATAAAAACCAGAAATAAATCTATTTGTCTAGAATTAATTATAGCTACCGAAAGGCCAGGAGTCCTGCCCCTGCCCCAGCTGGGTCCAGGGAGGGGCCACGCACAAGCAGTTGCTCATAGAAGCCAGAAGCGCTTTCTCAAGCAGTGTTCCAGAGAGCCCACAGGGAGGCAGCTGTACCTACAACAACCAGGGTCGGCTCCGGAAGGCAAAATGCACACCTCCCCTGAGATGGAGCAGGGCAGAGGCTGGCAGGCACTAAAGCGAGGAGGACCCTGGCATCAACAGCTCTCTGTGTGCCCATACCGGGCCCCAAATGTAGCTTCCTAATATGTGAACAACAGGGACAGGGCAGTCATGAGAGCGCTGCCTTCTCATACATGTGTACCAGGAGCAGGGCACAAAGGGCAGCAGCGTGTGTAAAGAAAGCAGACAGACAACACTCCCCGTTTCCTCAGCAGAAGGTGATCGGAAAGGTCGTGACTCATACTCTATTCCTCGGCTCTGCAGAAGGCGAGTGGGGCGACAGAGTAAAAGCAGGAGGTAACACTCCTCCAGGATGCCTTGGCCAAGCTGTGCCTCTCCCAAGGGGCCACATGCACAGTGGGGACCAACAGGCTGGGCCCAGTCAAGAGTTGAACTCAGCACGGACGATGTCAGAAACACATAGAACCCACCATCTGAGGACAGAGACGTATGACCTATCACCTCATCTATAAAGTAAGGAGACAGAAAAGCCTGTGACAAGCCTCAACACCCTTTCATAATAAAAACACTCAACAGACAAGGAATAGGAAGAAATGTCATCAACCCAACAAAGGGGTAGCGTCCATGAAAGCCTCAGCTAACAAAGTCAGAGATGCTCACTGATGGATGCTCAGTGATGGAAGACTGATGCTTCTGCCTAAAATCAGGAGCAAGACAAGGACGTGTACTCTTGCTACTTCTACTCAACAAAGCACTGGAAGTTCTAGCTAGGGCAACTGACATGCAAGAAAATAAGTAAAAGGCACTCAGACTGAAGAGGGGGGAGTAAAATCACCTTTAACAGCAGATGACATGATGTTACATAGAGACAACCCTTAAGAATCAACAAAAAAAAGACTAGAGCTTGTAAATGACATCTGCAAAGCTGAAGGATATAAGATCAACATATAAAAATCAACTGTTTGGTCAGGCGCCTGTAAACCCAGCACTTTGGGAGGTCGAGGTGGGATGATCAATAGAGGCTAAGAAGTCAAGACCAGCCTGGGTAGCACAGTGAGATCCTGTCTTTACTAAAAAAATGTAAAAATTAGCCAGGCGTGGTGGTGTGTGCCTGTCGTCCCAGCTGCTTGGGAGGCTGAGAAAGAAGGATCATCTGAGCCCAGGAAGTCGAGGCTGTGGTGAACTGTGGTGATGCTACTACTATACTCCGGCCTGGGTGACAAAGTGAGATTCTGACAAAAAAGAAAACTACCAGACATGGTAGCTTATGCCTGTAATCCCAGCACTTTGGGAGGTGGAGGCGAGGGACTGCCGGAGCCCTGGAGTTTGAGACCAGCCTGGTCAACTTGACGAAACCTCATCTCTAAAATAAAAAAATTAGCTGGGTGTGGTGGCGCCTGCCTGTGGTTCCAGCTACTTGGAAGGCTGAGGCAGAAGGATCGCTGGAGCCCAGCAGGTTGAGGCTGAGGTGGCTGGGAGTGTGCTACTGCACTCCAGCCTGGGCAACAGAGTAAGACTCCAACTCAAAAAAAAAAAAAAGAAAGTCACTTGTTTTTCTATACATTAGCAATGAATAATCCAAAAATAATATGGACAAATTTAACCAAAGAAGTGCAAAACCTGCACACTGAAAACTACAACACACTGTTGAAAGCAATGAAAGATTTAAATACAGGCGTACCTCATTTTATTGTGCCTCACAGATAAATTTCTCACAAGTTGAAGGTCTGTGACAACCCTGCGTTTTTGCAAGTCTATCAGCACCATTTTTCCAACAGCCTGTGCTCACTGTGTGTCACATCTTGATAATTCTCACAAAATTTCAAACTTTTTCATCATTATTATATCTGTTATGATGATCTACGATCAGAGATCTTTGACATTACTATTGCAGTTGTTTTAGGTGCCACGATTCGCCCCATATGAGACAGTGAACTGAACGGATAAATGTGTGTTCTGACTACTCTCCACCAACCCCCATCTCTCCCTCTCCTATGGCCTCCCTATTCCCTGAGACATACCGACGTTGACATTAGGGCAATTAATAACCCTACAGTGGCCTCCAAGTGTTCAAGGGAAAGGAAGAGTCCCATGTCTCCCACTTGAAACCAAAAGCTAGAAATGATTAACCTCAGTGAGGAAGGCAAGCGGAAAACCAAGGCCAAAAAAAAGGCATCTTGTACCAAACAGTCAAGGTGGGAAGGCAAAGGAAAAGTCCTTAAAGGCAAGTGAAAATGTTTCTCCACTGAACGCACCGATGATGAGACAGGGGAACAGCCTTACTGCTGACAGGGACAAGCTTGGGTGGTCTAGAGAGCTCAAACCAGCTACAACATTCCCCTAAGCCAAAGCCTAATCCAGAGCAAGGTCCCGACTCTTCGATTCCACGAAGTCTGAGAGAGGTGAGGAAGCAGCAGCAGCAGAAAAGCTGGAAGCTAGCAGAGGTGATTTATGAGGCTTAAGGAAAGAAGCCGTCTTCATAACATAAGATGCAAGGTGAAGCAGCAGGTGCTGCTGGAGAAGCTGCAGCTGCAGGTCACTGATGAAGGTGGCTCCGCCAAACAACAGATTTTTGTCTTTTTGTTTTTTAAGAGACAGGGTCTCACTCTGCTGTCTAGGCTGGAGTATAGCGGTGCAATCATAGCTCACTGAAGCTCAGACTTCTGGCCTCAAGGAGTCCTCCCACCTCGGCCTTCCAAGTAGCTAGGAGTGCAGGCACCTGCCACCACACCAGGCTAATTAACAGATTTTCGATGGAAATAAAACAGCCTTCTGTTGGAAGAAGAAGCCATCTAGAGCTTTCATAGCTAGAGAGGAGAAGTCAACTCCTGACTTCAAAGGACAGGATTCTCTTGTTAGGGGCTAGTGCGGCTGGTGACTTGAAAGCCAATGCTTGTTAACGACTCCAAAATCCTAGGGTCCTAAACTTAGGCACGACTGATGACGAGTATTTACGTCATTTCAAATTCTGTTCCTGGTTGCCGTTGACGTGAATTTATCTCATGGTGGAAGACTATCTTTTGGGGTTTATAATCCGAATAAAAATTCAAAGTATGGAATGCTAGTCAGAGTGGTGTCTGAGGCAAATACTGGATATGCCTGCGACTTTCAGCTGTGAAAAAGGTGACAATTTAGAAAAGGCCATTTCACTTGTGTTTAATGATTGAAGTTTGTGGCAGCCAGCTTCAAAATTTGTTTTATTTTCATCCACTCTTAGATTAGGAAAAGTGTAAAATTTGCCAGTTGCAAAAGTATTAAGAATTATGCTAAATTCAATCTGCCTGTATTCTATAAATGGAGTAACAAAGCCTGGATGACAGAACGTCTGTTTATAGCAGGGTTTACTAAATATTTTCAACTCACGGTTGAATCTACTGCTCCTTTCAAAGTATTACTGCTCACTGGATTGCCTGTGAGTTCAGGGGTTCGAGATCAGCCTGAGCAACATGGCAAGACCTCAATAAATCAAGAAATTAGCTGGGCATGGTGGCATATGTCTGTGGTTCCAGCTACTTGGAAGGCTGAGGCGGGAGGATTGCCTGAGCCCAGCAGGTCAAGGCTGCAGTGGCTGCGAGTGTGTCACTGCACTTTAGCCTAGGCAACATAGTAAGACTCCGATTCAAAAAGAAACAAAATATTACTGCTTACTGACAACACATCTCACTCAAGAGCTCTGATGGAGATGTATAAAGAAATTAATGCTATTTTCATGCCTGCTAACACAACATCCTTTTTTAGACAGTAACAGAGGGCAATACTTTCAGGATCTCAAGGCAGGCAAATTATTTCTTATATAAAATTAACCATAAAAAGCAACGTTTTAATGTAGACGGTTGCCCTACATTAAAATAGAGAACTTTTTATCATCAGAAAATGGCATTAGGGGTCATTGCCTCACTAGATTCTGGTGTGGCCATGTGCTCTTTGAGCTATGGCTGTCGCCAGGCTTCCTGGCTTTGGCCCCCTCCCCTCTCCCCCACCTTGGGGAGGTGAATCTTTTCTCTCCCTTCTCTTTCTCTCTCTAATTTACTTTTAAGTAAACTTTTCTTTCTTTGGAAAAAAAAAAGAAAGAAAATGGCATTAGGACCAGGCACGGAGGCTCATGCCTATAATCCTAGTATTTTGGGCAGCTGAGGCAGGCAGATCTCATCTCTACAAAAAATAAAAAAATTTGTCAGTTGTGATGGCACATGCCTGCGGTCCCAGCTACTTGGGAGGCTGAGGTAGAAGGATCACAAGAGTCCAAGAGGTTGAGATCAACATGCCATGAACTATGATCATCGTGATATCATGATCATGCCATTGCATTCTAGCCTGGGTGACAGTAAGATTCCAATTAAAAAAAAAAATTACAGAGCTGGAAAAATTTACAGGAGCCATCAACTCGAACCACTCTTTTTTATAGACAAGGGACCATAACCCACAGAACCAAGATCACACAGCCAATTAGAAGTTGGCTCTTGGGGCTGAACTCAGAAGTTTAGTCAACAATAGAACATACTGTACTGTATTTCATCATCTGATCACATGTATACTATTATTTGGTTGCTTTGAGAGGAAGTATGGTGTAATGCTTTTGGGAGTTGGAAAGTCCTGGGTTTGATCTGCCTCCTATCATCTTGGGTTTGTAATTTATCATCTGCTAAAAGGAGATAATAATGGTCTCTGCACTGTGAGGGTTAGTTGTGAGGATTAAATCAGATAACATATCTATTGCACTCAGCAAAGCACTTGGTACTTCCTAACAAGTACTACTACTCGGCCGGGCGTGGTGGCTCAAGCCTGTAATTCCAGCACTTTGGGAGGCCAAGGCGAGAGGACTGCCTGAGTCCAGGGGCTTGAAACCAGCCTGGGCAACTTGGTGAGACCTCATCTCTATCATAAATCAAAAATTAACTGGGCATGGTAGCGCACACCTGTATTTCTAGCTACTTACTAATCCTTAAAAGGATTGCCTGAGCCCAGCAGGTCGAGGCTGCATTGGCCGTGAGCATGCCACTACACTCCAGCCTGGGCAGCAGAGTGAGACTCCAACTAAAAAAAAAAATAATAATAATTACTACTACTGCCACTGGCACCACTGCCTATTACCATCATATTTGGACACCAAATTTAAGTTAGAAGCAAAGAACAGAAACTCTGCGGTCTACTCTTTATTTTTATAGATATATTTTTAGAGATGGGGGTCTTGCTCTGTTGCCCAGGCTAGAATGCACTGGAACAATCATAGCTCACTGTAGCCTCGAACTCTTAGGCTCAAGTGATCCTCCCACCTTAGCCTTCCAAGTAGCTAGAACTATAGGCACGTGCCACCACTCCCAGCTAATTTTATTTTATTTTTTGTAGAGACAGGGTCTTGCTATGTTGCCCAGATTGGTCTCAAACTCCTGGGCTCAAGTGATCTTTGCACTTCACGGCTCCCAAAGCTCTTGGATTACAGGTATGAACCATTGCACCTGGCCCAACTGACTCTTAGTAAATGCTCCCTGAACGCATCCAGACTCAGGAACCCCAAACAACGGAAACGGAAAGTATGACTACTGCCTGGTTAGCCCTTTCTCTGTCTCCAGCCTAGGCTCTCCTGGGAGGGAAACCGCTTCCACGAGTGCCCTGTTCCCCTCTGTTATATACACTGGTTGTTTTCTCCCAGTTACCTGCTTTCCCGTCCACAGTGGAAAGGGCTTCAGGATGGCAGGAGGAAGGAGCTTCACGCGCCCTGTTTTGTCTGTGAGTCCGCGGTACACCAGCTCCATGTACTGTTCCCGGGTGAAGAAGCAACCCCGAGTAGTCATGCTTACACCTGAAACCATGTGATCCTGGATCAGACCCGCCAATGGCTGGCCATCCTACAGACCAAAAAAGGACAAGAAAAGAAAAGAACCAAAGTAAACTTTAAGTCAAACTCGAATTCTTAGTCATCTGCTTGGAAGCCGCTTTTAGCAACAGTCCAACAAATAGCCCTGCCTTGTCCTGTCATGTCCTCACCTTGCCCTTGCCTAGGAGACAACAGCCTCCCAGGGCACATGACCGGGGCTTACCACGGGCTCATGCTTCTGCCATTTGCCCACTGTCCTGTGTCAAGGCTGCTTCAAACACACCAGTTCCCCAAGCCGCCTCTGCTTAATCCCATCTGGTTCTAGTTACTCTAGCATATTTTTGGCATTTATGCACAAATTTGGTCTGGCTGCTGTTAGCTGTGATCTTGTTTTTATACTTCGGTTTTATGCTTTAGCATTTTTCACACATTTCTGGCCTTGTCCTATAAATCAGTCATCCGTGCAACAAATATTTATCGAGAGCCTCCTGTATGCCTAGGCACTGAGCAGATTTTGGCCTACTCCCGTGGACCAAACAAGCACAATCCTTTCTGATGAGACAGAACTAGAGAGGAAACAAATAAACACATGACCACAAGGTGTTTTAAGTGCTATGGAGGAAAATCACAGAATGAGTCAAATAAAGATTTGGGGTAGAGGCGGGGTTCAGAAATGGTCTCCCTGAGGGGCAGTATTACAGCTGAGGCCTGAGGGTGGAGTCAGACCGTGCAGGGAGGAGGGAGTTCAGGCATGGGTCCCTCCGGGGGCTGTGAGCGGGCTTTGATGCACACAGACTGCAGAGAAGAATGTCCATTTGATGGTCTCTTCAAAATGTAGCACATGGTTGGTTTGTGGTGGGTCATTAACAGAGTCTGTTATCTACCAGATGCCAAAACAAGGGCTTTTATAAAAATCCAAAGATTAGGTGAGTACATTCACTTCTTCTGACACTCTCATATCATTCGGATGTCCAGTCTCCTGAACCTTATTTGTCGAGTCTGTGTTCATGGCAACATAAGGCACACTAAAGTAAAAATAACTGTGCTCACTGATGTTCTTTAAGATGTAGTTTTTGCAAAACTTTTCAATGTTTACAGGAATTTGAGTAAAACCCGTGCCTTGGATCTAGAGATGATTATCATTTGATTACTAGTTAAATACCAGTCAATAGTAAGGCCATGTTTCATAACTAAGACTAAAGGAACTCACAAATGCAGCCAGGGAGAAGTGCCAGGAACTTAGCCACATGTACTAATTCAAAGGCGAAAGAGGCTTCTTGTCAAATGGCCTAAACACTGCAGTGACTGGCTCGATGTAAACTCTAAGATAATTATTACCGATGAACTGAAAGGTGGCACAGATGTAAGACAAGATCAGAGGAGCAAACGGCACTTCTTACAAAGCCTTTGACTTTCCAATAATACAAATAAAAAAACTATTCTCTACATCTTGTTCCACAGACAGCCTTATTTTGCTTAGGGGAAAAAACCCAAACCAGTATTATGCGTCTGACTCATCCCACAGACTCTGGGGGCAAATATATATTTTTCCTTTTGTTTCCTTCCTTAAAGAACATAATTACAAGTCATATGATATATTCAGTGCCTTTTCCTCTCTGTCCAGAATTTTCCATGGCTAGAAAATTACTTTAATGGCTAAACTGCTTTCAATGAAATAATCAGAAATTCTAGGGAGGAATGCTGATTAAAACAATTACCAAAAGTCTATTTATGATCCTAAATTTCCTAAATCCTGCTTAGAATCAGAGAGAACATCTCTGAATCAAAATCTCAGAAAATTGACAGTTACACTATTCTGCTTAATAGCACTGCATAATGACAACACAATTAATGTCTTTGGTAACAATGCTTTGTGAATAGGGTATTCAGTGACTGGAATTTTATAGCAGACTAAGTAAAAGTCAGGAAACCGTCTCAAGCCTTGTTTAAAAAGCAAGGGCCTTCCAACAAACAGAAGAAGAATGCTGAATCCAACGGAAACATATACATGAAAATTTAACCGTTTTCTTGGGAAAGAAACAGCTAGAGTTCTATTCAACTTCTATTTTAAGTAAAAAGACAACACAGTACTCTACTAAGTATATAAAACCAACAATCAAATGTACTTTGGTCTGGTACTATCATTAGTTAAGGAAGAGAACCTGGAAATAGAGAAGAAATGGAATAATGAACAAAAAGAAATGGAAACAAAGGGAAATAATAATAATATAATAATAATAAAACAACCCCCTAGAAATGGACCTCCTAGCTCAACAAACCAGCTCTTGTCCTCTTAGGACTCTGTCAATAAAGATATGTTGCATTTTTATATTATTAATACTTTTATTTTAATAATATGTCGGCAAATATGAGGATTCCACTTCTTGGCAGTCACACCAAGGACTAAATAAAATTTATCAGGAATCAAAAGTTCTACCTCTCTCTGATAAAACACACTGATTGAAAGTGTAGTGAAGCCGCAAGCCACCCCTCACACTTTTTTTACATCTTAAGAAAATAATATTGTGATGCAAGCTTATTTACCTGTGTTTCTCCTGCCTCCCTGAAGTGTAAGCCCGACCCAAACTCACAGGCATACGAGCGTGTGACGAGGCCCACTGGATTTAAATAAGCCAGCTCATTGCAGGACACAAGGCAAGCATGAAGCCGCCTAAGGCTCTGCACCTTATTTAATCAAAATCAAGTACAGAACATTCAAGTTCGTGGGTCTGATGACGTCAGAGCACCTCAACCCCCACGTGGTTAATGCCCACAGGTCACTCTGCCAGCAAAAAGCCATCTTCTGCTCCCTGGTGGTGTCCCCTCTGGTGAAATGACTCAGCCTCTAGAGTCAGAGAACCGGCACAGTCCTGGAAGCCACTTCCTGCCACATCCCTTCCGTCAGTCCCAGCACTGCCTGTCAAGGGGGGCTAAGGAGCACACGCAACTGAGCACACTGGCCTGGGAGTCCAAAGATGCCGGATTCAAGTCTTGCCCTCGCTGCTGGCTGACAAATTACTCACGCGGTGTTTCCTCATCTGAAAATCATTCCTACCTCCGGAGGCTGTCGGAGGACTCAAGCAGCAATGTTTGCAAACTGCTCACCATAGTGCCTGGGGCCCAGGCCCACTCAAGAACACTACAACTACGACTGCTATTATTTACACGAAAAGTCAATGTTCAAATGAGCAAACTTATTTTTTCTAATTCCAAGCAATCTGAGTGAGCCCTTCACCCCTTCGTCCCACGTTTAGTCTCTGTTAATCCACAGCCTGCAGGGGTGTGCAGAGACAGAAAAGGTCCACTCAAACAGCTGGGACCCACGTGAAGCCACAGTTGTGCATCTGGTGGGAAAAGGGGATGGGACGCTGGGTTCCTGGCCACCCGCCTGATTCCCCGGGTGGCAGATGGCTGATGGGGAAGAGCCATTCCCAGGAGCAGAGGGCACTAACCAACACTGGGCTGTTCTGACCAGCCCCTGGGGCTGCCTGGGCATAGAGCTCTCCAACGCGGCAGCACAAACCCTAGGAAGAACCGGGAGCACCCTGTCTTTCCTCCTGCTTCTCAGCTGAGTGTCCTAGGGCAGGTTACATGAATTCTTCATGGAACCTACCTCTAAGAACTACGGGGAGAGTGAAACCAGAAGCCTCCAAAGTGCTTTGCCCCGTGTCTGACACTAAAGAAGCTTGGAAAATGGTAGCTATCGCATCATATTATTATCACTACTAGTTCTTTCATACTCTACCAAAATCCAAATGAGTGATGTGTAACAAGCCAAGTGATACAAATGGCTTGCAATTTAAAAGGCTTCAGACCTCTGGACGGGTGGTGAGAGGTAAGCGGGGACTTGGACATCCTCTGTCCTTTTTCCTGCAGCCTGCCTCTCTCCCTGCTCTGTCCTTCCCATGAGGACATGCTGACTTGGTCTCCGGCCACTCCTGGCCCTGAGTCAGCTGGCCAGGAGAGGGGGAGGAAGTTACATCCTTCCCATGTGTCCCTCTGGACAGCCATGACCACATGGGACTGCCCTTGAGGACTGACCTCGGAGAGAGCAGGAAGGGATTCAAAGAGAAGAGAGCGCTGGGGGATCTCATCTGGGCCCTTGGGGTTAGGCTGCCTCTTCAAAGTCATGCGTGTCAGAATGCAAAGGATCAAAGCCATCTGTGGACCATGAGAACCATTGCAGTTGGGACGCTAATGTTTGCCAGAGCCACTGAGTTGTGGAATGCAAACCTAAGTCTGGAAGACAGCACCTATTATTCAGCTACTAAGTTTGGCTTTCTGGGATGGCCCTCACAGTTTCTCTCCAGGCTTACACTTTAAGATGCAGCAAAACAGAAATGTTTCCTAGTCTCTAAACAACTAGAGGGCAAAAAATCCCCACCTGGAAGAAGCCAGGACCCTCTATTCTATGTGCTCCTGCCCCGGCGGTGCCTACTGACCCCAGGAGCTGGCAAAGGCCCAGGTTCAAAGTGCCAAATCCCTCCGGCAAGGACTATGAAATGGCCTCAAGGCCAGACCTACCTTGGGAACAAGATACTGCTGGTCGGTGCAGGCCAGGACATAGGCCTCGGCCCGGCCCAGCTCACTCTGTGGGAAGTGGGCGTTCATCTCATCTCCATCAAAGTCGGCGTTATAGGCCTTGCAGTTGGCATAGTGGAGACGTAGGACTTTCTCTTCGGGCAGGATGCGGGCGTGGTGGGCCTGGATGGAGGGTCTATGCAGGGTGGGCTGTCGGTTCAGAAGGAGAATGTCTCCGTTCTTTACATGCCGGCATACCTAGGGCAGAGGGGAGGACAGGTGAGTGACTGGCAGAAACTTTGGCATCATCACTGCTCTTTCCAAGGGCTTACCTCGGGTTGGCCCGAGAGTGGCTTGTCTGCCTCAAGTTCGAGTCAACTAAATGCAAGCGGAATTTTTAGTCTAGAGAAAAACCCTAGAAATCTCTGAGGAACGCTCCAAGACCCTCTGGTCATGGCCCTGGCCCTGCACAGCCCTGATCCTGGCTCTGGGCTGAGGTACAAAGAATAGACAAGGCCATGGCCCAGCAATCTCCGTCTTCTTCAGAGATGCTCAGCCTTCCCTGGATTCCTCTGAGAATACATCTGAAGAAAAAAATGAATACGACTTCTGAAGACTGCATATAACCATAAAACTCCTGGGTTTGAAAGGACTTGGCAGACTTCTCAAATCCCTCCCATGGTCACATGAGTGCATTATTCTAAACAGAACTTCCACGTTTGAAAAATAATTTGCCCAATTTCATGCAGCACAGCCAGAGCTGGAACACAGGGTTCTTGGTCCTTAGTTCAATGCCCTCAGAAAACATTTTATTGCACTTAAAAAAGTAAAAAGTGTTAGGCTGGGTGTGGTGGCTCTTACCTGCAATCCCAGTGCTTTGGGAGGATTGCAAAAGGCTGGAAGGTCAAGACAAGCCTGGGCAACACAGCAAGACTCTATCTCTACAGAAACTGAGATTAAAAAATAAGCTGGACATGGTGGCGCACACCTGTAGTCCCAGTTACTCAGGAGGCTGAGGATTCCTCTTGAGTCCAGGATTTCAAGGTTACAGTGAGCCATGACCACACCACTACACTCCAGCCTGGGCAACAGAGGGAGACTCTGTCTCTAAAAAAATAAAATAAAATAAAGAAGTGTAAAATGTCAGTCTTTTAGAAAAAGACTTGAAGGTAGCTATTAGAACATTTAAAACACATTTTCCTTTGGCCTTTCAAAAGATTATAGCATCAGCATACACACATATATATGAATATGTATGTCTATGCAGCAGTGTTTACAATAGCAAAAAACTAGAAATAACCTGACTGCCCCACAGAAAAGGCAATAAATCAGTGTAATGCAATGATGAAAAAGGTTAGGTTATATACAGTCAAGGCCTTAAGTGATGGCGATGATATATTATAGCAACAACAACAACAACAAAAATTCAGGTGGCATATAAGGTGATGAGATGAAGTCAATTAAAAACCAACCCAGAGGCAAGAGGACTGCCTGGGCCCAGGGGTTAGAGACCAGCCTGGGTGACTTGGTGAGACCTTGTCTCTACAATAAATAAAAAAATTAGCCAGATGTGGTAGCGTGCGCCTGCAGTTCTGGCTACTTGGAAGGCTGAGGCAGAAAGATTGCCTGAGTTCAGCGGGTCGACACTGGGATGGCCGTGAGCATGCCACTGCACTCCATCCTGGGCAACAGAATGAGACTCTGACTCAAAAAAACAACCAACCCAGCTTCTGTCGTGTGTGTGTCTATATGGCAAAGGGGTACTTGGATCCTCACTAAGCTGCTGCTATGGTCTCCTTGGGGATAGTAAGGCATAGATTAACACCTTTACTTCTATGTATCTTAATATTATTCACCTTACCATAAACATGCATTATGTCTGTAAAACTTTTTTAAAAGATTTTAAATTATTTTTAAAGAAAGCAAGAAAAATTGCACAAGTGATATGCTCATTGTGAGGGGAAAAACAGAAAATACAAACAAATTTGAAGAGGAAAAAACCAAGTAATTTTTTTTTTTTTTGAGTCGGAGTCTCACTCTGTCGCCCAGACTAGAGTGCAGTGGTCACTCTCGGCCACCGCAACCTCAACCCGCTGGGCTCCGGCGATCCTTCCGCCTCAGCCTTCCGAGTAGCCGGAATTACAGGCGCGCGCTACCACGCCCGGCTGATTTTTTTGATTTATTGTAGAGATGAGGTCTCGCCTGCCCAGGCGGGTCTCGAACCCTCGGGCTCAGGCAATCCACTCACCTCAGCCTCCCAAAGGTGCGGGATTACAGGCTGAGCCACCGAGCCCGGCTAAAACCAAGTAATTTGATAACCACTGCTTATACTTTTTTCCCCACACAAAGCTGACTTTTCTATACAACTCATTAAGCGTCTTCTCTCTTATATTAACAACTCTGCTTCCTAAATACCGAACACAAATTACATCTTAAAAGACAAATACCAAACATTTTGAAGACACCCCCCTCTGGCAGACCAGAAAAATTATGGCAACTTGGAGATGCCTCCCCCACCCCAAATCTCCTCCAAGTCATAGCAGAGAACAGGTTGGGGGAACATCAGATTACTGCAAATCTCATTTCTTCTTCTGGTATCCTCGTACAGGAAGTTACATCAAAAGCTGGCTGATAAGAGAGGTTAGAAGTTAGTAAGAGATGCTCCCCACTTTCTCCCTCCTGTTCAGCTGGGTTAAAAGTTTTCTCCAGCTCAGGGAAGCAAGGGTAAGGCCCACAAGCGCTAAAAAGCAGTCCCAAAAGCACCTAGCATGGAATCTGTCTTTTTGCTCTTCAAGGAATCCAAACCTTCCCCTCCCTATCCCCAAGTCCCATGTTTCCAAGGAGACTTGAACTCTGAGTGTTCCCATGAGCGTCTGCCCAGGGCACTGGCTAGCTGTCTGACTGCGTCATGCAGCCTGTGGTCTTCTTTCTCTAGCCTCTCAAGGGAGAAACTGCCCAGACCTGGGGCCCAGGCCCAAAGAACCAGGCGGGGCTCAGGATCTGAGTTCTGCAAATTTGAGACATCCTCTAGCGTAAGCAAACTTGCCACAGCTGGGAAGGTACACAGGCCAGCCTGGCAGGCACGGGCCAACCCAAACAGAAGTCCTGGAATACTGAGCACTCCCCTTGCCAACCCAAACCCAAGGGCCTTCCTTTCTCTTGTCTCTAAATAAATACTGCAGTGAAAATGAGTGTGCTCCAGTGCCGGGTCAGAGTTTTCAGAGGTAGGCTTGGAGCCAGAGGCCTGCTTCTGGCAGACAGCTGGGCAGGGAGATGAGATGGACCTCAGCCATCTTGGCCACTTCCTCTTTTGTTTACAAGGCCCAGGGGAGGGGCAGAGATTTTGCACCTCACAGGGGAAGTAGATCCTTTCAGCCACTCTTGCCCCATCTCCCCTAACCTGAGGGTTACCCATACCTGGACCTCTCCTTCCGTCACCTCACCCAGCCCTCAGCTTTGTCCTGACCTATTTGCAACGCTTCAGCCAAAGCCTTTAAAATGACAAATACATTATAAGCACAAGTGCATTTCACCCTATGTAGAAGCACCCTATATACTAACAGTACTGAGGTTTTGGGAAGTAAGTCAACCCTCCTTAGCCCTTGGGGCCATTCTTCTCCATGAAGTCCCTTCCTGTCCCTGCCCCCGGGCCACGTCCAAGGGGGCCCTCACATCTTGGGGCCTCAGGAACCACACCCTGGATCTGTGCATGCCACAAGGCTCTCCTGAGAGCTGCCTGCAAGCTGGGTGTGGGGGGAAAACGGGGAGCAGAGCACTGAACTCAGAGGATTTAGGAACTCAAGGGCGGGACATGGGTGCACATGCAGTGACAACGCAATGCATAAGCTACCCAGGGTGGAGGGGACAGCGTGGACATTAGGGGTGGCAGAAACACACTGGGCACCTAGCACAGCAGTGGGTAATATATTTATACGCTCATTTTCTGGCTGTCCCTACCAGGCTCTAGGGTGGCAGGGATCCCATCCACAGGGACTGGCCAAATGCTGACATGTGGCAGGGCTCAGCATGACTGGGTCCCTCCCTTCTCTCTCCTCTCTCGATTTTCACTTACCATTTCCTACCGTGAGACTGTTGTACATATTTGAGTGAGGTAATAGGAAGATTAGTTCCTATCTGTCTGGTTTCACCCAAAGTTAGGTGAAATACACCTTGATTTCTTTTGCATCCTTCACCCGGCTCCTAGTGAGACACTAGGCCACTTAAGAAAAGTAGGGCAAGTCCGTGAACCTGAATACAAACCTTACTTCAGGCACCAGAAGAGAGCAAAACAGAGCTGGGCACGGTGGCTCATGCTTGTTATCCCAGTGCTTTGCAAGGCCAAGGTGGGAGGACTGCTTGAGCCCAGGAGTTCGAGACCAGCCTGGGCAACATAGGAAGACCTCGGCAGTGTGGGCCTGTAGTCCCAGCTACTAGGGAGGCTGAGGCGGAAGGATTGCCTGAGCTCAAGAGGTAAGGCTATGGTGAGTCATGACTGTGCCACTACACTCCAGCCTTGGTGACAGAGTGAGAGACCCTGTCTCAAAACAAACAAACAAAACAAACCAAAAACCAGGCAACTTAATCTGTGGCCTGCATGCGTTCCTGGTCACCAACGCAGAAACGGGTGGCGTGTTACTGCTCTAACTTGGAGAGCCATGAGATAAGAGGAAGCGAGAGGATCCGTGGTAAAGAATGATGGGCACCAGTGGCCATGATGACAAGGCCAAGAGCATGCACCTCCTTTTCCTCTCTTTTCCTCCAGTGTCCTTTCAAGGCTGATGGAAACTTTGCAGAGCTGAACCCAGTGCTAAAAAGAGTTGCCCAGGCACAGGGTATAGACAGGCAGAGGGTGGGCAGAGGTCTTCCATTGTGCAGATGGGTTAGGAAAGTTGTCAGTTGCCTCTGGACTCCAGGGAGTCAACTGTGAGCAACACCCAAATCGAATCCACCTCCCACCAACAACTTGCTTTTTTTTTTGAGTTGGAGTCTCACTCTGTCGCCCAGACTGGAGTGCAGTAGCCTCTCCCGGCCACCGCAGCCTCGACCTGCTGGGCTCCGGCGATCCTTCTGCCTCAGCCTTCCGAGTAGCCAGAATTACAGGCATGCACTACCACACCCAACTGATTTTTTGATTTATTGTAGAGATGAGATCTCACTGCCCAGGCGGGTCTCGAACCCGCGGGCTCAGGCAATCCACTCACCTCAGCCTCCCAAAGGCGCGGGATTACAGGCTGAGCCACCGAGCCCGGCTAACTTGCTTTTTTTTAAGTTGGAGTCTCAAGCCATTGCCCATGCTGGAGGGCAATGGCATGCTCACTGCCACACCAGCGTTGACTTGCTAGGCTCTGGCAATCCTTCTGCCTCAGCCTTCTGAGTAGCTGGAATTATAGACACGTGCTACCATGCCCAGGTAATTTTTGATTTATTGTAGAGACAAGGTCTCACCAAGTTGCCCAGGCTGGTCTTGAACCTGTGGGCTCAGGGAATCCACTCGCCTCGGCCTCCCAAAGTGCTGGGATTACAGGCTAAGCCACTGAAACTGACCTCTCCAACAACTGCCACTATTGCCTGGTTAGTGGTCAACTGCCACATGCCTCCCAAGAGATGACTATTATTTGACATAGCTCTCATGTCGTTGGCGACATGATTAGCTCAAGCCAATTGATTATGTGCTCTTTCCAGAGGAACCCAGATAGAACTTCAGGATCCCTTAATGCAGCACAGAGGGTGGGCATTCTCAACTGCCTCAAATGGAAGCATTAGCTAAAACCTGTCAGCTGTCAGTTATCACTGGTACAGAGCATTTCGCTCCTAAGAGTAGTCCGCAGGCTGGGCATGGTGGCTCACGCCTGTAATCCCAGCATTCTGGGAGGTCGAGGCAAGAGGAGTACCTGAGCCCAGGGGCTTGAGATCAGCCTGGACAACTTGGCAAGACCTCGTCTCTACAAGAAACCAAGAAAATTAGCTGGGTGTGGTGGTGCATACCTGTAGTTCCAGCTACTTGGAAGACTGAGGCAGAAGGATTGCAGTGGCTGAAGTCAAGGCTGCAGTGGCTGTGAGTGTGCCACTGCACTCCAGCCTGGGCAACAGAGTGAGGTTTCGACTCGAAAAAAAAAAGAGTGGTTCTCAAACTGCAGTGTGCAGAAGAACATTCTGGAGAAAATGTTGCAAGATTGCCAAGCCCTATACGCAGAGAATCTCATTCAGATGGGATGATGGGGTGGGACTGGGGCTTGCATTTCTCACGACCCCAGGGATGCTGCTGCTTATCTGAGAACTGCCCTGTGAGTATCCCTGTTCAAAGACCACCAATTCTCCTGCCCCAGGACCACAAATGATTTAGCTAAGAGCATTTCTCGAGCACCTGATGTGTGCCCAACACTGTGCTGCATGGCATGGGACGCGATGGCCAAATGCAGCTTTAAGTATGGTGTCCATGCCCTAGGAGTGTGGCCTCCAGCTGGGAGACATGGCGAGCCCATGCAGCACCTAAAGGACACCCACATGTGAAGGAGCTTCCTCTTGCAGGGGGTGCCCCTGTGTTACACTCACTGGATTCACAGCTGACAGCTGGTCACGGGGGAGCCAGGCAGGAGCTGGCCGGGTCCTAAACAAACCTGCCCAATACTCACAATTTTTGTCCCCTGGGGCTTAGGTGCACCCGTGGCTGGTGTCAGAAGCTGCTTGGCCACGGCTTCTCGCTGGGTTACGTCCATGGCACTCAGAGCTGTGCGGCTGCCATCCTCATTAATGACCATGGAGGCTCCTGGGTGCACGTTGGGGCCGTTGATGACTGCTTGTCTCAGTTCCTGAACGTTCCAGGGTGTAACTGGCTGCGGGTAGGTCAGTTTAGTGGCAAATACCTAGAAACGAGTGGAGAAATTCAGGGTAGGCAGAAAAAAATGGGCTTGTGGACCCAAAGTCTGCCTCCAAAGGCTATGTGACTTTCCTCCAAAATGCGAAGAAGCTGACTGACTTAGCCAAGAAGGCCCTTCGGTGAGTAAAGCAACGTCCTGCCTTTCTTATGCACAGAGCCATTTTGCCAGACTCTCTCCCTTAAGGGCACAGAGATCAGCACAGACAGGCTGACAAGGATAACTTTACACACTAGGCTTTTTCTTTTTTTAACCCACCCTAAAACTGCATTTCCTTATCTGCCAATAAATTCAATCCCCAGAGAAGACAGGGGGCACTCATTTGGGACAGGTGGCAATACCTGTCCCCAAATACCACCGCATCTTCCTGTGCTCCAGCAGACATCATGAATTGATTGTGGCACTTTCCCCCAGCCCAGACACGGCACCAGAATCTCTTACCAGTTCCAACAGCCACTATGATCAAGATTGTCCTTGAGAAGAAATTGATGGGCTCCTCTGATATGTGAGAAACCACATGTACTGTTTAATGCTAGGCCTGTGACATGCTCCAAGAAAAACGAGTTCCCTAGATAAGGGAGTTTCTGACCTACTGAGCATTATAACCCCTTTGATGCTTCAAAATGCACACAGATACACCAAAGACCTGACAAGTCTGACATAAAGGCACGTGTCTAACTCTGTCCAGGTCTCTGTGCACTGGCGCTTTCTGAGGCCTCTGCCCCAGTGCTCCCCAGCCCGAGCCTGCTCTCCTGTTGCTGAGACACTGTCCACTGCCTGACGGCGGTTAGGCATGTATTCATCTGTTCCCTGTTTATCTCCACCCTTGACACATCACTTACAAGGGAGCACGCTAGTCTGTGTGCATCACTACTGGGTCTCTAGCTCATTGTTCACCCCACTCCCTTTTTCTCCTGGGGACTCACAGCTGGTCTGTCCAAAAGTATGCTCCAGAGGCATGTCTACCCACTCTCTTTTCCCAGCTCTACCCACTCCCCAGTCCACCATAGCCTGGAGATCTGGAGTAGTTTGGAGGCTGGCAGAAGGGTGACTTAAGAATCTCTCCTCTAGGGACAAGCTGTTATCAATGGACACAGATCCAAGAAAAATCTAGTACCCGAGAAGGGTAGAAAAAAGAGGCAGCACAAATGGTTTTTCTCAAAGCCGGGGCTCTCTGGGCACTGTGAGGTCAAAGCCAACAGGTGTGGCCCCTACCCTCTGTCAGAGAGGGAAATGAACAGGGGGCCTCTCCTTGGGGTTTCAGATTCAGGAATGTCACCAGCAGGGTTCACAAAGTCATTCCTGTGCCACCTAATGCAGTTTTTGGAGGCAGAATATGGCTCCGGAAGGCAGTGGACACAGGACTGAACATTCTGATGCTTGTGCCTTGACATGTCATGCCTTTGCCCAGGAAACCCACATGCCTGAGAGTGATGAGGCCAGAGGCATGCAGGACAATCAGAACACTTTGGTTCTTGCTCATGCCCAGCACTCCGGGAGGTGGGGGGTGGTATGTGAGGACATGAATCCCCAGGAGGGGATTAAACCATCCTTACATTACTGACCTCAAGGCCCATTACGAAGGAGGCCGATTAAAGGGCTGCTGCTGATGAGCACAGCTGAGTGAACTGGTGAGGAAGTGAGAAAATAAAGCTGGCTCCCAGAAGGCATGCTAATGGCTGGACGGGCTGGCTGTGTGCCCCCAGGAGGAACGGAGAGCGGGGTGGACGACAAGCACAGGCCTCCTCTCTGGGGCCCCCTCTGCCACACACCTTGCCTCAGTCCTCTACGGCATACGTATCTACCACCCCCCAACACACACCATGGGGACCCCAATTTCATTGGTGCTGATGTACATGTCGGGGCAGATGACAGAGCGGGCTGCGTAGTCCACTCGTTTTCCCATCATGTGCTTCCGGAACAAGCCTTCCTTCTTCTCCAGGATCTTTGTGAAGGAAAAAGGCCACAGAAAACGTTTAAAAAAAGACAACTCAAGAATGCTTGCTAGTTTCTTACTTCAATACATGCATGCTTATTATTCAGTCAGCAAGGGGAGTCCAGCTAACTGCTTACCTGCCTAATGCCTGGGTACTTGTCCATCATCAGTTTGTCCATCTCACTATCAAACACGATATTGACGTGGCTCTGAAGGCGAATCCAAATGTTGTAAAGTTTGTCTGTGAAGGACTGGCCTGGAAGTGTACTTAAAAAGGACCGGTCAATAGCAACTGAAGAGTCTTCTTCCTGGAAGACACAAGGAAGAAAATAGGTATGATGGCAAAGGCCTGCCTTGGTTTAATTTTTCTTTCTCCCCCTAGCTCTGATACCAGTGAACTCTGGAATGTGCCTTTACATCCTCTGATCCTGATAGATCAAAGACAAGTGTTAATACATAAATCTTGTAAACACATATAAATAAAACATCACCCCATTACATATGTACCAGCCTGTCTCTTTCTAATAGTAAAATGAATTCAAAATTTATAAGCAGGCTCCTCTCTTAAGGTACTTGCTGAAATCCCTTAATATCTAGTTCCTATGGCAACCTTAGAAGCCCTTTCCGCATCAGTACATTTCTTGTGAAGCTTTGCCATGATAACTGATGCGTATATGCAATTTCAGCCTTATTTATGGCTTTGGAAAAACTTGATGCAAAGTGCTTATAAAAATGCAGGTGGTGCCAAGCTCGGTGGCTCAGCCTGTAATCCCGTGCCTTGGGAGGCTGAGGTGAGTGTATTGCTTGAGCCTGCGGGTTCGAGACCTGCCTAGGCAACTTGGCGAGACCTCATCTCTACAATATATCAAAAATCAGCCAGGCGTGGTAGCATGCACCTGTAGTTCCAGCTACTTGGAAGGCTGAGGCGGAAGGATCGCCGGAGCCCAGCAGGTCGAGCCTGCGGTGGCTGCGAGTGGCCACTGCACTCCAGTCTGGGCGACAGAGTGAGACTCCAACTCAAAAAAAAAAAAAAAAATGCAGGTGGAACAATTCCTTAAATGGAAACATTTTTGGCATACAGTATTCTAGGTCATCAATAAGACAACTGGGCTATGTCAAGTTGCTGGCTGATTGTCAAGGCTTACTAGGTTATTAATCCTTTTTAATATTTCTGCCCCAGCTCTGACTCCTTTCTTCTTCCCCTCGATACCCAGGGGACAGAAGTACAGAGGCTTTATGCGGCCTTAGAGCACCACCTCCTGACACTGTCTGGCCAGCTATTGGTGCCATCTGGCTAGGGAGGACACAAGGAGCTGGACAGATGGTCCCACATCCTCCCAGTCAGTGAGGATGGGTGGAGATCTAGTAAATAACATCATGAAAACTCAATTGTGATGAAGTGGATTTGTCCTCAATCCCGAGGAACACAGGAGTCTTTAGTTATGGGGAGAACAGAGGCATTTCTGCACAAAATGTTCAAGGTCCTTCTGGCTGAAGGAGACTCACAGAAAGAGACAGTAACCTGCATGCTGACAGGGGTTCTGTCCGCCTGCCTGACTGCACATGGCGTTACCTGGCTTAGGGCCACGTGATTACTTGTGAAAGGAGCGAGGCCATGTCTCACTGGTTCACTGGCATCCCTAGAGTCTAGACAGCACCTGCAAAGGCTGCCATGGAAATGGAACACGGGAACAAGGGGGAAGAAACAAGAAGATGCACGTTACCATCAGAGAGCAGGAGGGCACTGGGACTCAAGAATCAGAGAGGATACTGCTTGGTCCTGCAGACAACAAGCTTTTGTTTGACCAAAAGGATGCCCTATTTTTAAGGTACAAGAAAAAAATATCCTGGTCACTGGATGTGGCTATCTATGGCATTGCCTCCTAAACCAGACTAAGGCATGCAGATGGCGGATTTCTCCTGCGTTGGAAAGTTTTAACGGCACACCATGCTGTCCCGCCAGGAACCTTCAGTAAAACCAGAGAAAGCTCCAAGGAGAAACACTGGGTAGCCCACAGCACAAGTGTCCAGGAGACTGTAGCGCCACCTTGTGCCGGGCTTGGCTGACCTTGGGACAGTCCCAGTCACTGGGAGTCAGAGTCCTGCTGTCAACCCAAGGTTGGAGACAGCTCTGTTTGTACCAAGAGAGCATTTCAGAGCTGGGAAGCATCTCAGCGACCGGGTGTCCCCTAAACCCACAGCTCCCGGTGAGGGTGTCTCCGCTACATAGTGCACCCCAGTCAGCA
This sequence comes from Cephalopachus bancanus, assembly GCA_027257055.1. Classification (NCBI taxonomy): domain Eukaryota; kingdom Metazoa; phylum Chordata; class Mammalia; order Primates; family Tarsiidae; genus Cephalopachus; species Cephalopachus bancanus. The sequence continues at coordinate 348,234 of JAPVLO010000490.1, read as the reverse complement.
TCTCTTGGCATCCAGTGTCTGTGTCCACACCATATGGAGTTAGACCTAAGCGTGTGTGCTTATGCCATCAGCTCCAGGGCAGCCCTGACCTTGTCGGTGGCAGGCATTGCCATCTCCGATGGCAGCTTCTGTTCTTGGGCCATCAATGCCAGAAGCTTTCGGATCAGAACCATGTCCTTCATGACGGCCTGCAAGTTCACTGTCTGGCCGTTGGTAAACATCTGGTCTCCCAGGCGGCTGACAGGGCGATATCTGCAGAGGGACACGGGGAATCCAAGAATGTACAGCATGAGGGAAGGGCTGTGTCTTTCGGTCTCTCACCCGTGCCTATTGCAGGTGACATACTGCCCCACCATGCTCAAAAAACATCACCTCCTGATCACACAACAGGAAGGGAGGAAAGCATGCCCACTACTGCACCTCTGCATAGGTCATCCTTCAGCTCCTCAAAAAACTTTTCTCAGGTGAAACAATTTTTAAAAAATGTATTATAAAGATGTGGGGTACAATTCAGGGTTAGGTATACAAACATTGATTATGCAGGTCCCCTTGTTGGTGAGGTATGCCCCTCCCTCCCCTAGCAGTTTCCCTCAACTGCCAATCTCACCCCCCTCCAACAGTTTCCCATTACTGCCAAACACTTTCTTAATAGTATTATAATTGTTCAAGGTCCGCTTATGAGTGAGAACATGTGGTTCTCTGTTCTTTGTTTCTGTGACAGATCACTGAGTATGATCGACTCCAAATCCATCCAAGTTGCTGTGAAGTCCATATGTTTGTCCTTTATGGCTGCATAATATTCCATTGTCAGGTGAAACAACTAAAGGGAGTTACCTTGAGGGTGGCACCACCAGGAAATCAAGGAAGAACATACTGGGATTGAATTTGGATTCCATGCCAACATCATCCAGTCCCGAAAAAAGGTAATTCAGAAAGAATCCTGGGTTTGAAATAAACCAAAGAGATCATTCAAATCTATCAATGAGGGCATGGGAGGACAATATCACCAAGTGACAAAGAAACAGAATACAGGATAATATATTGAGTAAGACCACATTGTTCTCTATAAAAACAAATTTTCAGTAGCCCCTTGCATGCATGAGAGACCCTACAGGCTAAACCCAAAGACTGAGATGAGCAGGGACAGGGAAAAAAAAACCTTTCACTTGTTTATAATTACCTTTTTGGACTATTAAACTTCAAACACACACACACACACACACACACACACACACACACACACACACACACACACGAGATCAAGTATGCAATACTTTGGTATTTAAAGAAAACAGACTGAAATAAAGAAAAGAATTAATACACAAGAAAAAAAGTCAGCCTCCTTAAAACACAATTCCCCTCTCCCCAGTGGGTGCTGCCAAGAAGGGGTCTTCTGTGGATCAAAGCTGTATTTCAAGTTTCTGTAGTAACTTAAAAAAATCTTGAGAGGGCTGGGTGTGGTGGCTCATGCCTGTGATCCCAGCACTTTGGGAGGCTTACTTGAGTCCAGGAATTTAAAACCAGCCTAGGCAACATAGCAAGACCTCACCTCTACAAAAACAAAAAATTGGCCAGGCGTGTGTGGTGGTGTGCACCTTTAGTCCTAGCTACTTGGGAGGCTGAGGCAGGAGGACTGTTTGAGCCCAGGAGGCAGAGGCTGGGGTGAGCCATGTTCATGTCACTCCACTCCAGTTTAGGTGACAGAATGAGACCCCGACTCAAAAAGAAAAAAAAATGCTCAGAGAAAATAAATGTGATAGGACCTGTTACATAAACAATCATTCTAAATGGAATGCGCTATTTTTTTCCTGATATCCTTTTGACAACTTGCTCATTAATAAGTGCTTATTACACAGAGATTACAGTCAGCATTTCAGAGCATACACTCAGAAGGCAGATGACACCAGGGCTTGAATAATATACTGCATGGGCTTTATTATACTCTCAAAAAGGGAACGGAGGAATTCCCTTTTAGTAGGGAACTGAAAAGTTTAAAAGTCCTAATTTTTAAAAAAGACAGAGCTCAATCTTTGATTCACAAAAGGAATTCCCACAAAAACCTTTAAAAGGTATTTTATTTATGAGCATTTAAAATAAGGTGAGTTACACTGAACCCTCTAAAAATATGCCCACCTATATTAAGCAAGGTCTACTGGTAGCTCTCATTTGATGACCAGGCTCAGTTAAAATTGGCAAATTTTTAGGGCTGGGTGTGACCCCCTTACTCTATGACGCCTCATTGTCAATATACCCAGAAGCCTGCCCCAAGCCTTTGGATCAGTTTCAGCAGAGAGTTCCAATAATCACAACTTTAAAAAAAAATAAAAGCACTAAAGCAGGGTTAATGAGTCTAGGAAATTAAGGCCCGGAAAAGATAAAGCCTATTTCTTTAGCTTGGTTCAGCACCTTCATTCTTCCAAATGGCAAAAAGATGTTCACGGGCACTGGTGGGTGTCAGGTACCCTCGTTTTCCCATCTGAGCTTCTTCAATTTCTGGAGCTGAGGAGGGGAGATCAAAGCACAACCAATCAGTAACAGGTACTGCTCCCTGCATTGGGATTCATCAATTATTTGTCCCTGACCTGCAACTTGACCACAAAAATCACCTTTGGGGCAGCATATTCTCAAGCCCAGATTCCTGTCCCTACCCGTCATCTAATTTCTAAAGCGATAAAAACAGTACAACTATTATTGGATAAAACCTAAAAAAAAAACAAAAGAAAACATCATCCACCTATCACATTAACGTAAGTATTACTTTTGTAGACTCTCTTCCAGATCTTTGGTTTATGCAAGTGTTTTAGATAACTGTCATCTTAAGTATGGATTGATTTTGTGTACTACTTACTACTTAGTGTCATCTTGTGAGGATTTCCGCAATGCTACATACCTTTTGCATGATTACCATTTTTAGTGGCCACATGATATTCCATTGAGGATATTCCCTAATTTACTTAATCATACTCTCATAGCTGGACATTTGGATTGATTCCAATTTTTGGCTACTATAAAGTAACCTCAAAATAAGTACCCTAGCCGGGCACAGTGGCTCACACCTGTAATCCCAGCACTTTGGGAGGCGCAGATGAGAGGACTGCCAGAGTCCAGGGGTTTGAGACCTGCCTGGGCAACTTGGTGAGACCTCGTCTCTACAATGAATCAAAAAAATTAGCTGGGCATGGTGGCATGCACCTGTAGTTCCAGCTAATTAGGAGGCTGTGGCAGAAGGATCACCTCTAAGCCCAGCAGGTCAAGGCTGCAGTGGCCGTAAGCGTGCCACTTTACTCCAGCCAGGGCAACAAAGTGAGACTCTGTCACTCTAAAAAAGATAGGTATCTTTATGCACATGGCTTTTATAAAAAGGTTCACAAAAGTAGAGTTAAAGACAAATTAATGTGAACATTTTTACGGGTAAATACATATTGGTTTTCTTTTTACAAATATCATACTGGTATGGAGAAGCAGATTGACCCTGGTTAACTTGTGGATAGTGTCTACCAACTATACCAAAAGTAAGTTAGAAACTAGACCGGGGGCTGCCAATTCAAAAGGCAGGGCTCTAGGCATTGTGATGATTAACAAAGACAATTAAGCAACGTTTCCTCCAGGTTCAAAACTATCCATCTTTTCTGGGTTACATCCACTGAAATTAACATAGCCCAACCTTCTTTTTTACATACTTACCAGGGCAGGGATGATGCCTTGTCTGTGTCCTAATACCTGACACAGTGTTAGCACACAGACAATGCTAAACTGTCAGTTACTCAGATAGACATGTTCAAAATATCCCAAGATAATCTATTCTTTGAAATTCTACTCTTTTGCCTTTTTTTATACTTCTGAAATCTAGCTTCATTCTTCCTCTCTAATTCTTCAACTAGTTTCTTTACAATTTGCAGAGATTTTGTCACCACATGTTTTTAGAGAAACTTCTGACTTGGATAACATCAGATGCACCATAATTTATTTAACAGTCTCTATTAATAGGTACTTAAACCATGTCCAATTTTAAACTCTCTAAACAATACCGTGGGCATTCTAATTCCTTAGGATAAAGCTGTAGAAAAAAAATTGCAAGGTCAAGGAGCCTGCATATTTTAAGTTTTAATACCTACAAAAGCAAAACATTTCAATGAGTTAATGCAATTCAAGAATGGCTTTGACCTTCAGGGACAGCCACAGCATTAGAAAGCTATGCATGCTTGATGGGTCAAAAAAAAGAAAAAGACCCCATTAACCTAAATAATTGTGTGGGCGTTTCTGGAAATAAGCATCTAAACTTCCTCTCAGCAAGTCTGAAGGGCTCAGGAAGATAGAGCAATTCTCCCCAGCTCCTGTCCCAGCAGTCCCCACATCACAGCTCAGTGACCATGAAGGCAGGCAGAGACTGTTCAATTATGGCATCTTAGAATCAGAAGAAACCTGCAGGAGGCTACCCTCTCACGTGGGCTGCATTCTCTCCTAGTCAGACACTTCTGCAGTGAAATTCAGCTAGCTGGGCTTTTGGAAAGTCATGAATGTGTTTCTCTCAGCTCTAAGTGCTGCCATGTGACAAAGGGGTTCAGAGGTCAAATAAGCTGGGAGAGCTGGATCACACTGGCTGGAGGTGGCTATAAGAATTCTCAGCCTGTAATCCCATACCTTTGGGAGGCTGAGGTGAGTGGATTGCCTGAGCCCGTGGGTTCGAGACCCGCCTGGGCAGGCGAGACCTCATCTCTACAATAAATAAAAAAAAAATTAGCCGGGCGTTGTAGTGCGTGCTTGTAATTCCGGCTACTTGGAAGGCTGAGGCGGAAGGATCGCTGGAGCCCAGCAGGTCGAGGCTGCGGTGGCCGGGAGCGGCCACTGCACTCCAGTCTGGGCGACAGAGTGAGACTTCAACTCAAAAAAAAAAAAGAATTCTCACTTTACACACTGATGTGCCTGTGGGCTCAAAAGCTGCATTTCACAAACTGACAGCACACATCATGGGATCACCAGGCTGTCCCGTGGGGGCTGTTTAGGCAGCAGCAGGCCTCACTTCTCGGCTCCCTCCGGCACCAGGCACGTGGCCAGACCTATGCTGAGAGGGTTCACCTGCCTCCACATCACCTGCTCCTGGGAGTTACTGATCTGTGTCACCTACAGCCCCTGCGAGAGCAGAGGCCACGTGGTCTGGTCTCGCATCATGCTTGCCCACAAACACAGCCCATGGCATGATTCTGAGCACCCAACACATAAATGTGTGCTAAATACAAAAAAACCTGTCCTGGAGCCTTGGAAGACAACTGTCCACCTGTTTCTAATGCAGACCTTTAGTTGCACCATTGTATGCTTGTGGCTACAGTGAAAAATTACTTCGTAAGAATGGGTTTGGGAGGGGTACTGAGAGGTCCCATAGAAAGTTATCTTCTAGAATTCTGGCCATCTTTGCCCTCAGTCTGTGAACACTATGCAAAGCATCCTAAGGGCAATAATTCCCAACTGATATTAAGAGACAGTTGTTTTAAGAGCTATTTAATAAATAAGTATAAGGAAACCACGCTTGTGGTGTTAACTGTTAACCGTTACACAAAACTAAACAGGCTTTCTAAATGCAGCATGGTATCCTGGGTCGAATCCTGGAACATCAAAAAGAAATTACTGAAAAAAATTCAAATTAAAATAAAGTCAATGGTTTAGTGACGAGTATTTTACCAACTTTAAACTCTCAGTTTTGATAAATGCACCATAATCATCTAGGATGTTACATTAGGACAGACTGAGTAAACAGTCAAAGGGAACTCTCCATATTATGTCTGCTACTGTTCTTGAAGTCTAAGATTATTCTAAAATAAAAGGTTTATTAAAAAAAAATAAGCAGGGCCAGGCGTGGTGGTTCACACCTATAATCCCAACACTTTGGGAGGCTGAGGCAGGAGGATCGCCTGCAGCCAGGAGTTTGAGACCAGCCTGGAAAAACACAGCAAGATCCTGTATCTGCAAAAAATTTTAAAAATTAGTTGACCGTGGCGGTGCATGTCTAGAATCCTAGCTAATCAGGAGGATGAGGCAAGTAGATCACCTGAGCCTGGGAGTTTGAGGTTATAGCGAGCTATGACTGTGCCACTGCACTCCAGTCTGGGCGACAGAGAGACCTTGTCTCAGTAATGATAATAAGCCGGGCTCAGTGGCTCAGCCTGTAATCCTGCGCTTTGGGAGGCTGATGTGAGTGGATTGCCTGAGCCCGCGGGTTCAAGACCCGCCTGGGCAACTTGGTGAGACCTCATCTCTACAATAAATCAAAAAATTAGCCGGGCGTGGTAGCGCGCGCCTGTAGTTCCAGCTACTTGGAAGGCTGAGGTGGAAGGATTGCCGGAGCCCAGCAGGTCGAGGCTGTGGTGGCCAGGAGCGTGCCACTGTACTCCAGGCACTCCAGTCTGGGCAAGAGTGAGACTCCAACTCAAAAAAAAAAAAAAAAAAAAAAAAAAACAATAATAATAGTAAAACAATCATCATCATCATCAGATTTTTTAATTTACTCCAGGCCTTGCCAGCGTCTTCACTGTAAAAAGACACACCCTACATCTCCAGGAGCGGGACTTATTTTCCTGCCTAGTCCATACTCTCAAGCCCTGGAAAAAGGTTGAGCAACATTATCTGCTATAGTTTTTCAAGCATGCAATTTCCTTAGCTCTAGGCAAGAGGCTATATTATTGCCACATACAGAGTTGGAAACTGAGACTCCAGAAAGTAGCCTTCTCGAAGCCACTCAGAATAAGTAGCAGAGTCAAGTGTGACTGCAGGTTGTGCTTTCTTCTCTATGCCGACCCAGTGATGACATAATAAAAAATGAACATCGATAGAGTACACACTACATAGCAGATACTGGTCTTAGTACCTCATACAGAGTATCGTAATCTTCACCCCTTCAGAAAAATAAACCAAAAAATATGTTTACGCAAGAAATTGAAAAGTGGGAGGACTAAGTCAGGCTCTCAGAAATTTTCCCAAGTATCCCCAAGGGTGGTGTAGAGGTGAGAAAGACTCTACCGTTGGGAATCTGGGTGCACAGCCAGGAACGCCTGCAGGAGGTGCTATCATATTATTGAATTCTTGCAGTTTTTCTTGGCATTCATTCACCTACATTTTATTCAAAAGCAAATCCACACTTGTTTTACAATAAAATATTTGCCAAATACATCTCATTTTTTCCTGAAAAATCTTTCAGAAAAATGACCACTTGAGACAAGAGAAACCTTCCCCCTCTTTATTCTTGAGTCAGAGTGTCACTCTGTCACCCAGGCTGGAGTGCAGGGGCACAATCACAGCTCACTGCAGCCTCGACCTCCTGGGTTCATGTGACCCTTCTGTCTCAGTCTCCCAAGTAGCTGGGATTTACAGGCACATGCCACCACACCCAGCTAATGTTTTGATTTTTTTGTAGAGACGAGGTCTCACTCTGTTGCCCAGGGTGGTCTTGAACTCCTGGGCTCAAGCAACCCTCCTGCCTTAGCCTTCCAGGTACTTGGGACTACAGGTACACACCACCACGCCTGGTTAATTTTTTGATTTATTGTAGAGATAGGGTCTTGCCATGTTGTCCGGGCTGATCTCAAATCCCTGGGCTTGGGCAATCCTCTCGCCTCAGCCTCCCAAAGTGCTGGGATTACAGGCATGAGCCACCATGCCCAGCCAGGGGTACGACCTCTTAAAGCAGCCCTGCCCATCGGTTCTCCTGTGTGAGAGGCCTGGGCTGGGCACCTAGCCGGAGTCCCCAGCCCTAAGAGGCCTGGACACTGCCCCTCCGCTGGCCCATCCCAAACACTGAGCTGAGAAACATGTGGTGAAGGGGACCAGGAATCCCAAGGTTTGGGACACACCTGACTGCCACACTTTAGAAACACGGCCCGGGAGCACTTCCAAGGACCCAGTCTGCTTACCCTGCAGTTCTGGATCCTTCTGGACAGCTTTCCTGTGCACCAGGGCTGGAAACGTGATCGTCAACTTGCTGTTGTGCTCTTTACGGACAACTGAGCGCCCAGTCCTACATAGGACAGTCGTGATTGAGGAGAGACAACAAACCTAAGAAAACACTCAACAGTGCGCCGAGAGACTGACCAGAGACCTGTCTCGCTTGGGGGAAGGGAAAGGCACACACACCCTGATACTCACTTGCAGTGGGGACAGCGCTTGGCCGTCATATGTGCCTTCCAGAAGTAAGCAACGAGCTTGCTCTTGCTCTCACACACATTTTTCACCTGTTAAAGAAAGCCAGAGAACCTTGGAGTGCCATTTTGAAGAGAATCCAATATGTAGTCGCTTTGTGGTTTTCATCTTTTATTTTTAACCACAGGGAACACTTCCTCCCCTCACTTTCTTAAACAAAATCCTCCACAGAACCCTAATATAGCCAAGCTCTGCCAACTGCTGAGTGACCTCTTTAAGCCTAACATTTGTAAAAAGGAAATAAGAATAGTAACCATCACTAAGATAACTAAGATAAAGAGATCATGGAGGCAGCAGGGAGCTTGGAATGCAGACATACTCAATAAATACTAGTTATTTCAATTTTTGCAACAAATTTCTGGCTGGACATGATGGCTTACGCCTGTAATCCCAAGACTTTGGGAGGGTGAGGTGGGAAGATCACTTGAGCCCAGGAGTTTGAGACCAGCCTGGACAACGTAACGTAGCCACAAAAAATTTAAAAAATAGCTGGATATGGTGGTATGTGCTTGTAATCCTAGCTATTAAGGAGGCTGTGAGGCAGAAGAATCACCTGAGCCCAGGAGGTCGAGGCTATGGTGAGATGTGTGACTGCACTCTAGTCTGGACAACAGAGAGAGACTCTGACTCAAAATAAATATAAATAAATAAAGCAAATTTCTCTGGATGCAGTTGGCCTCCCTCAGATGGGCCTCAGGTTCTGAGGAAGGCATGTCTACAATCCAAGGTAACCGCCACTTAGGCCCTCCCTCAGACCAATTAAATCAGAATCTCTGGTTTGAAACCTGGGCATGGGTGAATCAGAGCTCAAGACTTGTACTATGGGTTGATTATCGACCCCATTCACTCATTCAGTGAACAAATGAATACTTACACAGTGTCATGGAAGGGAGACGGGATAACAGTAGTTTAGAGAGTGTTGGAGAGAGAAAGAAAAGGACATGGTGCCACCCCCAGGGTGAAGGCTACATGTGCGCCCCTGAATGTCACCCAGCCCTCTCACTTGTCCTGCGGGCAGGCACGAGAGACAAGAAACGGACACCTGGGGACACCTGTGTGATCTGCAAGGTCACAGGCCTCGAAAGAGGCAGAGCTGGGACTCAACCCCGGGTCGACCTTGGGAAGTCAAAAGGATATGCAAACACAACTGTGCTAACTACCTGAAGACAGCGTTACGGGAGAGAGAAAACTGTGACTCACATGGGCACCCTGGGAACCCAGGAGGTTGTTGTGTACAGTCTTAGCTGTGTATTGCTCCAGCTCCTCCTGAATTTCAGAGGCAGAAGAATCAGGATTTTCTCTCAGAAACTGAAAAAACAAAACAGAAAAACCATATTATGGCATACATCTGATGAGCAGCAAAGCTGGGGCCAGGGTGAAAGATGTTGGTTTGAGAGGGGAAAGAGAAACCATGCCACTGTGTTGCATTTTCAAAACAGTGAGGCAACGCTACTGTTAAAAAAAAAAAATCAAACAAGCCAGGCACAGCGGTCCATGCCTATAATCCTAGCACTTTGGGAGGCTGAGGCAGGAGGATAGCTTGAACCCCAATGTTCAAGACCAGCCTGGGCAAACACAGCAAGACCCCAATTTTACAAAAAAATTAAAAATTAGCTGGGCGGAATGGCACGTGCCTGTAGTCCCAGCTACTCACTCGGAAGGCTGAGGTGGGAGAACTGCCTGAGAACAAGGAGGTCAAGGCTGCAGTGGGCCGTGAGCACACCACTGCACTCCAGCCTGGACAACAAGCTAGACCCTGTCTCAAAAAAACAAAAACAAACAAAAATTTTTAAAAACATCAAACGAGAGAATATCCTGCATCCAATAATGGTGGGCTAGGTTCTTCAGACCAAACCTAAGACTGCAAAGAACCAAGACAGGTTAAAATATTTTAAAACCTTGATGGCTTGAGAGCTGATGGAACAGTGCGGAATAACCAAGCCAAACAAATGGAAATAGAAATCTAGCGAGGTCAAAGAGCACACAGGCACCACCTGCACTTATGCAGGGCTGTGGGGTGGCAGCTTTAGGGTGCCACTCAGTATCCTGAGTGCCCCTGGGAAAGACACTGAGACAGATGCCCATGGTGCTCCCTGGAGCTCAGAGACATGGCAGCCCCGGCCTTGAGTGCACCTGCCAATTCAGCAATCTTGAACTTTTTATTTTGAAGCCCACGAGTGGTGTAGAAGACAGAACTCAAGGACTAAAACTAGTGCAAGGACAGGAATCTAACAGAAAGCCAGCACTCTCCAACCCCAAGACGCAAGCATGGAGAGCAGGGAATCCCATAGGGCTACTCCCTCATGAACTACCAGCCCTCGTACCATCACTCAGGCAGTCCAGAAGCTTTAAGCTTTGAACCTGAACCATTACGATCCCGGGGTGGAAGTGACAACAAGCACGTGGCAGAAACAATGAAACTCTCCCCTGGAGGAAGGCACATAATTCTAGCTCTCCAATTATTCTCACCAAGGATTTTTAAAGGACAGTGACAGACAAGCTGTCAAAAACAAGTTCACAAGCGGAGAGGGGAAGGAGAGAGGGTTTCTGAGGACACATGCAGGGATCCTGTCTCACTCTGCTCAGGCTAAACCCCGTGCTGGGACACCCTTCCCACTGATGCTGTCTTTACCCTACCAGGGTTCAGACACCCTGCACTGGGCCATGCCTCTGTGTGGAATCCCACCTTGCTTTGCCTATGTCTTTAGGACTGAAGTGCTCAGAAAGGGGGAAGGGATAGGGAAAAAGGACTAGCTTCTTTTTGTGACAAGAAATAAGACAAAGATGTCCACTACCACTTTGACACAGTAATGTAGAGGCTAGTCACCAAAATAACATAGGCAAAAGAAACAAAACATGTAACGAGCTGCAGAAGAACAAAACTGCTAAGAGTTGTAGATGACATGATTGTATTTAAAATCTCAAACTATCTACAGATAAAATATCAAAAAAAATTTTTTTTTTTTTGAGTCAGAGTCTCACTCTGTTGCCCAGGCTGGAGTGCAGTGGCACGCTCATGGCCACCGCAGCCTCGACCTGCTGGATTCAGGCGATCCTTCCACCTCAGCCTCCAAAGTAGCTGGAATGACAGGCACCCACCACCATGCCCAGCTAATTTTTGATTCATTGTAGAGATAAGGTGTCATCAATTTGCCCAGGTTGGTTTCGAATCCACGGGCTCAGGTAATCCTCTCACCTTGGCCTCCCAGAATGCTGGGATTATAGGCGTGAGCTACCATGCATGGCCTGGTGGTGGTGGTCTCATCAACAGAACTGATGAAACAAACTTACTAGACTGCTTTATGTAAAAAAATCAGTAATATTTTGACATACCAAGAAATAGAAAATGAAATTCAAAATAGCATTAGAAAACTAAAATAAATACTAATTACAAAAAATAAAACAAAACAAAAGTATCTCTTTACAATAGAGATACCTGGCAATGGATCATCACCTCACTTAAAAGTAATCAGCCAGTACAAACAGGCAAGAGAAAGAAATACAGGGCATCCAAATTGGAAAGGAGAAGTCAAATTGCCCCTGTTTGCAGATGATACAATCTTACATATAGAAAAACCTCAAAACTTTACCAAAAGACTCTTAGAACTGATAAATTCAGTAAAGTTGCAGAATACCAAATCAACATACAAAAATCGGTAGCATTTCTATACACAAACAATGAGCTAGCTGAAAAAGAAATCAAGAAGACAATCTCACTTACAAAAGACTCTGAATAGACAAACCAATCCTGAACATAAAGAACAAAGCAGGAGGCATTACACTACTAGACTTCCAGAAACAGACACACAGACCAATGGAACAGAATAGAAAACCCAGAAATTAATAATGTACTTACAGTCAGCCAGTTTTTGACAGAGGTGCCAAGAACACACTGAGAAAAGGGCAGTCTCTTCAATAAATGGTGCTGTAAGATTGGATACCTGCATGTCGAAGATGAAACTAGACCTCCCCCCACCCTCACCCTATACAAAAATCAACTCAAAATGGATCAAAGGCCTAAATGTAAGACCCGAAATGATAAAAACCAAAAACTTCAAAAACAGAAGAAAAACATAGGAAAACACTTCAGGACATAGGGAAAAGACCTCAAAAGCACCAGCAACAAGGGCAAAAATAAACAAATGGGATAATATCAAGCTAAAAAGTGTGCACAGCAAAGGAAATAGTCAACAGAGTGAAAAGACAACGTACAGAATGGAAGAAAATATTTGCAAACTCTCCATCTGACAGAGGATCGTATCAAGAATACACAAGGAACTCAAGTATCTCAACAGCAAAAAGCAAGCAATCTAGTTAAAAGCAAACAAATGATCTGAACAGACATTTCACACACAAAAAACATACAAATGACCAACAAATATAATAAAAATATGGAGCTGGGTATGGTGGCTTGTGCCTCAATCCCAGCTACTAAGGAGGCTGAGGAAGGAGGATTACTTGAGCCCAGGAGGAATTCAATGTAGGGAGTTCATTGTAGCCTAGGCAATGTAGGGAGACCTCACCTTTACAACAATAAAAAAATTAGGTATGGTGACACATGCTCATAGTCATAGCTACTCGGGAGGCTGAGTTGGGAGGATTTCTTGAGGCCAGGAGTTCAAGGCTGCAGTGAACTATGATTGCATCACTGCACTCTAGCCCAGGAGACAGAGTGAGACCTCATCTCGAAAAATAAACAAACAGAAAGCCTCCAAATACACAAAGAAATGATCAACATCACCAACCATCAGGGAAACGCAAATCAAAACTACAACGAGGTATTATCTCACCCCAGTTACGATGGCTATTTATCAAACAGACAAAAAAATCACAAATGCTGGCAAGGATGCGGAGAACTCTTTTATATCGTCAGTGGGAATGAAAACCAATATAGCCACTATGGAGAACTGTATGGAAATTCCTCAAAAAACCACAAATATTCTGGATTAAAGGTTTGCGTAGGGGGGGAAAAAAGAAAAAAAAGGAAAACAAACTGAACTGCCACATGATCCAGCAACTCCACTACTGGGCATTTCTCCAAAGGAAAGAAAATCAGTATATTAAAGAGACATCTGCATGTCCATCTTCACTACGGCACTCGTCACAACAACCAAGACATTGAATCAACCTAAGTGCCCACCAGTGGATGAATGGACAAAGAAAATGTAGTATATATACACAATAGAATACTACACAGCCATCAAAAAGAATGAGATTCTGTCACCTGCAACAAAATGGATGAAACTAGAGGATACTGCCGGATGTGGAGGCTCAGGCCTGTAATCCCAGCGCTCTGGGAGTCCAAGGCAGGAGGATAACTTGAAGCCAGAAATTTGAGACCAGCCTTGGCAACACAGCAAGACCTCATCTCCACAAAAATTAAAAAACAAGTTAGCCAAGCACAGTGGCTCAGGTCTATAATCCTAGCACTTTGGGAAGTGGAGGCGAGAGAACTGCCTGAGCCCACGGGTTCGAGACCAGCCTGGGCAACATGGCGAGACCTCGTCTCTACAATAAATCAAAAAATTAGCCGGGTGTGGAGGCATAAGCCCATGGCTCCAGTTATTTGGAAGGCTGAAGTGGAAGGATCGCCTGAGCCCAGGAGGTGGAGGCTGAGGTGGTCATGAGCGTGCCACTGCACTCTAGCCTGGGCAACAGAGTAAGACTTCAGTTCAAAAAAGAAAAAAAAAATTAGCCAAGCATGGTGGCACACATCTGTAATCCCAGCTACTTGGGAGGCTGTGATGGAAGGGTCACTTGATCCAGGAAGTTGTAGCTGTAGAGAGCTGTGTCACCCTAGTTTGGGGGACAGAGACTGTGACTCAAAAAACGAAAATAGAGGATATTATGCTAAGTGAAATAAGCCAGGAACAGAAAGTTAAACAATGTATTCTCTCATTTTTATGTTGAAGCTACAACAGAGCTGATTTCATAGAAGCAAAAAGTAAACAGGATACCAGAGGCTGGAAAGGGCGGGGGAAGGAGAGATTTGTTAAAGGATACAAAATTACAAATATAACACTAGATAGGAAGAATAAGTTGTAGTGTTTGAGATCACTGTAGGATCACTTTAGTTAATAACATAGAGTTTCACATAGCTAGAGGACACTGAATGTTCCAAACATAAAGAAATTACAAATGACAGAGATAATGGGTATGCTAATTACTCTGATGACATTGTATGCATTGCCCCATCACTATGTACCCTGTAAATATGTAAAATTATCATGTGCCCATAAAAAAGTAAACCCTTAAGACAACAAACCCAACAAGACAAATAAGACATAAGTAAACAAACTTAGCATTACCAACAGCAGGGTAACTGACACCATGTGGCCCTTAAAATTATGCAATACAAAGTATCTTATATCATGTAAGTTACATTTTTGCCAAAACATGAACTTAATGAGGAAATAATTGACAATCTAGAATATGAGAAAGCTTACAACTGGCCTCGAGTCTTCAGAGAGTTAATTATCACAAAAAAATAATTTTCTACATTAAAATGTTCTATATTAAAACAGACTATTGATGTATGTAACAATCAAAAGCAATGCATAAACCTAAATTGAATGTAGGGTCCAGAAAAACAAGCTCATTAATGAATGAAATGGCAATTCACTGTTATCTGCATTAATATTTCTTCAGGTATTCTTACAGCTTCATGTTTTCACACCTAGTTCCTGAAATTCAGTTAGACGACAGAAAGGTCAAGCGTTCTGGTGACTATGAGGGATGACAATTAGGGATGACACAGAAGCAGCTCTTGTCCCCACCACCTGAGGTTTTCTGATTGCCATGATCACCACTTCCCACCTACCCTGTACAGAATTCGTTCCAGCTCGTAGACTGCTTGCAGGGCCCCAACTTCCAGAACCCTCAGCTGGCAGACTAAGAGGTGAATCACAGCCCGAGGACACGTCAGCAGGTGGCAGTTTAAACAAGAGCCCCGGAGCAGCAGGTATAGTTTCTGAAGTGAGGGGAAAAAAAGAAACAGGATGTGAGAAAGAGACATGACACTTGCAGCGATTTTCAAGGCACTCAAAAGTTCTGCCTTTCTGAGGTCAGTCTGCTCCCTCAGAAATTCCACTTCAGCCCATCTGCTTGGAAAAGCCTTTCTGACCCTGAGAACTAGATAAACATCCCCCTACGTTTTCTTTTATGGTTTCATCTTAATCCATGAAGATTTAAAAGTTACTTTGGGTATATGGCCTGAGGTAGGGAACCACCTTTATTTGATTCTAAGTATCTAACTAAGATGATTCTCTTTTTAAAAAATGATTAGCAGCCGGGCTCGGTGGCTCAGCCTGTAATCCCACGCCTTTGGGAGGCTGAGGTGAGTGGATTGCCTGAGCCCGCAGGTTCGAGACCCACCTGGGCAGGCGAGACCTCTCTACAATAAATCAAAAAATCAGCCGGGCGTGGTAGCGCGTGCCTGTAATTCCGGCTACTTGGAAGGCTGAGGCGGAAGGATCGCCAGAGCCCAGCAGGCTAGGCTGCGGTGGCCGGGAGTGGCCACTGCACTCCAGTCTGGGCGACAGAGTGAGACTCCAACTCAAAAAAAAAAAAAAATGATTAGCAGACAAAAACCATGTCCATGTACACCTTTATCTGTGTAGCTTAAAAAAAAAATCCTAGAGGCTAGGTTAGCTGATACAAAAAGCTGAAAATGTACAAGCATGCCTTGATGGTAGCTTCATTCTGACCTTACTGTTGGGCTTTCTGGGGATGATCTTCTCCTGCCATCAAGCAAGAGCTTATAGATCCACCTGGAGGTCTCAGAGACGACGTGAGCACACTAAACTTCCCTCTACTGCCAGGGAGGTGCTGCCTAGATTGCCAAAGAACACAGAGACTCTGAAACACAAAGTGCAAGAGTTGACTCTATACACTACTCCCACTCCTGACATGAAAAGAATCAAACTGTGGCTCTTCTCAACTGAAATCAACCGAAATTCATTCATTTAGGCCCAGAGGGTAAGGTGAAGTTACTGTACTTAGTTCAACTTTTTTCTGACTGGGGGGTCTCATTTTGTCACCCAGGCTAGAGGGCAGTGACGTGATCATGGCTCACCGCAGCCTCGACCTTCTGGGCTCAGGCGATCCTTCTGCCTCAAACAGCTAGGACTATAGGTGCATACCACCATGCCCAGCTAATTATTTTTATTTCTTGTAGAGATAAGGTCTCACCATGTTGCCCGCGCTGGCCTCGACCTCCTGGGCTCAAGCAATCCTCCCAGCTCGGCCTCCCCAAGTGCTGGGAATACAGGTGTGAACCATCATACCCAGCCTTGGCCCAGTGTTTTAAATCTCATCCTAAAGAATACTTTAAGTGCCTTAATCTCCTGAGATCATTGCTGTGGGAGAAGGCAGTGCTTGCAAATCCCACTAGCAGTCCTGAGACCCCCGCAGCCAGGGCAGCACGTACATCGAAGAGGAGAGGGTTGTACACCATAAGCGGGAGTTCAATGTGGCCCAGGTGCCCAGAGCAGTTGTTGAAATCCTGCGCGCAGGTGGAGCACACCTCTTTGGAATCCGGAGGGCCCAGAGCTAAATCGTACAGGCCGTTCACTGATGGGTTCCCCAGGCTGTCCAGGTACCGAGGGTTTGTGATGGATTTAACACTTAATTTCCTAAGGAGATAAAAAAGACCAAGGGAAAATAAGGTTACCAGCCTCTCTGATGTTGCCTTTCTGGCACTTAGAAAACTGTAGGCAAGTGATCATTTCATGTCTGTTTCCTTAGTCATACTGGAAGGCACCAGATGGCATAATCTGCCTGCCTTGCTCACCTCTGCACCCCAACACTTAGTACAGAGCTGGCACCTAGCAGTTAAGAATGTGGTTAAATGATAGATGGAAAACAGCTCAAAATAGTTAAGAACCATCTACAAGAAACCCACAGCCAACATACTGCTAAACAGACAGAAACTGGAACCATTTCCCCTGAAAACTGGAACAAGACAAGGATGCCCACTATCATCCCGCCTGTTCAACATAGTATTGGAAGTCCTAGCCAGAGCAATCAGACAAGAGAAGGAAATCAGGGGTGTCCAAATAGTAAAAGAGGAAGTCAAGTCATCCCTCTTTGCAAACAACATGATTCTATACCTCAAAAACCCAAGAGAATCTGTCAAAAACCTCCTTGCATTGATAAAGGACTTTGACAAAGTCTCAGGGTATAAAATCAACGTGCAAAAGACAGTTACATTTCTATACACCAAAAATAAACAAACAGAAACCCAAATAAAAAGCACAATCCCATCCACAATAGCCACACAGCAGCACAAATCAAATATCTTGGCATCTTCCTAACCAGAGACGTGTATGACGTTTACAATGAAAATTACAAAACACTGCTCAAAGAAATCAAAGATGACACAAACAAGTGGAAAAATATACCATGCTCATGGACTGGAAGAATCAACATTGTTAAGATGAGCATACTACCCAAGGAAATCTACAGATTTAACGTAATACCCATTAAATTACTGGCAGCATTTTTTCATACCTGGAAACAACAATACAGGAATTCATATGGAGACATAAACGACCACGAGTAGCCAAAACAATCCTCAGCAAAAACAAACAAACAAAGTGGGAAGTAGCACACTACCAGACTTTAAACTTTATTATAAAGCTACAATAATCAAAACAGCCTGGTATTGGTACAAGAACAGGCACACAGACCAATGGAACAGGATAGAGATCCCAGAAGCAAAAACCTCAATTTCTCAACCAACTCATCTTTGACAAAGCCTCCACCAACAAGCACTGGGAAGAGAACCTCTTCAGTAAATGGTGCTGGGAGGACTGGCTAACCACATGCAGAAAATTAAAACAATACCCCTACCTATTACCACACACAAAAGTCAACTCTAAATGGATCAAAGACCTAAATGTAAAACCTCAAACTATAAGAACCTTAGAAAATGCAGGACACACCCTATGGAAATTGGAACTGGCAACCAATCCTGATCAAAACCCTAAGAACCCATGTTATGAGAGATAAGATAGACAAGTGGGATCTCATCAAACAGACAAATTTCTGCAAAGCCAAAGAAACCATCCAGAGAGCAGGGAGACAGCCCATGGACTGGGAAAAAATATTTGCCAACTGTATATTTGACAAAGGCCTAATATCTAGGATCTACAAGGAACTCAAACATGTCAAAAAGAAAAAAACAAACAGCCCCATTACAAAGTGGGCAAAAGATATGGATAAGCTCTTCTCAAAAAAAGACATATGAGCAGCCAACAGATATATGAAAAAATGCTCAGCCTCACTAGTCATCAAAGAAATGCAAAATTATAACCACACTGAGATACCACCTAACTCCAGTCAGGATGGTCATCATCAACAACTCAAAAAACAGATGCTGGAAAGGATGCAGGGAGAAGGGAACACTTCTACACTGTTCATGGGAGTGTAAACTAGTACAACCTCTGTCGAAAGCAGTTTGGCAATTCCTAAAAGATCTAAAAATCGATCTTCCATATGACCCTGCAATCCCTCTACTGGGAATATACCTGGAGGAACACAAATCACTCTTTGAAAAAGATATCTGCACATGCATGTTTATTGCAGAATTGTTCACAATAGCAAAAACATGGAACCAACCATGCTGCCCATCAGAAGAGGACTGGATTTTAAAAATGTGGTACACATACACAATGGAATACTACACAGCCATAAAGGACAAAATTATGAACTTCACAGCAACTTGGATGGACTTAGAGTCTATAATATTGAGTGATCTATCACAGAAACGAAGAAGTGAGTATCACACATTCTCACTCATAAGTGGATCTTGAACAATCATCATAACGCTGTAAGAAAAGGATTGTCAGTAGTGGAAAATTGCGGGGGTGGGTGTGGTGGCGGGATTGACGGTAGTGGGATTCTGTGGGGGGCACACCTCATCAACAAGGGTATCTGCATAATGAGCACTTGTATACTTAACCCTGAATTGTACCCCACATCTTTAAAACAATAATTAAAAAAAAAACCAGAATGTGTCAAATGAATACGCTGCAAAATCTTTAAAAAAACAAAAACAAGAACAGATTTAAAGGAAAACTTTCACTGAGTACATGAGCAGACTATTTATACAAAGGAGTTAAGCATCTTCTACATACTACTCTTTGGTCTTGCTCTTCAACCTGAGATGGGCACCACTATATATGCATTTTTCAGAGGAAACGGAGGCTCAGAGCAATTATGCAATTTAACCCAGGTGACACAGTCAGAATGTGAGAGAGGCAGGAGATGGTCCATGTGTAGCTCCAAAGGCCACAAAGTTCAATAAAGGGATTGAGGGCCGGGTCGGTGGCTCATGTCTATAACCCCAGTGCTTTGAGAGGCTAAGGTGAGAGGACTGCCTGAGTCCACGGGTTCGAGACCAGCCTGAACAACATGGCGAGATCTCGTCTGTACAATAATTCCAAAAAATTAGCTGGGTGTGGTGGTATGTGCCTGTAGTTCCCAGCTACTCAAAGGCTGAGGTAGAAGGATCACCTGATCCCAGCAGATAGAGGCTGTGGTGGCCATGAGTATGCCACTGTACTTCAGCCTAGACGACAGAGTGAGACTCTGACTCAAAACAAAGAGGAATGTGATGCATTGAGTATAAATTTGCTTATGCTGTTCCCTGTGTGAAAACCCCACAATTATCTTTCTAAAAATTCAGGCAATCTAAAACATGTTTGATTCTGGATTGTACCTATCTAGAGGTGACAGTTTAATATGACTGAAATTTCTGGGCCGGGCTTGGTGGCTCAGCCTG
The DNA here is from genome assembly GCA_027257055.1 of Cephalopachus bancanus. Lineage (NCBI taxonomy): Eukaryota > Metazoa > Chordata > Mammalia > Primates > Tarsiidae > Cephalopachus > Cephalopachus bancanus. The sequence continues at coordinate 328,262 of JAPVLO010000490.1, read as the reverse complement.
CAATCCCAGCACTTTGGGAGGTCGAGGTGAGAAGACTGCCTGAGCCCGTGGGTTCAACACCAACCTGGGCAACTTGGCAAGACCTCGTCTCTAAAATAAATAATAATAATAAAAATTAGCCAGGCATGGTGGCACATGCCTGTAGTTCTGGCTACTTGGAAGACTGAGGCGGAAGGATTGCCAGAGCCCAGCAGGTCGAGGCTGCAGTGGCTGGGGGCGTGCCACTGCACTCCAGTCTGGGTAACAGAGTGAGACTCCAACTCAAAGAAAAAAAAAAAGAAAGAAATTTCTGGGTGAGCATACTGTTGCTGTAGCTCAGGAGTTTATTCATCCATTCACTTAGATTTGAGGATAAAAAAAAATAGAACGAGACATGCAGAAAGCTCAAGGCTAGTGGAGGGAGACAAATACACAAAAGCACAAAAAGTGCCTAAGGCTCCATAACAGACAACTGTATCATGAGCAAAAAGACCTCATGAAATGAGGGACATTGAACTGAGCCTTTAGATGAGCGGGGGACAGAGGAAAATAGGTCCCTCTAGCAGAAAGAACATTGCATGCAGAGCAAATAGCTTGAAGAAAAGTCCGGATATTGAAAAATGATAGCAATTTCCGAAATGTACAAGTGGTCTAACAGGGCTGGAGAAGGGATGATATTCTGGGTAAAAATCAACATTGGCCTGAGTATCCTTTATTTGAGGAACATGGAGAAACTTTGGAGGGATTTAAGGGTGATGGTAGCACGATTACACTTGCATTTTTAAAAATTTTATTTTTTGAGTTGGAGTCTCACTCCGTTGCCCAGGCTGGAGTGCAGTAGCACACTCATGACCACCCCAGCGTCAACCTGCTGGGCACCGGCGATCCTTCTGCATCAGACTTCCAAGTAGCGGAACTACAGGAGCATACCACCATGCCCAGTTAATTTTTGATTTATTGTAGAGATGAGATCTCACCAAGTTGTCCGGGCTGGTCTCAAACCTGCAGACTCAGGCAATTCACTCCCCTCAGCCTCCCAAAGTGCTGGGATTACAGACTTGAGCCACCGCGCCTGGGCTACACTTGCATTTTAGAAGAGTAATTTTTAAAAAATTAACTTTGTAAACCTTTTCTTAAATTTTCGTTCTTTTTTTTTTTTTTGGTAGAGACAGGGTCTTGCTATTTTGCCAGGCTGGTCTTGAACTCCTGGCCTCAAGCAATCCTCCAGCCTTGGCCTTCCAAGGCTGAGATTACAGGTTTGAGTCACTGCGTCCCCGAAAATAATTTTGACAGCAATGTGAAGGATGAATCGGACAAGTTTAAGGAGGGGCTTGGTGGAAGGAACAGACAATTCAAACATGAGATAAGGGTCGGATTTAATGCAGTAGCAACTGGGATAAAAAGAAATGTATGGAACAAATAAATACATAGGTGACACACACGTATGGTAAGAATGCAGTAAATAAATCACATATCAGGAGAGAGAGAGATCTAGATTTCCCAGCTTCAAGTCACTGACTAGGTACACTATTTTGGAGGGTGAAGTTCCCCTCCTTTTGGCGGGGGGGGGGGGGGGGGGAGGGGTTACATGTTGAGTTTTTGATACACGAGTTTGAGATTTCTGTGTGAAATTCAAGTGAAGAGGACTACACAGCTGAATAAATGAGTCTCAAAGTCAAGAAAATACATCTGGGCTGAAGATTTAAATTTGAGACGATCAATTATGAAAGTAGTGAAACTTCTAGGGGACAATAGTTAGGATGAGAAACGCAACATTACCAGGATAGAACCTCGAGGAACACCAACATCCAAGGAGTAAAAACAGGAACGGACCTTGTTCACCAAAGTATCACTGACATCTAGCTCAGAGCCTAGCAACAATTGGAAACTCAATAAACATTTGTGGGTTAATAGGTCGACCGAGGAGGGAAGGGAGGAAGAAGTACTTGTCACAGAAATGGGCGGTCCTCAGGCAATAATGTGCAAGAAGAAATGAAAACTTCAAAAGGGTGTGATCGAAGTAAGAACAAAAGAGTTTCCTTGATTTAGTAAGTAGGCAAAGAATACAGCTGGGTTCAGGTAACGAGGAACCACTGCTTAAATTGAGAGCTGGAGAATAATTCTTTTACAGATAAGAGGAAACTTACCACGTGCTTAATTAGCTGCGTCACGGACAACATGGCAACTCCACAAAAGCCTGCTAAAGAGCGGGACACCCCCCCATCCCCAGTGCAAACTCTTTCCCCTACCCCACTGGATTCTAGGGATGCACGCCGGCCCAGGCACGTCCCCAGAACTACGGATCCCAGAAGGCCATGCGCCGGACAACCACAGCCTCCGCGGACAGGCTGGCGCAAGAGCTTCTGGGAACGGTAGTCTTGGGGGCCGACAGCAAAAACCTGGCCGGGCACGTTTCCTACAAACTCCTTACTTGAGCTCTTCGGCCGAATACATCCCGAAGGAAATGCCCCGCAGCCGCCGCCAGGGCGTGTTCTTGGAGACCAACATCCTGCAGGTCGGATCTGAATTCTGACACCCAGCGAGATAGCCCGCTCGGCACCGGCGAGCTCTGAATCCAGCCTCAAGCCAGGATCCACCATGTGATTCAATCTGTGCTTGCGCGCGGGAGGCGCTTGCGAGAATACTGGCGTGGACGAGATCACTTTTGCTGTGGGGAGGAGGAAAGCAACTGTACGACTCTTAACTCACTCTCTTATTTTGAAAACACGCATAAGACATTAAATAGTCATTTAGAAAAATGCCTTTGGGACAAATGAGGCGCATTGAGCCTTTCATCTCTGTAATAAAGTCTTTCCATTTCGTGAACCTGCCACCCTCCATTTCGTGATTGGGTTCGTCTTGTTTGGCCTCAGCCAATAGCTGAGTTGTTCCCCGCCCACCTTGCTCCGCCCATGCTGTAGGTCCAGGGCAGGCTTTCCCAGCATGCTCTGCGAAGAAGCCAAAGATGGCGGTGGTGTCGTCTATGACCTGGCTGAGGGTGCGCCTCAGGCTTAGTCTGCCGCTGACAGGTAGGCGAGCAGGTCTGTGTGAACAAGCACCCAGTTGCAGGTAAGAGAAGCCTGGGAGATCCACGGAGAGAACTGCAGAGTCAGCTCAGTCCTCTGTTTCCCCGAGAGCTGGGGAACTGGGTACGAGGCAGTAGTGTGCGCATGCGCGCTCTCGTGGTCGTCTGCGGGAAGCCCTAGCACGCGGCGCCGGTGCCTTGAAATAGGATTGGAAGTGCATTTATTCACTGGCGAGAAATTGATTGGTTGCTTGCAATATTATGGCGTTAGAATTTCCCAGAAAACTGGGACCCTGCTCTCGTGAAGTTTACATTCCATTGAATGTGGTTATTAGCATCCCTACTTCAAATTAAAAAAAAATCCGCCTGTACTAATTTTATCCCAATCTGGAGGAACGGGGAGAACTCATAAGATTTTCCCAAATATAAGACAGTCTGTGATCGCCACTGTGGAGACTTTTTGGCCAAAGAAGTCTTCGGGTTTTCTAAAAGCAGAAAAGTCTGAAAGGTCTGACTAGGGCTTTTGGATCTATGATATTTATGGGTTAGAATATGAATCTTCTGTTTATGTCAGTTTTCTTTCACTCAGTACGAACACTGGTTGCGGAAATGTGAAAGGCAATAATGTGCAGTGAAAATTTGAGGAAAACCTAATTTTAGATCCAGCGTTTGCCATTCTCTTAGTTAGATCATAGTAGGCAAATTTTCTCATCTGTGGACTGGAGCTGGTGGTAACCGTTTGAAAAATTTGTGAGTAATAAGTGAGATGTGTAATTTACAAAAACATTTTTTTAGGGGCCGGAGTCTCTGTGGCCCAGGTTGGAGTGCAGTAGCACAATCTCTGCTACCGCTGCCTAACCTTCTGACTCCCGGCAGTTCTTCCACGTAGCCTTCTTTTTTTTGAGTTGGAGTCTCACTCTGTCGATCAGGCTGGAGGGCAATAGCACGCTCCCAGCCACCGCAGCCTCAGCCTGCTGGGCTCAGGTGATCCTTCTGCCTCAACCTTCCAAGTAGCTGGAACTACAGGCATGCGCCACCATGCCTGGCTATAATGTTTTGGTTTATTGTAGAGATGAGCTCTTGCCAAGTTGCCCAGGCTGGTCTCGAATCCGTGGGCTCAGGCAATCCTCTCACCTTGGCCTCCCAAAGTGCTGGGATCATAGGCGTGAGCCACCGCAACCGGCTTTCGCCTTAGCCTTCTAAGTAGTGACACCACGCCCAGCTTGTTTATTAATTTATGAATGAATGAGATGAGTTCTTGCCATGTTGCACAGGCTGGTCTTAGGCTGTCTTATCGCCTCAGCCTCCCAAACTGCTGGGATTATAGGTGTGAGCCATCATGCCCGGCTACAAAATATGTTTATATGTACTTAACCTCAATTTCCCTCCATAAATAGAAAACATACCACTTGTACTGCAGAAGTCTTTATGCCTCTGTTCAGTCCCCATACTTCTTTTCCTGATAGTTCCTGGCACTTTTCTACCAATTTTCTTTTCTTTACAGCAGAATCTCTCCCTCGACATTTATCCTCAAGACTACGGTGATCTCGTTTAGTGTCATGAGAAATAGTGTGATTTGAGAGTTGCTCTCTTTCTGCCCTTAGCAGAGAGACATATTCTTGTTTTAAAATGATGTGTGAGGCTAGTGGAGTAGCTCATGCTTGTAATCTCAGCCCTTTCGGAGGCTGAGGCAGGAGGATTGCTTGAGCCCAGTAGTTCAAGACCAGCCTGAGCAACATGGCTAGACCTTGTCTCTACAAAGGAAAAAGAAAAAAATTCGCCATGAGTGGTAACGTGTGCCTATAGTCTCGGCTATTTGGGAGTCTGAGGTGGGAGGATTGCCTGAGACTGGGAGGTTGGGGCTATGGTAAGCTGTGATTTTGCCACTGTACTCCATCCTGGATGACAGAGTGAGACCCCCAACTCAAAAAAAAAAAAAAAAAAGTGACACCAGAAACTAGTGGAGGCAGTATTTTTCTTTTTCTTTTCTTTCTTTCTTTTTTTTGATTAAGGAATCTCTCTGTCACCCAGGCTGAAGTGCAGTGTCACACTTACAGCTACTGCAGCCTCGATCTACTGGACTCAGGCCATCCTTTTGCCTCAGTCTTCCAAGTAGGTGTAACCACAGGCATGTGCCATCATGCCTGGCTAATTTTTTGATTTATTGTAGAGGTGAGGTCTTGCCAAGTTGCCCAGGCTGGTCTTGAACCCCTGGACTTAGCCAGTCCTCTCACCTCTGCCTCCCAAAGTGCTGGGATTACAGGAGTAAGCCACTGCGCCTGGCCTGAGGCAGCATTTTTCTGTGTAATCATGTCTTGACCATTTTCTGAATGGTACTGATGCCACTTAGAAGGGGGAGTACACATAATATTAGTCATCATCGTATCTGGTGTGTTGACTATATTTTTAGTGTCATCAGAACATTTTAAAACTCAGTTGAGGGCGAAATATTCTGTATTTTGAGCAAAAAATAATTTTATAGTTGAACCTCTGAAAATGGAAAATATCTGTAATTCCAAGTCTAAATTAGGCCATAATATATTTGGTACATTCCTGATTGTTGAAGAAAGTGAAATGAAAAGCCATGACTGATCTTCAGATTTTTATAGTTGCTTTAAGTGAGGCAGGCATTTCCTGTCAGGGTGCTATCTATAAAAAGCAGGAACTCACTAAGATGTTCTGATTTACCTAATAGTAGTTTTAAGTCCCCGAAGTTGAAAGTCTCTTGCATTTCAAGGCCGGGCTCACCTGTAATGCTAGCACTTTGGGAGATCGAGGCAAGTAGATTGCCTGAGCCGAGGGTTTCAGACCCACCTGGCCAACTTGGTGAGACCTCGTCTCTACAATCAATCAAAAATTAGCCGGGCGTGGTAGTGCACACCTGTAGTTCTGGCTACTTGGAAGGCTGAGGCAGAAGGATCACTGGCACCCAGCAGGTCGAGGCTGTGGTGACCGGGAGTGTACCACTGCACTCCAGTCTGGGCGACAGAGTGACACTCAAAAAAAGAAAAAGAACAAGTCTCTTGCATTTCAAACCAGCAATTCAGATTGCTAAGTGCTATTAAAAATTTCCTTTTTCCCCATGATTTTATATGATGAGATTGCTTGCTTCAAAAAATCTTGACCGTCTTGTGTCTGTATCTTGTATCTATTCTGTAATGGTATTGAACATGCTTTGTAGGCCATGTCTTCTGAGCATACATTGACTTGAGTTATACAATCCATAATTTAAAAATTTGAGTGAAAAGGAGGTAAGCTTGGAATTTCATTAATGAGTATTTTTTATACCTTTTAATTTTTGCAGATTTTATTCTGGAAGTGAAGCCCTCCCAAAAGTTGAGGGAACTGATGGAGCAGGTAATTAAAAAAAATCTTTTGATATAATTAAATTTTTATGTCAATACATTGTATTCCATTGTAGTTGTAGTATTAGAAAACTGACTCATGATATTTTATTTTTTACATTCAGGGATTGAAGAAGTAATAATTCCAAAAAAGAAAACGTGGTGAGTAATCTGTCAGTGGTTGTTCAGCAAGTGTTGGAGTGCTTATTGTGAGGAAACAAAGGTTAGGTACAAGAAGAATGATGGGAGAGCATTGTTGAACAGAGAATGCTGAACGGGGAAGGCTGGGGAGTTCAGAGGACAAAAAAGAGAAAGGTGAAGAGTAGAGAATGAATGAGACAGGAGATTTACTTGAACTAAGAATGGGTGGAGACATATAGTAATGGTTAAACATGGACATTGTTATTAGAACAATGTGTTCTTTTTTAAAAAGTTCTCTCTCACATGGTTGGGAGACCAGACAAAGTTATTATCTTCTTTTTTTTTAATTTTTAAATTTTATTATTTTTTTATTTTTTTGAGTTGGAGTCTCACTCTGTCACCCAGACTGGAGTGCGCTTCCGGCCACCGCAGCCTCGACCTGCTGGGCTCAAGCGATCCTTCCGCCTCAGCCTTCCAAGTAGCTGGAATTACAGGCATGCACTACCATGCCCGGCTGATTTTTTGATTTATTGTAGAGATGAGGTCTCGCTGCCCAGACAGGTCTTGATTGAACCCGCGGGCTCAGGCAATCCACTCACCTCAGCCTCCCAAAGGTGCGGGATTACAGGCTGAGCCACTGAGCCAGGCTCAAAGTTATTATCTTAATGATCTATAATGAGGTCAAATAAAGTACATGGTGTGGGCTGCAGAATTGAACTGTTTTATTCACTGTAGATCCTTGAACAAGTAGCCTAATCTCATTTATTTAACATTTATTGAATATGTAAGAACTAAAATTTGCAAAAGTGCTTGTTGTAATATAATATTGACTGTATTTAAAGTCCCCTCAAAAGGCAGGACTTAGAATTTGGATGGAGTATGACCTAAAGACTCAGATTCTTTTAAAAAGCCTTCTAGGGCTGGGCTCAGTGGCTTAGCCTGTAATCCCAGCACTTTGGGAGGCCACAGCTAGTGGATTACCTGAGCCTGCAGATTCGAGACCAGCCTGGGCAACTTGGCGAGACCTCTTCTCTACAATAAATAAAAAATTAGCTGGGCATGGTAGTGCAGGCCTGTAGTTTCAGCTACTTGGAAGGCTGAGGCAGAAGGATCGCCTGAGCCCAGCAGGTCGAGGCTGGGATGGCCGTGAGCATGCTATTGCACTCCAGCCTGGGTGACGGAGTGAGACTCTGACTCCAAAAAAAAAAAAAAAAAAAGAAAGAAAGAAAGCCTTTTAGGCCAGGTGCGGTGGCTCACACCTATAATCGCAGCATTTCAAAGGCCAAGGCAGGAGGATCACTTGAGTCCAGGAGTTCAAGACCAGCCTGGGAGCATAGGGAGACTTCATCACTGCAAAAAATTAAAAAATAATAACCTTTTGACTGGAGCCGCTATCTTCCAGTCACTTTTCAAAGTGGCAAACACAAAGGGAAAGAGGAAAAGCACCCAATATGTGCTCTTTAGACCTTCATGCCCCAGGAACGTTATCGTGGGAAAACTGGAAGAGTCTACAGTGTTACCTAGCGTGCTGTTGGCATTGTTTGTAAACAAAAAAGGTGAGGGCGAGATTCTAGCCAAGAGACTTAATGTGTGTATTGAGAATATTAGCAACTCTATGAGTCGAGAGAGCTTTCTGAAATGTGCAAAGAAAAATGATCAGAAAAAGAAGGAAGCCAAAGAGAAAGGCGCTTGGGTTCCACTGAAGCACCAGCCTGCCGCGCCAGAGAAGCACACTTAGTGAGAAGCGGTGGAAAGGAGCCAGAGCTACCGGGGCCTATTCTTGTGAATTCGCAGCATAGTGGGTGCAAAAAGACCCCTGTGCTGTTTTCGAAAAAGAAAAAGAAACGTCTTTCTTAGTCTGAATTGTATGATGGTGTAATTATTTTAGGGAGGGCACTTGCAAATAGTGCATAGGTAACTGGGATCATAAAAGAAACGTAAATTAAAACTAACCAACCAGTTGGCAAGAAGAAGACGTGGCAAGGAAAAGCGCTCAAATACGTTTGTTGATGGGACAGTAAATTGAAAAAACTCTTTGGAGGGAAATTTGACAGAATCAGAATTGTAAACGGGCATACCTTACTGGTTAGCTGCTTTGGAGAAATGCTTGCATATATCCTAAAGAGATGTGAATGAGAATGTTCTTTATAACTTGGGAATAGTAACAGCTTGAAACAGCCTAAATGCTCATTGGAAAGTGAATGGGTAATAAAAATGGTTCTCATACAAAAACTAACATTAAGTTAGGGTTAGGGTTAGAATTGATTAGTTCTACATGTAATCACATGGATAGTACAATCAAATTTATGTAAACACATAGGCAGAATGACAGTATACATGCTTTTTTTTTAATGGAGAGAGTGTAAAAGTACCTTAAAAAGTTCTGAAAATGTAAATATTAAATTCATGGGGAGGTTGAATCACAAGATGACACTAGACACCAGCTTAACCTGTAATGTTAGAGTTTATATTATTTATATATATACACACATATATATATTACATATGTGTATATATATACTTTTTTTGAGTTGGAGTCTCACTCTGTTGCCCAGGCTGGAGTGCAGTGACTTGCTCACAGCCACTGTAGCCTTGACCGGCTGGGCTCAGATGGTCCTTCCACTTCAGCCTTCCAAGTAGTTGGAACTCAGGCACGTGCCACCATACCCAGCTAATATTTTGATTTATTGTAGAGATGAGGTCTCACAATGTTGCCCAGGCTAGTCTCGAACCTGTGGGCTCAGGCAGGCGTTTCACTTGAGCTTTCCGGAGTGTTGGGGTTACAGGCGTGAGCTACCACGTCTAGCCTAATATAATATATTTATTGTGATTACTTTTTAAAAGTAACCCTTTAAAAAAAGAAAATAGTGAGTAATCTATTGTAATTTTTGTACCGGCATTTGTTCAGTATGCTAGGAAGTTATGCTGACTTGGTAAACTTAACTATACTAATATAAAATCTAGTTAGGGAAGCTGGGAGATGAGAAAAAGTGCCTTTACCACACTTGTTGAAATGACATAAATATGATTTGTAAAAATGGATAGAAAATTCATTGTGTATTATATATATCAAGGAATTAATCAGTTTTTGATGTCATATAAAATTTCCTGTAATTTTTTTTTCTTTCTCAAATGACTTATATTCTCAGGAATGTTGTGATAAAATTTTTTTAGAAAAACACTCTTGGTTTACTAAATTTACTGTAATTCCCTTTTGGAAATGAAGCACATTGAATGTAACGTAGGACGAGCAATACATTTGAAATAGAAGTATCTTGTTTGTCATTTATGCCACTGAAACCTTTTCCAGTAGTTAGTCAATGTCTCTACCCAAAGGACAGCTGGCCTGCAAATGAGCGCTTCTAAACCCAGGAGGACACGTCAGAATCATCGGGGAATTCAGGACAGATGCGTGTGACAGTCCTCTGTGGATCTTGGCTGTAATGCGATAGGTCCAGAATGAAGCCTGCGATTTATTCTCATGTAACTGAATTGACAGCCACTAATTTAGACAGTAAAGGCAAGAGTAGTCTAGAAAACTGCAGTAAGAATCCATAGGAAAGTGAATAGGAGAAGTAAGCAGGATAGTTTTATGAGATGAGGGTGGAAACCACTATCCCTGCATGACGGTAATTTTTTTTTTTTTGAGTCAGAGTGTCACTCTGTCTGCCAGGCTGGAATGGAGCCTCAGCCTTCCAAGTAGCTAGAACTACAGGTGCGTGCCACCAAGCCCAGCTAATTTTTTTATTTTTTTATTTTTTTATTGTAGAGGCTGGTCTCAAAGCCCTGAACTCAGGCAATCCTCTTGCCTCGGCTTCCCAGAGTATTGGGATTACAGGCTTGAGCCATTGCGTCCGGCCAAGTGATAGTATTAAGAACAGGTCAGAGAGCGTAGGCAAAGCAGAGGGGAGCATGTACTGGCTGCCTTCCAGCAAAAGAACTCGACAGTTTCTCAGCCTCTGACTTATTCTAGTGACCTTGAGAGAACCGGATCTACGTGAGGTCCGAACCTAGAGACTCTTGTTCACTGACTGGTGAGAGCCCCTCCCCCATGAGGGTTAATTTGTGATTCTTGTTCTCAGGGATAAAGTGGCTGTTCTTCAAGCGCTTGCATCCACAGTCCACAGGGTAAGTCACACTTTTAGGTTTTTAACTTGGCTACGATCACATTTAATATTCATGCTGCTTCACTATTCAGTATTAGACTGTTGTGGCTCTAGAAAGTTTCTTTAAGCTTATCCGGTCCTTTCCTTTGACAAGTGAGGAAACTAAGATTTTTTTTCTTTTTTTTTTCTTTTTACAAAGAACATTGGGTAGTTTTATATAAAACAAGCAAATACAAGAATCTGAAACTATTCTCAAAGGCTGAGAATGAAGAATTAAAAAACCACATTAAATACACTATCACACACGGGGGCCAGGAGGAGGAAAAGAGCTGTCCCTGTACTCAGGAGCTGGGGTCTGGCCATGGAGACATGCCTGGGCTGAGTCACCAGCGGGTGCCCCGTGCTACCAGATACAGGCCTGGTGGGCCCCTTGTGAAGAGGGCCTGAGCCGGGAGCCCAGAAACATCTGAGTCCTTTTTCCACATACCCCACTGTGAGAGCCACCTTCCCCAAGCCAGGCCACCCCTCTGCGCCCCCAAGTACTAATCAGGCCAGATCCTGTTCTTGCGAGGCCAAGCACAGTCAGGGCGCTATGGCCACACCCAGGCTCTTCCTCTCTGTTGTAGCGTCTCATCTGTCCAGCTCCCACCAGCTGGAGAAGCCTGCTTCCAGTCATACCTTGGCCTAAGAGGACTGCTCTCTCTCCTTCATCTCCCTTCCAACCTCTCCTGCCCCCTCCCATTCTCCCCTACCCACAAGCACACACACGCATGCACACACCCACTAGCACGCTCACAGCCATGAGCCACTCACACACGCGCTCCTCAGACCCTTAATACTTCTGTTACCTTCAGTTCATATACACGACCAGTTCAGGACTGACCTTAGAACCAGACCAACATTTTAATGGTCATGAGATCAAGAGGAATCCTGGGAAGGGGAGGAGATGGGGGGCTGAGGAGACCCTCTTGTCCCTGCCTAGAGCTTCCAGGACATTCCTCTCCTGTGACAAGGTCAGCACCTGGGCCAGCCTGAGGGGCATCTCAACAGGCAGACCTCGCAGCCCCGGCCTGGCAAGCACACGCCCACACTGGCCATTCTGGAGCCCCCTTCCCCAGGCAAGTTCAACAGGGAGTTCCGGGTGGCCACTGGAGGCAGCTTTGGTGAAGGGCATGGTCACCTCTGCCTCAGTTTGTCAGTAGCTCAACGTATGACCCTGGTATGAACAAAAGCTGGGAGACTTTGTCTGGCCACGAACCCTACCCCCACTAAACTGGGTGAATTACTGTTTTCACAGCTCACCTTGATTTCATACAGATAATTCCATGAGGGTTTCATACAAATATATGTATGTGTATATATATATATATACACACACACACATACTTTACATATATGTAAATCCATATGTACACATAGACATATATTCACGCTCACACATACACACATATAAGTATGCACACACGTTTCTGCAGAAAGGAGTCCTGCCACAATTTGGCTTTTTGGATAGTGAGATTGACAATGCAGGAAACTTAAGATTTTTAAAGTGACAGGTTAGGCTGGTGAGAATGTTAAAAACCTTGGCTTAGTTCCATGTTTTCTGTCTCCTAAATGCAGTGTTTTTATACCATACCAATAATCTTTAATCCTGGAAGAGCTTGTTGGAACACTTTTTCCCTGGGAGTGGTTTGGGTGTGGTAACTATAGCAGGTGACCTGCACACCAACTTTAAGAAATAATGTCCTGCTGGCAATGATGCAGTGGTGAAGAACGTGGGTCCTGGAGCCCAGGGTTTTGTTTAAAAGCCAAGCAGCTAGCTTTGTGGTATTAGTTAAGTTACTTTGCCTTAATGCTTTTGTTTCCTGGTTTATAAAATGGGAGTTAATTATAGCACCAGACCTCAAGGTTGTGGTGAGAATTAAGTGAGTTAAGTATACACAAGAGCATTTAGGACAGCGTCTGTTATAAAGGAAATACTCGGTACATGATAGCTATTTTATTATTACTACCACTGTCTTGTTGATTTCATTATTGGCATAAAATTTGCTCCATTGAAAACTCAAGAACAGGTCGTCTGGTAGACATACTGAAACTTCAGTAAATGCATAAGAAATGGAACTTTCTGCTTGGTTGTATTTTTCTTTTCTTTTTTCCTTTTTTTTTTTTTTTTTTCCTGGGTCTTACTCTGTCGCCCAGGCAGGAGTGCAGTGGCACAATCACGGCCCACTGCAGCCTCAAATTCCTGGGCTCAGGCAGTTCTCCTGCATCAGCCTTCTGAGTAGCTGGGACTACAGGTGTGTGCCACCATGTTGCCTAGGCTTTTCTCAAATTCTTGGGCTCAAATGATCTTCCCACCTTAGCCTCCCAAAGTACTGGAATTACAGGCATGAGCCATTGTACCCAGCCTGTGTGTATTTTTAATTAGCAGAAACTACTGTTATACTTGTTTTTAACTGTGTGGAAGAAAGTCTAAAATAATTAAGTTTTTTTTTCCTGGTACAACATCTGTGTGGATACTGACCCTTCTTAAATCATTTGTCACAAATATGCAGAATTGTTCTTCTGTTGTAGATGTTAAATTATATCTTGATGGAACCACTAAAGATGATGTTGGGCCAGATGTGTACTGGTACTCTGCCAGTTTCTGAAAATGCGTTTTTAATACTGCACCTCCCTGCTTGGAAAGCACTGAGAATTTCAGCAGCTCATTTATCCGTAGACGGGTACCTGAAATGCAAACCACAGAAGTGGGCCTCTGAGTGTTCTCAGGGTTTTGATAAGAATGGCTCAGGACCACCTTAAAGTAAAAGAAATTGTGGATTTATATGTTGAATTGTCTGACTTAACCTGGGTTTTAGACCTGAAAAGTCAAGAGGCAGACATTTAGCCATCCATTTGGTAGTCATATATTTTATCCTCACAAAGCTTGCCAAGTGCTGGATTAGAATTTAGGCATAGTCCTTACATCGTTCCCTAGGGGAAGACTGAAGTAGCACTGAGAAGGGGGTATATCACTCAGGCTGGCAAGCGACGTACAGGAATGTTGACAATTAGAGTGATGATGGCAAGGTGAAAAGCAAGAATACAGTGGTATGAAAGTGCATTCCCAGCAGGGGTGGCACCAGGAACAGACACGCGAAGGTATAGAACGAGTGGTCTGGTATGGTAGGAATCAAAGATTTAAGGGATACAGAGATGAGGCAATGTCATGAATGCCATGCTAGGGAGTTCTGATTTTTATCCAAGTTCATGGAAGAATTCTAAGCAAGGAAGTGACATAATCAGGGAAATTTTAGAAAAGACAGCATTGTGGAGAATGGGAAACCTTTTTAGTTGAAAATGGGGTAAAAATCTTAACATGTCTAAAACCAGACCCTTTTGCCTCCAAACCAACTCTTCACACATTTCTTGGCTGTCTTATTAATGACACCTCCATCCTTCTGGCTGCTCAGACCAGAATCCTAGGAGTTGGCTCCCCTTTCTGTCCTACTTCATGTTAGTAAAACCTTTGTTTCTCCCTTCAAAATATATGCATGGAGTCTCCAAGACTACTCCCAGGTTCAGTGATTTGCTTGGGGTATTCACAGTTAAGAGTTATTACAGCAAGAAGAGACAAAGCAAAATCAAGCAAAGGGAAAAAGCACATGACACCCAAAGGACTCCAGGCATAAGCTTCCTAGAGTCCTTTCCCAGAGGAGCTGGGTTAATTGCAATAGTCTCTGCCCTCTCCCACTTCAGCAGCTATAGTGATTGTGGAATTCAGGAGCAGCTTCTCGTGATTGTAGTTGGAATAAAAGCTGAAGATCATGCCAGGCTCGTAAGGCCTACCTGGGTCTGTCCCCTTACCTCTCTGACCACATCTGCCTCTGTGTCACTTGCTTACTCTGCTCTGCCACACTGACCCCCTGACTGTTTCTCGATTTCTCAGCAAGCATGCCTCTGCCACAGCTTTAGCATTTGCTGTTCCTTCTGCCTGGAATTGCTTTCCTTCAGATATCCACTCATCTTGCTCTCTCACCTCTTAAGTTTTTGCTTAAATACCACCTTTTCAGTGAGGCCTTGCCTGACTCTTATTTGAATTGAGTATCTCTTTTTGATTCTTTCTCTGCTTCATTTTTCTTCAAAGTAGTTATTTCCCTTTAATGTACTATATATTTTATTATTTATTTTCTGGGGATTTATTTCTCACTAGATTGTAAGCTTACAAGAGAGCAGGGATATTTGTTGCCTCGCTGGTAGTTAGAATAACGCTTCCGTGTATGAGGCACTCAATAAATATTGAATGAATGAATAAGAAAGGCAATGGCAGTTGGCATAAGGGAGAATGGAGTGGTTAGGGGCCATGAAGGCTAAGTTGTCTGAACCTGATGACAGATTAGTTGAAGAGAAACAGTGGGAGAGGATCTTTGGTTTGGATGCACAGTGGTGTGTGCCGTACACTGAGATAGTGAGTGGAGTTTAAACTCACAAAATCTTCTTAGTGAGTCCTTAGGGAAGTTCACTTTAGGGACGGATTTGGTTGAGGCATCAGAGCTACAGGGAAGACCAGAAAAGTTGTTTTTCAGAGGCCGTGGAGAAGGACTTAGTAGAAGTCACCAAAAGAGGAACATTGGGAGACAAACAGAAAGAATGAGTCTGGTAAGCTAAGAGGAGTTCAGCATTCACCAAAAATAGAAGCCCTCACGGGTGTCTGAATAAAGGTGGTGGTGAGGACCAGAGCCAGGCGGCAGTTGGAGTGGAGTCAGGGAGTCGTCCAGAACAGTTAACCTGGAACTGGTTTCCGCTTGCCTCTCCATGTCCCCCGTATCTTGGTAGAGAAGGGTGCAGCCAAATGAAATGAGTCTCACCTGAGGAGGGTGGACAGCTAGCGGGTTAGGGGTTTTGAAATGGTGGCAGAAAGCTAGTACCAAATGAAAAAAAAAAAAAATACTGCTTCCAGGGATGAGCAGCTTTTCCTTGAGAGCCGCAGGGAAACTCTGCCCCCAGGAGAGACCAGGTCAGTAAGATCACACATCAGGGGAGATTCAGGATTTGGGTGAGTTTTTATTTTTTAATTATTGTATTAATTTTTTTTTTTTTTTTTGAGTCGGAGTCTTACTCTGTTGCTCAGGCTGAAGTGCAATGGCAAGCTCATGGCCACCGTGATCTCAACCTGCTGGGCTCAGGTGATCCTCCCACCTCAGCCGTCCAGGTGGCTGAAACTATAGTCACAAGCAACCATGCCCGGCTTATTTTTTGATTTACTGTAGAGATGAGGTCTCACCAAGTTTCCCAGGCTAGTCTCGAACCCCTGAGCTCAGGCCATCCTCTCGCCCTGGCCTCCCAAAGTGCTGGGATGACAGGCTTGAGCCAGTGCGCCTGGCCTTATTTTATTCTATTTTTAAAATGTGGTGAGTTTTTAACTGTGGAACAAAGGCCCCAAAAGGCCCAGGGAAGGGACACAGAGGCAGAGGAGAGGACTAGAGGAAGTAATTCTGGGGCAGTTTAAGTGGGGCCCTTGTTAGTGCTGGAGAGTTGATTATGCTCAGGTGTAAGGAGCAGTTTTAAGAAGTGCAGAGCCTTGGATGTCAGGACATGGGATAAGCTGCTGCCGTTCACATCTCTAGAGAGGTCAGTAGCATCCTCCCTTTGGAGGAGAGATTCTTGGATGGAGTTAGACATGGAAAGACAGTGACTAGGCAGTATTCCAGGGTACTGGTGCCAGGACTAGTTAATTTCAAGGATTCTTACCTAGAGTTTAAAATAGCAGTAGTCCCCAGTGATAGCAGACTCAAATCTTAAGAAGCAGTCAAGGGGGTTTGAGCCATTGCTTGCTTTAAATTTTTCATAATTATAGGCAAGTCTTGCAGAGCTGAGAATATAGAACAAGTATTGATGTTTGTATCTTCTCGTTCTCTCCCCCATCCCCATACATAAATGTATATGCATACGCATACATATTTCTGCATGTATGTTACATAACTAAAACTTAACAGAACTTTTGATTATCACTAAGACTCAAAAAGTCTTCTTATTAAAATTCTAGTAAAGAGATTTGTGTCCTCTCCACAGGACACCACGGCTGTACCTTACGCATTTCAAGATGATCCTTACCTTATACCAACATCTTCCCTTGAATCTGTGAGTATTTTCGTTTTTTTTTGAGTTGGAGTCTCACTGTGTCGCCCAGACTGGAGTGCAGTGGCCGCTCCAGCCACCGCAGCCTCGACCTGCTGGGCTCCGGCGATCCTTCCACCTCAGCCTTCCAAATAGCTGGAACTACAGGCGCGTGGTACCACTCCTGGCTAAGTGTCCCAGGTGGGTCTCGAACCTGCGGGCTCAGGCAATCTACTCACCTCAGCCTCCCAAAGTGCTGGGATTACAGGCTGAGCCACCAAGCCCGGCTGAGTATTTTCATGTAACTTTTCTAGTATTTTTATCTTGTTGATTTGTGTGTAAGAGTACATTTACAATTTAGTTGTAAAAAGCCTTTGAAAAGTGCTGATTAATAATCAATAAATGTATAGACTTTGTGAATGTGTTATTGCTTTTTTTTTTTTTTTTTTTGAGTCAGAGTCTCATTGTCACCCAGGCTGGCGCTCAGGTGTTTCTTCCACCTCAACCTTCCAAGTAGCTGGAACTATAGGTGTGTGCTGCCACACCCAGCTAATTTTTTTGACTTATTTTAGGGATGGGATCTGACCATGTTGTCCAGGCTGGTCTTGAACCCCTGGGCTCTTGCCTCCACCTCTCAAAATGCTGGGATTACAGATGTGAGCCCTGTTACTACTTATATCAAGAAGATTTACTTATTGTCTGAGGAGAAGGTTTTGGGTTTTAGTTTTTAATACTTAGAGATTTTTCACACTGAAGTGACTCACTCCATTTAAATGCGTTACTGTTTATATACTTCAGGCTATATTATAACATATCATCTGAAATTATGTTGCACTCAGTAGAAGACATGGAATATGGTGTAATTTAATTTCTAATTGGGATTCTGTGTATTGTTGCACTCTTTTGTGAGGAGAGAATAATTGTTGCTAAGAGTATAATTTTGATCTTGCTTGAGTCTAAAGTACAGTAGATATCTATTTGTATCTTAAATCTTTTTCTTTATATAGCGTTCATTTTTATTGGCAAAGAAGTCTGGGGAGAATGCAGCAAAGTTTATTGTTAATTCACATCCCAAATATTTTCAGAAGGACATAGCTGAACCTCATATACCGGTAAGGAAAGACAGTTGGATTTTTTTACGTGATACTATATAAATGTAAATTAAATCAGGCTTTCATGGCTAATATTTAAGTAGCTATCTGAATAGCTTCAATATTTGGATGAAATATTGTCGCACTGGCTTGGATGAAAAGCCTTTTGAAGTGTGAAGTTACCTTTGCTCACAATACTGACCTTTTAAGATTCCTTTTGTATATCCTTGCTCTTGGTTGTCTTTCCCCATTGGGTGTCTGGGATGCCATGGTCTTGTGTCTTTAACTGTATTCCTCTGTGACTCTTCCTTCCCAGCTTTCTTCCCTAGCTCTCTGTCTTGTTAAGCACTGGTATCTTCCTTAGGTTTCCATGCTTATTTTCTCTTTTTATTGCCTATACTCATCTTGTTTCAGAAACCCTTATCTTCCATTTGGCATTCATGTGTCTCTAGCCTAGATCCTCCACCTTGAACTCCAAACTGTGTTTCCAGCTCTCACCTGTTCCATAGGCACGCAGTATTTATGTAGTGCCTGCTGTGGTGACGTTCTGCTTAATGCTTGTCGGTTCAGCAGTGGGCAGAACAGGTGTGCCTCTGTCCTCCTGTGTCTATCAGTGGAGATGCTCACACTCAGCCTCTCCCTGCGTCCCAAAACCCACATGCACACACACACACCCTTCTCATTTTCACACTGCAACTCCTAGTGACAGGTTAGGAAGCCAGTGCGACTGTGTGGGTCCAATTACTAAAATCCTGAACTGAGACAGTGGCAGTAGAGGAACATCATTTGCTGGCCTGCCCTGTCCCCTTTAGTTTTTGATGAGCAGCTGTTCTCCTGTGCTTCCCTCCAGGGTCACTCTTGGCTTTTCCTGGAGCCTTCCTGCTGCCAAGAGGCCCCTCTGTTACTGCTGTATTATAATGATTTCCTCACAAGGTTTCTACGTGATTCTGAGCACCCTGAGGGTGGAGAATGCCTTTCATCTCCCTGTCTCCGGTGCCTAGCTTAATAAGCCTGGGGTAAAGCAGTAGGCATCCAAGAAGTAGTTGAATCAAGGAGGTTCCCTTGCGCAGTATTGAACATTTAGAGGCTAGTCAGCATCAGGGCTGAAAGATTTGGGTTAGATTGCCTTTGAAGATAGTCATGCTAAGGTGATAAATGGTATCTGGTGCAGAAAACAAGTTGGAGCAGGGAAGTTTTATTTGAATGAGTTGATACAGATTTTATCCTACTAGGTTATCCATTCACCTTCACCTGCTTGTGGTAACTTTAACCATCTTGTTTTCCTAGTGTTTAATGCCTGAGTACTTTGAACCTCAGATTGAAGGCATCAGCGAAGCTGCCCTGAAGGAACGAATCAGGCTCAAAAAAGTCAAAGCCTCCGTGGACATATTTGATCAGCTTTTGCAAGCAGGTGACTAGATTCAATTAAACCCTTTCTAGGAACGGGGCCTTGATATGGGCCACATTGGTATGATCCGGATAGTTTGAGTGGAATTCCAAGTCCTGCTGTACTTCTGCTTTGATGGCTGTGCTGTTTATATTTTTAATGGTATAATAAATGATATTTTATGTTCTGCTTTAGGTTCACTTAAAAATTTTAGGTGAGATAGAATTGCAACTTTGTTGGTCTGTCGTGCTGTGTCTATACCACTGGTAGAGAAATGATACAGCCATTCTTTGTAGCTCCCGTTGTTAACATTTGGTGTGTACATACTGTGTTCAGATTTCCTGCATTCTTTAAATATGTTTGAAAGGCAGGGCCACAACAGACAAGAAATATTTAAAAAGGGAAAGGGCCAGGTGTGGTGGCTCACACTTGTAATCGCAGCAGTTTGGGAGGCAGAGGCACGAGGATTGCCTGAGCCCAGGGGTTCAACGCCAGCCTGGGCAATTTGGCGAGACCTCTTCTCTATAATAAATTAAAAAAATTAAGCTGGGCTTGGTGGCTCATCCTGTAATTCCAACGGTTTGGGAGGCTGAGGTGAGTGGATTGCCTGAGCCCAGTAGGTCGAGGCTGCAGGGACCATGAGTGTGCCACTGTACTCCTGCCTGGGCAACAGGGTGAGAGATTAGATAGATAGATAGATAGATAGGAAGGAAGGATAGGGTAGGGTAGGGTAGATAGATCAGAGTGAGAGAGAAAGAGAAAGGATAGGATAGGATAGGAAAGAGCACCAAACTAGGATCAGGGGCTTTGATACTGGTGTCATTTCTGACACCATTTGTAGCCTTCAAAAAGTTACTTAATTTCTCACACTTATAGCTCCAAAATGATATGACTCTCTGAATTATGACTGGTTGAAAAACTTTGGGAGTGCCCATCTAGCAAGCATGGCTCGTAAGCTTCCGGGAGAATTATGTACAGCAGCATCAGGGGCAGCTGACATTATTAAGTTTTTAGAGTACAGAGTGCTGTTTGGTGATTTAGGAGAAACATGGAAGAGACGGAAACTGGAATGAATCACACAGTGTACACTTGAACACAAGAAACGTTTGCAGAAAACTGTGTTTAAGAGTTAAATTATAATCTACTGCATGATGGCAGCAGATTATAATTTCCCTCTGCTTATTGGATATGATCAGCATCTGATATGAGTTTGCATTGAAGTTCTTAGTGCTAAGATGTGTCTTTTTCTAGTTTTACTCACTCTCTGGTGTAGGTATGTGCAGCCATTCGGTGAAGACAGGTATCAGAACTGTAGCACCATGACACATAACAGTGAGCTAGCACACGAGGGAAGGGATTACGGAACACTTTGTTGTCAAACCCTAAGTGTGAAACACTCTGAATAGGCATTTCACGTACTTAATTTATTTCTACCATACCCTAAAACTGAGGGTGTTTATAGTAATTTTATATAGGAAACTTCTAGGTAATTTTTCCAGGATCTCGCAGCTCAGAGATGATGGGACCTAATTCAGTTGCTCTCCATAGCCTGTGTCCTCTTCATTCTGCTTTCTGTTCTGGGTTTTTACATTTCCTGGTGGGCATTTCGTTGTTGTTTTAGAGGTGGGTTTGGTGTTTGTTTTATTTTGGTGTTTTTAATTTATTGGTGTATTTTGTTTAGAAAAATGCAGTTACTCTTTGTTTAAAATAGCCAATCATTTCTCATACTTCTCCTCGTGCCCTTTCAGCCCCATTTTCCTTTTTTAATGAGCACCAAGGTGGGAGCATAATGTTTTGATCCATGGTTGTTAAAAGGCTGCTACTATAGCTAGGCAATTATGCTAGCCCTTCTAGGCAAGTTTTCAGTGAGGGTCTGGATCCCAGTAGAATAATTCTGCTTGTGGAATAATTCGACTGAGGGAATCGTGGGGCTGTTTGCAGATGACTCAGTTGAGCTGTGGTCATTATAACCGTGAGATCATTCCTCTAAGGATATGAGCATAAATTAAATGAGCAGAGGACAGACTTCATCTAGTGTTTTAATCTTTTATGGCAGATCACATGGTTAGTAAGGATCGTGTCTCTGGCTGCATCTCTCCGGGTGTTTCCGTTGATGTTGAGTGCACAAAGTGGTGGGTAACGCAGCCAAGAAAGTCACAGCTAATATAAAACATGAATTTTAATCTGACAGGATTTAGTTCTTGCATGCTTCAAGGATTCTTTCCCGTTTTGATCTCTTACCCACAGGAACCACTGTGTCTCTTGAAACAACAAATAGTCTCTTGGATTTGTTGTGTTACTATGGTGACCAGGAACCCTCAGCTGATTTCCACTTCCAACAAACTGAACAGTCTGAAGACTTGGTAATGACTTTTGACATTGGTTTATTTTTCTTTTACATGTCTATAGTACATGGTAGATGTTTTTTGTGTTTTTAAGTTTGTTTTTTTTGTTACTAATACCTTCTAAAAATAAGATGAGTTCTTGTGCCTTGTGTCAGGGTAGTAGTGACAGATTTGTACTGAGATATGTGGTATGATAGCCTTCGATAAAAAGTGGTGCAGGAAGAAGAGAAAGATTTTCAACAATTATATTAGCCCTAATTTCCTTATTAAAAATATGCTGTCCTCACCTACCTCGTATTCAGGCAATGCTTCAATCAGAAATATTTGAGCTTGCCCCTCTGTCACTTTCAGTGACAACGTGATGTATAATGGCCATGGAAAGACCCCATGGCCTGGACTCACTCAAAAATGCATCCATGGGCAGAAGAGGGAGCACCGAGGCAGGGCCTACAGAGCAGCGTTGTGCCAGTGGCTACCTGGAGGTGGTGTCATAGTCTTTCCATCAACTCAAGAGTTCACTCCTAGAAACAGGCCCCAAGAAAGCCTTGGATCAGGCGAATAGAGATGCACATATAACATTTTTTGTAGTGACATGTTTGTACTTAATACTTGCAAAAAGTTTGGAAGCAATCTAGACATTTGATAGAAGCTGATCAGATTATGGTTAAAGGAGCATTGTGTAGCCATTGAGAGCACTAGTGTAGATATGTCTGGGTTTAGAAATAATCATAAAACTGGGAAACAGGCTATATAACAATCTATATTTCATTTTTGTAAAAATGATTTTATATACGCATAAGGAAAAAAGGTGTTTCTCTGGGCAGTGGGATTATGGGAAGTTACATTTTTCGTTTTTCTTTCTGTTTGTCTTTTCATAATTTTTCTCTACTAAATGTGGATTTGGTTTTTAGAGACAGGGGCTTGCTTTGTTGCCCAGGCTGTAGTGCAGTGGTGCAATTGTAGCTTACTGCAGCCTTAATTCCTGGGCTCAAGTGATTCTTCCCCCTCAGCCTCCTGAATGTGTATAGGTGTGAGCTACCATGCCTAGCTGATTTTTCTTTTGTCTTTTGAGTTGGAGTCTCACTCCGTTGCCCAGGCTGGAGTGCAGTGGCACGCTCATGGCCACTCCAGCATCGACCTGCTGGGCTCAGGCTCCGCCTCAACCTTCGAAGTAGCTGGAATTGCAGGCGCACGCTGCCACACCCGGCTAATTTTTTGAGTCCCCTCACCTTGGCCTCCCAAAGTGCTGGGATTACAGATGTGAGCCACTGCGCCTGGCCTGATTTTTCTTTTTTGTGTATGTTTTTTTAAGAGATGAGGTTGCTCTGTGTTGCCCAGGTTGAGCTCAGACTCCTGACTTCAAGTGATTCTCTTACCTCGGCCTCCCAGAAGCTGGGGTTACAGGTGTGAGCCACTATGCCCAGCCAAATGTGGATTATTTATATAGTGATGATCTTCAATCTTTTAAAGTGCATAGGCAGTGGTTTACAGTCACACCTTACTTTCAAGCACCTTCTGAAGCCCTGGCCTGGCTGGCCTTCTGCCTCTCCCGCCCCAGCTCCTGAGGCAGCAGGCTGCAGAGCCAGCACTGACCTCTGCAGTGCCCACCCAAGCCTGCCTCCTTCTGTGTCAGTATCTCCCCAGACCTTGGTTTATAAATAAAGGCTGAGATTTCTTCTTTTCGAAAACCTTAGCTTGTTTGGGTCAGTGTTAGACATTAACTCTCTGTTGTCTTATCTAGCATCTGCACTAATTTATGTTACTGTTTCTGTATGGATCGAGTGAAGTGGAGTGTCTGAGGAAGCAGGCTGTGTTGTTTGGCTTTCCAGCTTCTGTCTGTGAACCAGGCCACAGAGGACACTGGCTTCCTCTTGTCTCTAGGCTGTCACTTGTTGCTTTAAGGGCCAACTTGGCTTTTCATTTATTAATTCACTGATTAACAAGCAATTAACTGTATAGACATAAACATTTCCTGGGCTTCCTTCTTGCCTTCTGCTGGATCTGGGTTTCCTTTATTTTTCTGGATTTTCTTTGCCTTTCTGATTTTGAGTAGTCTGACCAGGAGACACATTCCATTGTCTTAACTTTTATTTCTCTTTATGATGATTTATTCCAGGAAGAAGAACATAGTGACAAATCGAGGAAGAAGGCTGGTCATCAGCTTGGAGTTCCATGGAAGTATGTTACATAGAATTAGACCCTTTTATTGCAGTTTCTTTTTTTTCTTCTTGAAAAAAATTGATTTAGCCAACAATTATACACTGTTCTTTCCAACATAACTCAAAGAACAATAACAAGTCCTTCCTACTTTTCTCATCACTTAGAGACATACTATTTTGGGTGTGATAGCTGAACACAAGTTAACAAAGCACAAGATACACGGAGATTAATATAGTAAGAAAAACATTTCACAAAGCACATACTATCAGAGCTCAGATATTCCTTAGGGATCCTGGGTTCAGTTCTCTTGTAACAGTGCAGCAGGCTGAGGCCTGGGGTATCAGGGGACACAGTAGTGGGGTTATCAGAGGTTGAAACTGGGACTCAGGGCTCTCTTCATTCTATCACATGGTCTTGAGTCTTGCACTGGCAACAAATCCTCTATGGTCTGCAAACCAGTTAACTGTATGAGTCCTTTTGTGAGCCTGGAGTGATTTCTCCCGTGGAAACACCCTTTTACAGATGTTACAACGGATTCTGCTGGACGAATGCTCTCCTTCATTTATTAAATCCCGGACAGTATCTGCTCGGGGTCTACCGCGTCGGATGCCATCCTTGAGGTGGCCGCTGTCGGGGCTGCTGGCCGCCGCCTCGTCCTCGCCGCCCCCCGAGGCGACGGCGGCAGGCGGGGGCGCGCTGCGGCCCCGGAGCCCCGGTGCGCGGCCGAAGCGGCGCGCCCCGCGGCCCCGGGGCTGAGCGTCATGTTGTGCGCGTTCTCGCCCCAGCGCCAAGGGTACACCATGAAGTCGCTGAATCGGGGGCTGGTAGGGATGAGCGGCGGCGGCGGCTCTGGCTCCCCTCTGCCGCCGCCCACGGGCTGCGCCGGGGTCGTCCTGATGACCGACACCAGCACCCGTTGCGGGGAGTCGCGACAGAAGGCGGGCGGCGGCGGCTCGTCCGCCCGCGGCTCCCCTGCGCCCCGATCATCGCCAGCCTGCCCGCGGCTCCGGCGCCCCCTCCGCGCTGCCCGAGCTTGGCCCGGCCCCGCCCGCCCGCCGCAGCGCTGCTCCACGTCGCCGGCTCGTGGCAGCCGGGCGCGCCCTGGAACCCCGCGCAGCGACCGCCGGAGGGGCTGCGCGGCCGGGCCGATCCCGGCGCTGGCCCCCGGCCTCTGCCCTCGGCCCGGCCCGGCCCAGCGCCGCCGCGACGCCCTTGTGGTGACAGGAGAGCGAGACGCGCGGCACCGGACCCCCGACGACGACAGCCTGCCGCCGCGGTCCCCGCTCGGCTTTTCCGCGTTGCATTTCGCCTATGGCAGTTTCGTACACTGTGTGTTACATGCCCCATTACCCCCGGAGATGTAATTCTGTGATGTTCTAGATTTGTTTTTATGCGGTGTAAATGTAGCAGTTTGTGTTGATGCGCATTCAGACCTCCTTTTTTCATAAGGTCTTTACCTCTATCCAGTAGCACGAGAATCTGTTTGGAGACTGACACTTGGTTTCGCCCGGTTCAGTCTCCATAACCTTCACCTGATGTGGTTCCTTTGGTAATTTCATCAACAGCGCTACACTGGAATGTATATCTCTGAGTCTGAAATATTCTATATTTCGTTTACTAAAAATACACAGACATTAGAATGTAGTGCCAAATTTAAGACTACTGGCTGGACGTAGTGGCTCACACCTGTAATCCCAGCACTTTGAGAGGCCAAGGTGGGACGATTGCTTGAGCCCAGGAGTTGGAGATCAGCCTGGACAACATAGTGAGACCTCATCTACTAACGACAACAAAAATAATTAGGCTGACATGCTGTCACAATGCCTTAATTCAGAGCTCCTTGGGAGGCTGAATTAGAAAGCTCAACTGAGTTTAGGAATTTGAGGCTGTGGTGAGCCGTGATCATGCCACTGCACCCCAGCCTCTTCAACAGAGTGAGATGCTTAATTTCAAAAAAAAATTAAAATAAAAAAAAGACTTCTGACCAACAAGAAGAAATATTCAACAGTTCTTAACAAAAAGTGAAAAACATTTAGTTACATTTGGGAATCTGAGTGTCTAAATAAAAGGTTTTTCATGCGACTGTCAAGGAAGAAAGCTTCTATTAACATCTAAAATTGTTTTTGAAGTGATGAAATATGATAGAATGAAAGATTAAATTTCTTGAGGTAGATTTTAATACTTTTGCACAGGACTTTGGAGTAGCATCTTGGCGGAAATCCTGATTTTGTCTAATTTCCATAATGTGCTGTCATAGGGAGAATCAAGGTACAGATGATTTGCATAACATGGTACTGAGGTAAATGTGCTTATGCTAGAATATGACAGAAAAGATGTAAAAGAAACCAGTTGTCAGTGGTTGCCTCTGGGAGTTGTACGTGAGGACTGAGGAAGGGTGGAGGAACTTTGCTAGGGGCCCCGTCATGCAGTTTGCTTTTTGCTTTTGATACCATGGTATTTATTATTTGTTCAGGAATATCCTTTTCAGTTCTTACTCTGTCACTTAACTGCAATGCCCTAAACAACTAATTAGGTCTTTGAGCCTTGGGTTTTTTGTTTTAGTTTTAGTTTTCCATTTTCAATATTGATGACCATATCTTCTTCTCTGGGAGATATTGAGATAATCTGCATAAAGTGCTTGGCACCTTACCTGGAGCAGGATAAACTGTCAGTCAATAGTGGTAACAATGATTGATTTCCTCTTTCCCTGGTTCACAGTTTTTCTTTTGTGTCCAGAGGAAAAAACAATGCTGAGAGAATCTTTGCTCTAATCCCAGAGAAAAACGCTCATTCCTACTGCACAATGATCCGAGGAATGGTGAAGGTACGTTTGTCTTATTTATTTTTATCTTTAATTTCTACTAATCAAGGTTTCCAACCTCAGAACTAATTTTGGGCCAGATAATTTGTTATGTGGGCCTGGGCTGTGCATTGTGGGATGTTCAATAGCTCCTTACCCTCTGCCCACTGCATATGAGTAGTACATGCCTCCCCTGCCCCCATTGTGGCAACTGACAGTATGTTCAGGCATTGCCAGTGTCCCCTGGGCAGAAAACCACTGCACTCAAGGGTACACTTTTGGGGAACAGGGGCCTGTCCTGTTCTGTTGACTGCTATATTCCCAAACCTTAGAGCAGGTGATGTGCAAGTACTTTTAAAATAAATGAATCTGATGATGCTTATTTTTTCTTTTCCTTTTCCAGCACCGAGCTTATGAACAGGCATTAAATTTGTACACTGAATTATTAAACAACAGACTCTGTGGTGAGTTTGTTTTAAGAACTCCTCTTCATCTCTTCCTTCTTTGAGAAATCTGTGAAATCTTTGGATCTTGCCTCAAGCTTTGGCCTATGTTTTGTCTTTCCCTTTGGCATGGGTGATTGAAGCAGGAGTAGAGACCGGAGAGGAGAGTGGTTTTCCAGTTTTGTAGGCGTGTGGTGATTAGCCAGGGGACACATGAATTTCCACTTTGCCTTAAGCGCAGCCAATTAGGGGTTAATCTTCACCCCAAATTTTGTAATTTTATTCTTTTACAGCCGATGTTTACACATTCAATGCATTGATTGAAGCAACAGTGTTGGCGATTAATGAGAAATTTGAGGAGAAGTGGAATAATATACTGGTAAGGAGGAATCCTTAGTTTATCGTTTAATAGGCCTTAAATATCCTTCCCTGGGTATTCATCGGGTGGAGATGGCATTTACTGAGCATCTGTCTGCTGTCACTGTGTAGCGGTTCGCTGTTTACCGCCCTTCCGGCAGTCCTGTAATTTAAGCAGCTGTGTCTGACACATGAGAAGAAAATGTGACTTGACCCAGAGCATTCAGCTAGAATTCTGAAAGACCAGAGTTGGCTTTATTCTCTCATTGATTCACTTATGTCTCATAATAGTTTTTCTGTTACAATTATCTACCCAGGCATAAAACATGCTTTCATTTGATTCAACTAGGAGCTGCTGAAACAAATGGTTGCACAAAAGGTAAAACCAAATCTGCAGACTTTCAATACCATTCTGAAATGCCTCCGAAGATTTTATGTGCTTGCAAGATCACCAGCTCTACAGACCTTACGTGAAATGAAAGCCATCGGAATAGGTGAGGATGTGTCCTGGAGTTCTCACTGGAGACAGGGACTGTGCTGACCACAGGGTTCAGGATCATATAAGCAGAGATCTGTACGTTCTCTTGCTGTTTGCATATGTTGGGATTTTCCTATCCATATCTGGCACCTGAATTACATGTTCTTATTATGGTGGGAGCACTTTTGTCATCCTAGTGTTCATTAAAGGAAGTTACAATGTTCTTTTAGTATTTTAGGTACTTTTTTTTTTTTAATGACTCTTGATTCTGAAGAGAATCGATCATTTTGAGTTAGCTAGTTTAAATTCCATGACATTTTTCTAACAGAGGTATTTGAACCCTAGCATGTGCTAGTGTGTTGTATACTCTTCATTGCTGTATTGAAGGTTACTTGGGACTCAGTTCACGTCAGTGTGCTTTACTCTTCTCAATGAAGAATTATATTGGTAGATACATGGACTTTCTGAAAGTGATGCAGTCTTTGAGTTTTTCACCTTTTACATTAATTAGATGGGGTAGAAATGTCTGTGCTTAAATATCAACATTAATGTGCCTATGATTCAGAGTGCCTCAGTAAGCTCTATTTTGGATCACTGTGTTTTTACTTTATTTTTTATTTTTTCTCTCCACCTGGTGATTTGAGAACCCTCGCTTGCAACGTACCACCATGTTATTCAGCTGTTCTATCCCCATGGTCATGGTACGTATGGCCTTATATTGTATTCATTTGTAGAGAAAAATGACTGACTTTCTTGAGTTTATGTGATTGATGATTGCAGATTGCCTTCTCTGCATGAGTTCAGAAGAGAGAACTCAAACTCATGCCTATAGCCTGAACAAAAACTCATTCTTGGGGGCATTGGTCTTGGTGGTGGGCTGGACTTGTGCTGTAGGGGGAAGGGTTGTGAAATGTGCAGCATTTTGTTGTTGTACAGGTCAGACTGGGCAGAAGGTATTTCTGTTTGGAGCTCCTTTTGGCCTCCAGAGTTGTGTTGTCCAGCACAGTAGGCATGGGCCACGCTGGTTGGGAAATGGAAGCTAAAGAAAACAAAACATTCTGGTCACGTTGGTGCTCAGGAGCCTCGTGGCTAGTGGCTACCATGTTCTGTAGGTAGAGAGCATCTCCGTCTTTGCAGAAAGTGCTCAGCTTACTGTGAAACTTTTTGGGAGGACACCTCGAGTCTCCATTTATCAGCCATCTGTAGGCCAGTGTGTTCCCGTTGGAGCTGCTCTATGCAGAAGGATGTGGGCGCAAAGCACACTGGAGCTGAGATTGCAGCTCTACCATGTATGTGCCAGTTGTGTGTCAGAGGGACGGACACCTGCTGAGTGCCCACCTCAGGGTGTGGTGATGGAGCAAAACACACACCATGTCTGGGACCATACTTGGGAGGCACATGGAGGCACTCAGAGTCTTTTGGTTCTTGCCTGCTTGCCCCCAGCCTGAGACAGAGCCCCTAGGTCAGAAATGACAGTTCCAGTCATTCCTCTTTGTGATAGATGCTAAGAACTACAGAAGGGAACTCGGTTCTCTGGTCTGGAGGGCTAATTTTGCAAAATCCACATCCTCACTCACTTAGGCAAGTTCTTTTTTTTTTTAACCTTTTACCGAAAAAATGAGTTCATCTTGGGAATAGTTTCCATGATTATTGTATCCGCTAAAGTTTTATACAAACTTGGTGAGATTATGATGAAACTAGTATTTCTGACCCCAGAGTCTGTTTCTTTTCTGTTTTATTATCACTTTAGTTCAGTTGCCAACCAGAGTCAGAAGTAGCTATATTCCCAAGTAATGCCCGGGAGAAGTGT
Organism: Cephalopachus bancanus; assembly: GCA_027257055.1. Classification (NCBI taxonomy): domain Eukaryota; kingdom Metazoa; phylum Chordata; class Mammalia; order Primates; family Tarsiidae; genus Cephalopachus; species Cephalopachus bancanus. Next base: position 298,700 of record JAPVLO010000490.1, on the reverse strand, counting down.
TGGTTTGTCTTATGTGTATAAGTTGACTGTCTACAATAATAATTTTCCAGGGATTTACCCAAAGGAGAGAGCCTAAAATAACAATGAAACGATACATTAAAAAGTAGATTCTTATGTAACTAATAATTAGGAATGTTAGCAAGTAGAAACATGTTTGAGGAAATATGTGCTATCATTACAGCTGTATTGCCTCTTATGTGTAGAAAAGGCAGGGAAGAGAGTATAGATAAAATTTGACTGGGAATATTGCAGGTGATTTTCTGACTGTTAGTGCTCCGCTCCTGTGATTTTTAAGAACTGCCCCATTCATTTATTCCAGTTTCCTTTTTCTTGCCCTTCTCATTCTGATTATACTTAAAAGGAACACAAATTGTTACTTGCGAAAAACATGTTTGCTTTTCTGGGTATGCTGGTTTGGTGAGAGGAAGGAAGGGGAAAGTTGAACTGAAGCATGTGGTCAGAGACCTCTGACCATCCCAGATCTACAGAGAACTGCATTCTGCAGGGTGCTGTGGCCTCTTGCCCTGCTCTGTGCCAGGCCTCAGGCTGAAGATGCAGAAGGAAGCCACGTGTGCCTTTGTACTGGGTGCTGTGGGTACAATGGTGGTGGAACATGCTACTGCTTGTTCCTTGAGTTTAGTGGACTCATGATGGAACATGCTGCTTCTTGTTCTGCAGGAAGCTCTTCGAAAGGATCGTCCCTCATCATCTATGATATAATGAATGAATTAACGGGAAAGAAATTTTCTCCAGAGGACCCCGATGACGGTATGTGCAGAAATTGCCTGTGTTTGCCAGAAAAAAAGACTGAAGACCAGTTTTCATGAGAGCCAGTCTGTGGGGGCCTTGTGATGACAGCAGGGTTTTCTTTAGCTTAGTGGTATTTGGGATGATCATTTTGAGAAGCTGCAACGTCTGGCACATTGCTATATGCTGCCGCTCTTGAGTTTTTGTTCCCTTAGCTTTATCTTGCATATTACCAGTTTTGTTGGCAAGATTTTTATTAATGTTACTGACTTGAAAATATATTTGATCCATAGTAACAAAAGCTCTTGTGAACTTTGATTTCCAGATATGTTTTTTCAGTCAGCCATGAGAGTTGTAAGTACCATTTCTTTGTTAATTCTCTGTCGATTTCCTAAATTCATCTGAAACCCGAGGGTTGTCCCTGGTTGTTTCACTTCCTAACTCTTCTGCTTATGTCTGTGTTTCTGTTTTTCTTCTTTCTCTAAAATCTGTACTTCGTAATCACATAATATCCCTACCCTGTGTTTATTGCATATGTGACTTTTTTCATGCTTCTGTTCATATATGTTTTCAGAGTATTTCATATTTGCCTATTAGCAACAATAAAAATAGATAATGATTTTTATTTTAGTTTTTTTGTCAGGATCATAGGAAAAAATTTAAGCCATTATAGGATGGATACAGGCATCTTATTCCTAAGGGTGGTTGATTATCCCTTGTAATTGCCTTATTGGCTAGAGCATCTCCCCCCCACAGTTTTCCCTATTGGTACTCAATGTATGTACGCTCAGTTATACTTCCGTGGTATTTTGTTGACAGTAATCAGTATTTCACAGGAGGAAAGAACTATAGAACTTAGAGTTATTTCATGGAGATTTTGCTGTCATAGTAATGGTACTCCAGGTCTTTTGTGTACTCACCTAGGTGTTTTATAGGATTAATTTCTAAAGACATAATTGCTAAGTCAAAATAACTTTGTTATAAATTTCACAAAACTTGGAGTCCCCCCAATTTCTCCATGTTTGCTATCAACCCGTAAGTTGAGTCAGCATAAGTATTCTCACAAGGAGCAATAAATTTTTCTTTTTTGAGTAGGAGTCTCACTCTGTCACTCAGGATGGATTGCAGTGGTGTGCTTATGACCATCGCAATCTTGACCTGCCAGGCTCAGGCGATCCTTCTGCCTCAGCCTTCCAAGTAGCTGGAGCTACAGGTGCAAGGTCACCACGCCCAGCTGATTTTTTGGTTTATTGTAGAGACAAGATCTCTCCAAATTGCCCAGCCTGGTCTTGAACTCCTGGACTCAGGCAGTCCTCTTACCACTACCTCCCAAAGAGCTACAATTACAGGCGTGAGCCACTGTGCCCGGCAGGAAAGATAGCTTTTTTTGTAATGAACCTCTGTTTAGCTGATAAGGATATCAGAGTGACACTTATGACTTGCACATTTTCAGTGCTCCTCTCTCAGAGATCTAGAACTTGCTTACCAAGTACATGGCCTTTTAAACACTGGAGACAACCGGAAATTCATTGGACACGATCATCGGCGTAATTTCTATTAGTAAGTGTGTTGGAAATGTATCCTTTTGCATTAATTAGTGTATGCAAGCGGCAGGCTGTTGGTGGCCCTTCATGTTTCACCTCTGGTTTTAAGCAGCACACCCCTGATTTAATAGTACTTGTTAGTTGAGTGCGCAGAAATTAAAGCAGTGGTAATACTGCCAGATTTGGAAGTCTGGTTTGTGTCCTTTGAGATTTTTTTCTTTGCAGTATTTTATTATATTGCTTTCATAGAGGTGTGGTGTCTTGCTATGTTGCTCAGGCTGGTCTCAAACTCCTGGCCTCAAGAGATAGCCTTTCTTGAGTAACTAGGACTACAGTGTAACTAGGTCTGAGTAACTAGGACTGCAGGTGTGTGCCACCATGCCTGGCTAATTTTTTTATTTTGTAGAGATAGGGTCTTGCTATGTAGCCCAGCCTCTTTGCATACTTTAAAATTTACCTTTTTCCTCTACCCCTCTCACTTTATATTATGAGTTCTTTTTTTTTTTTAATTGGAGTCTCACTCTGTTGCTCAGGTTGGAGTGCAGTGGCACTCTCCCGGCCACCGCACTCTCAACCTGCTGTACTCAGGTAATCTTCCGCCTCAGCCTTTCAAGTAGCTGGAACTACAGGCACACGCCACCATGCCGGCTAATTGTTTTGATTTATTGTAGAGATGCGGTCTTGCCAAGTTGCCCAGACTGGTCTTGACCCATGGGCTCAGGCAATTCTCTTACCTTGGCCTCCCAAAGTGCTGGGATTGTAGGTCCAAGCCACCGTGCCCGGCCTAGCAGGATTAGTTTCTAAAGATTTCATCCTAGCCCCATTGATTTTGTATTCAAAGTACAAGACCCTGGAGTCCAGAGAGGCTCCATAAATGAGTTATATGCTTTTAGGCATATAAAAACCTGAATTTAAGAAGGCAGCCTGTTATAGATATGTGAGGATTATTTCCTACGTGTTTAAATCCTTGCTTGACACTGAATGTTTTAAAAATGAGTGTGATGTTCGGCATCTCCTCGCCGCAACCTAGAAGTATATGAGGAGTCAATCGTAAATGACCAGTCGAGGGTAAGAAGGAGCTGAATGGCAAGTCAAGCACACAACTCCTGGGTCAAGCATTGGCCCATGTAACGCGAAATTGTAAATATTTTCAAATTCTTTGCAACATCATATAGCTAATCTGTAATTTTACTAATCATTTCCCCTACTTGTTAGACACAGGATTTTAGACTAAATATACTTTTTCTCTTCATTACAGTTCCAAGTTCTTCAATTTGATTTGTCTAATGGACCAAATTGACGTCACCTTGAAGTGGTATAAGGACCTGATCCCCTCGGTAAGAAGGTCATTACTTGTCATTTATCATTTTAAGGGAATTTGTGGAGTTTTGCTGATTGGTGCATTAAAAATGTGTCTTTCTTAATCAGGTCTTCTTTCCCCACTCCCAAACATTGATAGATCTTCTCCAAGCCTTGGATGTGGCCAATCGGCTAGAAGTGATTCCTCAGATTTGGAAAGGTCAGTTTCAACTTGTATGTCCAGGCCCATCTCACTTCGCTATCCTTCATTTAGATGAATGAACATGCTGGTATTATGGTTGGGAATTAAAATATTGTTTTTGACTGAGTTAAATGCATTAGTTGAGATCTACTTCAAGGTCACTTGCTCCCACTGCATATGCTCAAGGATAGCGCAAGTAAAAATGTATTGAAAATGACCCAAGTCCCTTCATTGTTGGGCATGTGTTACGTGATTGATGCGAGAAAGACTGGTGCTCATTAGGTGGCAGACCCGACATTTGAGTGTAGGTTTTTGACCCCAAATGGCACCCCAAGCCAGTGCCGTTTTTCTGTGCTAGTGTGGCATCACTTTGCTAACCAGCCCATGATAACTGTCTTCCTTAAACAGTCATGACTGTGGGTGTGTGTGCTGGTCTGACTTACATGTATGTTTTGTGTATTTAAATTGGTTGCAAAATGAGACAGATATCTTGGATCTCTTCCTGTGTTATCTTCAAGTTGGTTTTATCTGCCGCAGTTTCTGTGTCTGAGAAACTGAAGCTACAGTCCTGACCTGCTACTTAACGAGACTTCCTGTGTATGAAATGTGTGTATATGAAACCACACTGAGAGTACCTGATCTCAAACCAGACCAAGTGGGGACCAAAGGAAGGCCCAGGCTTTATGGTGACCACTTGCGAACCTAACCCTGAATTGTGGTCCACATCTTTTAAATGAGTAAATATGAAGAAAGCACACTGAAAGTTCCTAGGTGCTGTGAAGCAGTGTCAGCTGTAGTGCATGTGCTCTGTTTGACACTTGACTGGGAACAAGCTTCTGGCTTTCCCTGTACTTACTCATTCTTACTGTAATCATCTCTGGAATCCTGGAATAAGCAATGTCAGCAGCTTATTTTTGCCCACCAAAAAATAAGGTTGACAGCCAGCGGTGGTCAAAAGTCAGCCGAAGACTATTGGTTTTACATGATGGTGATTACCCCTTGTTCCTTTTTGTTTCAAGATAGTAAAGAATATGGGCACGCTTTTCGCAGTGACCTGAGAGAAGAGATCTTGATGCTCATGGCAAGGGATAGCCACCCACCAGAGGTAGGGCTGTCATGTAACTTAAGTTTTGTTCTCGTAATTAGAAGTATACTAACCAGTGTAGCTTCTAACGCTGAGGTCCTTTTAAGGTCATTTCCCTGTTTTCATCTGTCATTGTGGGGAGTTCTGCCATGCAAACCCAGGTTTAAGTTCTTCGTCTAAGCAAGAATGCCATGCTTAAAGTCATTTCCTATTCCCACAGTCCAAAACAAGCAACATGAAATTGGCTTCTCTTCATCTTCAACTAACTTAAAAGGTTTTTTCACATCTAAAAGGAAAAGGCCTAATTGAATTTGAAAGATATGGCTAATCAAATTATTCATCCCAGGACAGGGTCCTTTTTCCTAGAGTATGTGTGTGCTTTACATGTGATACATTCAAATAGTAAAATGCATTGCTCAGAAATAGCAGCGGTCCTGTCGTGGTCTCTTCAACTGAAATTTTTGAAAACCCAGTTAGGCAGTTCTGCTGATTCTTAAAGCCTTTCAGCTTCAGGTGGCATTTGCTGACTGTGCTGCCGACATCAAGTCTACGTATGAAAGCCAAGACACCAGACAGGCTGCTCTGGATTGGCCAGCCATCCCTCTCAACTGTATAGCTGTCCTCTTTTTAAGGGCCGGAAGAACCCAAGAAGCCTGGTGAGTACTGCAGGTATGAATTATGGAAGCATTAGTACTTGAACCTGCAGCGTTTACCCAGGTCAGTAGAGGCTCTCTGACTTGGCTGTATGACGTGTACAAGGAGCCAGACTAGAGCCAGACTAGAATGTGTAATGAGTGTTTGACGGAAACGTGCAAAACCGGCTGAAAAGCGAACGTCTGGAAGACCGATGTGCAGGGTGCATTTGAGAGAAGGTGCTTTGATGGCTTCCAGTGGGCTGAGTAGCCTCTGTTTCTGACCTTTTTGCTTCCCGTGTCTGTGGGGACGTCGGTCACTTAACTCATTTGTCTCCTTAAGTGGAACGACGTGGTCAGAGAAACGTAGTTTTGAAAATGATTTGGTCACTTGGGTTTTGAAAGCAGCATTTTTGAGTGCTCTTACCCCCACAGCTTAAAATGTGGGCTGTGTACTTGAACTTCTTGGAAGCTGGCATTTACACACATTTAATAAACATGGCCTTAACTGGAACCTGTCTTGGATTTGTGTCACTGTGTTCTGGTTGTATGTGTGCAGCACTTCATCCACACACTTTTTTTGATGTTGGTGAGTGGGGATGTTACGCATGTTCTTCCAAAAGTCAGAAGGACATTTTGTAGGGGTGCTCGGAGTTAGGTGATTCTGCTGTGTTTTGTGTGGTGTATGAATGTGTGTTCTCAACGTAAGTGGGGACGAGTTGTGCGCGGCCCCTTGTACAAGAACGTAGCTTTATTTAAACATTGGATTGCCGGTCCAAAACGTGGCTATTAAATCTCTCCAAGAAAAGATGGTGAGGGCTTGCTGCCTCAACTTGTCTTCAGGTGTCACTCACACACGACCCTCTACGGCTGTGCTGCGACTGACAGAAACATGTGACTTCTGTGTGGCTCAGGCCAGTTGGCACATACTTGCTATGATCAGGCTGTGATGATTGGCGCAGGGGTACGGACCTCAGCTGAGTCATGGGAGCTGAATGTATGTGCATCCCCTTAGCCCTGCACGTGGCAGGGTGACGGTGAGCACTTGCATGAGACTGTTGCCGCAATTCTGAGCCTGCTCTTCATAGTGTAGTTCTTGGACAGACTGAACCCATGCCACGTTGTGAGAGGAGAGCAGATCATCCTCTGTCCCAGGCCTCCCAACTATGCATACCATGTATTACCTCCCTGGGAGGACAGAGGAGATCCTCTACAAGAGACAGGTACAGGTTGAGCATTCCGAAGCTCTTGGGACCAAAAGTGTTTCAGGTTTTGGAATATTTGCATTATACATATCAGTTCAGCATCCCTAATCCCAAAATCCAAAAGAAACTTTGAGCATCATGTGGGCACTCAAGAAGTTAAAGATTTTGGATTTTCGGATTAGGGAGACTCAACCTGTACCAGGAATTCTCAACACTGGTTGTATATCCAGTGTACCTGTGAAACTCATAATGTAGATAGGCAGAGTTTGGAGGGAGGGAGTTTAAGCACCTGAGGTGATTGTGATGTACAGACAGGGTTGGGAGCCATCGGAGTCCACAGATGTGTATCTTTGGGAGCTCACAGTGTAGTTAGGAAGAAAAGGACCCTTAGTCTCTGAGTCCAGGGGAGGATAGCTATAGTCATCTGATTGCCTTATTTTTGGTTTGTTATGTTTTTTTTTGAGTTGGAGTCTCACTCTGTCACCCAGGCTGGAGTGCAGTGGTATACTCATGGCCACTGCAGCCTTGACCTGCCAGGCTTGGGTGATCCATCTGCCTCAGTCTTCCTAGTAGCTGGAACCACAGGCATGTGCCACCACACCTGGCTGATTTTTTAATTTATTGTGGAGATGAGGTCTTGTCATGTTGCTCAGGCTGGTCTTGAACCTCTGAGCTCAGGCAGTCCTCTCTCTCCACCTCCCAGAGTGCTGGGATTATAGGCATGAGCCACTGTGCCTGGTTGATTGCCTTATTTTTTTATTGGTATTCATAATCTTTTTCCTCTCTCATCTTCAACAGGAAAATGTTGGGACTTTTCAGGAAGCATAATAAGATTCCTAGGTAAGTTGAAATTAATAGGCCTCGCCTGGGAAAAGCCTGGAAATAGTCTCTTGGGCTTAACTCTTATTGTGGGTGATTGTAATTTCTTCATGTACCTCAGCCACCACATTTGGACACTCTTCTGTTAGGCAGGCAAGCCATCACTCTCCCCTCCAGGGCATCCCAAGGCAAGCAGAGTTTTGAATCTGTGCTCAGGACCGCAATACAGAGGAGGCGCATTGAGTAGACCCCCCAGTGAAGTCGTACTGAGTGAATATGGGTAATCTCTTTGGTCCTCAAAAGTTAGTTAGTTCATGTAACTTTGCCTCCAAAGCCACCATTGAGGATTTGTATTTTATTTTTGAATCGGAGTTTCACTCTGTCACCCAACTGGAATGCAGTGGCACGATCACAGCTCTCTGCAGCCTTGACCTCCTGGACTCAGGTGGTCCTTCCGCCTCAACCTCCCCAGTAGCTGGGACTGTAGGCATGCACCCCCACACCCAGCTCATTTTCCAATTTTTTAGAGATCAGGTCTCGCTATGTTGCCTAGGCTGGTCTCGAACTCCTGGGATTACAGTGTGAGCCACGATGCCAAGCATTATTGATGATTTTATTACTGAATTTATGCTGGATCTTGCTTGTAAATCTGACTGATGGGGCTTAGTTGGAGAATGTTCACATTTTGCCTTTCTTTGACAGAAACGAGTTGCTAAATGAGTTCATGGACAGTGCGAAAGTGTCCAACAGCCCTGCCCAGGCCATTGAGGTGGTGGAGCTGGCAAGTGCCTTCAGTTTATCGGTTTGTGAGAGTCTCACCACGAGAGTAATGACTGAGTTTGCACTCGGGCAGGAACAAAAGTGAGTGGATTTTGTGTCTTCACTATGAAGGACAGTTTATAAGATGGAGCAGACCTTTTGTCCTTCTGCCTGTTAAAATGTTTATAGCTTTCTGTCTCTTGTGTTTCCTTTTCCAAAGTCAGAATGTAATGACTTAATGACCATTTCATTAGTCATAGTCAGGGAGTCCTACAGATTCAGCTACCATAGGAGCCTTTTCCTTTGTTCGTGATACAATTTGGTACAACTGCAAGGTCTTTCGTTCTGGTTTCACAACTGGTGGTCAGAGATGCCACGAAGCCCAGGCTCCACCCGAGTTGCAGTGTGACCTCCAGGCTCTTTTTCTTGCAGGGAAGCCCTGGGCAACCTAACTGCATTGACAAGTGACAGTGATGGTGACAGCAGCAGTGACAGCGACACCAGCGAAGGGAAATGAAAGTGGAAGGCGCGGGAGCAGTGACGGCCTCACCACGGCTGCTGGAAGCATGCTTGAAACCTGAGATGCTAATACCTAACAGCGTTATGAAGAAAACAAGACGACACAGATTTGGTGCATTTGTTATTAGGAAGTACAGCCGAGACAACATTGAATTGTTTAGATTAAGCTCCTAATTTGTTAAACCTTAGTGCGCCGTTTAAAGTTTATTATTTAAGCACTGCCATTTTCATTTCTTCAGACACATAGTGAGGTCCTGGACTTTTTATCAGGGAATAGGATGGTGACAGTTTAGGCTGCATGACTGGTAACATGAAAACTAAATAAACATCGATGTGTATGCGTATGCATTTCCATTATTTTAACACAGCCTTGGCCACAGTCTTCCAAGTAGAATGCCAGCATGCTTCATCTCTCTGTTTCTTTTTGTCTGAGGACTGGCACCTTTAGTGGTCAGAATGAGAACCAGTGAATTGCTGGTTCTTGAGTTAGTTAGCGGCCTCTACTTCTAGCATTTCTCATAACACCTTGACTTTTAAACGGTGTTGGAAGTCAGTAAGAGCTCTTGAGGCTTACAGCCTGCTTACCTTCCTAAGGGCTTCCACCACCAGCAACTGTGTTCGCACCTGGCTTCTAGACTGAGGCAGGCCCTGCGTGAGTTCTCCCGATGCGCAGCTTCTCGGTTACCCTGCCCGGGTGGTCATACATGAGGCTGCGTGTCTGTTAGCATTTGTTTCCTTCTCAGTTTGCCATCTTTTCCTCATACATCCTTGGAAATCTCAGCCTTAGGTTCATGTTTTCTTCAACTGTGGCTGGTTCTGAGGGACCAAAAAACGCCAGTGTAGAAACTAACTACTTAAGTATCCATGTGTGTTGCTCCACGTCAAAGCAAACTTGCAGAAGGACCAAGGATAAGTTAGTTTTTAATCTTGGCTTGTAGCTCCCAAGAACCTGCTGCCTGGAAGGTGAGCTCAGCCCTTTCCTCTTGCTCTGGCACAGCACCTGCTGCAGAGACCTGACCCTCGTTGGCCAGTAGAATCCTGATGGGAGGTGTGCCTCTTCTCAGCAAGGCCCTAACTCTGAATCATCATGTCACTCTGCAGCTAGCACTGGTGGGGAAAATGAGCCTGCATAGTGCACTTTCCAGGTAGGTGACTGGGAACTCAGTTTTGGGCGAGATACTCTGAACATCCATTCTGACCAAGTAACGGCCTTGAACTTTTCAGGGAAAAATTAAGGCCTATAGGAGTCTCCGTTTTCTGTTTATAAATGTTTATTTCACATAGTCTTAAGCTTCTAGTATCTGAAAAAGAGACTTTTCTATGCTGAAACTGATAATCTCTCCAATTTTTGCTTTTGGTCCCAGCTGCATTCTCACTGGTCCACTGGCTCCCAATCTCTGTTCGTAAACCTGTGCATATGAGTTCCCCTTTCTCTTTGGTTCTAAAGTTGACCTTTTTACGGTGTTGTTCCTTGTTTCTGACAAGCAGCCTCGATGTGCTGTCCATCTACTTCCTCACTGCTCAAGCACATCCCTAAAAGGCCTGGGGTGAAACAAGTGGCTTCTTACTATAGCAGAGGCCCTCGTTTTTTAACACGCCCCCCCCCATGAAACAGTGCCAGTGAGATATTTCTCAGCTGGCATTTATATAGGAAAAAGACATATCACCTGAAACTCGACACTTTAAACAAGATGGATGTGAAGACAGCTCTGAGTTATGACTAAAATTCACTTAGAACCAGAATCAAGTTTCAAAAAGCCTTGAGCATCGAAGGGGACGTGCTGCTTTAATGACACCAGAGCTGAAAGGCATTGTGATTAACATTACGTAAAGCTAGCATGTGTTGTAAAGTAGGAACTGAGGACAGTGAGACTCTGTAACTTTCTTTAAAGGGACAGGAGAAACCAGAGTGTCAGAAGAGCAAGTGGGAGTGAAGACTCCCACGGGCTGGGAAGAACAGGAAGAGTCAGTATATGTGGAGTAAGCTTGTTCTACGTTGCCTCAAAGTTAGGTGACCAGTGTGTGGTTAGAAACTAGGTCTTAGGCCGGGCTCGGTGGCTCAGTTTGTAATCCCAGCACTTTGGGAGGCTGAGGTGAGTGGATTGCCTGAGCCCACGGGCTCGAGACCCGCCTGGGCAACTTGGCGAGACCTCATCTCTACAATAAATAAAAAAAAAAAATTAGCTGGGCGTGATAGTGCGCACCTGTAGTTCCAGCTACTTGGAAGGCTGAGGCGGAAGGATCACCGGAGCCCAGCAGGTCGAGGCTACAGTGGCTGGGAGCGGCCACTGCACTCCAGTCTGAGTGACAGAGTGAGACTCCAACTCAAGAAAAAAAGAAACTAGGTCTTAGGCTGGGCACGGTGGCTCAGGCCTGTCATCCCAGCGCTTTGGGAGGCCAAGGTGAGAGGACTGCCTGAGACCGTGGGTTCGAGACCAGCCTGGGCAACACGGTGAGACCTCCACAATAAATCAAAAAATTAGCCAGGTATGGTAGTGCACACATGCAGTTCCCAGCTACTTGGAAGGCTGAGGTGGAAGGATCGCTGGAGCCCAGCAGGTCGAGGCTGGGGTGGCTGTTGAGCGAGCCACTGCACTTCAGCCTGGGGGAAAGAGTGAGACTCCGACTTAAGAAAAAAAAAAAAAAAAAACTAGGTCTTTAGTTCACCATAACATTTGAGGACTCTAAACAGACTGTCTTAAAAGTATTCAAGCAAATAAAGGCCCCAAATGTCTTTGGAATCAAACTCAAATCTGGCACCTACGTGCTGCTTAGTAAATGCTTAGTGAATTTTAATGAATGCCACCATCTCTGCCAAGATTTCATTGATTTTAAAACTCTAATATCCTTAGCTGCATATGAACAATGTGCCAGGCACTAGGCTTACAGGAAAAGATGCTAGACTGTCCTGTCATGGGTTATATGCCCATATTCTATAAAATAGGGTAATGTTGGCCGGGCTTGGTGGCTCAGCCTGTAATCCCAGCACTCTGGGAGGCTGAGGTGAGTGGATAACCTGAGCCCATGGGTTCGAGATCAGCCTAGGCAACTTGGCGAGACTGGGCGTGGTAGTGTGGGCCTGTAGTTCTGGCTCCTTGGAAGGCTGAGGCAGAAGGATTGCTGGAGCCCAGCAGGTGAGGCTGTGGTGCCCGGGAGCGTGCCCCTGCACTCCAGCCTGGGTGACGGAGTGAGACTCCAACTCAAAAAAAAGGCAGGGGGGTAGTGTTTGTCCTTCAAACTGCAGGGTTTGAAATCAGTTTTAGTGGGTAACTAGAATTTAATGAAATGGAATTTGAGTCTAAGCACATGCAGTTTTGTGGGGTTTTTTTACGTTGCAACAGATGTGCATATAGAAATACGTAAGTGTACTAGATCATGATGTATGTTTTTAACGGTCACAGTCGACACTGAAACAGGATATGAGAAGCACAGGTGGGCACGGGCAGGTTTTCTGGAACCATTTAGATTGGACCTTAAAGAGTGGCATTTCACCAGACATGGGCAGACTTCATTTGGTTGGTGTAAGGGGATGTGTTAGAACATGGGGTAATCCAAAGGAAGCTACACAAGTCAGCGAACACATCTTCAGCCTGACCCAGAGAGCAGCCTATCAAAAAATCGCTATCTAGCTGAACTTGCCCAGTGGTGGATTTGATGGATCCCAGGACTACTAAGGATCAAGCCCAAGGATACTTCTCACAGCTCAGTAAAATGAGAGGCTTGAAAATGAAGATGGTCCCGCAGGATTAAAGGTCACGATGACCTATTTCCAGGACAACTTAAGCTTTGCCACGGGCACCAATGGCGTCTGTACCCACGACAGTGGCCCCCTCCACTGGCCCTTGCTGCATAACCCCACTGGAAAGCCCTTCCATACAGGTAACTAGCGAAGCCTCCTATGGGCAAGAGCTGCAGTGGCCAGGGGACCCTCTCTGCTCCCATCCTGTTTTTTCTTGCCCCTGGCCAACCTCATGGCCTTGGATGTGTCGACAGGAAGGAAACCAGGGAAGCACAGACCTGGAGATCAGGGGTGTGATGACTACTGAACCTGATGAAAATTTGCCTGACATGTCTTTATTTCCTTCCGAGTTAACACAAACGATTCGGTCCACCCTGAGTCAAGCAAGTTACTCTAAAACGGGTGGCACATCTCATCTGGGACTTGGAGGCTGCTTTTATCCCGAGCCTGCTAAGAGCATAGGATTTAAATTAATACAAAGAAATACAGAAGTAGTATGCCTTAAAAAAGAATGTCTAAAATTATGTTTCAGCTCATTATGTAATTGATTCCGGAACTTCAGACAACATGAAACCAAACACCAGACTTTGGATGTTACATCAGGAGGCACAGGTTTAAAAATGTTGAACACGGTCCTTCAGCAATCAGGTCATCAACTGCAGGCTAAGACAGACCGAGACAGTGAAACGAGACAAGTCTAGGTGGCAGCAGATCAACTCGGCATTTGGAGCTAAATGAAAATACGCAGGCGTGACGCTGCCCCACGCTAATGCCTCAGGCTATGCCCACCCTCCCCATAGACTGGGTCCTTTGGATTGCATCTCCTCGCAGGGCCATGGAGAACTCAAGTAAAGGCTCTGCCTTCTTTTCACACGAGTGGCTACTGAGTGACTTTTGGGAGATTTCTGCTCGGCACGGGGAAGGACAGCAGAGTCCCCTTTCCAGTGTCACCCTGGTTCCTCGTAAGTAACGGAGGGGTGCACAGCTCTAAAAGAACTAAGATTCAGAAATGTGTGGTCTTCGTTGTTTTGATTGACAGAGCTAAAATAAGCCGCTCAGTATCGCTCACTTCACTTCTGAAGGAAGTTATTTCAGGGCTCCAAGAGAAACCTGGATTTCCTCAGAATTTTAGTATTTTATATATCTCATACGAGTAAGAAATTACAAGTATTTCTAATACGACAAATAGGTACATTTAGCTTTACAAGGTAATGTACTTTGCATTTTCATTCAAAGACTGGATTTAGAACAGTTCCATTATCTTCTAGTAAAAATGTGTTAGTCCCTAAACAGGTGGCCAGAGTCCCCTGCCTTCAAAAGATAAAGGGCATTACACAAAGCATGTGTTCCCATCAGGGAGACTAGATGTATCTTGTTGAATTAAGAATCCACTTAGCAAAGAACACAAGGAAAATTAACATCACCCAGGCCAAATCAGTGTATCCCCAAATCAAAGGACAATGTCAGTGCCACTCAGAGACTTGAATGTAACTCCAAATTCAGGGTCTGGCATACACCTGCAGAAATATAAAACAGCCTGGCCCCTTCATGATTTACAGGTGGTGCTCAGATAGTAGTGCCTCCTTTGGGAACACACAAACCCCAATAAGGAGAAGAAAAAATGTGATTTTGAAAACAAAGTTGGCAGTATTTTTAGGTAGAGGTAATCTTCACAGTAAAAAAAATGTGTTTATCCAATATGGCCACTGTCTTAATTTTTAGAAAGGTACAGAAAGTTCTTCGGTTTTACGGCAGTGTAGTTCAAACAAACCACAAAATTGTTTAATCCCTTGGTTAAGGTTCTAGGCTTCTGCCACCTCCCCCTTTGAAGAGACACACAGCCCAGGTACTGGAAAGGAGCAAGGTCCATCAACAGTGTTTCAGAGCTGTGCCCTGGGGTCCTACGAGAGCTGTTGACTTAATTCGTGGGTAGAGACCAACCTTCTCATAAATCCCTAGGATGATACGTCCCTAACTAAAAATACACCGGCATTTTGGCTCACACATTACTCCTTTGAGTTTGACCAGCAGAAATCTATTCACCAAAACCGTCAAAACCAAGAAGCAGGCTTTGGACTTCTGGTGACTCAACTCACAGCTTGGAAATTCCACGTGGCCAGATTGTTTCTACCTTTGTTATTGCTGCTTGTCAAGGAAATTTTCTGCACACACAACTAACAAGAAATGACACTTTTTGAAAAGGGATAAGGTACTCAGTTTTCATCTTGTTGCTTTATTCAGCTTGCTCCAAGGGCACAGTCAATAGTAATAGGGATCACAAACATCATCTGGATTGGCTTCACAAGCCTGATCAGTAAAACCTGAAAAACAGAAAATGTTACACAAGTTGCAAAGAAAGCACTCCTGGAGTTCACTGACATGATAGCAAGTGGAAAGAATATAAATGCAACAGGTGTTAACATTTAGAACAGTCCTGGGAACCTGCTGGCTTTTAGACAATTCTGGAACCCTTGTTGCCAACCCTCCATAGATCGCCGCTGACTTCTTTTGACGTGAGATCCGCCTCTGCACACTCCTCCCAGACCCTACTCTTGCTGCACCTGAGTGGTTCCTATTCCCACGGCGCTGGCATATGCCGTCAGGATTTCCACTATCTGCTTCGTCTCCAGGGTCATCCGGGCTTCCTTCAGCCAGTCCTGGGCCACTCGTCGGGACTCCCCCTTGAGCTGGTTGACAAACTTGGCTGCCAGCTCCAGGTCGCCGTGCTCCATGCAGTAGGAGGCATACGACAGCAGCTGGAAGGTGTTGAGATCCTCGGGGCAGAGCTCCGCGGGAGGCTTCCGCTGCTGAGGCGGGAACAGGAGCAAAGACTGCAGGTAGGAGAGAAAGTATTGGTACAAGCTATTTCTGGTCTCGTCGATCATCGCCACCCTTCGGGCCAGTTTTTGGACCGCAGAGAAGCGGGCCCGGAGGGTCTCTTCGCTGTACACCCCGCGGGTCAGGGACTCGGGAGGGATGGCCGCAGTCAAAGCCTGGGCAAACTCGTTATCGGAACAGCTGGCTCTGATGGCCTCCACGGCGCCCCCCAGCGGCACGGTGGGCACGTCTGCCGAGGAGGTCTTCATGCTGTACTTGAGCGCCTCCACCGAGAGCCAGAGCTGGTGGGCCTTTCTGGCCTCCTCTTCGGCAACCGCGTGACCTGACGGGGAGAGGCAAAGAAAGCGTTGCTCTCCGCACCGGCCCGGAGACGCCCAGCACGTGGAACAGACCGAATCCACACGCAGAAGGCGGGGCCAGACCGACTGTGGGCGTTTTCTCCTGGCCGGCCCCTTCGCGCGAGGCAATAAGGCACCACGCAATCGGAGGAGGACTTGTTTCTACTAGTCGTGGAGGAAACTAGGAAGCACAACCAGACCTCCCCGCCCTTCCGGCGACACCCAGGGCAACGCAGTGCAACGGAACACAGAAGTCACCCACATCTGCAAGATATCTAGTCCAGATCTTGCTCGGCTTAGTGACTGAGAAAGAGACGTCACTTCAGTCAGGCTAAGACTGATCAACATGGCGAAGGCCATCGGAAATTTCTTGCAAAGAACTGGGTGACTTCAAACGAACTTAATGAACTGCCGCGACTTGAAATTCCAGGAGTAATGAGGTTATGTTTATTGCTGCATGACCAAAAAAAGATGCCATAACATCCCAAGAAAACCCATTTTATCGACACCCTCATTTCTCTCTCAACATGGCACAACTACTGCCCATCTGGTGGGTGGATTCAGCAGAAACATCTCCAGAGCACGGGGCCTCGCTGACCTTAACGTTACCATCAGGGGCACACAAGACAGCCAAAGTGTTGGATAAACTGCCTTGGAAATGCTGGTTTGTCATATAAACATGGCAAATAGAACTTAGAGTTAATTTTTAGACCCTTGTTAGAAAAGATTTCCTCTCACAACTCTCTAGCTTCCAAACTTAATCAAATCTAGGGCCAATTTTTCCCAAAAAAATGAATAAAAATCAGTAGAGTGACTTTGGTATCTTTATGTTCTAACATCAGTGTGTGTGCTCCATTATTCTTTTTTTTTTTTTTTGAGTTGGAGTCTCACTCTGTCGCCCAGACTGGAGTGCAGTGGCCGCTCCCGCCACTGCAGCCTCGACCTGCTGGGCTCCGGCGATCCTTCCGCCTCAGTCTTCCGAGTAGCTGGAACTACAGGCGCGCGCTACCACGCCCAGCTAATTTTTTGATTTATTGTAGAGACGAGGTCTCGCCAAGTTGCCCAGGTGGGTCTCGAACCTGCAGGCTCAGGCAATCCACTCACCTCAGCCTCCCAAAGGTGTGGGATTACAGGCTAAGTCACCGAGCCCAGCTGCTCCATTATTCTTATAAAATTACCCCGAGTTGCACTAAATAAAATTAACTACAAGATAATAGATTTATGCTCACTCTGAACAGCCTGTTCGATTCCTCTCAGTCTGGCATAGGCAGTGTTTATATCCAGAGTAAAGTTATCAACTTGCTCTTGACTAAGACGACGAAATTCTAATTCTTGTTCAGAGAGTTTCTCAGACAAGTCCTGCAATAAAACACAAATCGTATACAGGAAAAAAGGATGCTACTTCAATGCATCTCACTTAACTGGATACTAATATTCCAGCAACTGCTACCTCCTGAAGCAAAAAGGGCCTTTAAGATCTCAGAATAAAGGATAATGAATGTATTTGTATACCTAACCCTGAATTGGACCCCACATCTTTAAAATTAAAAAAAATAAAATCTCAAAACAATTGTCCTGAAACTCCTACATTATGTATAAGGTTTCAAAACTTTCATGACTCGCATTTGATGTATCATTCTCTACAAACATACTGACAGGACTTAACATTAGAAGCAGACAAGGAAGGGAGCGAGCTGTTAAAATCAGGAACAAATTACCTAAACAAATAATTAAGCTAACAATATATCTTCTACTTAAGAGCTTACACATTCATTTTTTTAAAAAAACATGTCCATCAAAATTTAAAATAACTTCATACTTCCAGAATTTTAACTTTCTGGAAGACTTCCTTACTTAGAAAACCTCATTTCCTTCTTGCAAGACAAAATAATAAGTTAATCTTACTGTAAGTAATTTCCTAAGTATAAACTAATTATGATTAAAGACATCCTGGTTGGGAGCAGTGGTTCATGCTTGTAATCCCAGCCCTTTGGGAGGTCAAGGCAGGAGAACTGCTTGAGCCCAAGACAAAACTAGGCAACATAACAAGACCTCATCTCTACAAAAAATGTTTTTAACTTGCTGGACATGGTGGTGTACACTTGTAGTCCCAGCTACTCGGGGAATTGAGGCAGAAGGATCACCTGAGCCCAGGTGGCTAAGGCTGCAGTGAGCTATGATCACACCACTGTATACCACACCTGGGAGACAGAGTGAGACCACAATTTAAAAAAAAAAGGCATTCTGATGATTTGCTTGGATTTCAAGTCTGGGAAGTTTCCTAAACTATAAAATTGAGCACTACCCTATAATCCACAGAAGCTTGTGAAATAAAATAGGAAGTACATGTGTTAAGTATTACTGTCTGTGTTCCTGAAATCCCCTTTACCAAGCCTCCTTAAGGCTTTGAAGATTCCAAATGACTAGAATATGTATACTAAAAACACAAGTGACCTTGAATACAAGATACACCACTATGTAAAAAGGAGCAGTCCTGCAGACACAGAAAAGCCCCACTCCACTAAGACTAGGCAACACTGGAAAGCCCTGTCTGTTCTTTCACATCCTCAGAGGAAATTAAAAGGAAAGCAAGGTAAGAGGACTACCTGAGCCCAGGGGTTCGAGACCAATCTGGGCAACATGTCAAGACCTTATCTCTACAAAAAACTAGTCAGGCGTGGTGGTGCAGGCCTGTAGCTCCAGCTACTTGGAAGGCTGAGGCGGAAGGATCACCTGAACCCAACAGTTCAAGGCTATGATGGCTGTGAGCATGCTACTGCACTCCAGCCTGGGCAACAGAGTGAGACTTCCACTCAAAAACAAAGAAAAAAAAATAGGAAAGCAGAGCCTGTCAGTAATGTAGGAGGAGGGGTGAAACTTGACCACAGGCCCTCACCTGCTCAAATTCATACTTCAGCTCCTGTTCTTGCACCCTCAGGACATCACGTAAGTGATCAGTGTGGGCGGCTGCCTGTCGGCGAAGCTGGGTCCGCATTTCATTCTCCATGGCTTCTCTGACTTCCTCTACCTGTGAGACCAAACATGACGACGGTTACTTCTCAATTCTGCACACATACTTTTAGGAAGAGAGAAAGACGAGTATCAACAATCATAATAGCAGCTTCCATATCTTGAGCCCCTACAACGTGCCTGGCACGTACACACATCCTTTATTTCTACATGTTGTATGAATCATAAAGCCGACCATTGGAAGGTGACTCTAACAGGTGGCACTCAGGCCCTCAAACTTGTGTTTTTCCCCCCACATTACCAAGCTGCCTCCCAGATAAAACAAACACTCCTTTCCTGAATCCCATGCTTCCCTGAGAAGTAACTAAGTCCAGAATGTGAAAGATAACTGCAGACGTGGGATCAGACATAGCTTCACCACAACCATCTGTGTGACCTTGGGGAAATTATTTATCTTCTCAAGTCTCCCTTTTCTCATCTGTGAGTAATGCCTACTTTAAGGAATCGTTAAGAAAATTATTAAGTGTCTGGCAGTTGAACACAATTTCTTCTAAACAAAGAAAACTGTTTTAACATGAATTTAAATTCAACATGGGAAATACCAAACCAAAATTATTTTTACCTACCAGTTAGCCATGGGTCACATTACAAATTACTTCACATGGATCACATGAAACTCAGAGCTTAATTTTTCTCAGAAACAATGTAATCAATTTATTAGTCCATTCAGTGAGTGCAGAAGTATAAAGCGCTAGCCCTGGGCCAGGCATTGCCTATGGATCAACGGTGCTCAGGATGGACAGGCTTCTTGCTTTTACAGAGTGTACAGTTCAGTGAGGGAGCTGACAGTAACAGTGAGCAAGTAAACAGGACACCTCAGATTGTGACACTTGTTTCTAGGTGTGAATCTAAGCAAGTGAGCTCCTGTGGTCAGGCACCAACCACTTAATAACACTCACTGGGAGAGGAAAATATACTCAGAATCCAACAAAATTTCTCTCGGCACTGCTTTAGGGGACAGAGATTCCACTAGATACTTCAGAATCTCAGCAGCTTGTCATTTCTTATACTGTGCATCTGTTTAACAAAAAGGATCTCTGCTAGATCAATCCTTCCCCAGAAGTTCTGACTACAGAATGAGAGCCTGATTGCCATTCTAAAGGCAAGCTGGCATGACTCACATCCAGTGTTTTGTTGTGTTTTTTCAGTTGGAGTCTCACTGTGTCGCCCAGACTGGAGTGCAGTGGCCGCTCCCAGACACCGCAGCCTCGACCTGCAGGGCTCCGGCGATCCTTCCGCCTCAGCCTTCCGAGTAGCTGGAACAATGGTGTGCACTACCACACCTGGCTAATTTTTGATTTATTGTAGAGACGAGGTCTCACCAAGCTGCCTGGACTGGTCTCGAACCCGCAGGCTCAGGCAATCCACTTGCCTCAGTCTCCCAAAGTGCTGGGAAGACAGGCTGAGCCACTGAGCCCGGCTGTATTAAGTTCAAGACTGCCAGGATCTCTAGAAGCAGACAATCACGTTGGAGTCACTTGAAATATTAGGCCATGAATCCCATTTCTTTTACCTTTCTATCCTGCTCAGCCTGTATTTCACTTCTGTGACGTTCTAACGCCTTTGCCACTGCAACGTCGAATGCCCGCTTTTCCTCCAGCTTTTGTTTTTCCAAGGCTGACGTGATGTGTTGCTTCTCTGTGGCTTTCTGTTCTGCAAGCTCTCTGTTTAGCTGATCAATGCGACGATGTGCATGAGCAATCAGGGAGTTCAAGTCATCAGTCGACAGCTTGTCGGCTACACAGAAAACCACAGTAAAAGGTGATGATTTCACCAAAATTATACATTGCTACAAGGTAGTCTGCTTTAATTCATTGTACTTCAACAGCTGTGAAGCAAAAATTGACATGAAATGAAATTTAGATTCTCCAGATCAATCAAAGTGGTAGCTAATGTCCAACAACTAAGGTGTTTTCAATCCCAAGCAAAATAATTTAGGTGGGCCTCAGATAAACAGTTCTTTTCCATGGACTCCCTTCTAATCTGAACTAAATGACTTTCTAATTTACAATAACTCTGCCTTTAAAGACAAAGCCTCACAAAGTCCTATATTTTCTTTCATGTATAACTATGATCAGTCATGATAAGCATCTAATTAAAGATTCTTTTCTGGGCCGAGCTGAGAGGATTGCCCGAGCCCACCAGTTCAAGACCAGCTTGGGCAACTTGGTGAGATCTCATTTCTACAATAAAAAAAAAAAATAGCTGGGTGCAGTGGTGTGTGCCTGTTAGTTCCAGCTACTTGGAAGGCTGAGGCGGAAGGATCACTTGAGCCCAGCAATCCGAGACTGCAGTGTCCGTGATTGTGCCACTGCACTCCAGCCTGGGAGAATGACACTCCGACAAAAAAAAAGGGGTGGGGGAGTTATTTTATGCTGAAACCTATAATCAAATTCAAATTCTCTTTCCTAAACATATATGATCTAAGCTAGTGATCAGAGATTAGAGCTGTCCATCAGAACCACTTGTGGAGTTTTTGAAAAATCCCATACCCTAAGATTCTCATCTAGGTTTAAACTCTTATTATATATTTTAAAACTCACACTCCAAAAGTGTCTCAACATATACCACTGGTTAAGAATTAAGGCTTTGCCGAGTGTGCTGGCTCATGCCTGTAATCCCAGCACTTTGGCAAGCGGAGGTGAGAGGAATGCCTGAGCCCAGGGGTTAGAGACTAGCCTGGACAACATGGCAAGACCTCATCTCTACAGTAAATTTAAACATTAGCCGGGCATGATGGTGTGCACCTATAGTTCCAGCTACTTGGAAGGCGGGGGTGGAAGGATTGTCTGAGCCCAGCAGGACAAGGTTATGGTGGCTGTGAGCGTGCCAGTGCACTCCAGCCTGGGTGACAGAGACTCCAACTCAAAAAACAAAAAAACAAACAAACAAAAAAAACGCTTCAACAGCAAAATAAAGATGATATGGGAAATCATATAACAAATGACTCAATTTCTCAATTAAAAAATTGAAAAGCAAATAAAGAGGATAAGAGATTTATTGACCAAATTCAATCTAGAAATCTGTGAATATTAGTTTAAACAAAAAAACTGTAAAAACTAATGCTATGAAATGAAAGGGGTTGCTTCAACACTGGTGACTGTAAAAAATTGATATTAAGTTTTAGGTACCATAATGGTATAGTGACTATGTTTTTAAAACATATTGCAAGTATTTACAAGTGAAAGGATATACTTGGGTCTGTTTCTTTATGAGCTGAGGAAGGGTAGGAACAGATGGGCCTGGCCATGGGCTGGTAACTGTGAAGTTGGGTGATGGTCCGTGGAAGCTCGTTAGCCTTCCTACTACCGTTTAACGGGTGAAATTCTAGTAAGTAATAAGTTCTTTCTTTAAAAAAATCCATATTATACACACATACCTCACAGCTACAGGGTTCCAATCACTTCATGAAATGTTTTTGTTCCAGAGAGCACATGGATGCCAAAAATATCTAGTTCAGATGTATCACATGCAAAATAATTCTACTTCTATTACTTAGATGGATTAGCATAAGAATCATAGGCCTAACAAAAAGATTTCAGTCTTTGAAGACTCAAAACAAAGCTTTTAAGCATAAAATATATGTTAGACTCACCTAGGTCAGAAACACCTACAAAGGAAAACGAAGAACAGTTTGAAAAAAAGAATGCACACATTTCAGTTATTGATCATTAAACAGGAACATCCAAAAGGAAACAAGGATCCAGAAACTAGTGCCAGGAGAAGCACATTTTAATATGCTTATTTCCCAAAATTTGCAGGGATTATAAAACAGTATAAATCAAGTTAAATCCTAACAAAATAAAAGAATCACTAACATTAAAAGTACTTTGGCTTTAAGGGACTTATCTTTTTTTTTTTTTAATTTTAAAGATGTGGGGTACAATTCAGGGTGAGGTATACAAATGGTCATTATGTAAGTAAAATTTGGGTCTCACTTTGGTTCCCACTTCACCCGGTTTGAGATGAGGTACCCTTATTGATGAGGCAGTTTCCCACTATTACCAATCCCTTTCTCACAGTATTATGATAATTGTTCAGGGTCCGCTTATGAGTGAGAACATGTGGTACTCAGTTCTGTGTTTCTGTAATAGATCACCCAGTATTATAGACTCTAAGTCCATCCAAGTTGCTACAAAGTTGCTATTTTTGTCCTTCTTTTTGGTTACATAACATTCCATCGTGTGTATGTACACTTTTTTTTTTTTTTTGAGTCGGAGTCTCACTCACTCGCCCAGACTGCAGTGCAGTGGCCGCTCCCAGCCACTGCAGCCTTGACCTGCAGTGGTCAAGGGCTCCGGCGATCCTTCCACCTCAGCCTTCCAAGTAGCTGGAACTACAGGCGCGTGCTACCACGCCCAGCGAATTTTTCGATTTATTGTAGAGATGAGGCCTTGCCAAGTTGCCCAGGCGGGTCTTGAACCCGCGGGCTAGGCAATCCACTCACCTCAGCCTCCCAAGGCGCGGGTTACAGGCTGAGCCACCGAGCCTGGCTTACACATTTTTTATCCAGTCATCTTTCGATGGGCAGCATGGTTGGTTCTATGTTTTTGCTATTATTTCATCAAGGCAGTCTACTTAGGTCTTTCACAGAAACTGTAACTGTCTTTTAGCCCTTCCATTCACATCAGTTCACAGAGTAGTTCATTAAGTCAGTCTTTACTCTCTGTTCTCAGTACCAAGCCTCTCCTAACATTTCAAATACTTAAGAAATTAATATTTTTTCTGTAAAAATTTTTAAACAATGAACTCACATTAAATTAACATGTGACCTGTGCAAATTAAACAAAGAACTATGACTGCCAGGCTTGAGGGTTAAGGAAGAAAAAAATGAAATTCTGAATCATTGAAAGATGCTCCCCACCAAAATCCCAAGTGTCAGAGTATTGACACTTGATGGGAGAGGGGAACTATTGCCCTTCTCAGCTCCCACCTCTTAGTATGAGTGGTTTGGCACCCTGGGTACGCAATATCCTGAGCTTCTTAATGGCCCTTTGTGTTCACAAGTTCAAAAACAGGTATTTTCCATCCAAAAGGGCTCTGAAAGTCAGCTGCTCATTCTGGAGTTCAGTCAAAGAGGGATCTGTCCCAGTGTTACAGAAAACATGCCAAAGTTGCACAAGGTGAGATGATACATCAGTGCTAATATGGCATATACAATACAGCTCTATACACTATAGCCTATAAGCAATCAAGGAGACAGACATGCCTGGGAATACTGACAATCCACAGCTGGCCCCTCATTCTCCAAGCCTGGCAACCCGCCCAGGGGTTCCTACCTCTTTCCGTCCCCCACACAGGTGTCTGCTCTGAATGTGAGGCTTATCATTCCTGCGCTGTTTTATACTTGACATAGATAAACATCCTTAAACAATACATCGTTTATTTGCTCTTAAACTGCATGTAAGTGGTCTCCTATGCGTAATTCTACAAGTTTTTGTTCTTTTTTTTTCTTCTTTAATAACAGAAGAGAGTGTATTTGGGTCAAGCTTGAAGACTGCAAGCCAGGATCACAGGTTCAAGTTTCCCTGACTGCAAACTCCCTCGCTCTTCTTAACATTTAGGTTTGAGAGCTATAGTTCTAGTTCGTTCCCTTGCACTGCCGTATGTGAGGGACACGTACCTGTCCCCACTTGTTTTGCTCTTACAAACAGTACCCAATGCGTTTTTGTATGACTCCTCTTGAACATATACCCGAAGCTCAAACGCTGGATCAGGAAGTACAGACGCCTTCAACTTCAAGTACTGTTAAGTTACAGTTCAACAAACCAGTTGCTAAATGATGGCTTCCTAGGGTCTTTCCTCCTAGTCTTCATTTGCAGCGCCCCAGCACACATACTGGCTGGTACATCTCACTTCATCCTCAGAGCAGTCCAGCAGCTTTTCTTCTTCATTTTAAAGATGTGGGGTACAATTCAGGGTTAGGTATACACATGCTCATTATACAGGTACCCTTGCTGATGAGGTGTGCCCCTCCCTCCCCTGGCAGTTTCCCACTACTGCCAATCCCTTTCTTACAGTGTGATGGTAATTGTTCAAGGTCCGCTTATGAGTCCAGCAGCTTTTACCCAGCTTCTCTGCCCTGCACTCAAATCTATACTCTCAATCTCATAAAAATGAATTTTCCTCCTTGTTACAAGGACACTGCTTCTTTTCTCAAAAGGTCAAAAGGGAGTCCCATGCTACTGGTACAAACCAATCAGGCCAGAGAACAAAAGCGAGGTAAGAATGAAATTCTGGCTCTACCACAACCTTGGGCAGATTACCTAACTTCTTGGTTTTGTCATCTGTACAATGAGGACAATAACAAAGCTTACTTCATAAGGCTGTTGTGAACTTTAAGTTAAGACAAGTGAAGTGCTTAGAACACAGTGCCAGGCACAAAAATCTCACGCTTTGGGAGGCTGAGGTGAGTGGATTGCCTGAGCCCGTGGGTTTGAGACCCACCTGGGCAACTTGGTGAGACCTCATCTCTACAATAAATCAAAAAATCAGCCAGGTGTGGTAGCGCGCACCTGTAGTTTCAGCTACTTGGAAGGCTGAGGCAGAAGGATCGCCGAAGCCCAGCAGGTCGAGGCTGCAGTGGCCAGGAGAGTGCCACTGCACTCCAGTCTAGGCGACAGTGAGACTCCAACTCAAAAAAATAAATAAATAAATTTTAAAAATCATGCTCAGTAACATTCACTATTATTGTTTGATACTTTACTCAGCTATGGAGAACACTGAAAGAACATTAGGCCTAATGAGTGTGACCAAGACATTTATAGCTTGCATTAAGAAGAATAAGAGAGCCGGGCTTGGTGGCTCAGCCTGTAATCCCACGCCTTGGGAGGCTGAGGTGAGTGGATTGCCTGAGCCCGTGGGTCCGAGACCCGCCTGGGCAACTTGGCAAGACCTCATCTCTACAATAAATCAAAAAATTAGCCGGGCATGGTAGTGCATGCCTGTAATTCCGGCTACTCGGAAGGCTGAGGTGGAAGGATTGCCGGAGCCCGGCAGGTCGAGGCTGCGGTGGCTGGGAGCGGCCACTGCACCCAAAAAAGAAAAAAGAATAATAAGAGCAAAATAACTAATAGCGCAAGCCAGTACTAACAAGTATGATATAGGAGTCAAGGATGTTTGATTCAGAGGTGAGGGTGTCTACTGAGGGCTACAGTAATCATAGAGAAGTAACTACCTCCAGAAGTACACAAGAAATCAGTAATACCAGATGCCCCAGAAAGAAAAACCATCTGGCTGTGGTCTGGGGTGGAAGGGAAACTTCACCAAATGCCATTTGTACCTTTCAAACTTTGTATCATAAATGTATACGCTAAATAAAAATGGATACAGATTTGTTTTTTGTTTTTGTTTTTGTTTTTTTGAGTTGGAGTCTCACTCTGTCGCTCAGACTGGAGTGCAGTCAGTGCCCGCTCCTGGCCACTGCAGGCTCGCCTGGTGGACTCTGGCGATCCTTCCGCCTCAGCCTTCCGAGTAGCTGGAACTACAGGCGCGCACTACCACGCCCGGCTAATTTTTTGATTATTGTAGAGATGAGAATTGATACAAATTTAAATAGAGATTGCTGAAACGATGAGTGATTACACTGCAGGAAACTTTCACTTTCCAAATGATACATTGGTACCACTAACGCTCTAGGCCAGATACACTCTGTGGGTGAGGGGCCGTTCCATGGACTGTAGTGGGATGCTGAGTGGCATCTCTGACCTCTACCCACTACCTGAGAGTAGCACCCTCCAGCTGTGACAAACAAAAATGTCTCCAAATAAATGGTCTTTGCGGGGGAAAAAAAGTTTGGGTTGAGAACCATTTAACACTTTCTTCCAATGTCATATTTATGCCAAGGAGCTTACATTTAATAGAACAAGACACAACAAACACAAACCAGTGAATAAAGCTTCAATAAGACAAACTAAGATAAGTGACTTGTGGAGGAAAAGGGTCAGAAGGTCTCTGATTACATCCATCTCTGTTGTGCCTTCAAAGAAGCACAGCCCTTAAGAAATTCTGATGAGGTGCGGATGCAGTGCAAGTTTACTCTGCTCAAGGATAAATTGACCACAAACCCTTTTGCTAGATGGTAGCTATTCAGCTTAAAGAACGATGTCCAAACAAGATTCACTATTCCCAGACTAAACCTTGTGTGTGTGTTTCTCCACTTTATCATCTCTCTCATAAATCCTATTTTTGCCGGGCACAGTGGCTCATGCCTATAATCCCAGCACTTTGGGAGGCTGAGGTGAGAGGACTGCCTGAGCTCAGGGGTTCGACACCAGCCTGGGCAACTTGGTGAGACCCTGTCTCTGCAAGAAATCAAAAAATAAGCCAGGCGTGGTGGAGTGTGTCTGTAGTTCTTCCAGCTACTTGGAAGACAGGTGGAGGTCGAGGCTGCAGTGGCTGTGAGCACACCACTGCACTCCAGCTTGGGTGACAGAATGAGACTCCAACTCAAAAAATAAATTAATTTTAAAAAATCCTTCTTTTATTGTTTTCTATTTTTTTGGAGTCAGTCTCATTGGAGTGCATTCCTCTTGCCTCTGCCTTCCAAAGAGCTGAGATTACAGGCGTGAGCCACCATCCCCTGCTTACTTTTTTCTTTGACAATAGTCTAGGGCCAGACATGGCAGCTAACACCTATAATTCCAGCACTTTGGGAGGCTGAGGCAGGAGGATTACTTGAGGCCAGGAATTTAAGAACAACCTGGGCAACACAAGAAGACCCCATCTCCACAAAATTAAAAAAAAAAAAGCCTGACAACACTCTCGAGTAAAGTGCATTCAAGAAACTAAATGTCTGAATCATCGTTTGAGGGGCTTAACTCTGCTTCTTGCCATTAAATCTCCCTGGTTGGCCATATGCAGATGGAATGTCTGCACTGGTCTTTATTGCCTTAGACCAGCCATGGTTCTAGAATGCAACCCTGACACCTTCAGTCCAGAGAGGCCTATGACATGAGAAGTTCAGTTTCTAACAGACACTAGCATTTAAACAGTAATTTAATTTTGTGGAGACTGGCAATCTCTGATTCTTAGTACTTTCACAGCATGTCAAGGAAATGAGACCACTCCCTACAGTTATACTATGTAACTGCTTCAATAAAGTTCCCTGCAGTCTGAGATTTTGCAAGTGGATAGCCAGACAGTTGGTTTCCTTCTCAATCCAGGGCCCCTTGATGAATTTTCAAAACATTGTGTGGCTGGGCAATAGTTCACACCTGTAAGGGAGACTCCAACTCAAAAAAAAAATGGTGTTCAGTCATAA
Organism: Cephalopachus bancanus; assembly: GCA_027257055.1. NCBI lineage: Eukaryota > Metazoa > Chordata > Mammalia > Primates > Tarsiidae > Cephalopachus > Cephalopachus bancanus. Next base: position 270,683 of record JAPVLO010000490.1, on the reverse strand, counting down.
GGTATGTTTTAAATAAGTTAAGGGTATTCAAAATATTCAAAGGTATGTTTTAAATAATTACAAATACTTTTAAATTACCAAGGTTTTTGAAAACTTCCATATATATTTACATACATAATATACTTTAATAGAGTCGAGCTTATACTATGACTCTCATTCACTTGAATTATAAAAAAATTTTTTTGAGCAGCACAGATCAGAAAGAAGTGATGGATTCTAGAATTTAAAACTGGCTGAAACTCATGTTCACCATGGCTATAACTACAGGAGTGGGTGAAACAATGTACTGCACATAAAGAGAGGCGCGTGCCTGGATCAGAAGAATGGAGACGACGCAAGTTTAGAAGAGTAGATCCGGTGTTAAAAATCAAAAGAAGTGCCACCGCTTTAGTTGTACTTACTCATCCCTTTCCACCCAGGAAGGACTTCGGGAGTAATACTGTCCAGCTCTCGTTTAAAGTCATCCCGGGCTTGGACCACCAGTTCGTGATACTGAGACACAACCTTAGCCTCAGACTGAGCTGCTTGGACCTGAGCAAATACAAGGGGCATATGATTAAACCAAACAAGAAGTACCAGAAACATTCCAAAAAACAGAAACATATTCCTTCGCTTATTCATATTTTATTGGGAAAATATAAACAGCACATATGCAGAAATCTGAAGCTCAGAAAGCAAACATAAGCCTTGTCTTTGTTTCCTTCTGATTCCTATTCAATGCCACAGACAGGCCCTTTTCCATCTTACTGAGACCCTTTCTCTCTTTCTCTGGGTCATGGGAAACAACTCATGCAGATCACACAAGCAGATGAGATGTGCCACGAAATGGAAATTTCTTTAGATGACAATAAGCATGACCAAAAATGTCACTCATTATAAAAGGTATCAACAAAAGTATACTCAACAATCCACTTGATACTCAAGGCATGTTTTTTTTTAAGAGACAGGGTCTTGCTGTCACCCAGGCTGGAGTGCAGTGGTGAAATCAAGGCTCACTGCAGCCTCAAATTCCTGGGCTTGAGTGATCATCCCAACTCAGCTCTCAGGTAGCTAGGAATACAGACTGTGCCACCACACGTGGCTATTTTTTTTTGTAGAGATGGGGCATTGCTATGCTTCCCAGGCTAGTCTCGAACGCCTGGTCTCAAGCAATCATTTGCCTCAGCCTTCCTAACTGCTGGGATTACAAGTGTGAGCCACTATGCACAGCCCCAAAACAAATTTTTAAAAGCAAGAACAACTGGGCAGGCACGGTGGCTCAAGTTTGCAACCCCAGCACTTTGGGAGGCTGAGGTGACAGGATTGCCTGAGCCCACGGGTTCAAGACCAGCCCAGGCAACATGATGAGACCTTGTCTCTACAATAAATAAAAAAATTAGCCAGGCGTAGTGGCGTGTGCCTGTAGTTCTGGGTACTTGGAAGGCTGAGGCAGAAGGATCGCCTGACCCCAGCAGGTTGAGCCTGCGGTGGCTGGGAGCGTGCCACTGCATTCCAGCCTGGGCAACAGAGTGAGACTCTAAATCTTAAAAAAGGGGCAGGGGGAGGTCGGGAAGATGGCGGCCGAGCCAGTCAGACTATGCGAGTCCCAGTGTGAGTGAATGTATGGAAAATTTTGTGTACATGTTGGTGAGCAAGTGGGTGTGTGAGTGGCTAACTGAGTAAGGGCTATGGAGCTAGCGGCCAGGGCTCTCCTGGTGCAGTGGATGGTGCCACAGCTGCTGGGCTTGGACCCTAGCGATTCCTAGGACGCAGAAGACCAGTGCCATTTTCTTTTCTTTTTCTTTTTTTTAATCAACAAACCCTTCCTGGGAAGACAAAGCTGGGGGAAACTGCCTAAGTGGGGGTTTGTGACCAAGGGGGCAGGCCCCTGGTACAACAGCTGCTGCTACAGCTTCTCTGCTTTGTCCCTGGCTTTTCCCAGGTCACAGAAGCTGAGAGCCACTTTTTTTTTAAACTGACAAAAGTTTTCCTTTGAAAAAGTGGCCAGGAGAAACTATCACCCTGCGCTTTCCCTCACCATTGCAGCAGGAGAGAGACCACTGGCTCTTGGATTGCCTCAGCACTTCAGCGCCTGGCAGGGCATTGGCAGCAGGGGCTGTGGAGGGAGTCCAGGGGCAAAGTACCACAGAAGAGGACAAGAGAGGCACCTCACCACCATCTTGAAGGCAGGGCAGGAAAGTGCTCCAACTTCCTCACCACAGAAGAACAGACCCAATCTCTGTGACTGGCGAATCAACTACTCAGAGATTGATCATGACCCAGAGGGAATATCCTGAGAGCACAAACTTCAGAGGGACCTGATGAGTGCTGAGTTCAGGCTCCCCACCCCCTACCCTGATCCAGCCACTGGACAAAGGGTGTGGCCAGAAAAGGACAGGGAAGGACTCCAAAGAGATCAGTGGTGAGTCCGGGGCTGACCCAAACCCCCTCCTCCCCAGCAATCCTCTGAACATCAGACCCACACAGCTGGGCCACAACTGAGACGGACAAATCCAGGTGGAGCCTGGACGTCAGTCACAGTAGGAGAACGCCATTCCAGGATAGGCCTGGCTGGGACACCCTCCCCATGAGTACATACCGGGGAAGAGACAATCCCGCACCTCCCCACCGGAGGAGATCTCCCTGGCCATGCAAGAGTGGGAAGGGAGGCCTGCAGCCCCACCCACCTCCCCTGCCCCTCCTCTTTCTCTGCTTCGAACACTGAGGAGAGTGAAAGAGGTGGCTCTGCAGGAGAGACCTGATTAGAGGAACAATTACAGAGCCTGTCACATGAGGGCAGATTTTTTTTTTTAATTTTCAATTTTTAAAAAAAATTTTAAAAAATTGTTGACTGTTTGTTAGTTCATCAATTTTAAAATATTTTTCCTTCGTGTATGAATGTGTATGTGAGGGTCTGATCTGCATCCCCCCACCCCAAATTTTTTTTCTTTTTCTGTTTCTTTCTTCTTCTATTTGTCATGTTCTGTTTATGTGTATATGTGATTGATTGAGTGTTCATCTTTCAATTTTGTTGTTGTTTTTGCTCTTTTGTTCTTCTGGGGTATTTATTTTCATTTTTTACAGTTTAAGGTGTGTGTCAATATATTTGTGAGGGTTCAACCTGAATTCCTTCCCTTCCCTCCCCTGTCTGTCTTCTCTATTCACTTTGTGCTAGGCATGTGTGTGTGTTTATATTTCCTGGCTTTTTGTTGCTGTTGTTTGTTTTGTTTCACTTTGTTGTTATTCCAGTTTGCTTTGGGGGGGAGTGTATATCTGTGGGTTCAATTGTTTTTTGCATTGGTCTCTCCTTTGCATCGTCATATAGAATGGTGGTGGGGAGTGGGTCTCAGGGAATACAAACCACAATAAGTGAACATTGTAATTTGGAAGTAGTTTCTAAATCCTAGTGCCCATCCCCTACTTTATTTGAATTTCAAAAACTACAAGAGACAGCAAAGTTTCCCAATCACCATCTTATTTCAAAATAGAACAAATCCAGAGCCCAGATCAAGGAAGAATAGAGGAGTGAGCAAACATTAAAAGGGAAAGCCTCTCCCACTAACACTGAATAACAGAACTAAAGAGAAAAACAAGATATCTGTGACAAATGAGGAGAGATCAAAGGAAGACCACAGGCAATTTCAAGTGTACCAAAGACAAACCTCCTAAAAAATCAGATCTCGGTGCCCAAACAATGGAAGTCACCAATGACTGGCCCCAGAATATGGCAGGGATTAAGGTATGGATGGAAAGAGTGAATGAGACTCAAGAAAGACAAGATGCAACACTGAAAGAACTTGTAACAGAGATGTTGGCAATAAAAAATTTCATCCAGGAAATAAATAACAAGATGACAAGCATGGAAAGCAGAATTAATCTAGCTGAAGAAAGAATCTCAGAATTTGAAGACCAGAACATGAAGTTAACCTGATCTGTAAAAAACATAGAAAGACTCAGAAAGAAAGAACAAAGCCTACAAGAGGTGTGTGATTATCTCAAGAGGCCGAACCTACGCCTGACTGGTATCCCAGAAGAAGAAAGGGAAATGGAGAACAACTTGGAACATGTATTCCAGAAGGTAATCCAAGAAAACGTTCCCCTTCTCACCAGAGATGTGACCAGCCAAGCACAAGAGATTCAGAGAAACCTCACAGGACAGTAAATGAGAAGGCCAACCCCTAGAAACATAGTAATTCACCTACACAAAGTAGGCACAGAAGAAAAAAATCCCAAAGGCAGTAAGAGAGAAAGGTCAGATTACGGGGAAAACCAATCAGAATAGCAGCAGAAACACTACAAGCAAGTTATTATTGTTATTCCAGTTGGGATTAGGGGATGGATGGAAAGAGTGAATGAGACTCAGCCCTATATTTAAAGTTCTCAAAAATAAACAATTTCAACCAAGAATTTCCTGTCCAGCCAAGCTCAGCTTCATCAGTGATGGAGAATTAAAATCCTTCCGAGACATCCAATCCCTAAGAGATTATGCAGCATCCAGACCAGCTCCATGGAGACACTTAAAAAGGTATTAAGCACAGAAGAAAAAAAAGAATCACTACACCCTTCCCAAGGGAACAGCAGAGCACAGAATCAACAGAGAATACAGTGCAACAAGAAACTTGAAAACACACACAAACATCAACTCCAAAGTCAAAAGAAAACAAACAAAAAAACTATAAGAACCTCATGACAGGGATAAACAATCACATTTCAATAATAAGTTTGAATGTGAATGGACTAAATGGGTCACTGAAAAGACACAGAATGGCAAAGTGGATAAGAAACCATGACCCAATGATTTGCTGCCCTTGGCTGGATAGAAGTAGGCTTCATCCCCAGGGTGCAGGGCTGGTTCAACATCCGCAAGACCATAAACGTAATTAAATACATTAACAGATGTAAAAACAAGAACGACATGATTATCTCATTAGATGTAGAAAAAGCTTTTGATAAAATTCAGCATCCCTTCTTGATAAAAACCCTCAAACACCTAGGAATAGAAGGAACATACCTCAAAATAGTAAGTGCCATTTACGATAAACCCACTGCTAACATATTGCTAAAAGGACAGAAACTGGAAACATATCCCCTAAAAACTGGAACAAGACAAGGCTGCCCACTCTCACCCCTCTTGTTCAACATCTTGGAAGTCCTAGCTTGGGCAATTAGACAAGAGAAGGAAATCAGGGGTATCCAAACAGGAAAAGAGGAAGTCAAGTTATCCCTCTTTGCCGATGATATGATCCTATACCTTGAAAATTCAAGAGAATCTGTCAAAGACCTGCTTGCACTGATAAAGGACTTTGGCAAAGTCTCAGGGTACAAAATAAATGGGCAAAAAAAAGACAGTTGCATTCCTATATACCAACAACAAGCAGGCAGAGTCTACCCAAATAAAAAGCACAATCCCATTCAGAATACCCACACAAAAAATGAAATACCTCGGCATCTTCCTAACCAGAGAAGTGAAAGACCTTTACGATGAAAACTACAAAACACTGTTCAAAGAAATCCAAGAAGACACAAACAAATGGAAAGATATTCCATGCTCATGGATAGCAAGAATCAACATTGCTAAAATGTCCATCCTACCAAAGGCAATCTACAGATTCAATGCAATACTCATAAGTTACCAACATCATTCTTCTCAGACCTGGAAATGACAATACAGAAACTCATACGGAAACATAAACGACCATGAAAAGCCAAAACAATCCTTAGCAAAAGAAACAAAGCATGAGGTATCACACTTCCAGACTTCAAACTTTATTATAAGGCTACAGTAATCAAAACAACCTGGTATTGGTAAAAGAACAGGCACATAGACCAATGGAACAGGATAGAGATTCCAGAAGCAAAGCCTCAATTTCTCAACCAACTCATCTTTGACAAAGCCTCCAACAACAACCACTGGGGAGAGGAGAACCTATTCAGTAAATGGTGCTGGGGAAACTGGCTGATCACATGCAGAGATCGAAACAGGACCCCCACCTATCACCACACACAAAAGTCAACTCTAAATGGATCAACGACCTAAATGTAAAACCTCAAACTATAAGAATCTTAGAAAACACAGGAGACACCCTTATGGAAATTGGAACTGGCAACCAATTCCTATTCAGAACTCTAAATGCCCATACCTTAAGAAATAAGACAGACAAGTGGGACCTTGTCAAATTAATGTGCTTCTACAAAGCAAAAGAAACCATCTAGAGAGCAGGGAGACAGTCCACAGAATAGGAAAAAATATCTGCCGACTGTATATCTGACAAAGGTCTAACATCTAGGTCTACAAGGAATTCAAATGCGTCAAGAGGAAAAAAAGAGCCTCATTAAAAATTGGGCAAAAACTGGGCTCGGTGGCTCAGTCTATAATCCCAGCACTCTGGAAGGCCTAGGTGAGTGGATTGCCCATGGGTTCTAGACCAGCCTGGACAACTTGGCGAGACCTCGTCTCTACAATAAATCAAAAATTAGCTGGGCATGGTGGCGCACACCTGTAGTTCCAGCTACTTGGAAGGCTGAGGTGGAAGGATCGCTGAAGCCCGGCAGGTCGATACTGGAGTGGCTGTGAGTGTGCCACTGCATTCCAGCTTGGGTAGCAGAGTGAGACTCCAACTCAAAAAAAAAAAAAAGAAAGAAAGTGGGCAAAAGACATGAATAGACACTTTGGGCAAAAGACATGAATACACACTTCTCAAAAGAAGATGTACGGGCAGCCAACAGACATACCAAAAGTGTTCAGCCTCACTCATCATCAGAGAACATCAGAGAAATGCAAATCAAAACCACACTGAGATACCACCTAACCCCAGTAAGATGGCCATCATTAATAAAATAAACAGATGCCGGCAAGGATGCAGAGAAAAAAGGAATGCTTCTACACTGCTGGTAGGAATGCAAATTAGTGCAAACTCGTGCAAACTCTTTGGAAGACAGTGTGGCGACTTCTGAATGAACTAGAAATTGACCTTCCATATGACCCAGCAATTCCCCTATTGGGAATAACCCGGAGGAACTCAAATCATTCTACAAAAAAGATACCTGCACACGTATGCCTGTTGCCGCTCTATTCACAATAGCAAAAACATGGAAAATACCATCCTGCCCATCGAAGCTGGACTGGATAAAAAAAAAAATGTGGGACATACACACAATGGAATATTATGTAGCCATAAAGAAGGACAAATGTATGGACTCCGCAGCAACTTGGATGGATTTAGAGTCATTCAGTGATCTATCAGAAACAAAGAACAGAGTACCATATGTTCTCACTCATAAGCGGACCTTGACCAATTATAATACTATAAGAAAGGGATTGGCAGTAGTGGGAAACTGTCAGGGGAGGGGGAGGTGGGATTGGCAGTTGAGGGAAACTGCTAGGGTGGGATGGGCATACTCCATCAACGAGAGTACCTGCATAATCAACATTTGCATACCTAACCTTGCCCTGAATTGTACCTCACATCTTTATAATAACAAAAAAAAGGCCTAAGAACCCCACCTTTTTGACTACGTCATCCAGGTCCACTATCATGTTGTGAAGCTTACTCTCTGCAGCAGCTATATGCGGCTTGGCCCCAGCAACCTCTTTTTTCTTCGCATTTTCAATCACACTTTTCATCTTCTCTAACCCTTCTCTGGAAACCAACAAAACAAAACAAAGATTTAGTATAATTCCTTGCCAACCTTTTTAGTTTTAAAGTCAGTACAATACACAATTGTTAAAAGTCTATAAAAGAAATACAGCTTCAAAAAAATTATTCAATGCCTTTGTGTAGATGATAGATAGAGAACTTTTCCCACCAACAACTAGAAACACCTTGGTCAGAAGCTAGACTCACCAAAGTGAACCAGAGAGACAGTGTGGTATATGGGGAGGCTCATTTGCTGCCTGTTCTTGTGTAAAGACTGAAAGTAATTCATGAAAAATACCTGGCACCGTGCCTGCTCTATCATGAGTATTCAATAGATAGCAGCTCTGGCAAGGATTAGGCTGACTCCCTTACAAATGAGAGACCAGAGGAAGGCAAAGTCAAGGGAGAAGGCCAAGTAACTCAGTGAACAGATAAATCACCAGTTTGCGACAGCCTTCACGATTCAGAATGTCTCGGAGTCTGGGTAGACTACAGTCTACCCACCACGAAACACAAAACTCAGAGAGCCCTGACGTATGATCCAGTGATGTGAACAAAATGTCTTAAATCTCCTAAAAGATAAACTGGTTTTATTGGAAGACTTTCTTTATCAATAATACTTTGTAAAAGACTGCAAAATTTAGAACGACAAATAACTATCCCATGCTATTAATGAGAAACTTTAGTTAAATGTAAGTTTCCATCATTAGAGGTTGATCTAGGTTTGCTTGCTTGATCCTAGTTTTAGCTGACTTCCAGGAATCAAGGTAAACGTGGCCTAAAACTACCCTATTATATATTCACTACTTTGGTAGTTAAGGCAAATAGATTGCGACTTACTTCCTAAATTCTGATAAAACTGCCCCAACTGTTCCAGCAAAATCTTGAAATTATAACAAATTATAGCAGTAAATCTGTAGACATCAATCACCTAATCCAAAGCACAGCTGACTTTTATATAAGATCCTTTATATAAGCTTCTGCAAAATTTACTTTTGGCCTAATTATATTTTATTTTGCCTCTCATTTTGCACCTGATGCCAATTCAGACTAAATGCAGCTGGAGGAGGGAGGGAAGGGTTTCTCTGTCTCCTCTCCAGTCTACAAAGACAGTACGAAGAAAATTCAGCCCAAAGAAAGTCACTAGGGGGCCCTAATTACTTATTAAAGTCCATGAGTAATTACTTGGCTTTGAGAAGGGCATCGGCAGCTTCATCCACTGCCTTTCTGCGTTCCTTCAACGCACCCTCCACTGTGCGCCACTGAGTGGACTTCTTCTCACCTGCAATCTAGACAAAAAATGTTAATTATATAAACACGAAAAACTACTATTACCATCACAGGATAGGCCAACAAGATTAAAGGCAGAGATGTGTGACATTAAAGTCAAAGGTAAAAAAAAAAACTTATATACAATTTTTCTCCAGAGTAGAAACTCTTAATCTCAGGCTCTAAATCTGTGGTACAAAGAAGTCCATGATCCGTCTCCCATCAACATCTTTCCACAGTTCCACAGTTGTTTAAAAAAAAAACAAAACATTGTGTTCAGTGCACATAAGCACTTCCTGTTCTGTTTTTCCTTTTGAGTCAGGGTCTCACTCTGTTGTCCAAGCTAAAGTTCACTGGCACAATCACAGATCACCACAGTCTCTAATTCCTGGGCTCAAGCGATCCTCCCACAGCCTCCTAGGTAGTTGGCACTATAGGCAGATGCCACTACACCCAGCTAATTTTTAATTTTTTTGTAGAGATGAGGGCTTGCTACTTTCCCAGGCTGGTCTAAAACTTGTAGGCTCAAGTGATTCTCACACTCTGGACTTCCAAAGCACTGGGATTACCATATCTGGCAGATCTGTGTATTTTTTTTCTTAATTTCCCTTGAAAAATTCTGTAGGCAGGTCCAATGTGTTTTTTCTCAAGCTATGGAACTGCTTGTCACTACTTTGAGCAGGGCTGGCTCATATTTAGGGACATACAATACCAAGAAAAAGAAAAACCCTCTTAACACTGTAATCATACTCAATACAGCAAAATATTCACACTATTAAGGGTGCTAAAGGAATCCAGAACACTGAGGGCCTAGACAACTCATGGCTTCTATTCTTCCCACAATCTGCATTATATACAAGGAGAACCCTCAAATAACTGGAATTGTCTTTTGGAAGGCATCTTAGAACATAAGCTTCCCCCACTAGGTAGTATTCCAGGAACACATCGAGATCAGTTCACCAGCTAATGCTGTTGTGAAAGGCTGCGCTGTAGAAGAAATGTCCTGAGTTGTGGCAAACAGGTGACTGGTTCTTCTGCGATGACAACACACCTGCCCACAACGTGCTATTACTAGCAGTTTTTGACCAAAAGCAGCAGGACTCCTGTGCTCCACCATCCCTATTCACCCATCTTGCCCTGAGCAACATTTTTTTGTTTCCCTGGATGAAAAAAGTCCTCAAAGAAAAATGTATTGCAGAAGTGAAAAAGGTAAAACAAAAAATGGCAGAACCATTCAAATGCATCAAAATTGATGAGTTCAAAAACTGTTTTGATCAGTGGAAAAAGTGTCTCAACAGGTGTATTGCACCAAATGGAGAATACTTTGAAGGCGACTAAAGCTTAAACATATAAGAACACAAAATTTTTTATAAATAAAATCCGGTTTTTTGGTGTCCTCGTACACAATGAACAGAATATTACAGGGAACTGTCTGAACTCTCTTAAATTATTTTTAACTATTTAAAACAATTTTCTGTCTTCTTTTTCCACATGTATATAGTTTAAACTGAATGTGTTATATGTAAGTATGGAGCTAAACCACCTTATGCCTTATCTTCAAAGTACACTGAAGCCGGGCGTAGTGGCTTGCACGTATAATTCCAGTGCTTTGGGATGCTGAGGTGGGAGAATTGCTTGAGCCCAGGAGTTCAAGACCAGCCTGGGCAATACAGTGAGACCTTGTGTCTACAAAAAAAAAAAAATCAAAAAATTAGCCAGTCACGGTGGCACACACTTGTAGTCCTAACTACTTGGGAGACTGAGGCAGAAAGATTGCCTAAGCCTGGGAGGTCAAGGCAGTTTGTTACTTTTGCTGACTTCTCCTCCCAAAGCGGCAGAGCTACTTATATTTCTAATGAGGTAAGATGCAAGTTGGGCATCCACGCCCAGAGACACCTGAGACAGCAGTCATCTTCTAGATGTGCAGTAATAGCTCTCCTTTGGAAGTTCTGAAACATAATTATTGAAACAATTTAGTTGTCACTTTAGGTAAAAAGTATTTTACTTCAAACTAGTTTAATATGTTCTTGTGCACCTCCAGGGCCGCAACTCAGTGTACTTTGGTTGCTTGCTTGGTTTTTGAGTCAGGGTCGCACTCTGTCACGTAGGCTGGACTCAGTGGCACAATCACAGCTCACTGCAGCCTCAAACTCCTGGGCTCAGGAGTAAAAAGTATTTTACTTCAAACTAATTTAATATGTTCTTGTGCACCTCCAGGACCACAACTCAGTGTACTTTGGTTGCTTGCTCGGTTTTTGAGTCGGGGTCCGCACTCTGTCATGTAGGCTGGACTCAGTGACACAATCACAGCTCACCGCAGCCTCAAACTCCTGGGCTCAGATGATCCTTCCATCTCAGCCTCCTGAATAGCTGGGACCACAGGTGCATGCTACAACACCCAGCTAATTTTTTTATTTTTTGTAGAGATGAGGTCTTGCTATGTTGCTCAAGTTGGTCTCAAACATCCAGCCTCAAGTAATCCTCTCACTTGGACTCCCAAAGTGCTGGAATTAAAGGTGTGAGCCACAGCGCCTGGCCTACTTTACTCTTTAAATGACTTGGTACCAAGTAAAGACATTTTATTTACTGAGTAACTTAATATAATTATAAAGGCAATTCATTGAGTCCCAGTATTACATTTCAAATTCAACATTATTACTTTATTATTTGAAGTATTGAACAGAAGCTAAATAATCAGCATAAACATTTAAAATAGCCAGTGTTTGAGGGAAAATGGGAGCCCTCCATATTATTTCGTATAACTGCCTGTGAATCTGAAAATATCTCAAAATGAAAAGTTCATCTAATATAATATTTGGCAAAGAACAAGCATAGCTAAGTACTATGAAGATATCAAAGCAATCTGGACTAATTCTTGTACTGCAGCAGGGCTGTGAGAGGAAATAAAGCACTGTATATAAAATCCACTTAAAAAAAATTAGAAGTGAGTAGGGTGTGGTGGCTCACATCTGTAATCCCAACACTTTGGGAGGGACCGCCTGGGCCCAGGCATTCGAGACCAGCCTGGGCAACTTGGTGAGACCTGGTCTCTACAATAAACCCAGAAAAATTAGCCAGGCATGTTAGCATGAGCCTGTAGTTCCAGCTACTTGGAAGGCTGAGGCAGGAGGATCGCTGGAGCCCAGCAGGTCAAGGCTGCAGTGGTAGTGAGCGTGCCACTGCATTCTAGCCCGAGTGACAGAGTGAGACTCCAACTCAAAAAAAAAAAAAAAAATGAGAAGTGTTCACTTTTTAAAGATAATTACTCTAGTGTGTCTCTGTTCAGTGAGAGAAAGCCCATGGCATGAGGAAAGATCAGTCCACTGAATGATTACACCTAATTCCCCAGCTCACCTCAGCATTGTCCATGGCTGCTTTCAATATGCTGGAGTGTGCATTGACGGCCTGGACTGCAGCATTCTGAGCTGCAATAGCCTGCAAAGTGATACCAGCAGTTTGGCTCAAAGCATCTTCTAAGCTCCTAGCTAGAGCTGGAAAAAAAAAAACAGTTAAAAAACAAACTCCTCCCCCATAAAGGACTTGAAACTATTCATCTTCTCCTACTGTCTTCCGCTGAATTTTCCAAAACACATAAAAGGGAACAACAAAATGCACACGAGACTCAAATTTAGGGAACCAAAGTTTCACTTGAAAGTATGGTAAAATATTGATAACGGGCTAGGTGCAAGTGGCTCATGCCTGTAATCTAAGCACTTTGAGAGGCCAACGCACAAGGATCACTTAAGCCCAGGAGTTTGAGACCAGCCTGGGCAACTTAGTGAGACTTTGTCTCTACAAAAATAAAATAATGATTGTAATGTGGTGTGGTGGTGTGCACCTGTATTCCCAGCTAGTTGGGAGGCTGAGGCAAAAGGATCTCCTGAGCCAGGAGTTCAACACTGCAGTGAACCATGATCATGCCACTGCACTCCAGCCAACTAAAAATAGAAAAAATAATAATGATAAAATCTAGTTGATCAATCTATCAACTACACTGTTTTTACTTTTATGTATAATTAAATTTTTCAAAATAAAAAATGATTTAAAAAAAATCGTTTAAAGAAAGCTAATGTATTTCAAGTGGAAGGAACAAGGTTTAAGACACTATGTTCTCCTTTTACCTATCAGAGGTTGTACAATCAGGAAAATCATCAGCTTTTTACATTTTAAATAACAATCACATTGTCCCACAGGGAGAAAGAGGTGCCCATTTTTATACCTTCAGCAAGAAGAAATACAGCAAAATACTTATATCACCAAGATATAAAGAGACAGATAAGAGAAAGCAAAAGACAAGAAAATACGCAAAAAAAGCAAAGGCTGCTTGCTTTTTCACAAAAGGATTCAAAAAATAGCAGACATCATTGGTCCAAGGGGCTACCACCATAGATCACATTTCTATATGCTGTTTCAGGCATACCAAAAAGTAAAACAAGGAATCGTTTTAGATAATAAGTTAAAATGGAAAAGTGATCATCTAAAGAAAAAAGGCTAGTGAGAACGCTAATTTAATAATAACTGATATCAGAGATGACCAGAAAAGTAAAACATATATTTGGCAGGTAAGATAAAGCAGAAAGTGACTTTGAACAAAAGAAGCATAAGCTAGTGATGCGCACAGGAAACCTGATGAACCACACATACCTCTGCAATAAAATGGAGAAACTAACAATGAGAAAATGCCAAGCAATTAATGTGAGACTGAAGGGAAACTAAGAGTAGGGGGATACAAAGAAGCAAGGGAGGCAAAAGAGGTATGTGGATCCCACCGCATGTTTGAGCTAACACTGGACGTCCAACAGCAGGTGGCAGTGAACTCCTTCATAGAGACCACAGAAAGCAGGCTGCTAGGAGCCACCTGCCATTTCAAGCCCTCTTTGGAGCTCTGATCCCTGATAAAAATTACACATGCATGCACATGTGTGCATTTGTAAAGTCAAGTCTGGGAGAAAACTAAGAGGTGCCATAAAACCCTGAAAATGTTCACTTAGCCCGAAATGAAAGATAGACGAAAGGAGACAAAGAAAAAAAGAACAGTTAAACGGCAGATATCTTCATTTTAAATTCATAACTTAATTTCAGGTGACCATATGGAAAAAAAGGTAAAAAGTGAAGAAAAATATGAAATGAGCAAAAGAAAAAAGTATTCTTGGTCTGGGCATGGTAGCTCATGCCTGTAATTTCAGCACTTTGGGAGGCCAAGGCAGGAGGATTGCTGGAGATCAAGAGTCAAGACCAGCATAAGCAAACCCTAGCAAGACCTAATCTCTACAAAAAATGTTTAAAAAGTCCCTGGGAGTAGGAGTGTACACCTGTAGTCCCGGCAACTCAGAAGGCTGAAGCCAAAGGATTGTCTGAGCCCAGGAGGTTGAGGCTGTGGTGAGCCATGATTGTACCACTGCACTCCAGCCTGGGACACAGAAGAATGAGACCTCAACTCACAAAAAAAAGTAACCTCTGTTTGAAGCAGTAAATAATTCAGGAAAAACTAAGACATGGAAAAAAAAGGATAGAAATATTTTATTTATTTAGAAGTCATTTGTGGCCACCAACTCAGAAAGTACAAGAAAATAACAAAACCCACAAATCTGAGTAGCCAATCTAATGCCCAACATCTATGCTTATGCTCATTCTGTCCCTTCTGCTCTTTTTTGTTTTGCTTTGGAGTCAGGGTCTCACTCTGTCACCCAGGCTGTAGTGCAGTGGCATGCTACTGGCTACTACAGCCTCGACCTGCTGGGCTCAGGTGGTCCTTCCACCTCGTCTTCCAAGTAGCTGGGACTATAGGAGCACACCACCATGGCCAGATAATTTTTTTATTTTTGTAACAGCAAGTTCTCGCAAAAAAGTGCAGGCAAAAGAGTGAGACTCGACTCAAAAAATAAAAAGACTCATAGGCAAGCTGCTAAAACATAAATAACCAATTTCTGTTTCTCAGAGTATAAAGAATCTTCAGCACTAACTAAACATAGTTTATTTAAAAGTAAATTAGAGAGAGAGAAAGAAAAGATTCACCTCCCCAAGGAGGGGAGGGGGCCAAAGCCAGGAAGCACAGCAACAGCCAAAGCTCAAAGAGCACACGGCCACACCAGAGTCTAATGGCCAAAGTACACATTTATAATTTTCTCCAAATCTACACTAAGAATAGCCCTTTGTCACCTGAGCAAAAGAAGTTTGGATGAAATGAATTGGATGAATAGAGCTATGCTGCTAAAAAACGAAAGAAACCACAACTAGTCGGTAGATGACAAACATACGCTAACAGTTTAAGAGGAGAGCAACAGAGAGGTGACCACCCAGAATCCTTAAGAAGCTGTTTGATTTACATACACTCAATCTCAATTTGTTCTCGTTTCTCTTGTTGTGCAAGGCGAGCTGCGACTTCTTCAGGTGGCCGCTCCCTGATGGAAGATGAGGGGGCGTCCTCTTGCAGCAAAAGCAAATAAGAGGAAATCAAATTTCAGCAAAAAACTTTCACAGCTAATAAGGATAAAAAAACACCACTCTTTGTATTTGCCAATTATGTCCATGTAGGGTATTTCTGTGGTAAGAATTCAAACAGGAATCAGCTGTTAGCCTCTGTGTTTTCAAGGATTTATTCGGACGCTTAAATTTTGAAAGTTTCCCGAGCAAGTCTGAAGACTTAAACCTAGTATTAATGCGTACTTCTGCAGTGCCTGGGTGCTGTCTAGGCATGATAGTGCTGATGCGCATATCACATATAAAAGAATGAATATAAATAATTAAACTACCTGAAAGTGCAGGCGTGGGTTTTCCTTCACCAATTTCAGGGTGACCAGTTTTGATAGATTCCTCATGCTGAACTGCAGGGGCTGGGACCGTGAGTGTATCACCTGCCGCAGAAATAATTTGAGCTGCCTCTGTAGGTGCTATAAATATATGTTACTCATGGTATTTATACTTCCCTGGGTTAACAGAGAAACATACAGGAAATTACTACTCCCACCCACTTCACATCTGATTCCTTAAAGACACGAACACATGTAGTGCCACACGTTTGAATAACACACAAACGGACACCCACCATCTGCTGCATATACAAACTCACACAAAATAGACAATGGTTGGGGAAGAGTAAGAGAAAGAAGTCTTGTCTGCATCCACCTGCATTCTAACCATCATTCTAACCATCATTATTCTCAGACAAGACTTCTAGTGATAGTACCAAATCTTAACCCACAAGAAGTGAACATTCACATACTATGGAAACAGAGTGGCAAAGGAAAGAACCTGTAATGAAGAAAACAGATGAAAGAAAGCAACTAAAGAATATTTTAATTGCTTTGAAGAATGGTAGAGATTAAAGAAAAGGTATGTACAGGAACAAGATACAATTCCAAACACAAAGGAAGTTCACAGTGAAGACAATAACTCAGTGAAGAAGACCAGAATTCAGTTTTTAAAAAAGCTTAAAAAAAAAATCAAGAGCTAGCAAATTACAAGCCAAAGTGTTGATGGAAGAGAAAAACAAATAGTTCAGAGATACAAGGGAGGTGAGGAAGCAACAAAATTGATACAAAACAATTAGATGAAGCTGGATTATCACCCAAAGAAACCTGTTAACTGATCTCCCTGTTCCTGCCCTAGGTCCTTTATCTCTGTGCAACAGAGCGATCCTATAAAAATAAAAGTCAGACATCAATGCCCTGGCTCAGCATCCTCTTCCTGTTCCACTCAGAATACAAAGCCAAGTTCTTACAATGGCTGCCAGGGACTGCCACAGTATCCTTTCTGCTCCTCCCTGACTGCATTTGCTTCGGTTCTCCTATGACTCAATTTACTCCTGCCTTATCAGCCCCTTGCTTGAAGAGCATTTGCAACAGCTGATCCTACAGCCTGGCATGCTTTTCCCCAGCATCCTTTACATGACTTACCCCCTTATCACTTTCTAGTCTCTGTTAGATGACCTCTTCCAAGAGGGGCTTTCCTTACGCACACCATAAAAATTGCAATATTCCCTCCTATACTGCCTAACATCCTATATATTTTACTTGTTTATTTTTACGTGATTTCTCTCTCTCATCCCACTAAGGAATATTAGCTGAGATTTCTAAAAACTATTTTGTTAATTTCCATATCCCCTGTGCCTAACAGACTCAGTGAATATCTGCTGAATGAAAAGTCAGATGATTTAATCAAGAACAAAAATAACAGAAATATAAGAAGTTCAAATGTATACCAAACAGGTCAGAGTTAGGCAGGCAAGTGCTGTAAATTTGGGTAGAATGGTAAATTCTGAAAGCAAAAAAAAAAAAATCTGCAGGAACTAGAATAAGACACTTTCATTACTAAGAAAGAAGAGAGAAGAATTAGTGAACAGGTAGAAAAAAGATACTAAATCTTAAAATCCAAAGAGGGGAAAAGGCTAACAGTCAAAAAAAAAAAAAAAAAAGTAGAAGGGAAATAAATGTAAAAGAAAGTCTGCTACAGGCAAGACACTTCTTGCTAGTACCCTCAGTTAGTAGCTGTTCACAATAAAGCCCAATTCCCTGTCCTGCTCAAGCCCTATAATGAAAGCCAAAATTATATGGTAAGAATCTCCTTCCCCAAGGTGAGAACTGGAGACAAGAAGAGTCTGTTCTTTCATGGAGTGTGGGGGGCCTCTTCTTGACCGTGGGTACAAATACATTAAAAACAATTCATTTACCTGTAACTTTAAAATAATAGTTCTAAATAGAAGTACCTGTTACTGAAGCTGAAGTATCTCCCTTTTGTTTTTGGAGTTGTGAGGCAGGCTGTTTAGATTCTTTCATCACCTCTGATATACTAGAGATTTTTAGTGGACCCGACTGAATCTTGGAAATAAAAAACATTTAACATTTCAGATACAATACTATTTTTAAAAAGGCAGCATACAATAATCTGCAGTATTTCCAAAGTCTTTTAGGCTTTTAATATGAAGTTATCAACACTTTACGGCATATGTTGTTAGCCACAGTTAAGAGGAACCACCAAAAATTTCATTCTAAATGACACATTTTAATAGTCACAAAGGCTTCTCTCAGAGCAACCAATAAAGTCCATGATATAAGATCTTCCTGTTAAACACCATTCCTTTTAAACATAAAATTCTGAGAAGGCTATTGTCATTTCCTTCCTAAATCACATGATGGTGTCTTTGGTATATATCAATTAGAAGCAAATGATTAATAGAAGTTCTAAGTACAGTCAGAAGCCCAAACTTCACCTATGTGCAGCCTACTTATGTTGTTAACCCTCACTTGCACTCCTTATTTCTACAAAACACACACACACACACACACAAACCTTACAAACAAAAAAAAGAGGCTCCAAGTAAAACTAAAAATTAGTTTTTTGTTTCTTTGATCTCCAGGATTCATGCAACTACACACAAAGATAGAAGATCAATTAGTAATGTTCACTTTCCTCTTTCCCAATTACTGCCTGCCTTAAGTTTAAGGCACTATTACACTTAAGAGGGCCTTCAGGCCAGACGTGGAGGCTCACGCCTGTAATCTCAGCACTTTGGGAGGCCAAAGCGAGAGGACTGCCTGAGCCCAGGGATTCAAGACCAGCCTGAGCAACCTGGTGAGACCTTGTCTCTACAGTAAATCAAGAAAAATTAGCTAGGCACAGTGGTGCATTCCTGTGGTTCCAGCTACTGGAAGGATGAGGTGGAAGGATCACCTGAGCCCAGCAGGTCGAGGCTGCAGTGGCTGTGAGCATGCCACTGCACTCCAGCATGGACAACAGAGTGAGACTCCAACTCAAAAAAACCCCACAAAAAAAAAAAAAAACCCAAAATGAGGGCTTCCAGATGATGTGCCAGAGAAAATTACTTTTATTTTTATTTCCACCTATGTTGTCCCACTTTTTGCCCTAATGTGGCAGTGGGACTCATATCCGTAAGATGACTGCTTAAACTTGAGAGATGGTTCTGAATTTTGTCACTGACAATCAACTTGGTCAGTTTGCTATAACAAGCAAAATAATGCCAAGATATTACTAGATCAGTGGTTTTACTTTGCCTCTTCACTGCTCCTTTCCCTTTCAGCTCTGTCAGGTAGCCACTAACAGCCTCTAATCTATCCTTCCATTCCTCAGCAAAAGCTAGAATACACACACACACACACACACACACACACACACACACATACTGTTTCACGTAAGTAAATTACCACATACTTGCTTTTTTCATTGAACAATAATATATCGTGGACATTATCTCAGGTCAAGAAATTCTTTTTAGTTGCATAATATCCTCATGTAAGGATATCTCATAGTTGGGTCAGCTTCTCCTCTATAAACTAGTCAGGTTGTATCCCGTTTTGTTTTGCCTCTACAATCTATGAAGCAATCAACATCCCTGTCCAAATAACTGAAAAAGGCCATAGTGTTAGACCTGTGGGACACTTTCCTAGAAGAGGAACTGCTGGGCTCAAGGGTTCGCATATTTTTAATAGACATTAACACTTTCACTTAAGGTTCTAGCAACTCATACTCTTACCATAAACACATATGTGTGATCTATTTTCAAATTCAGTTGTCTTCTTCCTCTAATTTATTTTCTGTATCAAAACCTTATTTTATTAAAGTATCATTATAACAAAGTCAGTATCTGGAAAAGCAAGTATCCTCTGACCTCACACCATCCCCTTCCCTTTTTTAAGTCCAAATCTCACTCCTTTGCCCAGGCTAGAGTGCAGTGGCACACTCATGGCCACCGCAGCCTCCACCTGCTGGACTCAGGTAATTCTTCCGCCTCAGCCTTCTAAGTAGCTGGAACTACAGGCATGTACCACCACACCTGGCTAGTGTTTTAAAAAATTTATTGTAGAGACAAGGTCTCGCCAAATTGTCCAGACTGGTCTTGAATCCTGGGCTCAGGCAATCCTCTCGTCTCAGCCTCCCAAAGTGCTAGGATCACAGGCATGAGCCACCACACCTGGCCTCAAAATGTTCTTGACTATCTCACATCATTAATTCTTCCATATGAACTTTAAAATCATACTGGCTAGCTTCCCATCTTCTAGAAAAATCCATTTGAATTCTTACTAGATTTGTATATTCGTGTAACACACATACCATAACAATTTCATTTCTTGCAAATGTATATATATTTGAGAGAAATATATATATTTGAGAGAAATGGCAGCTTTAGGATATTAAGTTCAGCCAGGGTCATAACATCCGTGTCCACTTAGGCAGGTCTTATTCCATGTCCATCAAAAAGATTTTATGCAAAGGCAGTATATATTCTCTCAATACTTACTGCCTAGGTGTAACTAATTACATTGGCACTAAAGAAGTCACCATAAAATATAATGCATAGTTTTTGAAAGCAACATGTTGGTAACAATGTACAACAGTAGAGATGCTGAACAAATGGCAAAAAAATAAAAACACTGCCATTGTAATTCAGAAGTGAAAAAATTTGGTCGGGTGCGGTGGCTCAAGCCTATGATCCCAGCACTTTGGGAGGTCGAGGTGAGAGGAATGCCTGAGCCCATGAGTTAGAGACTGCCTGGGTATCCTGGTGAGACCTCATCTCTACAATACATATAAAAATTAGCCAGGTGTGGTAGTGTGCACTTGTAGTTCTGGTACTTGGAAGGCTGAGGTGGAAGGATCACCTGAGCCCAGCAGGTCGATACTGGGGTGGCTGTGAGCATGCCACTGCACTCCAGTCTGGGCGACAGAGTGAGACTCCAACTCAAAAAAAAAAAACAATCACTTGACTGACATTTATTGAACCCATGGGTGAATGGAAAGCACAAGACAAATCTGAAAGGGCAAAATGGCATAGTGCTAAATAAGGATTTATCTGCAGGGCCATTCAGAGAGAAAGCCGAAAAGGTAAATAAGTACCAGATTGCTAAGGGTACGGAATGACAACCCAAGAACTAGCAAAGACCATGAACTACAGAAATGAACACAGTGGCTGGTTCCTAGGCTAACATTCAACTACTCCTCTCTTGACTGTCCTTATTCAGAGATTGCAAAACAATCTCTAAGATCTCTCTCTAGTTTTTAATCAGAGATTGCTGGTCTTCTATCTTTTAAACACTCGGCACTGTCTACTAAGTGGTATCATGGAATTATGAACACATGATAGACTTATTTTGGAAGATTCTCTGGTATCGCTAAGAGGATGACCTAGATTCTGTTAGAAGGACAGACCTAAGGAGTAAAACTAAGAGAAAAACGGGAGAGATTATGCGTGTGGTGAAGGCAACAGGCCTGGTTCAGAAGATAATTTGGACATAAAGTGATAAAAGTCAAAATAGGTGTGGGGATAGTGGTAATGCGAGAAGATTAAAGAAAATAGGATAGATAGCAAAATATGGGCAACCTTTGAAGAAGAATCCAAGAAGGCTAGCTTAGCTATACCTGATAGCTTGGTACTACCTTTAATACAAAAAAGCAAATCAGAAAGAGTATACATATGAAGATGGTATGATATGGACATGCTGAGTTACTATACAGGATTGGTCTGCAAGGCAGCTGAGGGGAAGTGAGGAGAAGCCAAGGCTACTTGGCGAGAAAAGATTCATCTGCAAAGGATGACATCTGAAGCCAAGTCAAGTGAGAAAAGAACATCGCTCTGACTTTTTCTGCCTTTCTCCTTGCTCCTAGGACTGCTTCTAGCTATCCCTTCTGGGTCATGTCGCTTAAAACAGACGCAGGATTTTAGAAGAAATTTACAGAATTATGCTTCTTGACTAACAAAGCTGCAAAACTGTCTCCCTCAGCCAATATAGACATTTTAAACTTGATATGGAGGAATCCATGATGTAGAAGATTAGCCAAAAACATTTTGAAAAAGTATGGTTGGGGTGGGTTATGAAGATGAAGTTAGAGGACATCTGCTTTTCCAAATGTTAACTTTGTTATAGGACTAGTCTGTAGACCATGCTGGATACTGAAGAAAAGAGGTCCGCTCAGTTTCTAAGAATGAACAGATCAGCCATGTCCAGCCTCGTAAATAAATGCCCAATACCAAAGAGCCAAAAATCCACGCTCTTTTAAAAAAATTGTTATAAGAAGCTGTGTTTGGGCAGGGCACAGTGGCTCATGCCTGTAATCCCAGCACTTTAGGAGGTAGAGGCAAGCGGATTGCCTGAGCCCTGGAGTTCAAGACTAGCCTGGGCAACGTGATGAGACTACATTGCTACAACAAATTAAAAAAAAAAGTTAGCTGTGCACGATGACACAGGCCTGTGGTTTCAGCTATGTGGAAGGCTGAGGTGGAAGGACTGCCTGAGCCCAGCAGGTGGAGGCTATGGTACCCATGAGCATGCCACTGCATTCCAGCCTGGGCAACAGAGTGAGACTCCGACACCCTCCTCCCCCGCAAAAAGAAGCTGTGTTTGACTGAAGAAATATTTAAGCTGAGAGTTTTAAGATGTTTGAAGCCTGGTGGAGAAAAAAGAGTGAAACTGAAGATATGCACAAAGTTCCAGAAATACTAGAAGATATTCCTGTCAGCCAATAAGCATGTAGCTGATACAACGTGACTTTGTTTTATGTTTTAAAAGAAGTCATTACTAACCATAATAGATGTGTTCTGTCATGACTACTTCATATTTCTGTGTCAAGAGTCCTAAGTAAGAGCTTGATAGGTGCAACGGTGTGGGCTTACATACAGATCTCTCTCAGTCTACAGGGCAACCATGATTACCTCTGCTCCTCCTCCACTTACCTTTCTGTACTGGACAACTGTTTTCTAGGTGGTATGTACTCAAAAAGATAAAAATCCATCTGTACAGATTACTATTAGTCAAAGAGAACTTACAAACATACATCTAGCAAGTTGCACTGAATTATACATACAAAATACAATCAGCTTTCCGTATCCATGGGTTCTGCATCTGGATTCAACCAACTGTGGGTCAAAATACTTTAAAAAATAAATTGTGGCTGGGCATGGTGGCTTACACCTATAATCCCAGCACTTTGGAAGGCCGAGGTAAGAGGACTGCCTGAGTCCACAGGTTCAAGACCAACCTGGGCAACCTGGTGAGATCTCATCTCTTCAATAAATCAAAAAATTAGCAGGGCATGGTGGCGCATGCCTTTAGTTTCAGCTTCTTGGAAGGTTGAGGAGGAAGGATCACCTGAGCCCAGTAGTTCAAGGCTACAGTGGCCATGAGTGTGCCACTGCACTCCAGCCTGGGTGACAGAGTCAGACTCCAACTCAAACAACAACAAAAAAATTGTGTTTGTACTGAAAATCTACAGATTTTTTTTTTTATGAATCACCAAACAATGTAGTCTAACAATTATTTACATAACATTTACATAGTATTAGGTATCATAAGGAATCTAGAGATGATGTGAAGTATATGGAGCACGTGCATGGGTTATATGTAAATACTATATTACTTTTTATCGGTGACTTAAGCATCTGTGGCATTTTTGCCAGCAAGTCCTGGAACGACTTCCCTATGGATACTAGGAGACAACTTGCTTTTAAGTTTTCCACTGGATAAACTGAAATGTCGCTTAAAATTCTTACCGGCTTCTTTGGCAATGGAACATCATAAGGTGCAGAACCAAGAACCATCTCAAAGAGCTTGTCTGAATAAGGTATAGTTTTCTCTACACTTTCCCGAAAATGGGAATCCCATTTGGCATACAGAATAGTGCCACCAATACCTCCACCAACAAACAAAAGGCCAGCTCCAGCAATTTTTCCAGCAGTCAACCTAAGAGAAAGAAATGGGAAACACATTGATAATTCTCCTGCACCTACTTTCCTTATCAGTGTGAGAGTCTCAAAGACCTCTAATCTCTACTTCTCTACCACCAATGCAGATCACAGCAGCCAGGTTTACCACCACAGCTGCAGATCACCATTTCCCGATTTGTTTCTAATATGTCTGCAATTAAAAATGCTTATTCATGAATGACAGTGTTTAAAAATACAACATCTAGGATGCAAAGAATGCAGCAATCTACCATTTTCAACACTTAAAACTCAACATGTTCACAATCATGAGATTCCTTTGAACCCAAAAAAGAGCTACCATTAACTTTCAAAGCTCCTCTCCCTTAACTAAATATTTACATAAATACAATAAAATAAACTCTTCACAAGAAATTGCAAGATTTCAAATAGAACAAATACCTGTTCGAGTTATGGAACATACTGAGCTCTGGTTGTAAATCTATTAATACCTGCCATAAAGTGGAAAAGAGCACATGGGCGTCTGTCTTGGTTGCCAAAGAACCAAAAGGTGCACCACTGACAAATATTCACCTGCAAATATAACTAATGCTTCAGAAGGTACCCCAACAATATTACCTAAAAGCTTCAATGTATATACCCCTTTGCTTTCTTTTTCTTTTTTTTGAGTCAGAGTCTCATTCTGTCACCCAGGCTGGAGTACGGTGGCATGCTCACAGCCATCACAGCCTCAACCTGCTGGGCTTAGGTGATCCTCCCAACTTAGCCTTCCAAGTAGCTGGAAATACAGGCACACGCCACCATGTCCAGCTAATTTTTTTGATTTATTGTAGAGATGACGTCTCACACCAAGCTGCTCAGGCTGGTCTCGAACCTGTGGGCTCAAGCAATCCTCTCACTTTGACCTTCCAAAGTGCTGGGATTACAGGCGTGAGCCACCGCACCCGGCTGTATATTACCCCTTTAAAAAAAGGCTTAAGAGGCTAGGTGCAGTGGCTCCTGTAATCTCAGCACTTTGAAAAGCTGAGGTAGGAGAATTGCTAGAGACCAGGAGTTTGAGACCAATCTGGACAATACAGTAAGACTGTACAGAAAATTTTTTAAATGTAGCCAGGAGTGGTGGCATGTGCCTGTTGTCCTAGCTACCAGGGAGCCTGAGGCAAGAGGAGCTCTCTAGTCCACGAATACAAGGCTGCAGTGAGCTACACAGTTCCACCACTGCACTCCAGCCTGGGTAAAAGAGCAAGACATCCGACTTTACAAAGAAAAAAGTTTTTAAAGTTTTAGCAGCTATTCCCATATTCAAGAAACACAAAACACACACACACACACACACACACGCATACACACAGTAGTGAAAAGTCTGGTTATAGGGAGACATACTACATACCCAGAGCTGCCTGAAGTAGAGTATCTACGGCATGGTCGCAATGGACGGAGAACAAATTTCCCACAAAGACAACTCTAAAGAAGAAGGAGAAAACATCAGAGCCAATACAGTTAAAGGAAACCAGAAAGCTTTTAGTTTTGGTAATACAGAAATAATATTTTTATTACAAATGTCTTCATTAAACAAAAATAATTATTTTCAGAAGTCAATTTACTATGAAAAAAAATTTATAGATTCTTAAAACCAGTGATGCTGTCTGCACCCCAAGGCTCATGCAGCAGTATTTTAAATATTAAAATATTAAAACAATTATCAGACTGTGACCAATTAGCACCTTCAGGTGTTACGCATGTTAATTATTTCTTAAATATAATTGGTATTTGTCATATGCTTTATTAACAAAAACATCTATATTTACTCTGTAAACTTAATTTAGATATCAGAAAAATCACCTACAGGGCCCAGTTAAAGATATGACATTATAAAATACACATCAAGGGAGAGATCTAACCTCAGCCTAATTTATCCAGAAAACCAAGTTTCCCTTCTCTAAGCTAACTATGCAGCTGGTCAACTCCTAGAGGCATTCATTTAAAGGTGCATTCTTGGAGGCCCTGCATGGTAGCTCACACCTACAATCCTAGCACCTTGGGAGGCCAAGGTGAAAGGATCACTTGAGACCAGAGTTCTTGATCAGCCTAGGCAACACAGCAAGACCCTGTCTCTACAAAAAGTAAATGCAGTTGTCCAAGCTACTAGAAGGCAGAGATGGAAGGATCACTTGAGTTCAAGAGTTCGAGGGTGCAGTGAGCTACGACTGCACCATTGCATTCCAGCCAGGGTGACACAGCAAGATCCTGTCTCTAAAAACAGGCAAAGTGGGGACCAAAGGGAGACCCAAACTTTACCTATATGATGACCACTTGTATACCTAATCCTGAATTGTACCCCACATCTTTAAAATAAAATAAATTTTAAAAATTAAAAAAAAAAAGTTCAGTCAGGCCTGGTGGCTCACACCTGTTAATCCCAGCACTTTGGGAGGCAGAGGGGAGAAGACTGCCTGAGCCCTGGGGTTCAAGACCAGTCTGGGCAACGTGGCAAGACCTCACTCTGCAATAAATAAAAAAGAATTACACCAGACATGATGGCCCATGCCTGTAATCCCCCCACTTTGGGAAGCCAAGTTAGAGGATTGTCTGAGCTCAGGGGTTTGAGACCAACCTAGGCAATTTGGTGAGACCTGGTCTCTACAATTAAAAAAAAAAAAAAATTTAGTCCAGCGTGGTGGCATGTGCCTGTAGTTCCAGCTACTTGGAAGGCTGAGGCAGAGGGGTTGCCTGAGCCCAGCAGGTCAAGGCTGCAGTGGCCGTGAGTACGCCACTGCACTCTAGCCTGGGTGACAGAGTGAGACTCTGATTCAAACAAACAAAAATAAAAGCTCGTTTTTGGTTTATTCTAGTCTATTGTTAGACTAAAAGCAACTGCTTTAAGAAAAACATTTTAACTAATGTTATAAATGCTCAAGCAAACCTATCTCCATATAATTAGTCTATCCTTACATAAAAGCAAATGATCAGGGCTATATGCTTTGTGAGTTTTTTTTTTTTTTTTTTTTTTTTGACACGGTCTTACTCCTAGACCATTGCAGCCGGATCTGCTAGACTCAAGTGATCCTCCTTTCTCAGTAACTGGTTTGAATAAAAATAAAAGAACACCTAAATGTTTTTAACAATATGTGGATCTGCTAATTTAAGCAAATAAATGAGCATCTAAATAGTATCTGGAGAAGGTTTTCACAAACCTAAAACCATTCATATGTATCAATTTGAAACTTCAAACTTACTACATCCACAAAAAGATCTTTTTTTATATCAAGTAGAAAAATCAAGCTGTAACAAGTCAAAGGGAAAAATGCTTTCCCTAGGTTCTTTAATGAAACTGTGTCTAAGGAATATCAGAACAACACAAACTTCCTCTTAAAAGCATTTTAGTTTCACCAAAGGGAGGCCCAAACTTTAACTGTATGATGTCCAATTGTATACCTAATCCTGAATTGTACCCCACATTGTTAAAATAAAATATAAAAATAAAAACATTAAAAAATATATATATAGAAGTATCTTGGTTTTAAGAGAATACATCACATGATCACAGGACACATTAAATTACTCTAGAAGCATAGCTGTAATTTACATTATATTTGCCAAAGCCTAGAAATAAACATCTAATGTTCTCAACACATTTTGGAAAAAACAAACAAAAAAACCCAGATGTTTTAAAACATTTAAAGCAGATATAATTGGCATTTTCAAAAATATTTCAATTATTACCTAAAGTGTAAAATTCTCAACATTTCTGAACAGCTTTGAATAAGGATGTCTTCCTTCTATTTTGTAAAGCAGGTAGTATAAAACTGTAAAAAAGAACTGTATTTATTCTTATATTTATTTTTGAGTCAGAGTCTCACTGACTCTGGGACTACAGGTGCACACCACCACGCCAAGCTAATTTATTGTACAGATGAGGTCTCGCCAAGTTGCCCAGGTTGGTCTCGAGCCCCTGGACTCAGGCAATCCTCTCGCCTCTCAAAGTGCTGGGATTACAGGTTGAGTCACCGAGCCTAGCTTCATTTTATATTTCAACAGTCCATTTTTGTGACTTAAGAAGAAAATATTAAGAGACCACTAAAGCTGTGTTTTATTTAAGGTTGTATGTTTTCACCTGTCCATATATAAATAGGTATTCATGTCAAAAGCTAAGGCACTGTTAACAGTGGATAACAGCTGCTCATGGTGGTGCACAATCATAGTCCCAGCTACTCAGGAGGCTGATGCCGGAGGATCACCTGAGCCCAGAGGGGTCCATGCTATGGTGAGCCACGATCATGCCACTGCACTCCAGCCTGGGTGACAGAGTGTGACCCCGACTCAAAACAATAAACAATAAAAATTATTCCCACAATTTTAAAATAAAAAATGTGTATTAAAATAAATAAATAAAAATTTTAAAAATTAAAAATTAAAAAAATAAACCAACAGTGGACAACTAGCTAACTGGAATATCAAGCAGCAAGCATAATAACGAATAGCTGACTCCAGGTAATACAGAGACAGATTCAACACTAGAGTTTGAGAACGCCCTGATTCACATGAGTATTTTTAAACCTGTTTCTTTCTTTCTTTCTTTCTTTTTTTTTTGAGTCGGACTCTGTCATCCAGACTGGAGTGCAGTGGCACGCTTACAGCTACTGCAGCCTTGACCTACTGGGCTCAGGTGATCCTTCTGCCTCAGCCTTCCAAGTAGCTGGGATTGATTACAGGCATGTGCCACCATGCCCAGCTAATTTTTTGATTTACTATAGAGACGAGGTCTCACCAAGTTGCCTGGGCTGGTCTTGAACCCCTGAGCTCCGGCAATCATTTCCCCTTGGCCTCCCAGAGTGCTGGGATTACAGGCTTGAGCCACCACGCCTGGCCTAAACCTGTTTCTTTATCCATCTTCTACTTTGTTTTATCTTGACCCTCTATCCTCCCTTTGACAAAATATATTTCATTTGACTATAAGCAAATCGTTGCTAGTACTAAACAATTTAAAATCTGACATTTTAAATAAAAGTGCGAAAGGTTTATGTGTCGGGTGAAGCCTCCCTCCCACTTCTTTCTCCCACCTCCTTACTCCATAGGCAATTGATGCTATCAGTTTCTTGTTTTTACTGAGATATTTTATTTATATTTACACAGCATGCATATTCTCCCAACCTTCCCCACCTTTGAACAAATAATACCATAATATACATCCAGCTCTCTATAAAGTCCATTCAAGAATATGTATCTTACAGTTTTGACCTAATGGATACCCTTAAAGGGTTCTTCAGCCCACATTTTAAGAACTGCTGCCTTAAAAGTAAGTAATTCTAGGTTGTTATTATGACTAATACATTTTTTAAAGTTTTTTAAAAGAACATATATTTTAGATCACTGTGTATCAGTTTACGGACAGTTTCCTATGGGATTTTACAGCAATTAGGTGTTCCATTGTATGGATGTTACTTAACGCATTGTTAACAAGCCCCCTACTGATGGACATTGAGATGTCTTTCTAAATTTGTTATAATAAATAATGAAGACTGAATAACACTGTGCATATATAATTTTGGGTACTTTTAAAAAGTATTAAAATTAAAATATATGTTTCCTCACATCTTTTCCAACACACTTTAACAATTTTTTAATCATTGATAATCTAAGGAGTGAAAATATGGTATTTCAAGTATATAAATAAAATAATTTTCTTTTTTTGAGTTGGAGTCCCATTCTGTCACCCAGGCTGGAGTACAGTGGCATGCTCACGGCCACCGAAGTTTCATCCTGCTGGGCTCAGGCAATCCTTCTGCCTCAGCCTTCCAAGCAGCTGGAACAACCGGCACGCGACACCATGCCCAGTTAATTTTTGACTTATTGTAGAGATGTGGTCTCGCCAAGTTGCTCAAGTTGGTCTTGAACTCAGGCAATTCTCTCATCCTGGCCTCCCAAAATGCTGGGATTATAGGCGTGAGCCACTGTGCCTGGTCGATTTTTTTTTTAAGAGACAGGCTCTTACTCTGTCACCTAGGAGGGAGTGCAGTGGTATGATGATAGCTCACTGCAACCTCAAACTCCTGGGCTCAAGTGATCCTCCCACCTCAGCCTCCCAAGAAGCGTCCAACAACATGCCTGGCTATTTTTTTGTAGAGACAGGTCTCACTATATTGCCCAGGCTGGTCTTGAACTCCTGGCCTCAAGCAATCCTCATGCCCTCTCAAAGTGCTGGGTAATTTTTGCTTATATAAGTTATACAACATTAAATGCCACTTATTATCATAAAATAATTATGCTATTTAAAACCACTAAGTTTAGGGTGGTCTGTTACAGAATTATAGCCAAGCAAACATGTTTGTACCTGGAAGTGGGGTACTACTGCAACAAAACATAAAACATGTGGTCATGACTTTGGGGCTGGTGGGGGGAGGTGGCAAAAGCTGGAAAGGCCTTGAAGAGACTGTTAGCGGAAGCCTGAAGGCCTTCACAGAGGCAGTCGGAGAGGGCTTAAAGGAAACCAAGAAAAAAAAGTTTTGGCACCTGGAGTAAAAAGACATCTTTGTTATGCAGTGACCAAAACTGTCATCTGTGGTGGCGGACAGGGAAAACAGAGCACCAGGTATAGCTCTAGCGACACCCAACCAATTGGCAGGCTAAGCGAAAGAGTTCCAAGAGAATGTTCAAGAAGTGCTAACTAGCTTCTCTTCGCTGAATATGGTCGGGAGAGAGATGAGCTTTCAAACACAAAATGAAAACCTGTTTAGCTTTCAAGCAAATTTTTAAGGAAACATAAAGGAGTCAGGACTTTGTGGGTTCAAAAATAAAACTTTCTCTCAGTTTCTGTCCGTAGATGATTCTCAAGTAGATAAGAGCTTCATGCCAAAGATCAAATCCAGTGTGTGACTAAAAGATCCTTTACCGCCTCAGCAAGATCTAGGGAAGTACCCTAGAGAAAAGGTTCTCTAAGAATCTTGAGATGTGATTCCCAGACTCTGGGAAAACAAGGCTACTTAGAGCATTAAGGGTGACATCCCATAGCAGCCTCACAGATAGCCTAAAAGGGAGGCTTATCTTCATGAGATTTGTGGGTGTGGCCTTTAATAGAGAAAGCTCCATTAAATTCACAGAAAACCCACAAAATTGTTAAGAGCACTGTATTAAGGAAAAACATGATAGTTTATATTTCAAGCGAAAAAGAGAACAAAATGAAAAGAGGCTTCTGGACTCAAACATCTCTGGACAGGCAGGAGGCTGTGCAAACAACTCACCTACAAACAGGCTACATTTTCTGGAAAAGTGATCTTCAAGGAGTGGAACCAATGACTGTGCCTCTTGGCTTCTGTCTTTTTGAACGGAATTGTCTAATGCTTATTCTGTGCCTGTCATACCATTATATGTGGAATATATGGGGAGTAGATAACTTGTCTCTTTAAGTTCACAAGTCTTTAGATCAAAAAGAAAAGCGTTTAAGGAGCTATACCACATCCAAGATGACCTACCTGCATTAGGATCAAATCTAGATGACAAAGATCCTGGTCCTAGTCCTGATGCTTTGATGACATGAGACTTTGGAGAGTATTGAGGAAAGTTGTAGATATATTTGCATGTGGGAGGGATGTCAGCCGCTGTGGTCAGAGGGCAAAGTGTATTATCCAAAATCAACTGCAGCATTATTCCCTGCATCACATGCTCTTGCCACTCCTTCAACAGGGGGTTTAAGCAAGGGCAGGGCTTTCTTACTAATTCACTAATTCATGGCAGTGAAAGTGATGCTCTGTGACTTCAGAGACTAAGACATGAAAGGGATATACAAGCCGGCACGGTGGCTCACGCCTGTAAATCCTAGTACTTTGGGAGGTGGAGGCTAGAGGACTGTCTGAGCTCAGGAGTTCGAAACCAGCCTGGGCTACATGGTGAGACCTCGTCTCTTCAATAAATCAAAAAATTTGCCAAGCAAGGTGGCACATGCCTGCAGCTCCAGCTACTTGGAAGGCTGAGGTGGAAAGATCACCTGAGCCCAGCAGGTCGAAGCTGCAGTGGCCGTGAGTGTGCTACTGCACTCCAGCCTGGACAACAGAGACTCCAACTCAAAACAAAAGAAAGAAAGGGATACATGCCTTCTGCCTGGCTGTCTCTTGACACAGTCACTCTTGGAACCCAGCCACCAGAGTATGAGGAAGTGTAGACACATATAATGTCACATGTGAGTGGTCCAGCCTACAGTCCCTGCTGAGGTGTTAGCTGCAGCTACTATTCACTGCCACACATGAATGTAAAGAAAACTGGAAAATGACTCTAGACCCAGCCACTCTCTCACTGCAACTTCATGAGGGTCTCTGAGCAAGAAAAGCTTAGAACTGATTGAGGCAATAAGTATTGTTGTTGTTTTGTTCTAATTTTTAATTTTAAAGATGTGGGGCACAATTCAAGGTTAGGAATACAAATATTCATTATGTAGATACCCTTGTTGATGAAGTGTGCCCCCTTCCCCCAAATAAAATTTGTTATTTTAGCCGGGCTGGGTGGCTCAGCCTATAATCCCGCGCTTTGGGAGGCTGAGGTGAGTGGATTGCCTGAGTGCGGGTTCAAGACCAGTCTGGGCAACTTGGTGAGACCTCATCTCTACAATAAACCAAAAAATTAGCCGGGTGTGGTAGCACACGCCTGTAGTTCCAGCTACTTGGAAGGTTGAGGCAGAAGGATTGCCCAGCAGGTCGAGGCTGCGGTGGCCGGGAACGGCCACTGCACTCCAGTCTAGGTGACAGAGTGAGACTCCAACTCAAAAAAAAAAAAAAAATTTGTTATTTTGCCCCAAGCTTAGGGTGGCTTGTTTTATGCTTTAATTAGAAGTATCTTTTTGAACTCATGGATTTAAACACTTTTGATTGATTACAACCAGTTGCAACTATTGCCTCTTTGGTCAAGCTGTCCATTTTGGACCAATGGAAGCCTCTTAAAGTGCGGGATGTGTGTGTGCACAACATGTGTATGTCTAGCTCTGCCTCTATACTTCAGGCCATCTGTAAATAGCTGGTGGTATGATTGTTTTGTTTTTTTTTGAGTTGGAGTCTCACTCTGTCGCCCAGACTGGAGTGCAGTGGTCGCTCCTGGCCACTGCAGCCTCAACCTGCTGGGCTCCAGCGATCCTTCCGCCTCAGCCTTCCAAGTAGCCGGAATTACAGGCATGCGCTACCACTCCTGGCTGATTTTTTTATTTATTGTAGAGATGAGGTCTTGTTGCCCAGGCAGGTCTCGAACCCGCGGGCTCAGGCAATCCACTCACCTCAGCCTCCCAAAGGCGTAGGATTACAGGATGAGCCACCGAGCCCAGCTTGATTGTTTTTTTATGTGGTAATATTCCCTTAACATAAGAGTTACCATTTTAACCACTCTAAAACATACAGTTTCATGGTCTTTAGTACATCCACAATGCTATACAACCATCATCACCATTATCTAATTCTAGAACATTTTCATCACACCATAAGAAAATCCCATACCCAAATCCCTGTCACCTCCCATTTTTCCCTCTCCTTAGCCCTTGGACCAAACACCATCTGCTTTCCATGTCTATGAATCTGCCTATGCTAGGTATTTTGTGTAAACAGAATCATACATGACTTTCTGTGCCCAGCTTCTTTCACTTAGTATGTTTCCAATATTCATTCTCACTGTAACATGTCATCATGTATGTAGTATGTACTTCATTCCTTTTTATGGCTGAATATTTTATGATTATGTATCATTTGTTTTATTTTTTGGTTTTTTTTTTTAGTCGAAATCTCACTCTGTTGCCTGGGCTGGAGTGCAGTGGCATGCTCATGGCTACCTCAGTGTCGACCTCCCGGGCACAGGCCATACTTCTGCCTCAGCCTTCCAAGTAGCCAGAACTACAGGCGTGTGCTACCACACCCGGCTCATTTTTTTATTTATTGTAGAGCCAAGGTCTCACCATGTTGCCCAGGCTGGTCTCGAACCCCTCTAGCCTCTGCCTCCCGAAGTGCTGGGATTATAGGTGTAAGCCACTACACGCCCAGCCATCTCATTTTGTTTATCTAGTCATCAGATGATGGACATTGAGTTGTTTCTCCTTTTGGTTATTGCTTTGTTTGATACCTGTTTTCAATTCTTTTGTGGGGCACTGCAGAGTTGTATGAAAATTCTGTTTAAATTACTGAGGAACCACTACACTGTTTTCCATACCACCTGCACCATTCTACATTTCCACTAGCAATGTATGAGGGTTCCAATATCTCTGTATCATTTTTAGCACTTGTTAAGTTCTGTTTTTATTACAACCATCCTATTGGGTGTGAATTGAGTATCTCGTAGTTTTGATCTGCATATATGTAGCGCTAAAGGACGTTGAGATCTTTCCATGTGCTTTTTTTGCCATCTGTATATCTGTTTTGGATAAATGGCTCTTCAAGTGATTGGCCTATTTTTAAATTTGGGTTGTCTTTTTTGCTGTTGAGTTGCAGGAATTCTTCTCATATTCTAGATACTAAACACTTAGCAGGTAAGATTTGAAAAAGTTTTCTCTCCTTTTTACTCTCAAGTGTCCCCTCAATGCACAAACATTTTATATTTTAATGAAGTTCAATCTGTTTTTTCTTTTGTTGCTTGTGCTTTTAATGCCATACCTAAAAAACCACTGCCAAATACAAGGTGTGTCTCCAGAGTTCTTTTTTACGGATAATTTTTATTACTCCTGTTGAGGATATGGTTTGTGACACATGCAGTATATAAGTAAAATGATACATGCACATAGTTACTATATAATTACACATACGTAATTTTTTTCCTTTTTTTAAATTTTAGATTCAGGAGGTACATATGCATGTTCATTACATGGACATATTGTGTAGTGATGGGAACTGAGTCTCAGGCAGCCCATTCCCCTGATAGGGAACACTGCTGGTAATTTCTGAATCTAACTCTCCTCTCCCCACTTCTCCTTTTACTGGTATCCTCATTTTCCATTATTTCCATCTTTGTGACCATTTAGCTCCCACATGTCAGTGAGAACACGTGTTTGGTTTTCTGTCTCTGAAGGTTCCAGTTTCCTCCATAAACTTTGCTGGTTATTATAACTGACAACACTCTCCTGGATTTTATCAAAAGGCTTCCTCCCATACAAACAAAAAAGGCACCCAGAAGTTAGTGGCCAGTTGTACATTTGAAATACAGATTAATATGCAACAAATTAACTTTTTCTACCATTAACTTCAAATATTTTACAAGAATCATGCAGTTGGGTTCAGTGGCTCAGCCTGTAATCCCACGCCTTTGGGAGGCTGAGGTGAGTGGAATGCCTGAGCCCGCGGGTTCAAGACTCGCCTGGGCAGCAAGACCTCATCTCTACAATAAGAAAAAAAAAAATCAGCCGGGCATGGTAGCGCATGCCTGTAATTCCGGTTACTTGGAAGGCTGAGGCGGAAGGATTGCCGGAACCCAGCAGGTCGAGGCTGCGGTGGCCGGGAGCGGGCACTGCACTCCAGTCTGGGCGACAGAGTGAGACTCCAACTCAAAAAAAAAAAGAATCATGCATTAAGGATATAACATATTTTTTTCTATTTTTCCCCCCAGTCATGGACACAAGATAAATACATAAAGGTTAAAATTGCATCCCAGTTGGGCACAGAGGCTCATGCCTGTAATCCCAGGACTTTTGGGAGGTGGAGATTAGAGGATTGCCTGAGCCCAAGGATTCGAGATCAGCCTGGACAACTTGGTGAGCACTCGTCTCTACAATAAATAAAGAAAAATTATCCAGGAATCATGGCACATGCCTATAGTTCCAGTTACTTAGAAGGCAAAGGCATAAGGATTGAGCCCAGCAGGTTGAGGCTGCAGTGGCTGCTCCAACATGAGTGACAGAGTGAGACTCCAATTAAAAAAAAAAAAAAAAGACATCCCACCAAAAAAAAAAAATCCAGTAAGTTTGGCAATTAAACAGTAGTATCTTTCAGGTTAAACACATTCTATATCCAGAAGAAAAAGCATTCTTCAGCTACAGAAATGGTAGTATGGCAAAAGTGGGTATTTGACACTTTAGTTTCCCCTGCATATATTAAGTCCCCTACATACAAACCTTCAAGTTGCAAACTTTCAAAGATGCCAACATGCATTTTCATGTATTATCTCTCTCCACTAGGTGGCAGTATAGCCTGTTAAATAAATATAATACTATATTGACGATTGTGTTAGTTGGATGCTTAGGCTAACTTTGTTGGACTTACAACGATTGGACCTACAAACACACGCTAAGGACCGAACTCATTTGTATATGTGGGAATATACTTTATATAGTCTCACTCCGGGGTATGAAGTTATGTAAGATGTAAATTTAAATGGCTTTAAAGCCACTGGTCTAGAAATATGAAAATGAGGAATAATGAAGAGGATTTAGTATGGGCAGAAGCAAACAGCAGGCCCACTGGGCTCCAGCGTTTCCACTGCAGCATTCCAAGGAGCCGGAACTACAGCATGTATTCAACTATTTTCTAGCACATGTGGTTAGCTGCCAATCTCTATTACTGAGTTACATACTGTTTTAGAAACCTAATGGAAAGAAAGTATTCTAGAAGATGATAGCTCACGTGCACAAACAAGTTCAATCCTAAACTAGATAGCTATCAAACTTGGTCTTTAACTGAATAAGCTGGTTTGGCTGGCTCTTAAAAATAATAAGGTAGCCGGGTACAGTGGCTCACGCCTACAATCCCACCATTGTGAGAGACAGAGGTGAGAGCACTGCCTGATTCCAGGGGTTCGCCACCAGCCTGGGAAACTTGGTGAGACTTCGTCCCTACAATAAATCAATAAAACTAGCTGGGTGTGGTGGTGCATGCCTGTAGTTCCAGGTACTTGGAAGGCTGAGGTAGAAGGATCACCTGAGCCCAGCAGGTCGAGGCTGCAGTGGCCCTGAACATGCCACTGCACTCCAGCCTCGGCAACAGAGACTCTGACTCACAAAACAAAACAATAATACAGCTGGGTGCAGTCACTCATGCTTGTAATCCCAGCACTTTGGGAGGTGGAGGTGAGAGAACTGACTGAGTCCACAGGTTCAAGACCAGCCTAGGTAATATGGTGAGATCTTGCCTCTACAATAAATCAAAAAATTAGCCAGCTGTGGTGGTGCATGTCTATACTTCCATAGTTGGAAGGCTGAGGAGGAAGGATTGCCTGAGCCCAGCAGGTTGAGGCTGCAATGGCCATGAGGGTGCCACTACACTCCAGTCTGGGAGACAGAGTAAGACACCAACTCAAAAATAAATAAATAAATAAATAATGTTTCTTTTTTGTCTTTCAAGCTATAAGCAGAAAAGACTATGGTGTATGCAAATGACCACTTCCAAGTCTGAAGTCTGGGAGAGGGTTGGACTAGGCTAAAGGCCCATGCCCTTCAAATTCAGAGTGTCTCAAAAAGGTTGGGCCTGGTGATGCAATACTGGGACCGATAACAGAAACATGGAGCCGGGTGCAGTAGCTCATGATTGTAATCCCAGCTCTTTGGGAGGCAGAGGCAAGAGGTCTGCCTGAGCTCAAGGGTTCGAAACCAGCCTGGGCAAGCTAGAGAGACCTCGTCTCTACAACAAATAAAAAAATAAGCCAGGTGTGGTGGCGCAGCACACCTGTAGTTCCAGCTACTTGGAAGGCTGAGGTGGAAGGATCTCCTGAGTCCAGCAGGTTGAGGCTATGGTAGCCATAAGTGTGGCACTGCACTCCAGCCTGGGCAACAGAGTGAGACTCCAACTCCAAAAACAAAATAAAGGAAACCACATAATAAATACACATTATAATGTCAGGTAGTGCCAGAGCTACAAGGTAAAACAACGTACAGAGGGGTAAAGATAGAGTGATGCAAGGAGCAGGACAGTGGTGAAGTCTATTTTGGATCAGGAAGAAAAGAAGGTGTATTTGAAAAAATATCTGAATGAAAGGAATCAGCTAAGCAAAGGCGTGTGAGGAAGAGTTCAGGGCAAAAGAAACAACAATTGAAAAGGTAACGAGACACATACTGGATATGAGCATGAAGAACAGAAAGGCAGAGAAGAAAATTGTAATTATGGAAAGAGCCAGATCAAGGGCCTGTGTAGAAGCAGTGTAGAATTTACTCTGACTATGATGGGATGTCACTGAAGGGTGTGATATGAAATGTTTGCCTTTTAAAAAACCTTTACTAACTACTACATTAAAGACCTGAATCTGAGCCGGGCTCGGTGGCTCAGCCTGTAATCCCGCGCCTTTGGGAGGCTGAGGTGAGCGGATTGCCTGAGCCCGCGGGTTCGAGACCCGCCTGGGCAGGGAGACCTCATCTCTACAACAAATCAAAAAATCAGCCGGGCGTGGTAGCGCACGCCTGTAGTTCCGGCTACTTGGAAGGCTGAGGCGGAAGGATCGCCAGAGCCCGGCAGGCCGAGGCTGCGGTGGCCGGGAGCAGCCGCTGCACTCCAGTCTGGGCGACAGAGTGAGACTCCAACTCAAAAAAAAAAAAGACCTGAATCTGGGAGAGAATAGTAAAGGGAAGACATTTAAGAAGATGGGGTTTGGTGAAATGGAAAGCATGTTGACAAGTGGAATATTCTGGATAAGTTGACAACAATCAAGACTTTAGAAATTTGAGTACAAAGCAAGAGAGTCATCTGTTGAGGGCTAAATGTTCTGGTTGATATAATCTCAAATTAGTATATAAAAAGATGGGAAAAAATGAGAAGGGGAATATTTAGAGGTACAAGAAGCACAAGCAGCAGACTAAGTAAAGGAAAACGGGGAGACATTACATGAGAAAAGCCAAAAGTGCAGTTTCATAAAGAAACAATGTCAAATGGTACAGAATTGCTGAGGAGATAGAAGGAACCAAGAATCTTACAAGATAGCAATTTCAGAAACTTGGACATCTTGACTGCTAGCTATAAAAGGCCTCATTTTTTCATTACAAAGTTTAAATTAGTTTTCTTCTTATTTCCCAACTGGAATCCCGAAACAACTGAATTAACTGAAAAGGAGGTCATCCAGGTGGTCTACTCACATAAGCCTTTTAGATTTGGATCTAGAGATCAAAGACAGGAAAGAAAAATGTTAAAGTCCAAGAAACAAGTTCCTGGCAGCCTGCAAGAAAGCAAACATCCAAACAAACAAACAACAAAAAACCAAAGCAAACGTCCACGTCACAAATGGCCTCCAAGGTCTGGTGGCAAGGAGCTGCAGGTAGCCTATAAAAGCTAAGAGTGGTGGCCGGCAAGAGCTAGCAAGAAAACAGGGACTTCAGTCCTATTGCTGCAAAGGATTGAATTCGGCCAACAAACTGCAGAACTTTGAAGAGGTCCTTGATCTCCAGATGAGACCCATAGCACGGCATTGTGTGACCCTGAGCAGAGAACCCAAATCACTCATGCCCAGACCTCTGTCCTACAGAAACTGTAAGATAATGCGTTTTTGTTTTTGAGTTGGAGTCTCACTCTCTCACCCAGGCTAGAGTGCAATGACATGCTCACAGCCACAGCAGCCTCGACCTGCTGGGCTCAGGGGATCCTTCGGGCTCAGGGGATCCTTCTGCCTCAGCCTTTCAAGTAGCTGAACTACAGGCACAAGCCACCATGCCCTGCTAATTTTTTGATTTATTGTAGAGATGAGGCCTCGTCATGTTGCCCAGGCCAGTGCTGAACTCCTGGACCCAGGCAATCCTCTCATCTCGGCCTCCCAAAGTGATGGCATTATAGGTGTGAGCCACCGCACCCGGCCTATTGTGTGTTGTTTTACACTGCTAAATGTGCGGTATCTGTTACATAGCAACAGAAAACTGATACAGGTCCCACTTTCCTATGGAAGAAGCTGCTTCTTTTACCCTAGCAAGAAACAAGGAGAGAAGCACATTTAAAACAAACAAACAAAAAAAACCACACAAAGCTTGACTTTTATGATCTCTTAACCACGATGCCTAGGCAATTTGTTCAAATATTGCTTGCGTTATAGGACCTGTTTTGCAATACACAGCATTTTGCCAAAATGTCAGTTTTCTGAAAATCGTGAGCCAAGGATATAGGTTTTTTTATTTCCGATTTCAGAAAGTCACTTTGACAATTATGCCAAACTGAAAGGAACTGTGTGCTTAGGTTCCTCGCGTGTCAGTCAAAGTGGTCTCAACGCCTAGAGACACATATCCCCAACCTGACTTCGGGAATCAACCACAAGGTCATGACCCGTGTCCTTCCTTAAGTGCTAGGAGTCTGAGTCCCACAGACGAACATCTTTCGCCTT
The DNA here is from genome assembly GCA_027257055.1 of Cephalopachus bancanus. Taxonomy (NCBI): domain Eukaryota; kingdom Metazoa; phylum Chordata; class Mammalia; order Primates; family Tarsiidae; genus Cephalopachus; species Cephalopachus bancanus. The sequence continues at coordinate 230,891 of JAPVLO010000490.1, read as the reverse complement.
TGTCCGAATCAAGAATAGCCCGGAGGGGCTCTCAGCTACGAAAAGAAAGGCAGCCTCTCCCGGACAGTCACAGCCTTGACCCCCAAAACCCAGACCCTGGCAGTCCCAGCACCTCCTTATTAAAGATGCAACAGGCTAGTGCTACGCTCGCCCTGCCGGGAACTGTAGTCCTGCCCCCTCGACCTTCACCACTGGGAGCCGATCGCGCGCCCAACCGGCAACGCAGACGCCGGCAGCCCGGATTGGTCCGCGACCGGGGCAGTGCGGCCCTGATTGGACGACGCGACCGCGAAGCCACGCCTCCCGCCTCCTCGCCACGCCCCACCCCGCTCCGCAATAACCTCGAGTCATCCCGGGTGGGCGAAACCCTAGCGACCCGCTCGTGCGGAGGGCTGCCCTGAAGAACACGCCTTTGTCCCGGAGCCCAGGCAGCGCCACGGCCTCGCCCGCTTCCCGGTGGCTGTCCCGAGCCGGCTTCCTCACGCGCTCTCCCGGGGAGCCCCGGCGCTCACCTGGGCTGCGGCGGTCACGCCGGAGAGCTGGCAGACCCGCAGCATCTCGATCGAGCTGACGGCGCGACTGCTGGACGCGGGAGCGGCCGCGGCGGCGCGAGGGTAGCAAGGCGTGCGTGCGTGTGTGCGTGCCTGCGTGTGTGCCGCCTCTCCGCGCCGGGCGCACCGGAAGGGCGGTCGGCGCCACAGCGCACGCGCGGCCCTTTGGGCGCGCTCCCGCCTCTCCGAAAGCGGCGAGCAGGCGGTGGAAAGGGCGGGTTCTCCTTCCGGGTTGCGGAGCGGCTTCCGTCTGTGACCCCGAGGTGGGTGACCGGGTGGAGGGGTCTGGTGGGAAGGCGCGTCGAGTTCTGCCTTCGAGTGCGGGCGGAAGACGCGGAACTGTGGCTCTTGGGAGAATGAAACTAGGAAAGCGTCCCAGCCATCTCTTAGCTGGAAGGTTCGTAGGAGGAATCGCTGTGGCCCAAGTGGCGTGAACGACGGCGTGGTTCCCGTGGTTTGGGCTGGCGACCCTTGGGCAGGAGTCCCGGTCGCGGGAGACCGGGTGGGTGGACCCAGCTAAAGCGACCAGCGGCGGGGCGGAGACGGGGTCCCGGGTCTTTGCGCTCCCCGGCTTCTGCTGCTTCCAGATTAAACCACACCGCTTTCTCCGTCCCGTTTTTATTTTGGGGGATGCTTTTGTCCGCGGGGTGTGGCTGGGTTGGAAGCGAAGTCCGTGCAGAGCGTCCCCGACTCTAGTCAAAGTGAAACGTGTTAAATGTTGAAGGCGGTATAAAGACCCCATGTAGGGGCCGCCCTTTCGGGTCGCCTCCCGCTGTGGGAGCTTGTCTGTCCTCTCAGTACATCACTAAAGGGAAAACGAAGACTCCAGGTATACGCCAGTATCGGTGCGTTAGTAGGGCTGTTAGCGTCTCATCACAACAGCGTGGGAGCTAATTAGCTTGATACCTTGTATCCCGTTTGCAAAGTGCTTCCAGGTCTCAGCCGGGCGACTTAATACCACGTGGTGCTGTCGGCGGAGGGAGACCACGCTGCTCCTCCCGATTGTGAAACGGGCAGATGGATTTGGAAATCATCCAAAAGTCAAATAATTGCTATGTTTGGATACGTTCTATGCTTTTCAGGATACTAAAGTGATTACATTAAACTTTTTTTTTTTTTAAGTTAGAGTCTCACTCCGTCACCCAGGCTGGAGTGCAGTGACACGCTCCTGGCCACCGCAGCCTCGACTTGCTGGGCTCCGGCGATCCTTCTGCCTCAACCAAGTAGCTGGAATCACAGGCATGCGCCACCACGCCCGACTAATTTTTGATTTATTGTAGAGACGGGTCTCGCCAAGTTGCCTGGGCTGTTCTCGAACTGGCGAGCTCAGGCAATCCACTCACCTCGGCCTCCCACTGTGCCCGGCTCTTTTTTTTTTTTAATGCTAGAACTTAGAGATTACCAGAAAGGTAAAAATATTATCACTCTTCTCATTATTTATTTTTTATCTGAAGATTGTTATTTTTCATTCAAATATGTTGTTTAAGATCAGGCATGGGCCAGGCTCAGTGGCTCAGCCTGTCATCCCAGCGCTTTGGGAGACCAAGGCGAGAGGATTGCCTGAGCCCAGGGGTTCGAAACCTGAAGGAAACCAGAACATAAGCTGACAAGGTCCTTACGTTTCTTGGCTTGTTCAAGAAACCAAGCCTATGTTTCCTTTGTCTCCCCTGGTCTTTGGCTGCTATTCTATGGATAGTAGAGCAGCCCCCTGGCTAGCCCAGAGGCTGTTTTTCTTAGCAATTGCCTTGCTTTTGACTTAGAAAACATAGTTGTTAAGATATGTATGGTTTAGTCATTAATACTTACCCTGCTTGTGTGATTTAGTTTAAACATTAACATATATCCTGCTAGAAATTAAAGAACTTAAAGCAACTTGTGTGATTTTGCCCTATATAAGAGGTATACTTAGAAAATAAACTTGCTCTCTTGCTCTCACCCATTGAGGAGACCAACCTCCCAACCCCTCTGTTTTTTGTCTTTCTTTTCTCATCCCATCCCCCCTCCCCCCCTCCCCACCTCAGGCCCTGCTCAGGGGAGGGAGGCTGGAACTCCTCAAGTGAAACCAGCCTGGGCAACTTGGTAAGACCTCGTCTCTACAATAAATAACCAAAAATTAGCCAGGCATGGTGGCTCATGCCTGTAGTTCTGGCTACTTGGAAGGCTGAGGTGGAAGGATCACTTGGGCCCAGCAGGTTGAGGCTACAGTGACCATGAGCATGCCACTGCACTCCAGCCTGGGCAACAGAGTGAGATAACAACTTAAAAAAAAAAGATCAGGCGTGGTGGCTCATACCTGTAATCCCAGCACTTTGGAAGGCAGGAGAACTGCTTAGCCCAGGTGATTTGGCTTGCAGTGAGCCATGATCGGGCCACTGCACTCTAGACCCCAACCTGGGCTACAAAGTGTCTCTTTAAAAAAAAAAACAAACAACTCTCTCCTGTCCTGTCTGTTGTTCCCTTCACAACAAGTCTTCCCTTTAATAAATCTACCTTTCTTAATTAAAAAAAGTCATTTGTGTTAACATGTTTATAATTGTTATTTTAAAATAAATTAGTGTGGTAGGCAGAATAATGGTCCCCCGGAGATGTCCTGGGCAACTTGGTGTTATTTATTTTTTTGAGTCAAAGTCTCACTGTCGCCCAGATCGGAGTGCAGTGTTATGCTTACAGCTACTGCAGCCGTGACCTGCTGGACTCGGGATCCTTCAGCCTCTGCTTCCAAGTAGCTGCAACCATAGGAGTGTACTTCCACACTGGCTAATGTTTTAAATTTTTATTTTAAGCTGGGCTCGGTGGCTCAGCCTGTAATTCCGCACCTCTGGGAGGCTGAGGTGAGTGGATTGCCCGAGCCGTGGGTTCGAGACCCACCTGGGCAACTTGGTGTGAAAGGCACAGGGAACAGTCAGAAGGGCGTCTCCCGAGATGGCGCTAAACACTATATAAAACCAAACAAAGACAACAAAGGGCCTAAGCTCCTGCTTTTCCCGCGCGCGAAACTTAAACCTATGCACAAATATTATCTCCCTATAGGAATACTACCTCATAGCCCCCTCCAATAAAGACCCTAATGCGGCACTGGCCAGCCCCCGCCAGGCTCCGGCACAGCACTGGCTGCCCCCTCCCAAACCGATAAATACAGACCTCTTTCACCGTTGCCCTCTCACCCTCCCTTACCAGGTGGTTACAGACCCTCTCTCTGTAGCCGCTGCTCTAATAAATCTCTTGGCCTCAAAGGGTGTTGAGTCTCGCTGTGTGCCACCATCTTTCATGGTGAGACCTCATTTCTACAATAAATCAAAAAATTAGCCAGGCATGGTAGCGCATGCCTGTAGTTCCAGCTACTCGGAAGGCTGAGGCGGAAGGATCACCTGAGCCCAGCAGGTCAAAGCTGTAGTGGCCCAGAGCATGCCCCTGCCCTCCAACCTGGGTGACAGAGTGAGACTCCAACTAAAAAAAATAAAATTTTATTTTAGAGACAAGGTCTTGTCAAGTTGCCCAGGCTGGCCTCAGACCTGTGGGTTCAGGCAATCCTCTCGCCTCCACCTCCCAAAGTGCTGGGGATTACATGTGTGAGCCACCGCATCCGGCCTAATTTTTAAACTTTGTAGAGATGGGGTTTTGCTATATTGCCCAGTCTGGTCTCTAACTCCTGGCCTTAGGCAGTCCTCCCACTTCAGCCTCCCAACGGGCTGGGATTACAGATGTGAGCCACTGTGGCTGGTCCACAATCTTAATTTCCAATACAGTCAATACCAACAGATACAATCATGTAAGTTAAAGCCTTTTTTGGATCTTCAATAATTCTTAAGGCTGTAAAAGGGTTCTGAGAACAAAAAGCCTAAAAACCACTGCTCTGATAAATCTGTTGTCATTCTTTTACCTTGACTGTTGCTATTCTCACCTGCCTATAATGGCTTTGCCTTTGTTAAAATTGTCCTTGTGGTTGAAGATCCATCTTTACAGTCTACCTCCTCATCTCTTGATCACTCCAACCAGAGGCGTCTCCCTTCACTTTTAACTGCTCCAATGAGTCACTGTCTGCCTTGCATTGCTTATGCTGTGTACATGACTATTAAGCGAACGCTTTGGCGGGGTGTGTTGGCTAATACATATAATCCCAGCACACTTTGGGAGGCCGAGGCGAGTGGATTGCCTGAGCCCAGCAGGTTCGAGATCAGCCTAAGCAACATGGCAAGACCTCGTCTCTACAGTAAATCAAAAATTAGCTGGGCGTGGTAGCACATGCCTGTAGTTCAGGCTACTTGGAAGGCTGAGGCAGAAGGATCACCTGAGCTCAGAAGGTCCAAGCTGCAGTGGCTGTCAGTGTGCCACTGCACTCCAGTCTGGATGACAGAGTGAGACTCCGACAAAAAAAAGAACGCCTTGAGACCAGGTGTTTCATCCTTACCCATTTCAACCAGTATATAATGATATATTTTGTATGTGTATGGAGTGTCTCTAGATACTCCCTATGGATAAAATCTTAGGCCAGTGGGATAGAGGACAGAGTTTTGTTGGGTGTGGGGAGTTTCCTGTTTGAATGCACATCAGAAAAGATGAGGGGGACCCAAAAAGACCCTGGAATTTATCAATTAAAAAGTTGTGTATTCTTAGAAACCAAGAACAGAATACCATATGTTCTCACTCATAAGCGGACCTTGAACAATTATGATAGTATAAGAAAGGACTTGGCAGTTGAGGGAAACTGCCAGGGGAGGGAGGGGCACACCTCAACAAGGGTGCCTGCATAATCAATGTTTGTATACCTAACCCTGAATTGTACCCCACATCTTTATAATAAAAAAGTTGTGTATTCTTACATGTTTAAACTTGTCTTCTTCAAAGTACTCTCTGATGCAATACACCTGTATCAAGGTGTGCTCTTTTCACTCCTGAAACGTTTTTGAGCTCATGGATTTTGATGCCTTTTAGTGCTTCTGCCATTTTTTTTGGTTTCACCTCTTCCAAACTGGCAAAATATTTCCCTTCGAGGACTTCTTTCTTCCAGGGAAACAACAGCAGAGTTTCTCAGGGCCAGATCCGGTGAGTGGGGGCGTGGAGCATGGGGGTCCTGCGGTTTTTGGTCAAACTGCTCAACACTGGCGCGGTGAGGGCAGGTGGGCCGGTATATTCCCCTGTCATGAAATGGGCAAACGGGTTGAAGCGCCCCAAAAACTCACTGAAGCTGACTGGCACCCTGATGCCTGCGCATTCCTGGAACACTTAGCTAGAGGGGAAGCTGGGCACAAGTAGCCCGCCCCCCAAAATAGAATTCCACTTTTTGGGGGGGAATCCCCTTCGTATATGTGCACTAATCCTCAGGAATAAATAGGGACTGTGCAGTTATCCGGGGAAAGTCGAGATGCTGTTCTTTTAAATGACAGTATTGCTAATTTTTAAAAACACGTGTGTGTAACATCCTTCGTTTTTTGCGTTTTTGTTTTTTCATTTATTGTACTGGGAGCAGGGCTCAAACATCTTTAGAATACTTACAATCACCTGGTTATAACTGGCGTGCAACTTTTGTCCAAAATGACTGTCAATAAGATGGCTTTTTTCCCATTATTTATCCTAACGCCGTCCCGTTTTGGAAGTTAGCAAGTGTCTTCTTAAATTTAATAAAAAGAGCGAAAGAAATGGCCTCGAGTGCGCCGCGTGCTTCATGGAGATCCTGCTACCGTGTGCTGGTAAGGAACGTTCGCCAGCCTTCCCCGGGCCGTTGTCTGACAGCGGCCAAGGACAGATGCGGCGCGGCCAGCTCGGGTGACAGGCTCCTGGACTCCGCGCGGTCGCTTCGCTCCGAGACTTTCGACCCGCCGCGGCCGCCGTAGGCGAGGGGCAAGATGGCCGCCTTCGCGCTCACCGGTGCAGTGAGAGCGGCCTCAGGTGAGCGGGGAGTTATCAGGTCTGCTCTTTTGTCCGCGTCCCGGAAGGGGGAACAGGCGAGGGCGAGGGACTGGGGGGACGTCCGCTCCGTAGGTTGGCAGGGGAGAACGGGTCGCGTTTGAAGCCACGGGCCTGCTCTGCGCTCTCGGCTGCAGGGTGGCGGCCGTACGCGCCCGACCGGTCCACGCGCGGGCCGTTGTGTCCGCGCTCCTCGAGACTTCTCCTTTCCTGGAAAACAGGCCGGAGGGACAGGTAGGGGTGCGGGGCCAGAAAGGGGGCCGGAGCATCCGCCTCACTTTCCGACGGGGGAGCTGGGGCCCGCCGCTCGCGGCCTTCTACCTTGGGGCGCGAATCCACGCGGAGCTGAGGCTCCGCCGCTGCGAAATGGGGACGGGCCGCCTTCTCGGGCTCAACAAGGTCCCGCGTGCGGGCGGCTTGCGGGGCGCCGGGGCTTCTGCGCGGGACGGCCGCTTGTTTAGCCGCAACCCCAGCTCGAGGGTCGGAATGCGGGACTCGGTTCCCAGAGGTGACGGGAGTGGGCGCTGGAAGGTCGCAGAAGGTTAAGTCATCTGGATGCCACGGAGTGATCGGTCGGTTCCTTTAACCCAAAACAGACGAGCTTTGCATGGATTCTGTGGGGAAAAGCTAGAAAGCAAGACCAAGAAGAAAAAACGCAGCGTTATAAATCTTCCTGTTAGAAAAGACCTTTTTTCCAGGTGGAGTGTTTCGTGTGTGTGCGCGCGGAATGTAACACGTCCAAGGAAGATTTTCTGTAACATGCATATCGGTGAAACACTTCCAAAGCAAACACCCGTGCAACTAACACCTCAGTCGAGACAGCATTACCGGAAGGCCCTTTACCCCGGTCATAATCCTCTCCTCCCAAATGGAAATACTCTTCTTATTTTTATTTATTTATTTATTTCTTTTTGAGTTGGAGTCTCACTCTGTCGCCCAGACTGGAGTGCAGTGGCCGCTTCCGGCCACCGCAGCCTCGACCTGCTGGGCTCCGGCGATCCTTCCACCTCAGCCTTCCGAGTAGCTGGAATTACAGACACGAGCTACCACGCTGGGCTGATTTTTTGATTTATTGTAGAGATGAGGTCTCGCTGCCCAGGCGGGTCTCGAACCCACAGGCTCAGGCAATCCACTCACCTGTCTCCCAAAGGCGCGGGATTACAGGCTGAGCCACCGAGCCGGGCTCACTTTTCTTATTTTTATAATTACTGTATTAGGTTGCCTTTTTTTCTATAGCGGTTTCCCACCAATATGCCAATTTGTGAGTCTCTCAATAACCCATCATTCATCTTGCCTGGTTTTGAACTTGACACGAATTGAATCATACCGTACGTACTCTTTTTCCTTTTCTTTTCTTTTCTTTTGATTCGGAATCTCACTGTGGACTAGGCTGGAGGGCAGTGCATGCTCATAGCCACCGCAGCCTCAGCCTGCTGGGCTCTGGCCATCCTTCTGCCTTAACCTTCCAGGTAGCTGGAACTACAGGCACGTGCCACCATGCCCAGCTAATTTTTTGATTTATTATAGAGATGAGATCTCATCAGTTGCCCAGGCTGGTCTTGAACCCATGGGCATAGGCAATTCTCTTGCCTCAGCCTCCCAAAGTGCTGGGATGATAGGCGTGAGCCACTGCGACTGCGCCTGGCCAGTTCTTGCATTTTTAAAATAGATGATTTTTTTTTTAATTGTAGAGATGAGGTCTCGCCGAGTTGCCCAGGCTGGTCTCGAACCCATGGGCTCATGCTAATCCTCTCACCTCGGCCTCCCAAAGTGCTGGGATTACAGGCATGAGCCACTGTGCCCGGCTCTAGCCTGGGCAACTTGGCAAGACCTCATCTTCACAAAATATCAAAAAAATTAGCCAGGCATTGCGGCAGATGCCTGGAGTTCCAGCTACTTGGAAGGCTGAGGTGGAAGGATCACCTGAGCCCAGCAGGTTGAGGCTGCAGTGGCAATGAGCGACAGAGTGAGACTCTGACTCAAGAAAAAGAAAAACAACTGACTCTGCCTGGCAATTTTTCTTTTCTTTTTTTCTTTTTTTTTTTTGAGTTAGGATCTCACTTTGTCACCCGGGCTGGAGTGCAGTGGCACAATCCAGACTCACTGTATATGCAGCCTTTTGGTGATCCTTCTGCTTCAGCCTCCCAGGTCGCTGGTATTACAGGCATGTGCCACCATGCCCGGCTAATTTTTTGATTTTTTGTAGAGATGAGGTCTTACTATGTTGCCTAGGCTGTCCTCGAACTCCTGAACTCAAGCAGTCCTCCCACCTCGACCTTCCAAAGTGGTGGTATTAAAAGCTTGAGCCACCACACCTGGCCTCAATTTTTTTTGCAGTGAATTTCCTATTAATCTAGATTAACATTTTTTGTACAAATGAACCTGTAGTTTACCCATTTATATGTTGCAGACTATCTGCTCACTTCCTCCAGAGGTGGTTTCCAAGAATTTCCTTCCTTTTTTTTTTTTTTCCGGTTGGGGACTCACTGTCACCCAGACTGGAGTGCAGTGGCACGCTCCCGGCCACTTCAGCCTCGACCTGCTGGGCTCCGGCGATCCTTCCTCCTCAGCCTTCCAAGAAGCTGGAACTGCAGGTGTGCACTACCACACCCAGCTAATTTTTGATTTATTGTAGAGACGAGGTCTTGCCAAGTTGCCCAGGCGGGTCTCAAACCCACGGGTTCAGGCAATCCACTCATCTCGGCCTCCCAAAGTGCTGGGATTACAGACTGAGCCATCGAGCCCGCCCTCCAAGAATTTCTGAGATTGTTTTTTTTAAACTGAGGATCTCATGACCTGTGAAAATTGGGACAAATTTCTTGTCCTCCTCTTCATTTCACTTAATCTTTCAAAGATAACTTCCTGTAATCTGCATCTGTAGATCTTCTCAGTTCTTCGAGATTTAACTTACTTATACCCAGAAGCTTGAATTCCTGCACTGTATATTTGAATTTGATTTTCAAGAGCCCTTTGAAACTGGCTCTCAACAGTTTCATGAGCCAGGTGCTGTGGCTCATGCCTATAATCCTAGCACTTTGTGATGCTGAGGCGAGAGGATTGCCTGAACTCAGGGGTTCGAGACTGCCCTGAGCAACATGGCAAGACCTTGTTTCTACAATAAATCAAAAGAATTAGCTGGGCATTAGCTGGTGTGTTCCTGTGGTTCCAGCTACTTGGAAGGCTGAGGTGGAAGGATCACCTGAGCCCAGCAAGTCGTGGCTTCAGTGGTCATGAGCGTGCTACTGCACTCCAGCCTGGGTGACAGAGTGAGACTCTGACTCAAAAAAAAAAAAAAAAAACAGTTTCATGAATCTTGCATTTGAACTAACCTGCCAGTATTAATGCTACCCTTTTCAGTTTGAAAATTATCTTGCCAGGTGTGGTGACTCATACCTTAATCCTAGCACTTTGAGAGGTGCCTGAACCCAGGGGTCTGAGACCAGCCTGGTCAAATTGGTAAAACATTGTACAATAAACAACAACAAAAAATTAACCGGATATGGTGGCACACACCTGTGGTTCCAGCTCCTTGGAAGACTGAGGTGGAAGGATCACCTGAGCCCAGCAGGTTGAGGCTGCAGTGGCTGTGAGCGTGCCACTGCACTCTAGCCTGTGACAGAGTGAGACTCAGACTCACAAAAAATAAGTAAATAAATAAAAACTGTTATCTTTGGTGAAGAAAAGTAAAATAAGAGTTTTAAATGCTCTGTCTTCATTCTGCCACCTATTAACATATACAGGTTGAGCATCACTAATCCGAAATCCCAAAATGCTTCAAAGTCTGAAACTCTTTGTGTACTGTTGGTGATGATTCCACAATGGGAAATTTCACACCTAACCTTCTGCGACAGGTAGCAGTCAGAACTTTGTTTCATGTATCAAATTGTTTAAAATATTGTATGAAATGACCTTCAGCCTCTGTGTATACAGTGTATATGAAATATGAATTAATTTTGTGTTTAGACTTGATTCCCATTCTGAAGATTGTGTGTGTGCAAATATTCTGAAATTTAAAAAACATCCAAAATCCAAAACACTTCTAGGCCCAAACGTTTCAGGTAAGGGATACTCAACTTGTATGCCTAAGCTAAGTACTCCTTAGCTCTTCATTATCTGCTGTCAACATTCAGTAAATGTTTTCTCTCTGCCACACACTGTTCCAGGCATTTCACACGCTTTATCTCACTTAATTTTCTTTAATTAACCTCATTAACATTTGAGAAACTGGCCCAGAGAGGTTCAGTAACTTGTCCCTGTTGACACAGCCAGTAGTAGAGCTACAGTGTGAACCCACACTGATTGAAACCCTGGCACTTCTGCACCACACCATCCCTCATATGTGAAATCAGTGCAGTGGGCAACAGGGCAGCAGTTCCAAGGCCTAGCTGAGCATCAGTCAGGTGCAACTTTTTTTTTTTTTTGAGTTGGAGTCTCACTCTGTCACCCCAGGCTGGATGGTGCCACCCCGGCCACCGCAGCCTCGACCTGCTGGGCTCAGGCAATCCTTCTGCCTCAGCCTCCCAATAGTTGGAACTACAGGTATATGCCACCTTGCCTGGATCCTTTTTTTTTTTTTAAAGATGTGGGGTGCAATTCAGGGTTGGGTACACAAGTGGTCATTGTGCAGGTGAAGTTTGGACTTCTTCTTGGTCCCTGCTTTGCCTGGTTTGAGATTGGGTACCCTTATTAATGTTACTTGCCCCCTCCCTTCCCTGGCAGAGTCCCACGACTGCCAATCCCTTTCTTATAGTATTATGGTAAAGTTCAGGGTCCATTTATGAGTGAGCACATGTGGTACTCAGATCTTTGTTTCTGTGATAGATCACTGAGTATGATCCACTCTTAAACCATCCAAGTTGCTGCGAAGTCCATAATTGTGTTGTCTTATGGCTGCATAGTATTCCATTGTGTGTATGTACCCCACTTCCTTTATCTAGTCCACTTTCGATGGGCAGCATAGTTGGTTCCATGTTTTTGCTATTGTGAATAGTGCTGCAGTAAACATGTATATGCAGGTATATTTTTTATAGAGTGATTTGAGTTCCTCCAGGTTTATTCATAGAAGGGGGATTGCTGGGTCATATGGAAGGTCAATTTTTAGATCTTTTAGAAATTGCCACACTTGTGGCCAGGTGCGGTGGCTCAAGCCTGTAATCCCAGCACTTTAGGAGGCCGAGGCGATAGGATGAGGATTGCCTGAGCCTAGGGGTTCGATACCAGCCTGGACAACTTGGTGAGGCCTCGTATCTACACTATATCAAAAAAAATTTAGCTGGGCGTGGTAGCACGTACCAGTAGTCCCAGCTACTTGGAAGGCTGAAGCAGAAGGATCCCTGAGCCCAGCATGTTGACACCGGGGTAACCATTAGCATGCCACTGCACTCCAGCCTGGGCGACAGAGTGAGACTCTGATGCAAAAAAAGAAAAAAGAAATTGCCACACTGTTTTCCACAGAGGTTGTACTAGCTTACACTCTTACCAACAGTGAAGAAGCGTTCCCTTCCCTCTCCCCCCCACCCCCATCCTCTCCAGCATCTGTTGTTTTTGGAGTTCTTGATGATGGCTGTCCTGACTGGAGTTAGGTGGTATCTCAGTGTGGTTTTAATTTGCATTTCTTTGATGACTAGTGATGCTGAGCATTTTTTCATGTATATGTTGGCTGCTTGTATGTCTTCTTCTGAGAAGTGTCTATGCGTATCTTTTGCCCACTTTTAAAAATTATTATTATTTATTTATTTTTTTTGAGTTGGAGTCTCACTCTGTTGCCCAGACTAGAGGGCAGTGGCCGCTCCCGGCCACCGCAGCCTCAACCTGCTGGGCTCCGGCGATCCTTCTGCCTCAGCCTTCTAAGTAGCTGGAACACAGGCGTGCGCTACCACGCCCGGCTAATTTTTGATTTATTGTAGAGATGAGGTCTCGCCAAGTTGCCCAGGAGGGTCTCAAACCCGCGGGCTCAGGCAGTCCACTCACCTCAGCCTCCCAAAGGCGCGGGATTACAGGCCGAGCCACCAAGCCCCACTTTTTTTTTAATTTTTGAAGCAGGATTTATTGAGAGGACAGAAAAGCTCCCACCGTGAGAGGGGACCTGAGGGGGTTGCCCTTTTACCTACTTTTTAATCAGGTTGTTTTTTTCCTTTTGGCACTATGAGTTCCTTGTAGATCCTGGATGTTAGGCCTTTGTCAGATTTACAGTTGGCAAATATTTCTCCCCATTCTGTGGACTGTCTCCTCACTCTCTTGATGGCTTTTTTTTAAAAACCAACTTTATTGAAGTAGAATTTACATGCCATAAAATTACCTGTCTTATGTGTACAATTTGATGATTTTTAAAAGGAAATTTAGCAAGTTGTACAACCATCACACATTTCAGTTTTGGGACATTTCCATCATTCTGTGGAACCTTTTTTTTAATTTGGAGTCTCACTCTGTCACTCTGGCTGGAGGGTAGTGGCACACTCATGGCCACTGCAACCTCCACTTGCTGGGCTCAGGCGATCCTTCCGCCTCAGCCTTCCAACTAGCTGGAACTACAGGCGTGAGCCATCATGCCCGGCCAGAACTTTTTTAAAATGAGCAATTTTGAGTCTCTCACTAAACTCAGTCAGAACTTACTTGTGGAGCCAGAACTCCCTGAGGGATTCTAATTTGCAGCCATGAACTACTATTAGTCTGGCCGTAGTGGGAAGAATTGACAAGAGAAGACAGCATCCAACCCCAGGCCCTCTGAAGCCTGCCTTTGACCTGCCCCATCTCAGTTCCCATGCCCTCTTCCCAGTCGTCTCCAGTACAGTCAGACAAGTCTCAGCCTCTGTGGGAGGTCTGGTCCCCCTTCTGTACGTGTGCAGCTAACCTTGAACAACATAGTTGTTCAAGGGGTTGGGCTGCCGACCCCAAATCAGTTGAAAATCCTAGTGTAACTTTTGACTCCCCCAAACGTAACTACTGACAGCCTACTGTTGACCAGAAGAAGCTTTACCAATAACATAGTCGATTAACACATACTTTATGTTATATATATTATATACTATATTCTTACAATAAACCCAGAGGAAAGACAATCATAAGGAAGAGAAATATATTTATTATCTCTAAATAGAAGTAGGTCACCGTAAAGGTCTTCATCCTTGTTGTCTTTTTTTTTTTTTTTTGAGTTGGCGTCTCACTCTGTTGCCCAGGCAGGAGTGCAGTGGCGATCCTTCCACCTCAGCCTGGAACTACAGGTAGCTGGAACTACAGGTGCATGCTACCACGCCCGGGTTATTTTTTGATTTATTGCAGAGACAGGGTCTCGCCAAGTTGCCCAGGCTGGGCTCGAACCCCTGAGCTCAGGCGGTCCTCTCGCCTCAGCCTCCCAAAGTGCTGGGATTCCAGGCTCTAGCCACTGTGCCCGGCCGATCCTTGTCTTTGCAGTGAATGGGCTGAGGAGGAAGAGGACTGACTGGTCTTGCTGTCTCCAGGTGGCAGAAGCAGAAGAGGCGGAGGCAGGCACACTCGGTGTAACTTTTATTGGAAAAAAACCCACATTTCAGTGGATCTGTGCAGGTCGAACTGTGCTGCTGAAGGGCTAACTGTATTTGTTCCGCCCCCAGGCCTTTGCCTGTGTTGCTCATCCTACCCGAAATGTGTTCTTCCTCTGAGGGCCTGTTCACTTTCTAGAAGAGAATACAAGCACCTTTTCTGTTTTCTTCATGGATCCTTTTCTCGACACTTGTCTTTCCAAGAAGGGTCTACGTTTTCACATCCCAGACCTGCCATTGCGCTATGTGTAGGAGTTCTGTCTCACTGGAGTGTAAGATCTGGGAGGTGGGAATTAATGATACTCATCTCGTTCCCTAGTACTGGGAGAGAGCTAGGACACATCAGACTGGGTTGTGATGTGTTGCACAACCCTAAATCTGCTAAAAATCATTGAATTGTACACATAAAATGGGCGATTCTATGGTAGGCGAGCTGTACTTCAGTCAAGATGGTAAAAGCTTCACAGGTGAGTCTGATGCTCCCGGCACATTAATGATGTATAACATTGCATTGCTTTGATACGTAACTTAATTTTTAATGTTTGGATGCATATTTCAGAGTATCATTTTGAGTATATATATTCTTCTATCTTTACAGGTGTCTTACGGCCCCTGAATATTTTGGCATCTTCAGCCTATCGAAACTGTGCCAAGAATGCCTCTCTTATTTCTGCATTATCCACAGGACACTTTAGTCATATTCAGACACCAGTTGTTTCCTCTGCTCCAAGACTCATTACATCTGTCAGAAACCTGACATGTGGTCATACTGCAACGATCTTTAATAGGTATATTCCAGTAAACATGACGCTTAGACAGAATTTCTAAAATATTCATGCATACAAAGATATCCTAGAAGTAGATGATATTCTCTGCCCACCAGCAGTTTATCATGCACACTTCTACCCAACTGAGCGGGAGACGATGACTGACATCCACGCACTTATATGCTAACAATAGGAGCTACCAAGCAGAGCACGTTTCTTATTTCGTATATGTGGTTTCCTGGATGGAAGCTGTCAGCCAAAGTAGAGGGTGAACAGAATGCTCAGCTTAAAAGGCGGCGCTGTGTGTGGTGTTCAGTCAACAAGTAATCAGTTAACGCACTCCTGGGTGCCAGGCAAAAAGGACACAAAGATAAGTCCTCAAGGAGTTTATAATCTGGGGACAGGTGATTGAAATAGAATAGGATACAGTCTTCCTAGGGATTGAGGGGATGGATCTAAGAAGGCTTGCAGTGGGTGCAGTGGCTCACACCTGTAATCCCAGCACTTTGGGAGCCTGAGGCGAGAGGATTGCCTGAGCCCAGGGGTTTGAGACCACCCTGGGCAACTTGGCAAGACCTTGTCTCTACAGTAAATAAAAAAATTAGCCAGGCGTGATAGCACGTGCCTGTAGTTCCAAGTGCTTGGAAGGCTGAAGCAGAAGGATCGTCTAAGCCCAGCAGGTCAAGGCTGCAGTGGCCATGATCGTGCCACTGCACTCCAGCCTGGGTGACAGAATGAGACTTTGACTCCAAAAAAAAGGCTTGCAAGTTGTGTGTTGCCATGCTTACTTATGCTTAGCATCATGGAACATTTGAAGCAGCATTGTATTTCAAAGAGTTCCATGTCAGTGGAGGAGTTCCACTCATTTCTAAGTACTGATACGGGTTTAGCTTTTATTCAGCCTGATGACCGAGTTAGTGTTTTAAAATACGTTTTAGGGTGGCCCCCTTGCTTCCAAATGTCCTGAAGCTGCCCATCAGAACGGTAACATACTGCAGTTCACGGAAAGGCAAGAGAAAGACTGTGAAAGCTGTCATCTACAGGTTTCTTCGACTTCATTCTGGCCTTTGGCTAAGGAGAAAGGTGAGTCTTTAAACTGTTACTTAACTGAAAAAGTAGTGAGAACAGGAGATTAACCTGAAGCAGAATTCAGTTAGCCTGTTCATTGAAATCTCTCCTCCCTCACCAATCTTACCAGTAGCTGGTGCAGTGCTATGCCAAAGTACCAGAGTCCATGTGAAGACAACATGTACGCATTAATGAAACAAAATGCTATTCACTATGGCAGAAGTCTTCACTGTAGGGCAAGGTCATTTTTTAAAAAATTATTTCAATAGGTCTTAGTGGTACAGAGAGTTTTTGGTTATGTGGATGCATTGTATAGCAGCGAAGAGGTCTGGCTTTTAAGTGCACCCCCCATCCCACCTGTATACATTGTACCCGATATCACCTCAGGTCTTCTAGCATGTCTGGCTTCTCTGGTGATTTCCAGAAGCCTTTGAAACCCTAGAAGTTTATAACCAATCTGGAGGCTCAGTTTAAGCCTAGAGTGTCACAGCAGCATGGTAGACTTCGGCAGCCTCAGTTGCATGGCTCCGATTTGGGGACTGAAGAGCATTTCTTTTTTCATTATTTTTAACTTTAAAGATGTGGGGTACAATTCAGGATTAGGTATACTAATGTTCATTATGCGAGTACCCTTGTTGATGAGGTGTCACTCCCCCCCGCCCCCCTGGCAGTTTCCACTCCTGCCAATCCTTTTCCTGAAGAGCATTTCAGCCTGCCTTGTTTTGGATTCTCAGATGGCTTAATCTTCATGGCAGAATATTCACCCCACATACACTTTTTAAAAAATTTACAAGCTCTTCTCTCTGTTGGTATGCATGATCAGGAACCTTCTAAGACTACTCTGACAAGGTACCACAGCCTCTGAGCTGCCTGAAAAATTGTTATTTCTCTTTCTTCTCTCACAGAATGTCCTGAGCTTTTTCATTCCCATTCTTTTTCAAGGAAAGAGAGTACCTGATACTTAGAAAGCAGCTTAAGACCAGTTTTACAAAACTATCTTTGAAGTTTTGTTTTGTTTTGAGAAAAGGTCTTACTCAGTCGCCCAGGCTGGAGTGCAGTGGCATAATCATGGCTCACCACAGTCTTGATCTCCTGGACTCAGGCAATCCTTCTGCCTTAGCCTTCTGTGTAGCTGGGACTACAGGTGTGCGCCACCAGGCCCGGCTGACTTTTTTATTTTTTGTGGAGACAGGATCTTACTATGTTTCCAGGCTGGTCTCAAACTCCTGGGCTCAAGCAATCCTCCTGCCTTGGCCTCTCAAAGTGGTGAGATGTAGGCGTGAGCCACCAAGCCTAGTTATCTTAGAGTTTTAATAACTGTTCAAATCCTAATTCCCTTTTACTACTTGGAAGTTAACTAATAATTCTTCAAAGATCAAATTTGGTTCCTTCTAAAAATAAAATAGGTGGTAGAACTTTCTCACTGTTTGAGAGGTTGAGAGATTATCTATTTATTAATTAATTTTTTTTTTAGTTGGAGTGCAGTGGCACAATCATGGCTCACCACAGCCTTGAACTCCTGGGCTCAAGCAACCTTCCCTCCTCAGCTTCCCAAGTAGTGGACAATACAGTTGCACATCACCATACCCGACTAGAGGTCTTGCTATGTTCAGCCCAGGCTGGTCTCAAATTCCTGGGCTCAACCAGTCCTCCTACCTCAGCCTCCCAAAGTTCTGGGATTACAGGCATGAGCCACCATTCCTGGCCACAAAGTGCTTTCTTAGGGGAGATAACCAACAACAAAAACAGTAATGGCAGCTAGTACATATAATCCTAAGCATTTTCACATGGCTTATTTTATTTGAAGCCTCACAACAACCCTACAAGTAGGTTTGGATAAGGAATCTGGGGTGCAGAGAGGACAAACAGCTTGCCCAAGTCACACAGCAAGGAAGTGGCTATACCCTTGGAACGTGCACGAATGTATAAAAACTGAAAGTATTTTATATGGCACAGTCTTATCCAGGTGTCCGTATTTTTTTTTTTTAAGTTGGAATCTTTAAAAAAAGCCTTGGTCCGCTGGGCTCAGGTGACCCTTCTGCCTCAGCCTTCCAAGTAGCTGGAATTACAGGCACGCATACCATGCCCAGCTAATTTACCCAGGCTAGACCCCTGGGCTCAGGCAATCCTCTTGCCTCTGCCTCCCAAAGTTCTGGGATTATAGACATGAGCCACCACACCTGGCGCTTCTAATACTTATTGGTTGTATTTTTTTTTTTTCTGAGTTGGAGTTTCATTCCGTCACCCATGCTGGAGTATGGCACACTCACTGCCACTCCAGTGTCAACCTGCTGGGCTCCCGTGATCCTTCCGCCTCAGCCTTCCAAGTAGCCAGAACTACAAATGCGTGCTACCATGTCCAGCTATTTTTTAATTTTTTATTGTAGAGACAAGATCTCACCAAGTTGCCTGGGCTGGTCTTGAATCTGTGGGCTCAGGCAATCCACTCGCCTTGGCCTCCCAAATTGCTGGGATTACAGGCTGAGCCACCGAGCTTGGCCTTTTTTTTTTTTTTTTTGAATTGGAGTCTCACTCCGACACCCAGGCTGAAGTACAGTGGTACACTCACAGCCACCCCAGCGTCGACATACTGGGCTGCAGCTATCCTTCTGCCTCAGCCAAGTAGTCAGAACTACAGGTGTGCACTACCACGTCCAGCTAATTTTTTAAAAACTTATTGTAGAGATGAGGTCTTGCCAAGTTGCCCGGGCTGGTCTCGAACCCGTGGGCTCAAGCAGTCCACTCATCTCGGCCTTCCAAATTGCTGGGATTACAGGCTGAGCCACCAAGCCCGGCCTTATTTATTGTTTATTCCTCCTTCCATTTCTTCCTTTTTCTTTTTGAGTCAGGGTCTTACTCTGTCACCTAGGCTGGAATGCAGTAACACAATCTTGGCTTACCACAGCCTCGACCTCCTGGGCTCAGGTGATCCTTCTGCCTCAAACTTCTAAGTAGCTGAGACAGACTACAGGTACATGCCACCATGCCTAGCTAATTTTTTAATTTTTTTGTACAGATGAGGTATCCCTATGTTGCCTAGGCTGGTCTCAAACTCATGGGCTCCAGCAGTCCTCCCGTCTAAGCCTTCTAAAGTACTGGAACTACAGGCATAAGCCACTGCACCTGGCTAACATTCCTCCATTTCTGAATCCAGAGATTGTCTAAAAAGTCTTAAGCATTTTCATAGTGGTTCCATTACACCAAGTAATCTTTTTTTTTTTTTTTTTAGTTGGAATCTCACTCTGTCACCCAGGCTGAAGTGCAGTGGCACGCTCATGACCACCGCAGCCTCAACCTGCTGGGCTCAAGGGATCCTTCCACCTCAGTCTTCCAAGTAGCTGGAACTATAGGCACATGCCACGATGCCCAGCTAATATTTTGATTTATTATAGAGACAATGTCTCACCAAGTTGTCCAAGCTGGTCTCAAACCCCTGCCTCCCAAAGTGCTAGGATTACAGGCGTGAGCCACCGCGCCCGGCCACAGAGTAATCTTTAAAGGATACTGGTGGTGATGGGCAGGACAGCAAGTTAGGTGTGTGTACATCAGAGACCCACAGGAACCCAGTTTGGCCTATAAACTAGAAACATTAATGTAGGAATTTGGGTTTGGTCTTTAAATTTAAAATTGTAAGCAATTTAAATTGTTCAGTTTAAGTTAAATTGTAGCAATAATGTTGTTTCTAGCATTTTATTTTATTTTATTTTATTTTTTGAGTTGGAGTCTCACTCTGTCACCCAGGCTGGAGAGCAGTGGCACGCTCCCAGCCACCGCAGTCTTAACCTGCTGGGCTCCGGCGAGCCTTCTGCTTCAGCCACACAGATTTGCTGAGTTTTATTTTCAGTGATTTTAATTCAAATAATCCTTTTTTTCTAAAATATTGGCCAGGCACAGTGGCTCACGCTTATTATTACAGCACTTTGGAAGGCAGGAGGATTGCTTGAGCCCAGGTGTTCAAGACCAGCCTGGGCAACATAGCAAGACCTCATTTCAAAAAAAAAAACCTGAGAGTGGTGGCACATGCCTGTATTCCTAGTTATTTGGACGGTTGAGACTGAGACAGAGGGATCACCTGAGCCCAGGAGGTTGAGGCTGCAGTGAGCCATGATCGTGCCACTGCACTCCAGTCTGGGTGACAGAGACCCCAACTCAGAAACAAACAAAAAAAATTAACTTATTAATACTATTTTTTCAAACTACATATGCGTTCTCTACCCACACCCCACTGAGAATTATATCTTTCCAAAAAACATACCAGCTCCTATGAAATTCTGGTTTTTGTCCCTGCTGGGCCTATATACCGTGAGATGTGAAGATACCTGTTGTTTTCTACATGATACAAGTTTGTTTTTTTTTTCCTTGTACTCTCTTACAGGCTGGTTATAAGAAAAAATTATGGAAAAAGACAAATGCAAGGAAAAAACGCTTGAGGGAATTTGTGTTCTGCAATAAAACCCAGAGTAAGCTCTTAGATAAAATGACGACATCTTTCTGGAAGAGGCGAAACTGGTATGCTGATGATCCTTATCTCAAGTATCACGATCGAACCAACCTGAAAGTATAGATCAGAAGTTTTATGGCTTCCCAGTTACTGAATATGTATCTTTGCCTGCAGGATGACTTTGTAAAAATAAATAAGAATAAAACTTGATGTAAATTATACCACTAATACGTAAACTTACAATGCCAACATTAAACTGATAAAAGCTTTAAAATTTAATGAATCAGACTTTCCCAGATTCAGTCAGGGAAATAAAATTGCGTGTTTTTTCTTTTGAGTCGGGGTCTCACTCTGTCGCTCAGGCAGGAGCACAGTGACATGCTCATGGCCACTGCAGCCTCAACCTGCTGGGCTTATCCTTCTGCCTCAGCCTTCCAAGTAGCTGGAACGACAGGCATGCATCACCACACCCAACTAATTTTTTATTTATTGTAGAGATGAGGTCTCGCCAAATTGTCCAGGCTGGTCTCGAGCCCGTGGACCCAGGCAGTCCTCTTACCTTGGCCTCCCAAAGTGCTGGGATTATAGGTGTGAGCCACCGGGCCTGCTGCATGTTATTTTTAACAACTGAGCGTGGCTTGTAGGCTCCATTCTCTGCTCACTAAATTCTCTAATTCACAGCTTAACCTACTTACAGTTTCTGTTCTCTCATAACAACTTACCTAGTTACTCCAAGTAGGCTTATTTAGTTGCAAGGAATCTCAACTGAGGACAAACACAAACGGTTGCTGAAGCTGTAAGTTAGCTTAAGCAGTGTGACATTATTTTAAGGGTATGTGCCCGGGCACTCAGAAAGCGCCTCCCCAGCACTGTCTCCTACTCAGAAATCAACTCTAAGCCCAAGAAAGAGCAGAAATTGGATGAAGAGTCTCAGCAGGAGAAGGCGGCCCCTTAGGCTTGGCTCTGCCATACATGTGACTCGTTCTTTGTACACTGTCCACTCTGTTCTCTCTATTCACCAGCTACTCTGATTCACAGCTTTTGCTTACTTACAGTTTCTGTCCCCTTGTAATGACTTTAGCTTACACCTTTCTTTCTTTTTTTTTTTTTGAGTTGGAGTCTCTCACTTTGTCGCCCAGGCTGGAGTGCAGTGACACGCTCATGGCCACCCCAGCCATTGACCTGCTAAGCTCAGGCGATCCTTCCACCTCAGCCTTCCGAGTAGCTGGAACTACAGGCACATACCACCATGCCCAGCTTTTTTTGATTTATTGTAGAGAGTAGCTCTTGCCAAGTTGCCCGGGCTGGTCTCAAACCCATGGGCTCAGGCAATCCTCTCACCTCAGCCTCCCAAAAGTGCTGGGATTATAGGCCTGAGCCACCGTGCCCGGCCTGACATTCTTTTCTACATCATGATCATCAGCTGCTTATCTACTCTGATTGCCGGGAGACTCCAACTGGGCCACCTCACCTTTTAAACCAGGCCTCACTGGTATGTGTCACTGTCCAGTGAAGGGATTGGCTATTCTTAGGTCAGGAGCCCACCCTGGTCCACTTTGTGCTAACAGGTTCACGTGGGGCAAAAAGGAGTTACGTGAGCAGTGTCATTTAGTGGATAATGTCTAGTGTGCTAGGTTCACTGTGTTCATAACAGTTACCATTTAGTTTATTGGGAAAAGATTTTCTCCATAGATGCGGAAATGAAATAAATAGCCTTTCAGCACACCCATTCATGGAACCGAAGAGGCTATCCAAGTGAAGACAAAGACATTTCCCCCAAGTTCTGAAAGAGACATATTTATTTTGTTTTTTTGAGTTGGAGTCTCACTCTGTCGCCCAGAGTAGAGTGCAGTGGCTGCTCCCGGCCACTGCAGCCTTGACCTGCTGGGCTCCAGCAGTCCTTCCGCCTCAGCCTTCCAAGTAGCTGGAACTACAGACGCACGCTACCATGCCTGGATAAGTTTTTTGATTTATTGTAGAGATGAGGTCTCGCCAAGTTCCCCAGGCGGGTCTCGAACCTGCGGGCTCAGGCAATCCACTCACCTCAGCCTCCCAAAGCGCAGGATTACAGCTGAGCCACCGAGCCTGGCAGAGACATATTTCTCAAAAGTCAGTTTATCCACTTGAGATTTTGTTTTCATTTGTAAAGATAAGTTTTTCCCAGAATTTTCCAAAAATGCATTTTAGAAATGAAGGGGAAGAAAATCATCTCAATCATTCTAGAAACGATGCAAGAGTTAAGCACTGTTTACTGGAAGAGGGGCAGGTACAAGGCATAGACTGAGTGGGTGTAGTCTGGGGCGGTGGTTCTTGGCTCTCCCATGAGAGTCATCTGGGAAACATCTTCCCTTTCTTTCTTGAGTTGGAGTCTCATTCTGTCACCTAGGCTGGAGTGCAGTAGCATGCTCGTGGCCACCACAGCCTCAACCTGCTGGGCTCAGGCAATCCTTCCGCCTCAGTCTTCCAAGTAGCTGGAACCACAGGTGCGTGCCACCACACATGGCTAATTTTTTTTTTTTTTAATTGTAGAGATGAGGTCTCCCCAGGTTGTCCAGGCTGGGGAAAGCATTTTCATACAGAGCACTTTGCCTAGTGAAAACCATTATTACGGTTTCAAATCCTTTAATACAATAGTTGATGATGGTAAGATGAAGTTCCTATATTGCTAGTAGAATAAGGTAAAAGAACCAATTGAAGTTCAATGGCAGGTCAGGTCACAATTACCTGAGGGGTTCTTTGAAACTAGTGTGTTTCCTTCATTATAAGGAAAAGAGGAAACAATCGATTGTTTTAAATCCAGAAGGCCAAGATGTGTCTATTTGCAGGACCAGTAAATAAAGAGCAGGTATTTGATCTGAAATGAGGTAAGAGCCCAAAACACAGATTGACATTCTGTTTGAATAGATTTTCGTTTCTTTGTGCTTCAGCGGTGGCAAGAGCCCACCATTCCCAAGCCTTCCACATCTTTTCTCGCCTGCCTGGCTCCTGCCCTCCAACTCGTCTCTGGTAGTGGGATGGAACTGGCGCCTGTAAGTTGGGGAGGACACTTCCACAGCCTCCATGACTTCCTTGGTGCAAATGTGGATGACAGGGGGGTCTCTGTGACAGGGGCCTCAGAGCACCTTGGTTTCTCCTATAGGCCAGGGACAAGGTAGAGACAAGGACTGACAGCCTAGGGCCTCAGCATCCAGACATGGGCTGGAGTTGGGAGGGCGGACAGGCACGTGATTTTGGGGAAAGCGAATTTCATACATACAACTTTTGTTTTGTGGGAATAGGAGGGCTTTTGGTCAATACTGATTGACAATAAAATATCTTTCATTAAAGAGTCTACCTAAATGACATTCAAGTACATATCCAATGACAACGTTTACGTGTAGCTTATTTGTTCAAGAATATATTTGACTTTTCTACAAAACTGGGCACATACCTATAAAACTGTTCATCCTCATGTCAATCTTGTAAAAAGCTGTTTATCCCTGGTTTAGATTTGAGGAAACTGAAGCTTAGAGAGAGTTAAATAAGTTACCTGGAAGGGCAGCTACTAAGCCCCAGAATGCCAATCTAACTCCTCAATCTAAACCTGTGTGTTTTCCTCAGTCTTCTAACATGAAAATTCATATCTGAACCAATAAGTGACTCACCTAGCACTATATATACTAAATACTTCTTCAAAACAGTACGCAGTTCAGCTCTTAATTTTTATAACTTTGCCTTCCTGTTCTTTGTCAACTCTTAACTTGGTTCATCTCAGTTCTGTTGACACTGGACCTGGCTCAGTACATGAGTAAATGAATGGATTTCCAGCCTTTCTTTCCATCTCGTCCTGCTCCCATTCCTCTGAACCTGCTTCTTTTCCTGCTACTGCCTTATTTTGCACTCCTTGTGTCAAACATGCAGAATATAAGACTGTGAAAGCCAAGGAAACAGACCTGTGTCTGAGCTTCCCAGTCTTTGTGACCACCCGGCGAAGCTTGAGTGAACCTGTTCAGATGTTCAAGGCGAGGGCTGCAACGAGCTCAAGGGCTTCCCTTCCACCCGCAGTGGGCCTGCACGTGCACCACCCTGTTCTGATTTGCACAGGAACTCCCCCACTTGTAGATGAAGTCGTGCTCCGAGGATTCAAATGACAGGCCAGAGGTCTGCTTGCAGAATTAAAACTGCCCACCAATGGCTCACTCTATTTTCACAGCTACCTGGTTTCCAGTGATGATGTTTAAAAACAGTGATACTTTCAGGTTAAAGTGTGATGAACTGATTTTCCAAACACATTTCATTTTTTTCCTCCCAACAATCGCACGCAGCAGCAGGCATGGGGCCCGTCAGCAGGCCAGTTAGTGGCTGAGCACTCGGCCTCCTATCTTTGCTACCTTCCATATTTTTAAAAAAGCATTTTCTCTTTCGCTATAAGCCCAACTTTACAGTTTCTTTTTTAAAAGAAAAATGTTAAGACTTTATTCAAGATGTATATCAGGCATTATAACAAATCAGCAGAACTTCAACCTTTGGAATACTGTAATTTTACATCCCTCTGATGCACAGTCCAGTGTACTGTTTTACTACAGATCGTTCTATAGGGACTACGGAAATCACCCAGAGGAAATGTGCACAGTTACAGTCCAGAATGTCAGCTCTTGGAGTGTGTGCTGCTTTGCCATTTCCAACACCGTGCCAGGTGAAGACCAGGAAGGCTCCATAACGGTCGTGGTTGACAAGCGCTCTTATCACAAACACGGGACAGTTTATCACAAAGAACACACATCTCAAAGGCCAGTGGAGTGAGCAAGCTTCACACAAAGCCAGGGGGGTGAGGACTCAACTCGCCAGTGTATAAGCACAAGACCACGTCTCATCTCCTCAGAAACAGAACAGGTGCTTGGTGGCAATGAACTAAAAGTTATGACATGAGAATCACAGTCTTTTGAGCTAGTATTTTGTAAACAGCCCGTGTCTGTAAGTCAGCAAATGAGAAACATTCAGTTGAATCCTCTAGACAGCACACCACGCCACTACATGTACACTTACAGGCATTCACATTTTATGTCAGTCCATACACAAATATACAACTTGTCAGAGAAGTAAACACATTTCACCAGAGATATGACAGCCGCTCTTGGTTGTACAGTGAGCATCCTTAAGAGAGAAACCAACTCCCTGATCAACACTTGAAGGAATAATAGTTACATGTGCATTAAGACAGCAGTTTGGATACCTTTATATTTTTAAATTTGAATGAGAAGCAATACAGCACGTCTGAGAGTAGAGTGCTTCAAACTTTTTTTGGCATAGTTGAGTGCAAACTTGATAGCCTGTACTTGTTATAACTTTCCATTGCAAAATGGTGAAAATATAGTTTGTTCACAATAGGATTTTAAACTCTGCTGCTAAAGGCATTTCTTGTTTTGGCAAAAACCGAAAAGTTGCTAAGAAGCTGCGTAAGCTTTCTTGCACTTGTTTCTGATCATTCTGGGTGCTTCCACCTAACAGGTAAATGCATTTTAAAGAGTACACAGTATTGTTCCTCTGTCTGGAACTATTCAGTGAACTTAAAGACAAGAGTTTCTCTCTTCCCTAGCAGGTGCAGGTGGGGGTGAGGCACAGACAATGAGTAAACAGCCTGGATTTGCCCTCTGAGCCACAGACTTGCTTTTTTATTTTCCTGTATCCTTTTTTAAATTACAAAACCACTGGGAAGAAGGGATTTCGACATGTATACCTGGCAACAATCAACTTCAGATACAACCCTTTCTGAGGTGGCCAAGATCCCGCTAATGTGTCCTCAGCAAAGGCCACTGGTGTGTGGTGTGTGTGTGTGTGTGTGTGTGTGTGTGTGTGTGTGTGTGTGTATGTCCATTCAGTAATGGAACAGTTTTTAATCGGGCTTGTTTATAGTTGGTTGACGGTAAATTCTATGTGGTATCTAACACTAGTTCTCTAGTCTCCTGGGCCTATCTACAAACAAACACAATCCGAATATTATGAGTAACTGGGTTGTGACCACTGCATGCATTACACTGAAAGAAAACATCAACTCTAAGCACAAATACACTATTCTTACGTTTTAACTCAGCTCTCAGAGGGGAGAGGAGTTACCTCAGACCACTGTACCTTTAAACCAGATCCTTTTTTTTTACTGAGTCGAAGTCTCACTCTGGCCCAGGCTGGAGTGCAGTGACTCTCTCATGGCTACTGCAGCATCGACCTGCTGGGCTCAGGCAATCTTCTGCCTCAGCCTTCCAAGCAGCTGGAGCTACAGGCGTGTGCCACCACGCCTGGCTAATTTTTTTAAATTGTTTATTGTAGAGATGAGGTCTCGCCAAGTTGCCCAGGCTGGGCTCAGGCAATTCTCTCCCCTCCACCTCCCAAAGTGCTGGGATTACAGGCATGAGTCACCACACCCGGCCAGATATTTTTCAAATGCAGTTCTCAGTCTAAGTAGTGAATCCCCTCAGATAGTGCTTTATTCGCCACTAAGCAGTTCGGGCTTGAGGAAGACGTCCGGTAAGACCCAGTGCCTGTGAGCAGGAATCCACTCATGTTCACATTCTGCACAGGCCAGGAAGGGAGCAGGAGGTGTGAGCGAGTCTTGGAGTTGACAGCAAGTCTCATTCACAAAGGTCTCAACCTCTAAAACCATTCTAGAACCCATCGCTTTTATTGTTACACAGGTGTCTCAGATGCATTTTATAGCATATCTGAAACAGCATAGTTCTCGGGGTTTTTGTTTGTTTTTGCTCCGTGTTCTCTACAACAAGGTGCTCGGAGTGTGGGCTCCGCTACCTGGAGAAATTAGTTGCAGCACTGGTCACTATAAAGGAAAAAGAGTCACTCGCCAAGCACAGAATGATTCCTCCCAACAGCTCTGCAAGTCCCCAACCTCAAGAAGTTTGGCCAAGGGCGAGCCATCTGCCTAAGGAGATGTTAAATCCCGCAGGATTCAGGAGTTCCAATCCTGAATCCAGGAAGGAGATAAGCTTCCTTTGGCTCTTTCCTTTCCCTACGATGTTCCACTAACTTCTCATAACACTTCTCTCAATTGTCTCTCTTCATTCCTAACTTCTCTGGTCTTTTGACCAAACAACTATCTGAAGAATACGGACCATCTTCCTGCAGAGAAAAGGCTATTTCATGGGAGTTGTATTTGGAAGCTTTAAACACATCTGAGACGTTCTCTAGAATCAAAATATTTTTCTGTATTTCTGTTTTTGTGGTTTTCTTACATATCCGAACCTCTGGCAGCCCTTGCAAATCCATTCTAGGTAGCCAAAAGCCATAAATATATACATCCTAGTTCAAAGTATTAGTACCAAGAACAAAAACGTTTTTAAAAATTGCTTCGTTTGCATTTACAGGACTAAAAACTAAGTATGCAACAGATAAATTACAAATGTACATCTCAGCAGCATAGGGGTGATTCTTGTTTCCTCAAAACACACTGCTGTCTACAACGACGATCCCATGGTGGAAAATACTAACCTCAGAAGACTTACAGGTCACCCCACCCCACTACCTTTCCCTTTAACCTCTCCCCAGCAAAATAAAGAAAAGAGAAAACAAACAAACACCAAAAAAATCCACAGGAGTGGAAGAGGGGAGAGAGAAAAGGCCATGTCTGTAGAGCTGCACATGCAGCGCGCCCAGCCTGCCGATTTCCATGTTGTTAGTGAGTAGCTCTTTAAGGCAGAGGAGGAACATTCTGTGGATCCGGTGCTGTTTGGTTCATCTCACTCACGTGGTTTCAGTGGCCGAGGATGAGGTACTTTTCTTCCTGAAGCGAGAGCGAAGGGTTCTAGGCGGTGCCTGGCAGAGAAAGCAGAAAGAAAAGCATCCCTCAATGTGGCATGTGTGTGGAGTCTTTGGAGGGCAGCACCGGGAAGGATCGTGTGGACACGTCCAGCTCCTCTGGCCCAGTGCACCCGTGTGGGAGGCAGCTGGCTGAGGCCAGGTCTCCCTGAGTCTGTACAACGAAGTCAAGCACCCAAGTTGCGCCCCACACACCCCTGTGAAGCTGGGCCCGTTGAAAAGGCAGACGTCACCCTTCCAGACGTCCCAAGGCTGTGCAGAATGACACATCTTGCTTGTTTCTGCCTCAGAAGCACAATGAGCTGAACAAATGACTCAGCAGAGAGGAACGCCTCCTATCTCGTCCTTTTTGTTCCTGTAATTTCCTTTGGGAACTGGCCTGATGTCCTGGTGCGTGCTTCAGATCTCCATCACCAAGTTTCCAGTCCCCTTTCTGGATGTGAAACCCTCGAGCGCACAGCAAACCACACCACAAAGGCAAACACGGCCTTTAGGTCCAGGTTGGTATCCCTTACCCGAAACGCTTGGGATGAAACGTTTCGCATTTCAGACACTTTCAGAGTTTGGAACATTCGCATGTACATACCCACTGAGCATTCCTGATCTGAAAACCTGAAATCCAGGACGCTCCTGTGAGCATTTCCTTTGAGCATCGTGTCAGCACTCCGAAAGTTTGGGTTTTTCGGATTAGGATGCTCAAACTGTATGAGGGTTCCAGCCCATGCCCCCACACGTGGCTTTCAAGGGACCTCTCCCGTGGGCTATGAGATCACAGGAGGAGTTACCATGACACTGAAGAAAAGGGAACGTTTCGTTTGTCATGGCACCCGAGGAGATTCAGACAACTGGCCCCAACCGGCCCTCAACCCTGCCTCTGTCACTTCCCTGTGTGTTCAGACAATGATCTCTACAGTGTCCTTCCACACGTCTACTTCTTCTGACCCAAAGCCCTTCCCTCCTCCTTTATCTTGCATTTTTCTGGTCCTCCCAGGGACCCAGCTCAAAAAAAAGTCACCTCTGCAGAGATGTTCCGAGCCCTTCTCTTGCTTCGAACATGGCCCAAAACAGAGGACTCTTGTGTTCCCTGGCCTCCCATCAGACTGGGAACTTCCTGAGGGCGGACCCCATGCCATGTTCATCCCCATCTCCCCATCACTGGCTGGGTGCTGGGCAGGCACAGGGAGGGAAAGAGCCAGAACAAAGTTCAGGCCCTCTCACCGGACTCCCACGCCCCAGCTATGCTACTAGGAAATGTTCACCAGCCTCCTCCACACATAGGTTGAAAAGGCAGCGTACAACTACCTTTGTAGTAACCTGCCTCTCGGAGGAGACAATAAAGTAGTCTGTGCAGCTCTGAAAAACAACCAAAGCAGCGCAAACCCTTGGCCCTGGGACATTTTAGGCTGGACTTCTCTTGACATCATGAGATTGCCCAGACCGTTATGCCCAGACCAGATGCCTCCAGAGTGACCAAACTCAGAATAAACTTTTCCCAAACTCACCAACTACAAAATCGACCCCCCACGCCTCACTTTGGAAAGGAGTCTGGCGAGCTCCCGCACACAGGGGCGGTCATAACTACTGTCCTGATGTGAATAGAAACACTCAACCACTGTGCTTGCGGCAGGGAACATTTCAACGCACACCCTCATCTGAGTCTCACAAGGGTCTCTACTCTGTGGACAGGGCCCTCCCGGCTTGCCTCAGGTGTACTCTCTAGCCACGGTACTTGGCAGACGGGGAAGGGGAGAGACCTTAGGGGGCAGAGAGGATGACTCTGAGGTCCCCTGATTCTCCTGGCCCTGTGCCTGCACCCGTGATGGGTGACTCCCTACCTGTGTCACAGAGCAAGGCCCCCAAGGCTCCAGGCTGCTACCAAAACCCCATCCCCATCCTACAACCGACAATCGTATGTATGCCCAGTGTAGTGTCCGGGGCAACTTTAAAGGGCCGTGCCCCTTTGGCATTTTATGAACAGCCACTTGGTACCAGGCACTACGCTATGTCTTGCAGACACAGTGGTGAACAGGCCTTATTCAGAAAGACTGGTCAGATGACACATTCTGAAGTTTTTCTCCCCAAAAACACTAATTTAGGTTGCTTTTCGCTTGTACATCATCTTAGATTGGTAGTGGTTAATATTTGAAAATAGGGGGAGGGGCATACCTCATTAACCAGGATATCTGCATAATTCATGTTTGTATACCTAACCCTGAATTGTACCCCACATCTTTATAATAAATTAATGTTAAAAAAATATTTGAAAATAACAAGCAACAACAAAGCCCTAGATGCCACCTCTCCTATTTGTCAATAAAATTGGTAGCGTCTTTTCCCCCCACTGGGCAAGTAGCCAGGTGCTTCAAGTGGTGGCTCACCCTGCCTGTCTGATGGCGGGACATTTTTTCACTCCAGGCACTCAGGAGGTGCTTGGTGCTCCAAGAGACGCTGCTCTCAGGAACCCCCAATCTCCCAGGCAGAGCCCTTGGGCAAACACATGCTCCAACCCACAGTCCCAGATACCATGTACCTCCAGGGGCAAATCCGTCCTTCGAGGCGCCTTATACTTGTACATGAAATCCAGCAGGTCTTCCTCCTCCTCGTCAGAAAACGCCAGCGGGTGTCGGACCTGGGGGCACTCCCACGCCTTCACACCACCCTCACTCACATCTCCCTCAACCACTTAATGTCCATTTACAATCTACACAGGAGACAAAGTATGGGGGGGTCAGTGTAGACAGGTGCAAGGAAGGGTGGGGTTAGGTTCACAGCACGACAAGCCAGGCCTGTTAGACAGCTAAGACCCCTGGGTCTGAGGAAGCACCGCTGTCTGGGGCCTCCCTGCAGGGGATCTGGGATGGTGACAGCGCAGTGATGAGACCCACCAGGCCCTGAGCACAGAAACCACCACAGGCTCAGAATGTCACGGAAAGCTCCCTAGGGTGGCGGGGGCACCACTTCCCTGGGAGAAGCTGCCGTCACTGAGACACATCAGACCCTGTCGCTTAGACCTGTGACTCTACGCCAGAGAGAATCTTCTCAAGAGGACAACACCAGTGTTTTTTTTGGGGGGGCACATTTTCTTTTCTTTGAGTTGGGGTCTCACTCCGTCACCCAGGCCAGAGTGCAATGGCACGATGGTCATAGCTCACCACAGCTTTGACCTCTGGGCTCAGGTGATCCTCCCACCTCAGCCTCCCGAGTCACTGGGACTACAGTACAGGCACGCACCACCATGCCTGGCTAAGTTTTCTATTTTTTTTTTTTTTTTGTAGAGACAAGGTCTCACTATGTTGTTCAGGCTGGTCTCGAACTCCTAGGCTCAAGCAGTCCTCCCGCCTCAGCCTCTCAAAGTGCTGGGATTACAGGCACGAGGCCCCATGCCCAGCCGGAAGCAGTTTCTATATTATACATACAAGCAGTGCTGACGGTGAATTACACTTGTATATTCAGCGCCAAGCATGCTTCCAAAGACAGGATGTGAGATGCCAGGAAGTCTTAAGGGATAACCTTAAGCAAAGCTACGTAGGTTTGTTTTTCCATTTCAAAGGCCTCGTCCTTGAGAAGCAGAGGAATCTAATGGAAGAGGGGAATATGATAGTTGCCGCTGCCAAAAAGATGACAGGAAGAATCTTGTTTTAGCCTGCTTTGAATAAACCCATGGAAAAGCTCCAGAATTAATTCCTCTCACTGAACGCACAGTATTTTTAAAATGTGAAATGCTAACACAGATCGCACGTCCCCTCGCTAGGTGGTTCTATCTTCGTCCACCCGGGAAACATCTTCTGCCTGTTCCTGGCTTATCTGACATCCACACACAGCCGTCTGTGCTTCCTATGTTGTTTTTACCTAGAATCACGGGATGCAGAGCCAGGGGCCCAAGTCATCGGGTCCCACCACCCTGGGGTCTGCAGGCAGAAAGTGGAGGTCTTCTGGGATACCCTGTCACTGCTCCAAAGGACACGTTCTGCCACCGCATATGCTTCCGACATCCCAGAGGACTCCCTCGACTATGGCAGCCCCACTGAACCTGACCACTGAACCTGACCTTGAGCAAGCAGCTTTACCATTACTGCTGCTGTGCTCCCCAACTGCCAGCAGGAGGCAGCAAGAGTGCACAGCCGCCTTAATCAAGGCTCAAAGCTGAATTGCAGGCTGGGCGTGATCCGCTCATTCTCTCTCTCTTTTTTGAGTTGGAGTCTCACTCTGTCGCCCAGGCTGGAGTGTAGTAGCACTCACGGCCACCGCAGCCTTGACCTGCTGGGCTCAGATGATTCTTCCGCCTCGGCCTTCCAAGTAGCTGGCTAATTTTTAATTTATTGTAGAGACGGGGTTTCGCCAAGTGGCCCAAGCTGGTCTCAAACTCCTGGGCTCAGGCAATCCTCTCACCTTGGCCTTCCAACATGCTAGTATTACAGGTGTGAGCCACCATGCCCGGCCTCTCTCTCTCTCAATCTCTCTATTCAACTATCTATCTACCCATCTCTGTCATCTATCTGCCCATCTACCTGTCCATCCATCTCATCTATCTATCTATCTGTCTATCCATCCATCCATCCATCCATCCATCCATCCATCCACCCATCCTCTTCCCTCTGGCTCCCCTCTGCTAGCCTGTTTACTCTGGGTTGAGGTTGTTCTCTGTTCCCCTCCTCTGTCCAATCAGCTGCACCCTTGGGCCCCTGTTGAACACAAAGGGCAGCAGAGCCCTCCTTGAACACAACGGCCCTCCCTGGTTCTCCACTCTGGGATCCGACAGTGCTTGGAGTCTGCACCACATGGCTGGCGCCTGGGGCACTGGTTCTCCTGTCCGGCTCATGGCCTCAGCCCAACAGAATGGGTCCTGAGGTTGTGGTGCCATGGCTGATCTGCTCTCACCCCTTCGGAACTCCTGAGCCGGAGCTGGGTGCACACTGGCCACTTGTTGGTTAACCTACGTGGAATCCTGAATCACCCCAGAGAGCTGAGCTCTCGGCCCAAGCCAGCGTTTGACATCTATCAACAAGGAAATTCCTTCTGGACACACACGTCTCCTACCTGATGGGAGGGAGGAAAAAGACAGAGGCCCTCAGACCAAGGTAAAAACTACAGAAGCAGCCTAGCCAGCTCCACCCTGGCAGGTTCCATGTTCTGGAAGTGGGCTGGGTGCTGGTTCGAGCCTGTGTCTCTGCACATGCTGTTCCCTCTAAATCCAGATCCAGGGCTCTCCCTGTATTGATCACTGTAAACTTCAGACAGCGCCGGAGTTCCTGCAAGCACCTTGGGCATCTAACACCCAGCCTACTCACCCAGTCTGGATTCACCAAGCCTGAGCAAGGGACTCACACATGACCAGAATCATCATCACCACTGCCTCAGGACCGAAACAAAAATTCCTCTGAATCCTTGAGCAAGGACTGGAGGTAGAGAAATGACCCTCTGGCCCACTGGAGTGATGGGTCAACGGGAACCCAGATACCCAGGCAGAAACAGAAACAAGTGCTCGGCTCAGCGGAGGTTAGAAGAAAAAGAGGCCAGTGTAGACGGCTCAGAGCCAGAAGCAGCCTCAGGCAGAAGCTGCAAAGAGAACCTCCTAAACACAGACAAGTCCCCCAGGGCACTGTGTCCACAGAGCGTTTCTGCCAAGAGCGTCATCTGTGACATTCACCTCACTCTCAGGACCCAGGAGAATAAAGATGAGGACGAACTGAGCCTCCAAGTCGCTGGCTGGCTGTTGCGTTGTGGACGCGAGTCTTTTAACTAACTGTATTTTCCTCTTTGCTGTGGTTTCAAGGAAGTCCAGGATCTCTGGCTTTGGTCGACACCTTGGATGGCACGCATTTAAAATGTTCTCCTCTGCCCTGACTTCATCTTACCTGTCTACTCCCTTTCCCTCACTTTTTTTTTTTTTTTTTTTAGTTGGAGTCTCACTCTGTCACCCAGACTGGAATGCAGTGGCCGCTCCTGGCCACCGCAGCCTCGACCTGCTGGGCTCCGGCGATCCTTCCGCCTCAGCCTTCCGAGTAGCCGGAATTACAGGCATGTGCTACTACACCCGGCTGATTTTTTTTATTTATTGTAGAGGTGAGGTCTCGCTGCCCAGGCGGGTCTCGAACCCGCAGGCTCAGGCAATCCACTCACCTCAGCCTCCCAAAGGCGCAGGATTCCAGGCTGAGCCACCGAGCCTGGCTTCCCTCACATTTTTTTTTCTTTTTTTAGAAGCAGGGTCTGGCTCTGTTGCCCAGGTTGGAGTGCAATGGTGTGACCACAGCTCACTGCAGCCTCGAACTCCTGGGCTTAAGAGTTCCTCTTGCCTCAGCCTCCTGAGTAGCTGAGACTATAGGCATGTGCCACCACACCCAGCTAATTTTTCTGGGGTTTTTTTTGTACAGACAGGGTCTCATTAGATTGCCCAGGCTGGTCTTGAACTCCTGGGTTCAAGCAATCCTCTCATCTCGGTCTCCCAAAGTGCTGGGATTACAGGCACGAGCCACTGCACCTGGCTCATTTTTCTTACTTTGATTTGATAGATCATGTATATTTCCACAAGCAGCCTTAACTACTTTCAGGATCGGGAGAGATACAAGTAGAGTATAAGTAGAGAAACGACCGCCACAGAACACAGGTCCACGAGAGGAATAGCAGGACGAGGATAAGTGTGAGGAGTGAAGCCGAAAGTCCCTCAATGTCCTTATCCCTGCAGATCTAAAAAGAAGAGGATCCAACAGGTCCTTGCCCCTGGCCACAGGCCTGAAGGATGCTGCTGTCCACATCTTATTACTCGGACGGCTCCCGAGACAATGGGAGGGTCTCCCACCCAAGGTCATGGTCACAACTCGCGTCACTCAGGTGATGGCAGCCACGGCCTTGAGCCTTCAGAGCTGCCACCATGATGCCCAAAGCTGGACGGCCTTGAAGAAAGGGCACCTGGTCTTCCACAGCAGGGGCATGGGTGTGAGGCCCGGCTGACAATCCTGTCTTAGCAAACACGGCAGGGCCACAGCAGCCTGGGCTTCAGGTTCCACCGCTTCCCTGTGGGGAGGGCAGGGAGGGAGAAGCTGGCCGGGTCTCTAAGCCCTTTAAACACCTGCACAGAGCCGACTGCATGGGGCCCAGGCCGCCCACCCCCGCAGCGCAGAAGACCCCCCCCCCGGGTTAGCAAACACCCCACACAGCACACGTGAGCGGAAGCACGCCTGGAAGGCAGCGAACGTGTTTGCAGAACAGCATGCCCGGCTGGAACACTTACATCCGCGTCCCCAACAGCCACCGAAGAGAGAGAAAAGAACATTCTGTTAGGGAAGGGTCTACAGGGCTGAAACTCACACCCACGCACACAACCCTCCACATAGACGTTCATGCGCACACACAGATACACACACGCTCACCCACTTCCCACGCTCCGAGCCTCAGACAGCCCCTCCTGCTGGGGTCAGGGGAAAGATACTGCCCAGGGGCCATATTTGGTAAAATGCAATATTCTCTCTCTCTCTTCCTCTCCTCTGTCTCCCTCCTTTTCTCTCTCCCTCCCTCTTTCCCTCTCTCCTTCTTTCTCTCCCTCTACCCCCCACTCTTTCTCAGAGAGAGGGCAAAAGGGATGACTGCTTTTTGTTTTTATTTTTTTTTAGATTTGGAATCTCACTCTGTCGCCCAGAATGGAGTGCAGTGGCACGCTCCCAGCCACCGCAGCCTTGACCTGCTGGGCTCTGGAGATCCTTCCGCCTCAGCCTTCCAATAGGTGGAACTACAGGCACGCGCCACCACGCCTGGCTAATTTTTGATTTATTGTAGGGACGAGGTCTCACCAAGTTGCCTGGGCTGGTCTCGAACCCGCAGGCTTAGGCAATCCACTAGCCTCAGCCTCCCAAAATGCTGGGATTACAGGCTGAGCCACTGAGCCCAGCAGATGATCGCTTTTTATTTTCATTTTTCTGAGTTGGAGTCTCACTCTGTCACCCAGGCTGGAGTGCAATGGCACACTCACAGCCACTGCAGTCTCCACCTGCTGGGCTCAGGCGATCCTTCCGCCTCAGCCTTCCAAGTCACTGGAACTACAGGCACACACCAGCACACCCAGCTAATTGTTTGATTTATTGCAGAGACGAGGTCTTACCAAGTTGCCCAGGCTGGTCTCGAACCCGTGGGCTCATGCAATCCTCTCGCCTCAGCCTCCCAAAGTGCCAGGATGACAGGCTCGAGCCACTGTGCCCAGCCTGGGATGACTGCTTTTAAAAATTACATCCCACACACTTGATTTTAAAAAGAGAGGGACACCTGTATGACTAGCCACAGGCAGCAAGCCAGAGCTCGGTTCGTAGGTAGACGAAACGGGAATAAAGACGGTGGGGGAAGAACAGTAGAAACACAAAGAGACAGAGAAGTGCAGGAAGCCATGGGGAGTCCATAGACAGAGGGCAGGAGCAGGGCAGAGGCAGGAAGAGAATGTTCTGGCATCTGAGGTGTGCCCTGATGAGAGTGGATCTGCCCGATGGCCGCTGTCCCCTGGGCCACTCAGCTCCATGGCAGCTGTCACTGCCCCGCTGTCACGTATGTGCCTCCAAGATGCCCACCTCCCTTTCCCCCGCGCCCCCACCCCATCCTGCATGAAGATCTGAGTTCACAAACCCCTAGAAACCTCCCTTTCTGCTTAGGAGTCCTGGGGCTCTACAAGGCCCCAAGGGAAATGTGACTCTTCCCAGGCTCTGGCCTGAGTGGCCCCCACATGACAAAATTCCAGGGGATCAGGAGGAAAGCGTTCCCGACACCTCTGAAATCCTCTCTCATGGCATGGCTGCTTAAGAGACAGCCTGGAGCCCTGGGACACAACAAGCCTCCCCTCACGCCCTCTGCCACCACCTCACAACCCAGCACGCTTCCACTTGCCTCGCAGAGATCCAGAACTGGGGGGAAGTAGGGTATCGCCCCCAACCCTGCCAGCCCCCCTTGGAGGGGGAGATGAGGCCGAGAGAGCCCTGGGAGAAATGGTGTAGACCAGTGATCACAGGGCTTTTTGCAAGCCGAGCTGCGGGAGAGGGAAGGGAAAACTCAGAGCACTGGGGTTAGGAGGCCCTTGAAGAGGCAGAGGTCTGAGGAAGCGGGCTGGAGCAAAGCCCTCCAGGCCCTGAGGCCTCTGCCACCTGCGGCTCACGCCCCACATGCCCTGCCTGGTGTGGGCTGAAAGTAGAACTTTCCCGCTGAATCCAGACACTCTTGCCAGCTGCTGGGGCACCCGAGGTGAGCTCGTCCCGAGAGTGAGCCACGGTTGTACGTCAACACCCTGGAAGCAGCCTCAGATCATGAGACACCGGGTGTCACCGCAGAGAAGGGCTCTGAGAGCAACACAGAGCCATGCCGGGGGAAGAGCGGAGAGGACAGTTGCCTGCTCTCTGTGTCCCCCCACGCCAATCCCCCAGTATGAGAGACCCACAGAATTCACAGACTCAAAACGGCCAAGGGCAAACAGACAGAATCCCCTGGGGTCGCCTGGGGCCGCTGGGGCTGTGTGGTCCTTCCCAGCACTGGAAACAGCCACACACCACCCTTGCGTTTCCATCTCGGACCAGGAAGCCCTCCAGGGACATGCTGGACAGAGTCAGAGTGGGGCTAGGCGGCTGGTCTTCACCTGTGTGTGCCCAGGACTCTTCTGACCGTCAGTTCGCCTTGGCCTAAGGCCTCCAAATTCCCCAGGTCTTCTACAGGGGACTAAAAGGCTTGGCACCGGGAAGCCTTAAAAATGGAGAAACATGGCAACCTCCTTAGGTCCCCTCCCACTGTGGAAACTTATCTGTCCTCTCAATAAATCCTGCTTTTTCAACAAAAAAAGAGGAGAAACAGAGAGAACAGGACGTTTCGCACACTGTGGCTTCCTGTTCCGCTCACCGCTGATGTGGGAGGGACAGGTGGTGCCTTGGTGGCCCCAGGGCTCCCTCCCCTCACAGCAGCCAGCAGGCCAGGCACTGTCCCTCTTGCTTCTGAGCCAAACGCAGCTCGTCCACAGAGAGGTTGGCCCTCTCCAGGCCCTGGTGTGTCTGGCTGAGATCTGGCACCAGGAGGAGCAAGTGGCAGCACAACCACGAGGCAGCCACGGTGCCACCAAACTGTCGCTCACACACTGGGAGGATGGGAGCAGAGCTGGGAGACCTCCGCTCTCCCCGGGATCTCCTGGCCGTTCCAGGCCGTCGTCACCACCCCCCACCCCCCGCCAAGGGTTTTTGTGGCCCTTTCAAGGCCGCTTTCACAAACAGCGAGGGCGGTGGGGAAGCGGGCATCTTTATCTCCACTTTAAGATGAGAAACCGAGGCTCGGAGTGGTTAGGCAATTCACGCAGAGTGGCACAGCTGGTGAGTGGCAAAGCGGGGCCAGGGCTCCCTTGGCGCACAGGAACAGAAACCCCTGGAACTGCAGGGCTGTGCCCTTTTAGAAAGTTCCTGGATCCTCACCACCCAGAGCACAAGGAAGTGTGGCCCTGTGCTGAATTTATTTATTTATTTTTTTTGAGTAGAAGTCTCACTCTGTCACCCAGGCTGGAGAGCAGTGGCACGTTCCCAGTCACCGCAGCTTCGACCTCCTGGACTCAGGTAATCCTTCTGCCTCAGCCTTCCAAGTATCTGGAACCAGAGGCAAGTGCCACCACACCCAGCTAATTTTTTGATTTATTGTAGAGGTGAAGTCTTGCCAAGCTATCCAGGCTGGTCTCAAATCCCTGGGCTCAGGCAAACCTCTCACCTCGGCCTCCCAAAGTGCTGGGATGACAGGTGTGAGCCACCACGCCCGGCCTGTGCTGGTTTTAAAATATCACCACACACTCTTTCATACTCCCCCCTTCGAGAGGTGGGGATTAAGTCTCCTTCCTTTGAGTGTGGGCTGGGTTTTTTTTTTCCCCAAGTCAATTTATTGATTCTTATCACCCTGACAGTTGGCATCATTAATACTTTAACCACTTAAAATTAGCCTAATATCTAAGGTAGATACGTGTCCAAAAGATATACAAATTAAAACCATTTAAAAAGTAATAGATACCATAATTTGTACTTGGCCATAACTTGTATTCAGAAATGATTGTGAAATGAATACTAAAAACTGTACATTGGAAGCGTCACTTCCAGCACATGGAATAAGGCTGCAGTGGCAGGCGTGACTTCCAAGCCTCAGTTAGGAAAGGTGCCGTGGCTTCCTGCCTGCCCCCCATGCTGGATTGCTCCCTTGGGGCCAGGCCACCTGCCGTGTGGCAAGGACACTCAAGCAGCCCTAGAGAGAGGCCCACGTGGCAGGGAGCTGAGGTGTCCAGCCAGCCAACAGCCACGAGACAGGCATCTTGGAGATGGATCGTCCAGCTCAGTCGGGCCTTTGGGGGACTCAGCCCTGGCCGACGCCTTGACAGCAACCCCTTGAGAGACCGGGGGCCGGAACCACTCGGTTCAGCCGCTCCCAAATTCCTAGCAGACACTGCAAGACCCTGTGCCTGCTGTTTTAAGGGCTTGACCTCCCGGCCCTTCCCGTGGCCATGCAGCTGGAAGCGAGCCCCGAGGGCAGGTGCCAAGGTGAGTACCCAGCACGCCATGGGAGGCTGGCTGCTACTCACCTTTCCGGGTCCTGCAGGTGAAGCAGCAGGTACACACTGTGGGAATGGGTGGGGGCACCATCAGTGACATCCCCCCGCTCCACCGGAACCAGCCCCGGGCAGACCGGGAGGCCCTAGAGAGGTGTGGCCTCCCAGTGTGGACCACACAGGGATCCCAGGCATGTGGGTCTCTGTAGAGACCCTAAGGTGGGAGGGAGGATCATCTCAGATTCAGTTTCCTCTCAGGTACTAGAAAATACCCTCATCTGGCCCCAAAAGGTCAGTCCTTGCATCCTGTAGCCCTAGGGAAGGAAAGGATGGAGTCAAAGCTTCCCCTGGGAAATAACCCCAAGCAGCCCTGTCCAGAAGCCCCCTCTTCTGTACCCCTTCCAGGTCAGAATGCTCTCCAGGAAACCTCCTTGGACAGACCTCTGAACCCCAAAGTGTTTAGCATCTGGACACTGGGCCAAAGGCTGACTGCCGCCCTGCACATTCTATCCGTCTGGGTGCACATCTGGACCTTGGCCTACAGTAGGTGCCCACTAAATATACGCTGACTGGGAAATTCAAGTCCACGGATGGCCAGGATCACTCTTCCCACTTTCTTCGTGGCCTTCCTGGTGTCCACCGCCAGGTATTCAAGGTATGGAATCTGACTGCCTCCCGGTTCGCTCCGCAGGGAGGGCACCGCCAGGCCCTGCCCGCCCTGCCCCTTCAAGCAAGAGGAAAACTTGAGGCAGGTGAGAGGATGGGGTCGAGCGCACTGTGCAGTCCCACGCTGGGTACCAAAAGCAGCCGGAAAGACTTGCCCTTCCTATCTCCAAGGCCCAGACCCTGCATCTTCCTCAAATCGCATGTAGGGGCCTCTGTGTGCCTAGCATGTGGCGGGCACACTGGGTAGAGGCAGTTACAGAGGGAGGCACAGAACACACGTGTGCCCGCCAGGAGCTTACACAGCTAAGTACTCATGCAGAGATAGTTAAGCACCTCCTTCCTCCTTTTCCTGTATCCTCCTTCCCTTCTTGGGGATGCGGAATGTTGAGTGAACCTCCCTTCCCAGTTCACAGCAAATGGTCTCCACTGGTTCACGGGACCCTCCTTCTCACTATTGTTTTTGTTTTGTTTTTAAGTCATCAGGGCCTTCCTCTGTCACCCAGGCTGGAGTGCAGCGGCACGATCAAGGTTCACTGTAGTCTCAACCTCCTGGACTCAGGCGATCCTTTTACCTCAGCCTCCTGAGTAGCTGGGACTACAGTTGCCACCGCCATGCCAAGGTAATTTTTTGTCGAGATGAGGTCTCATTATATTGCCCCGGCTGGTCTGGAACTCCTGGGCGCAAGCAATCCTCCCACCTCAGAGTCCCAAAGTGCTGGAATTAGTCATAAGCCACCCCACCCAGCCCCTTTCTCTCACTTTGGATGGACATTTGCATGACTTACAGTTTCATATACCACTCTCATTCTCTTTCTCCTGAAGGAACATCAACTGTAATTTTTTTTTTTTTTTTTTTTCTTGGAGTCTCACTCTGTCGCCCAGGCTGGAGTGCACAGGCATGCTCACGGCCACCACAGCCTCGACCTGCTGGGCTCGGGTGATCCTTCTGCCTCAGCCTTCCAAGTAGGTGTAACTATAGGCATGTGCCACCATACCCAGCTAATTTTTCTTGATTTGTTGTAGAGATGAGGTCTTGCCAAGTTGCCCAGGCTGGTCTTAAACCCGTGGGTTCAGGCAATCCTCTCACCTCAAAGTGCTGGGATTATAGGCGTAAGCCTTTTTTTTTTTTTTTTTTTTTTCTGAGTTGGACTCTTATTCCATCGCCCAGGCTGGAGTGCAGTGACACACTCACGGCCACCCCCGCGTCGACCTGCTGGGCTCCGGCGATCCTTCTGCCTCAGCCTTCCAAGCAGCCAGAACTACAGGCGTATGCTACCATGCCTGTCTAATTTTCATTTTTAATTTTATTGTAGAGATGAGGTTTCACCATGTTGCCCAGGTTGGCCTCGAATCCGTGGACTCAGGCAATCCTCTCGCCTCAGCCTCCCAAAGTGCTGGGATTACAGGCTTGAGCCACCGCGCCCAGCCCAACAGTAATATTTTAATGCGCAACTTTTTGCTTCACTGTATTCTTGCCAACTCCTTATTGGTATTTTACATGACCAGCATATATTTCTACCTTACATAAATCATTACAGTCCCATTCTGTTTGCATTTGTTTTCACCAGGCATCTGGGTGTCATGCTTTCAGGCCACATTGCTGTGTACATGAGTCTTTTACTTCTGGCGGTGCACAAAACTCCACAGTGCAGCCACCACCCCTCCCAGGTTGTCTTTAACTCTTGCCGCTGCTCAGGGTTTGCAGATAATCTTGTTTGCTTACAACCCCTAAGATATAGGCTGAAGAGGGCTTTTTGGGTCCCTTCTGCAAAAGAGAAAGCTGAATGGAATTGGGTCTGTCTTCTGTGCTCAGGTAAATCCCCTGGTAGTGACTACCTGGGGTATCCTGATAAAAGTTCTGAGGCTGAATCTAGGCCCAGCACGAACCCGTGTGCCTCACTGGGTTCCATGTGCTGTGTGTGCAAAGGCCCAGCGCCACCCAGCCAGGATGGAGCCTGGTCTCCTCCCCTCCTCTGGGGAACTTCGCTTACCTGACATGGCCTTGCATCCAAGGCCACACCAGGAGCTGCAAGTGTCCAAGAGAGAAAGGGTCTGAGCTGGGAGGGGCACGCCAGCCCTGTAAGACTGGGCTTCCTTGGCCAGACTTCCTCCCAGGTGCCAGGTCCTTCCTCAGGGGTACAACCACCCCCAGCCTACCACCGGAGCACTTCTGTCCCATACCGGGCCCAGGACCCCTTTTCACCTTTGTTCCTGAGTTGGCTTTTATTTTAGGTTCCAGAACAGCTGGGAAGCATGCGGTGCTGTCCCTGGCCTCCCTGCTGGGCCAGAACCTCCCTTCTCTGCCCCCCAAATGGCAGGTGCTAAGGCCAAGGGGACAGGCAGTGAGGAGGACCAGGTC
The DNA here is from genome assembly GCA_027257055.1 of Cephalopachus bancanus. Lineage (NCBI taxonomy): Eukaryota > Metazoa > Chordata > Mammalia > Primates > Tarsiidae > Cephalopachus > Cephalopachus bancanus. The sequence goes on along the minus strand of JAPVLO010000490.1, from coordinate 188,288 downwards.
ACCATGTAGCACAACCAATTCTCTTACCCCATGACTGCTGGAACTCTCCACCCTGCCTCACAGGGCCATGGCAGGGGATGTCACTGTAATTTTTTTTTTTTTTGAGTTGGAGTCTCACTCTGTTGCCCAAGCCAGAATGCAGTGGCACGCTCACGGCCACTCCAGTGTCGACCTGTTGGGCTCCGGCGATCCTTCTGCCTTAGCCTTCCAAGCAGCCAGAACTACAGGCCTACGCTACCATGCCTGACTAATTTTCTTTTTTAATTTTATTGTAGAGACAAGGTCTCACCGTGTCATCCAGGCTGGTCTCGAACCTGCGGGCTCAGGCAATCCTCTCACCTCGGCTTCCCAAAGTGCTGGGATTATAGGCTTGAGCCACCACACTCAGCCCAACTGGAACATTTCTCTGCTGATGGAGGGCGGCAGGGACAATGTCAAAGCAAATCCTCCCCAAGTCTCTTCTACCTGGTGCTGGGCTGAGAAGAGGCTCAAGACCCCGAGTCACTCCCGTCCTGGTTCAGACCCCGTTGAGCTCCCCACGTGCCAGTCCTGAGACTCCTGAAGAATCCACAGGGTAGGCAAGAGGCCTGAGTTCCAGTCCTGGGACCTCGGCACGGTGCATGACCTTCTGAGCCTGCCTCCTCAACTTGCCTCACCTGTATAACGGCAGCACAGACGCTCAGAGGCAAAGGGAGGGCTCCCTGGGCCCACTTCCTAGCCAAAGCAGGAATCCCTCCCTCAAGTCTGACCACCCGACTTTGGGTTGGGCCCTTCCAATATCAGGGCTCTCACACCTCACACAGCAGGCAGCCCATTTCTCTCCTAGACACTTGCAGTGTCACAAAGTGCTTCCCAGAGAGAACAACAGCAGCAGCAGCAGCTGTCACATGTTGGTGCCAGGCAACCTTCCTGAGCGCTTTCACATGACTTATTTCATGTGAGGCCTCACAACGACTCTATAGGTGGGCATCACTCCCTGTGTGGATAGGGAATTTGGGGCACAGAGAGGGCAAACAGCTTGTCCAGGTCACACAGAGAGGAAGTGACTGTATAACCTTAGAATGTCACCCACGGGTCTTGCTCTGTCCCAGGGTTTCACTGATGGGGGTCTTTTCTTCTTCCAAATGACAGCTTTCATGTGATGCTCGGTAGCCAATGAGCTGCTCAGGGGTGGGGGTGATCCCCAATTCTGTTTTGTACCCCTGTTTCTGGGACAGTCCCAGCGGGTCAGACGCTGCAGATGCTTGATGAAGCCTAGAAGAGCGAGTGACCAAGGACACAGTTTTCCTGCAGCCCCCATGGGTGGCCTGGCCAGTCCCTCTCCCTGGACCTTTGTGCCTTCACTGGTAAAACCAGAGGGTTAGACCGAATGACCCCTGAGGCCCCTTCCTGCCTGGACTTTTGGGATTTTATTCTGAGTTCTGGAGGGGGGATCCCTCAGGAAATAGTCCCTCCCTGAGATCACTCCCTCCTCACCCCTCGTGGCCACGCCTCCACCTCCCTAACCCTGCCCTGATACCAGCAGTGACAGGGTTAGAACACCTCCTGACAGAAAAGCCACAGTGTTCAAACCTGGGGAAGGCAAGGGGACATTTTTGTGAGGAGAGGAAACGGATGGACTGTCATTCCCTGGATAGCAACAGGGTCCGCACTTTTCCATCACGTCTAAGACCCTCATGAGTCAAGGGGACTCTGTCAAGACAAAGGCTCCGGCCAAGGTGTCCCCTGCAGGCCACACCTCACAGCACGTCACAGGTAGCCAGACGTCCTCACCTGTGTATTTAAGGGCAGGGTAGCCACCAGGCACGTGGCGTGGCCACAGATTCCAAAAAAGTGTCTGGCCTCCCATCCCTCCCCTAACAGGGAGGACAGAAATGGCAATCCAGAACTGCCCCCTGCACCCTCACCGCCAGCCCTGGCAGTGGCCGTGCTTGGCTCCTGAGACCCAAGGCCCCTCTCATGTCCCCAAGAAGCCATCTGGAAAGCCACGAGTCCTGGCCAGCTCCCTAGTCCTCAGCCCATGCCCCTACCCGCCAGGAGCCCGAAGCCTACACTTGCAGATCCAATGCTGGGGGTCCCATACATGGCTGCACCTCACAACCTCACAGTCTGCAGCTCACCCTAGACCTCCTGAAGCTCCTGGGGGTGGACCAGGACTCTGCAGGCTTAGCAAGGCCCCCAGGTCAGTCCTGCCAGCGGCAACCTCATGCTGGGCGTTTGATAACCAGAGTTAGACGCCGAGGTAGAGGTGCGGTCACTGTAAGGCTCCGGGTTCCACAGGAATTAGACCCCACAGCCAGTGTGGCCCTTGGTATGTGGGGCCTGGGGGTGTACGAGGTGACTGGGAGGGACAGGGATGAGAAGGAGATGGCAGAGTAAGAGAAAGGACAGCCGATATCCAGACAGGGAAGAGGGTTCATGACAGCCGTAGGCCCTGGGTGGGTGGGAGAGATACTCAGGTGCTCAGGACAGGTAAGAATCCCTAGCCGTGTGGTCTCAGGGAGGAGGAGAACAGAGAAAGCGCCTGTGGTCCAGGCCCAGTTGTGTGTGGCCCAGGCACTGTCCCCAACTCCTCCCAACTCCCAGGTAATCAGATGGAGGAGGCAAGTGAAGGTGACCTAACCTTGTCCCTGATCAGAGTGGCCAGGCCACCTTCCTGGCCTGGCATGAGTGGTGCTCTGCTTCTCGCTGGTCTGGTAGGATCGGACAGACAGCCCTGTGGATCACAGGTCCACGGGGCAAGAGCCAGGTTGCATGCCACATGGTGGACAGGGCCTCTCTCTGTGAAAGCAAGGCCCGAGAGCCAGAAAGCAAGGAGGACGTTAAGGGACACCTACCTGAGCTGCCGGCACTCTCCGAAGCACTCCTGGACATCTTAGGCTGACCGTGCTTGCCGCTGGCCCGCCCGGGCCCCGCGGGGGGAGGGCCTGCAGGAGCGGGGGTGCCGTCTCCCCGGATGGTGGTGAGGTCCTGCATGCTGAAACTCCGCAGTCTCTCCGACAAGGCGCCCTGTCCCTGGACACAACACAGGAGGGCACACGTCACAGACCTGACCCCCAGGCTCGTGGGCAGGCTGGACCAAGGCTGCAAGGGAGCCCTGGTGGTCGGCAAAGTGGCAGTCAAGACCTGAACCGAATCTGCAAGGGGGCATGCACCTGGTATACTTGCTGGAAACACATAGAGGGCTCAATCCCAGGATTTTCCAGGGCTCCTCTGGGCTCAGCAATGGCTCCTGTGGCTCCAGGCTCCTTCCTCCCCCTCAGACACCCCCATGAGAATCCAGAAACGCGGAAGGACTCAGGACCAAGATTGTGACATGTGCCTGCAGTCCCTACCCTCGCGAGGCCATGGCTTCTTCTCTTGCTTACATAAATAAAAATCCCTAGGTGTCTGCATTTTTCTCTGTACACAAGAATTTGGTCGGAAAACCAAAATTGAATATCCTGTGTGCTGAGTCCTCATTTTTTTTTTTTTTTGAGTTGGAGTCTCACTCCGTGACCCAGGCTGGAGGGCAGTGGCACGTTCATGGCCACCCCAGTGTCAACCTGCTGGGCTCAGGTGATCCTTCTGCCTCAGCCTTCCAAGTAGCCGGACGACAGGCACATGCCACCATGCCCGACTAATTTTTTGACTTAGTGCAGAAATGAGATCTTGCCAAGCTGCCCAGGCTGTTCTCAAACCTGTGGGCTCAGGCAATCCCCTCATCTCGGCCTCCCAAAGTCCTGGGATTATAGGCTTGAGCCACCATGTGTGGTCAGTCCTCATTCTTTTCAAAGAAAATAAAATACACTGTTTTTCTGACGTACGACAGCAGTCATTTCTTTTATTTGTGTAGCGCACTACTGTTCAGAAGGCACATGACTTCTGCTGGTGCATTTCAGCTTCATAAAATACCCAAAAGGCAATGAATCAGGAAGGGAGAAACGACATTTTGAAAACCCCTGCTGGCTGTAAGCATCTCATATTCTGAGGGAGACACACACGTAGTCTCGGGGAGAACTGCTCTTTTGTCTAGGAAAGCAAGATAAATCCAGGACACTCAGGGAGGGTCCTCGCCAGAGTGACCATGATCAGAAAGCAGGCTTGGGCAGGGTGCCGTTGCTTCTGGTGTGCCTCGGGGTAGCAGGGAGAGATTCGTGATTGGGGGAAAAGGACACCTGAGAGGGGCACGGATGGGGTTGGCAGGAAGCTGGGGTCACTGGAAATTGGCTTGGGATTTGGAGCAAGAGGGGACAGGCAAGAAATTAGCAGGCAAATCAAGGGACTTGGCCACCCGCAGAAACAGGGTGGCTGCACATCTATCTCCCTCGGGGGCGTGCGGTGGGGGGAGAGGTATCTTATTTGGATAATGAAGGAACGTGTGGTCCCAGCAGTCTGGAGGGCTTGGGGACCACGAGGCACAACAGACATAACAGAACCAACACATCAGCACAAAACCAATTCAAGCAGCTGGCGGGAACTGGGGCTGTGGTGAAACGGATGGAACAAACAAGCGCCGGCCCGGCTAAGTAAGCGGTTTTCAGAGATGTGAGAGGCTTCAGGGGATTCTTTCTTCATTTTACTTAATAAAAACAATAATAAAAATGGACCAGCAAAGCACAGCCACTCACTGAGGCGAAGATCCAGAAGGGATAAGGGCGCAAACGCAAAATCAGTTCATTAGAGAGGACGGGGGAAAACAAAAGGAGCTTGCAGACAGGGTTAGAAGGATGCCGGAAAAAGCAAAGATGCATTAAAATAGGAAACAGGCACGTGCCCACCTACGAAAGATAGGAAGCCCACGACTCTAGGAAACTAACAATAACACTAAGAAAACTACTTAAATAGTCAAACAGATACAATTAGAATTGTAAATCCAGGCAAAAGAATGTTTGGAGGACAACTGTGTGAAAAAACAGACAGAAATCACCCCGGTTGCCTGAGACGCTGCTCCAGAAGGAGGGTGGGCAAGTGTCCACGGCCTCGCGTTCTAGAAGTCACAGCCAGGGGCCGTCTCTGCCGAGGAGAGGAGGGCCAGACCTGCCACCTGTCATGTTTCTGTCAAATCCAACCAATAAGCCATGATCATTTTGCTCAGAAACACTGTGGGACGACTTCTAGAACTCAGAAGAAGTCTGATGACTAAAGAACACAAATTGATTCTGGAAAGAGTGAGAAACTGCTCTGACAATTATAATTGAGTAATTCGATGTAGGTTAATGTTCAGGCAAACCACTTACCGATTCACTCATCTTCCCATTTCTTCATTTATCTGTTCAACAATTATTTATCAAGTCCTTTCTGTGGACAGGACACTGTGCTAGATGTTATTAAGAAATATCAAAAGTGCAGCTGGATTTCTGATGAAATGTAGAAAGACAAATGTCCAAACAATACAGGCGTGGCTACCAGAAGCTATGGAAAGTGAAGTTTTTGTTTTGTTTTTTTGAGTTGGAGTCTCACTCCATCACCCAGGCTGGAGGCCAGTGGCTCACTCCCCACCACCCCAGCACCAACCTGCTGGGCTCTGGCAATCCTTCCTCCTCAACTTTCCAAGTAGCTGGAAATACAGGTGCCTGCTACTGTGCCCGGCTCATTTTTAATTTTTGTAGAGACGAGGTCTTGCCAAGTTGCCCTGGCTGGTCTCAAACCCACGGGCTCAGATAATCCACTCATCTCGGCCTCTCAACGTGCTTTAAAATCCCAAAATGGATTACAGGCTGAGCCACTGAGCCCAGCCAAAAGTGAAGATTAAGAACAATAGTTTTGCCAGGCTCGGTGGCTCAGCCTGTAATCCCGCGCCTTTGGGAAGCTGAGGTGAGTGGATTGTCTGAGCCCGCGGGTTCGAGACCCACCTGGGCAGGCAAGACCTCATCTCTACAATAAATCAAAAAATTAGCCAGGCGTGGTAGCGCGCACCTGTAGTTCTAGCTACTTGGAAGGCTGAGGCAGAAGGATCGCCGGAGCCTAGCAGGTCGAGGCTGCGGTGGCCGGAAGTGGCCACTCCACTCCAGTCTGAGCGACAGTGAAACTCCAATTCAAAAAAAAAGAACAATAGTTTTTGGCAGGGCGTGGTGGCTCACACCTGTAATCCCAGCACTTTGAGAGGCCAAGGCAGGAAAAATCCAGGAGCTTGAGACCAGCCAAGGCAACACAGTGAGACCACATCTCCACAAAAAACAAAACAAAAAAAATAGCCATGCGTGGTGGCATGCACCTGTAGTTCCAGTTACTTGGGCAGCTGAGGCAGAAGGATTGCCTGAGCCTAGGAGGTCGAGGCTATGGTAAACCTTGACTGCACCACTGCACACCAGCCTGGGTGACAGAGTGAGACCCTGACTCAAATTAGAGAGATTATGCTCTTAAAATTGGGCTCTTGCAATGCCCAGTGTATAGTTGGGTTTAAAAATGTCAGTTATGGGTCATGTGTGGTGACTCATGCCTATAATCCCAGCTCTGTGGGAGACTGAGGTGGGAGGATCACCCTAGGTCAGTCGTTCAAGACCAGCCTGGCAAAATAGTGAAACCCCGTCTCTACAAAAAACCAAAAAATAATTAGCCAGGAATGGTGGCGTGAACCTGTAGTCCTAGTTACTCATGAGGCTGAGGCAGGAGGATCTCTTGGGCCCAGGAGTTCAAGGTTATGGTGACCCATGGTCCTGTCATTGCATGTCTGCCTCGGTAACAGAGTGATAATAATGTTGTTGCTGCTGCTTGAGATATACAAGTTACTATTAAGATCAAATGTAAGCTGGGTATGGTGGTTCACGCCTATAATCCCAGCACTTTGGGAGGCTGAGGCAAGAGGACTACCTTAGTCCATGGGTTCAAGACCAGCCTGGGCAACTTGGCGAGATCTCCTCTCTACAATAAATCAAAAAGTTAGCTGGGCGTGGTAGCATGCACCTGTAGTTCCAGCTACTTGGAAGGCTGAGGCAGAAGGATCGCCGGAGCCCAGCAGGTCGAGGCTGCGGTGGCCGGGAGCGTGCCGCTGCCCTCCTGTCTGGGTGACAGAGTGAGACTCCGACTCAAAAAAAAAAAAAAAAAAAAAAAGAAATCAGAGATGAAAAGCTCACTTAAGGTCAAAAGGATCAGGAGGGGCTTCATGACCCCAAGCCAAATAAATGGCTAGAAACTAATTCCACCAATGTAGTCCATCAGTTCTTGCAAACACCCAGCAACATATCTGAGAGAGAGCCGCAAAAGGCATCATACACACTTATTTAGCAAAGCGCTCGGTTCCACTCCAGAAGCCAACCAGTCCAGCTTCAACCACACTAGCATCACGAAACCTGGAAGTGGCAGAGGTTAGGGAAGAGAGGAAGATAATTACAGCTCAGCATCAAGCTGGTCCTGTGTCAGAGGAAATTATAGCGGCATGGGTACAAGACTCTTGAAAACAAATTAGCCCTTGCCCATCAAAACAATCTGAGATGGTGAAAACCAATATGTCTCTCTCACCTGTAAACCTCTCAGCCCTGCTCGGTCTCTACTCAAAGTCTCATTCCTATTCACTTCCCATAAACCCCGTTCCACACTGCCACTTCAGCTCTGCTCTAGAGACCTTTGCTTGTTATTCTGGACCTCTGCCCTCTGGAACGCACCAAGGGTTGTTCATTGGTGTTCTGCAAAATCGGGTTCCCAACTTTGGGAAAACAAATTTGGATTCTCTAAATTTGGAAAGGTTTAATGACATATTTTCCATAATTCCATGAACCACGTTACCATATTAAAAGCTCTGAGAAGCCGGGCTCGGTGGCTCAGCCTGTAATCCTGTGCCTTTGGGAGGCTGAGGTGAGTGGATTGCCCGAGCCCGCGGGTTCGAGACCCGACTGGGCAACTTGGCGAGACCTCATCTCTACAATAAATCAAAATGAGCCGGACGTGGTAGCGCATGCCTATAGTTCCAGCTACTTGGAAGGCTGAGGTGGAAGGATTGCTGGAGTCCAGCAGGCAGGACTACGGTGGCCGGGAGCGGCCACTGCACTCCAGTCTGGGCGACCGAGTGAGACTCCAACTCAAAAAAAAAAAAAAAAAAAAAGCTCTGAGAAGTCCTGCAGTGTTTCAGTTAACTCAGAATCCACTCATAGTTGACCAAACAAAAGTCATTTCCAACCCCATTCTTGAACTGGTGAAAAGAAAGGTTTCCCAACCTTCCCATCTTGCAGCTAGGAATAGCCTTACGACACAGTTCTGGCCAGTGGGGTGTAAGGGAACTCTACTAAGAGATTCCTGGGAAAGGTATCTTCCCTTCCTGATACGTGGGAGGAGAAAAACCTGCCCCTGACCCCTGCTTTCTACCTCTGAGTGTCACTTGGATGCCTGGAACTGACAACTTATGACTAGGAGAATCCCAGAGCCATCCACCCAGAGCCTTGACGTCACTAGGTCACTGAAATAATAGCACCCACCCCACCTATTCCTAGGCTTCTTGTAAATGATTTGTGTCAGTTCCAAGACATATACTTTCTCATCTTTGAAATCGGGGTGGATCTTACAATTGCTGCTGCCCTGACATCGTTGTCACTATCTACACACAAGCGCACTTGGTTGCTTTTCCCCACGGCACAACTGGAAAACTGAAAGCCCTGAGTGTTTAATTAACATGTTAAGAACCTCTTGAGGAAGGAAAATGAGTCCTGGTTATCTAAAACACATTCCCCTGACACCTTCTGGTGTGATCAAGAAAGTGGCAGCATTAAAACTTGCAGAGTGGGTATCGTCATCATGGATGAAAATTCCCAAAACACTGGAAGGAGTAGAGAATGACATGGTGTGATCATAAAGGCACACTGGTGAGCTGAGTTGAAGAGTGATGCAGAAGACTCTGAAAGTGAAGAACAAGGCCTTAACCATTTTATGTGCTCATACGTTCCTCTTAAGGTACGTACAAAAGTGACACACACACACACACACACACACACACACACACACACATAATCTATGCCTAAATCTGAAAGAGTCTTTTTAATAAGGCGAAATAAACATTCTAAGTGAAAAGGCACCGTGTCCTAATTTAATGGGCAATATTTTCTTTCTTAGCGGAACATAAGATCATGATGTCCTAGAAACGACAGCATCTTAGAATCAGTAAGCTATGCTTGTGCTTCTCAGAGAGGCTTTCTCGACTCATCTGGACTCCCAGTAGTGTGCTCTCTGTGCAGCCTTTGAGCTGTACGTCCCTGTCGCACACTGTACAGTTATATTTAACCCCTGGCATTGTTGCCTGTCCCACTCACGATTGCAGCCTGGCCCTCCGCCACTCTCCTTGACACACACTAGGGGTCATGGAGTTGAATGAATGAGCACATGAACATCTGTGGAACTGCGTTCTGAGTGATGAGCAGCAGCAGGGAGTCTCGCCCCCCTGATGCATGAGGCCGGGGCCCAGGCTGGGGGAGATGGTGTTGGACAGTCTCCCAGATGTGCCCACAAGTGGATGAACCTCAAAAGGCCACAGGGTGCAGGGGGCAGGGACACACGTCTGATAGCCCCAGGGAAGACTGCACTTGAGCTGGCCTTGGAGGACTTGAGCAGGGTGAAATGAGGACCAGGTGGAAAGAGAAATACGTTTCTTAGCATCTGTCACCAATGAGGGCTGCCACTCCATTCCGTCCCAGGTGAGGTCTTTGCGGTTTTGTGTGCTAAGGAGGTGAGGATCCAGTTACACTGTGTGAACAGCCACGAGTGTATCCAAATAGCGAAAGTGCCTGCAGAAAGGTTATAACCGTAGCTTATTTAGAATCAGTAAGCTATGGTTGTGCTTCTCAGAGAGGCTTTCTCTACTCATCTGGTCTCCAATGGAGAAGAGGGGTGGGCTGAGGCTAACGCTTCCCTGCCCACCCCGCTCTTATATCCTTTTAGTATTCGGCCCCCAGAGCATGCACACCACCTTGAAGAAATCAGTACAATTTAATTTCCAGTAACACCCACAGCACCCTCTCAAGGTCAACCTGAGGACCCCACTTCGTGAAAACAGGGCTTGTGTGATGCTGGCAAATGCTATCTATACCAAAAAAAGAAAAAGAAAGAAAAAAATCGCTTGGGAGCAGTGTTACCAAGAAAAACACAGCACTAAGAAGGAATAGAAAGTATTTCTAGAAATCGAACGATTTAAGCCCTTGGTGAGGGCCTCTTTTCCAGAGGAACACGGCAAGTCACGGGAGAAGGCTCCGGCAGGGCATTTGTGTGCGTGTGTGTGTGAATTTTAGCCCATTTCATTCACACAATAGCTAATGCCTGTTACTGACGACAGTGAGAATAAAGACAAGAGGCTTTAGTGAGTCAGGCAATTGACAAGGAAGCCGTCAGTGCAACCACACTCCCCACGGAGTTAGTACTTCCTTCCAAACCCCCCGGTGTCCCCGTCCCACTACAGCCACACAAACCTCGTGTCAATGCCAAGCTGGTTCCTTCACCGCATGCCCCACAAAGATCCAGGCCTTGTCTGTGACACAAAACAGGACCCGCAAAACACAGAGGAGGAGAATTTCCACCACACTAGCGTCGATAATCAAATCCAAATTCATTCTCCAGGCATTAAACCAAGGGGACAAAAGCCACACATGAGTTAGTCACACGTTAGATGCTACCGACGTCACACAGTAGGAGGCCCTGGAAGGACGATGGCGTGGCACCCAGCTCTGCGTGCCCAGCATGGATTCACACACACACCGCGCTGAGGCGGGGGGGACACCTGCCTCTGATCCAGACCACGTGCTGGTGGGCAGGGCGGGCGGCTGGGCCTCGCTCTCCGGCTGGATCATTTTGGAGTTAGTCACACCTCTCAGCGGGGTTACCTGCCCTTCTCTGAGGTCCAAAGAGGAGACAAAATGAAAGAGTCGAGCCACCTGATAAGGGGAAGGGGAGAAAAAGAGCCATGGGCACCAAGCCGACACAATGCCGTCGGAGGGAGCTGCCCTCACCTCCTTCCCCCACTCACTCGCTCGCAACTAACCCCGATGGAGTGTTGTTCGCAAAGCTGTGTGTGGGACCCTGCAGAATATCAGAGGTGAGGGTGTCGTGGTCCCTGCTGCAACGAGCTCACAGTGGGGACAAGGCACAGACGTACACAAGACAGCCAGTGATGAAGACACCGAGGTGTGAGAGCGCAGGAGGGTTGAGGGAGACAGTGCCACGTGGCTGAGCACTCAGCAAAGGCTCAGGCCTGGGCCAGGGAGGACGGCATCCCCAGAAGGAAGCAGAAGGTGAGAGCTGGCAGGAGGGTGCTTTGGGCTGGGTGCAAGGATGGGAAACCCAAGGTGCCCCTGGGAAGCCACAAGTGAGTCCACCTGAAGAGAAGAGGCTTTGGAGATGGTGAGGAACTCAAGGGAGGCAAGCCTGGGAGAATTGGGATTCAACTGCCTAAATTTGGTGTTTGACGCTAAGCTGAGCCCCCCACTGAAGGTGTCTGAGGAGCGAGCCATGTGAAAGAAGCTGGATGTCAGAGGGTACATCCTAGACGTGCCACGTGGCACACACGGAGAGCCAGGCCCCAGGATCTGCTTGCTCCATTTTTCTTCCGTTGGCAGCTGGGCCCATGGGTGTCTGGAATGCAGACTGTATTTGCTAGCCACCTCTGGAAGGTGCCCTATTAGGGACAGGTGGCCTGCGTGAACAAACATAAACTGGTAAGGGGGGTTGGCTGGGTGCTTCTGGTTCGGAGAAGGCTGGGTGGAAGGGGAGAGGCGTGGGTGGGGGTGGGGGGTGAGAGAGACAGGCCTGTGCTGAGTAACGGTCTTTTATTTCTTTAACAGTTACTGACATCTGCCAAGAATATGGACAAGACGCAAATATAAGTGACAACAAACGGTGCCATTGCAGGACCCAGGAGAGAGAGAGAGAGACTTGTTCCACCTGGGACCAGAGAGGGCTTCATGGAGGAGGCAGAATTTGACCTGGAAGGGCGGGCAATATCTCAAAGGGAAAATTCTAGAAATAGTACACAGGTTGCTGTTTAAGCAACAGTGCAGAAGGCAGTGCTGTGGACACAGTACAAGAAGAGCTGGAAAGGCAAAGAGAGACAAGGCCGGAAGGCTGGGGTCAGGGTTGGGTTGCCCTGGTCTCAAAGGGAAGAAACAGGAGCAGTTGACCACTTGGGTAGCTACTGTAAGAGTCCAAGCTAGAAGGAAAGGATATGGGAGAAGAAAGCCCAGAAGGAACGAAGGCACATCCAATGGTCACGCTTGAAGCTCAAGTGGGAGGAAGATGGAGCATCAAAGGCAAGTGAGGTTTAGAGTCCAGGTGCTTGAGAGGATGGGAATCTTGCTATCATCAGAAAGGTGGGACACACAGAAAGGGCAGATTTGGTGTAGGAGACTGTGGACGCAAAGTACCAGGGAGTCAAGGCAAGGAGATGCTTGGCAGAGACCCGGAAATTGGGGACTGAGCCCCGGGTAGAGAAACCTAACTGGGAACCAGGTGCATCCAGTGAAACTTTAGGTGCGGAGAGGTCAGGAAGGGAGCAAGGAGGAGTCGCATCACCACAGCCAAGGGGCGACCCTTGCTGATCCTCACACCGTTTGCTCTGGTTCCACCAGGCCCTTCCCTCTCCCCTCGTGAACCCTGGAGGCATCAGGCTGTAACGATCTCCACTGATAAGCATGGAACAGAGAGGGCTGGGACCTCCGACCAGAGACTCCGTGTGAAATCCTGGCCCTTCCTCTTCAAGTTGTTTTGTTTGGGCAACCGGAGGGTAGGGAACACTTCCAAACTTTCCAGCAGTTGTCCATAATAGTTTAGATAGTCACGGTGTTGAAAACTGGTTGCCGTGGTGAATTCTAAATATTAACTTTATGTCACACGGCCAGGGTTACAACAGAAGAAAGAAGGCAGCCCTGATGTGAGCTCGCACAGAAACCAGGACACGCTCCTCGGAGGGAATGGAGAGAAAAAGCCCAGGGTTCTTGGAGTTCTCAGCCTCTTGCACTCTGCGGGCATGATGGAGAGAGGCCAAGGGGTGACACAGGGGCCTCGGGAGGGGATAGCGGTCTGCTCCTCTGCCTCTCTGGAAATGCTTCTAGCACAAGCTGGCACAGGAGGTCTTACGAAAAGGAAGCCAACGCCTGCCCTCTGACTAGTTGTAACAGGTAGTTTTTTACTAGAAAGCAAAGGCATGGCAACTGAATCCAGTCAGGCCAGAAGCCCCAAATCACTGGGCCTATGAACTTCCTTCAAAGAGCTTCTGATGCCAAAAATAAAGTTTCATGGAGGTTTGAAAGCAGCATTTCTTTTTCTTTTCTTTCTTTTTTTTTCTTTTTTTTGAATTGGAGTCTCACTCTGCCACCCGGACTGGAGTGCAGTGTCACGATCATGGCTCACCAAAGCCTCCACCGCCCAGACTCAGGCAATTCTTCTGCCTCAGCCGGCTGGGACTACCAGCCAAACAAGCTAATTTTTTAATTTTTTTTTGTAGAGATGCGGTCTCGCGATGTTGCCTAGGCTGGTCTCAAACTCCTGGGCTCAAATGACCCCCCTGCCTCTGCCGCCCAAAGTGTTGGGATGACAGGTATGAGCTACAGCACCTGAACTTGAAAACATCTTAATTTTTTAAAGTTTATTTTTTTATTATACAGATACGGGCTACAAGTGGGGATTTATTACACAAGTAGGCTGCATGCAGGTGAAGTTTGGGCTTCTAGGTGGCCGTTACTCCCCTTGGTGGTGGGCCAGGTATCCTTTGTGTTGTCACGTGTTCTCAATCTTCTTTCCCTCCCTCCCTCCCCTAGCAGTGCCCAGCAGCTGCTGGTCCCACCCTCGTGCTAATGTGACTAGTACTCAGATCCGCTTACAAGTGAGAACAGAAAGCAGCATCTTATTCAAGCCAACGGTTTAGATAAAGCACTGATGGATAAAAGATCAGAATAAGAGGGAGAGGACCTTCCTTCCTCCCTCCCTCCCTTTCCTCCCTTTATGCTGAACTGTTTCTTTGTTTTTTCTTTTCTTTTTTAGAGACAGGGTCTCGTTCTTTTGTCCAGGCTGGAGTGCAGAGGCACAATCATAGCTCACTGCAGCCTTGAACGCTGGGCATGAGCCACTTGTGCCCAGGCCTAGAATTTGTTTTCTTTTTTTTGGTTTTTTTGAGTCAGTCTCACTCTGTTGCCCAGGCTGGAGTGCAGTGGCACACTCACGGCCTCGACCTCCTGGGCTCAGGCGATCCTTCCACCTCAGCCTTCCAAGTAGCTGGAACTACAGGCACGCGTCACCACACCCAGCTAATTTTTTTTATTTATTGTAGAGATGAGGTCTCACCAAGTTGCCAGGGCTTGTTTCAAACCCATGGGCTCAAGCAATCCTCTCACCTCAGGCTCCCAAAGTGCTGGGATTATAGGCTTGAGCCATCATGCCCAGCCTTGTTTGTTGTTTTAAAAGCAAAATTATTGAATGGGAATTTTTTTTTTTTTTTTTAATGAGTAGGAAAACACAACAATTTACCTCTCAGTGGCTCATGCCAGGCTTTTCAGATGCTAGGGCTATAACCATGTCTTGACTATCCCCTGGTGGCCACTGACCACAATTGCAGGTAAAGTGCCTGAGTTTTAAAGGGCAAGTCTGGAAAGCTGAGGTCATGATGTAAAAGCAGAGCTGGACCAGGGGGAGGAAGAATTAAGAGCTACAGCATGGGTGCTGCTATAGGCTGAGTTTCCAGCTCCTTATTCTCCTGGTGAACCTTACATACAGAGGCCCTAAGGAGTTGAGTGAGTAGGGAGGGATAGTGCTGCCAAAGCCAAAGCAACCGTAGGCAAAGAGGTGAAAAAGGCAGAGGAGAACCCAAGAGTGTTCACAGAGGGCTTGGGGCAGCACTGTCCGAAAGAATGTTCTTCGATGATGGAAATGCGCTGTATCTGTGCCAGCACAAAGGCCACTGAGGACCTGAGAAGGGGCGAGTACAAATGAGAACTTGAATGTTAGGTTTACTTGGTGCTAATTAATTTAAATGTAAATAGCCATATGGAACAAGTGGATACCTTAGACAGAGCAGGATTGGAAGAATCAAAAAGGTGTAGATTTCAGATCGATCAGGGAGGCTTCGTGGGTAGTGATGACCACAAAGCACTAAGCAACTAAGCATTGTTTTGTTTTTGCTCATTTTCTAAGTTACAAACAAAGGAAAATAAGCCAGAGCCCCTCATCTCAGGAAGCTAACATCTAATAGGAAAATATCGGACGGGGGTGGGGGCACAGACACACGCACGCATACACATCTGAAGACCACCTGTGGAAGAAGAACCCCTACTTCACAGAATGCAGCTTTCTTCAACAGGTGACCCTAGTAATAGCAGTGGTACTTTTGGAACTTTTCTAGGGACAGGATCTCCAGGGGGAACTAAAACAACAATATTTTTCAAGTTATGAGACAAAGCGTAAACTCGGTTTCCCAGGTCTGAGGATCGGGTGGGTGGAAGAGACCCAGTATGTGATTCAAATGTCAAGGAAAGTAAGGTGGCTGAGATCTCACAGTTTGCAAACTTTTATTCAGTGGGTTTCTGCTCACTGTGGTTTCTCTTTCATGTAAGAATGAGTTTTGCTTAACACCTGAATTTTTAGATCAATTTTTTTAAGAGCATTTAAATTATGGTATTTTTGTTTTATTTTGTTTTGTTTTTGAGTCAAGGGTCTCCTTCTGTCACCCAGGCTGCAGTGCAGTGGTGTGATCACAGATCACCCAGCCTCCACTTCCCGGGCTCAGGCAATCCTTCCACCTCAGCCTCCCCAGTAGCTGGGACTAAGGTGCATATCATCACACCTGGCTAATGAAAAAAAAATTTTTTTTGTAGAGATAAGGTCTCATTCTATTGCCTAGAGGGGGTCTTGAACTCTTGGGCTCAAGCAATACTTACCCTGGCCTCCCAAAGTACTTGGATTATAAGTACGAACCATTACACCCAGCCTCAATTCTAGTCTTTTTCAGTCTAAAAAGATCTGAGGCTCAATTTTCCCTCTGGGTGGAATTATGGGCTAGGAAATAGGTAATATACAGGAGCAGAGTCAGCCAGGAGACTAGGAATGCTTAGACAAAAGGTTCTAGAGAAATGTGTCCTCAGGAAGAAGACAGCAGTTTTCACTGAAAGAAAAGCTGCATTAACTCTTCCTGAGGATAGAGATTAGTCTTGGAGGAAGGCAGGGTTAGAATAGAGGTTAATTGCCCTGGGGAGAAATTTCCCATGCCAAATTTTTGGTTTTAGCACTTTCATTTCTAAGATAAAACAGTAATATAACATGAATAAGCTGTGCCTGTAGTCCCAGTTACTGAGGAGGCTGAGGCAGGAAGAACACTGGGGCCCAGGAACTCAATGCCAGCCTGGGCAACACAACAAGACCCTATTTTGAAAAAAAAATTAATACGAACTTATATTTGTATAATAATATGGTTTAGACTGTTTTTTCACACTTCATGACAAAAACAAAAAAGCCTGCAAACATTAATTTTATTAGGGTAAAGCATAGTGCTCAACACCATTTTAATAAGGATTAGCTAAATGTGTAGTCAAAAAATTGTTCATTCTTCTAATTTCTAAAGTTTCCTTCTGGGGAGCTATCAAAGGATGGAAGAAGGGAAGAGGGAAGAGGGAATTGCTCCTTCATCCTGTCACTTTATCCCAGTCTCCATTTCATCTGTTACAACTAAGAGCAAGTGTTCCCAACACATCACACACTCTCTTGCATCCCTTGGACTAAAGGTGGCATACACTGAGAGTGAGAACTGATTTGTGAGTTGAGGGTGTTTTGTGGAAAGAGACAGGAAGGGCCCAAGAGACTTAAAACGAAGCCGGGATCTGGGTGATCATAAATCCCAGTTTGCTTGAGACAATCTAGTGCATGCCTGTTATCCCAGGGTAATGATGATAGCACCTTTCCGTTCTCAGAAGTTTTCCTGGCTTGGACAATAATCATAGGGTCACCAAGGCCACCCTAGTGTCTTTTTTTTTAAGCAACTGCTCTAAATATTCTCTTGGGGTAGTCAACAAACTTGTTAATGGCTCAGCTGGGTGCAAAGCACCGTGCTGGGCTCTTTTGAGCACTGCAAAAGAAGGGGCAAAACTTGTAATCCCATCAGAGTAGTTCTCAACCGGCATTAGGTTTGGGGGACAGAAACACTGATTGCCCCCCTCCACACACACAAACACACACACTGCTTTTTTCATTCTGAAGGTTAATGCTTCTAGGGGCTAAATCTGCATCCCAGGGATGTTCCAGACATTAACTGTCTTAGCCTAATCACCTGTGCTCCTATGGCCCTGGATGGGGCCTCAGACAGCGTGACCAGCAAAGGCTGGCTGTTTAAAAGTCATCTGGGAGACTTATTAAAAACAGAGATTCATGGGCCCACTGCCTGAGATTCTGATTCAGCACATCTGAGAAGCTATAAAAACAAAAAGCAAGCTTCCCAGGTGGTTTGGACCCAATGGTGAGTCATCATCCTTTGACCACTGCCTGGAGTGATCCACTGCTGCTACAGAAACCACTGATGGACACCTCAGCCAAATTAGAGTTTTGGATTTGACTTCTTCTTCTTTTTAGTATACATATGCTTCAAAAATAGAGGGCATTATTTTTAGAAGAGAAGACGTGTTTTCCCTCTCCAGATATTTATATTGAGAGGGAAAAGGCAAAGTCCCCACAAGGCAGCAAATATTCTTATCTGATACCAAACTCACCAGAAAGCAGACGTGACTCACTACTTCAGTTCAACTGGGAAGACGAGTGAGCAGTTATTTTTTGAGGCAAGTTTCAGACTGTCTGGCACTTCCTCCAGCTTTTAGCTGTTGTAGGTGCCTGGCTGAAGAAGTCTTGGGCCCATAGGCCTCCTGGGGTTGTCAGGGTGGGGGCGGCGAGTGGCCAAGATGCTATCAAGACACTGAAGGCTCTACTTGAGGCTGACCTGGCCTTGCAGAAGGAGCCATCATTAGAGTAAAACTAACACATACGCAGCTGAGCCACCAGGTGACCCATATCGAACTGCCTGACAAATACACCATGCTTATACTCTATAATTAAACCGAGGAAAAAGCAGTGACCCAGCTTCCTTCAGGCTTCAGAGGCAGAAGCGATGGGCTAGAGGGAAGGGCCCGATTCATTCAAAGTTGAACAGTTCTGAGTTTTCTTTCAAAAATAAAAGCATAAAACGTCTGTACCGCAAATGGAAAGTTTTTGGGATTAACAGCTGTTCATAAATACTGACAGACCTTGGGATACCAAAGCAGAATTTCCCATCTAAGACACTCACTGGGATCCTTCATACTACCGGCTGCTACTACACCGAGGTGGGCAGGGCCTGTACAGGGTCAATCATGTGGAGCACTGGAACACTTGGCTACGGTTCTGTGTTACAGAAGGAGCTGGTCTTGTCTGGAACAAAAATCACCCCTTTTTGGTTCTCCTTCACGTTCACCCAGGCTTTGTCTGAAGTGTCTGTAGAACTCCTTGGCTTCCATGGAAGGTGCTCTTCTTTCTCTCTCTCTCTCTTTTTTTTTTTTGAGATGGGGTCTCGCTGTGTCACCCAAGCTGGAGTGCAGTAGTGCGGGCACAGCTCACCACAGCCCCAGAGTCCTGGGCTCAAGCAATTCTCCCAGCTCCGCCTCCCAAAGAGCTAGGACCACAAGTGTGCCCCACCATGCCTGGCCCATTTTAAACAAATTTTTTTTTTTTTTGCAGAAATGGGGTCTTGCTGTGTCACCAGGTTTGCCTCAAACTCCTGTCTTCAAGAATCCTCCTGCCTCGGCCTCCCAATGTGCTGGGATTACAGACATGAGCCACCACAGCCGGCCTCAAAAGGTGCTTTTCTTTCTTTTTTCTTTTTTAAATTTTTTAACATTTATTGTGCATTTCATTTCTATTTTTATTACAGTGTAATATGTAATAAAATAATCCTGCAACTCACCATAAAAAAATAGGTAAGGACACAAGTGGTAAATAAAATACTAGGCGGGCCACACACAGACTAAAATAAGTGTGGGATTCTGACTTAAAGCCAGCCACCAGATGCAGTTGTACGATCAGAGTACATCAACTCACTCGCCACTCACGGATAGGGTTTTGATATGAGTCTGCAAGCAACTGACATATGATGGCCTCTGTGTAGTCAAACCTCACCGCTCATGTTCACCTGTATTTGCAGCCGCTCCCCAGTGCCAGCATCTCTGCCTCACAGAAGGTCCTTTTCAAGCAACCACCCAGCCCTGTGTGCTGAGTCCTTCTCCCAGACATGCTTCGAGGATGCTCTTCCCTGGTACGGAAAACCCAGCTCAGGCCCGACCCAGCTGACTCTATCCACCACCCACTCAAAGCCCATGGGGTACCATGAACTGTACTAATTTTCCTCTTCAGACCTTCCTACGGCCCCCTACCTCTCTCTCCAACACTCTCACATCACAAGCAGGGACTTGGAACTTCCCTTAGCTAATACAACTTAGCTCCCAGCCCTTGTGTCTTCCCTGACTTTAGCATAGCTGCCTTTCTTCCAGGACCAGCTGAGAGTAGATCCCTGCTCCATACTGGGTCTTGGGGAAGGGGAGGGAACACTGAGGCAATCTGCCAAGTCCACTCTGGGAGGAAATGTCTGGCCAACTTATCGTTTCAGGTCAGAGGACATCATGAGAAATGGACGCAACAGAGCCTGACGGGAGAAGCGAGAAAGAGATGCAATTTTGGAAAGGACTAGATAAAAAAGAGGAAGAAGTAATGTTCGCATCACAATACCCTAAAGGCCAGTGTTCATCTCAAGCCTCCTAACACTTCAGTTACTAACCCTTAGCACATCACCACGCCCATGAATGAACCACTCTCCTGACTCTGCAGCCCCGCATTCCTTCTTCGGGACCTGCCGGGCCACAGGAGCATGGAGCCCACCGCTCGCTCAGGCAGTCTCTCTCTACTTGTCCGTTTTGAATTTAGGCAATTCCCCCAGTACCCCAGGAAATTGCAGGAAAGTGCTCTATCCCTTCCTCGCCTCCCCTCTCACTTCCAGAGAAGACTAAGCTCCATGTAAGTTAAAAGTACTTATCTGGGATCCACACAAGGGGTTCCGGAAACCTCTTGGTACTGTAAACATCACATGCAAATCATCATTTTTTTCCCCCGCAGATTTTCAAAGGGACCCCCCAAAAGATGAAGAACCACTGGTTCGTTCTGAGCCTGTTCTGTTCAGTTGCATGGGTGATGAGCACGGCAGACTGCAGGGACTGAGATGCCCGCACGGGTGTGTGGCCAGGGTCGTGCACAGTACCTTGGAAGCAGCCATCACAGCGGCTGTGGCGGCCACATTCAAGCCTCGCTTCCCAAAGTGCACAAGGGCATCATAACTTCGGTCTTTTGCTTGGACCAGGCAGTCATCGATCTCCTGACAAAGGAAAAAGAGAGGCACACTGATTTGCGAGGTTCAAATACACATCTGTTCTCTTTCCCTTCTCCCAAGCGCTGAGCTTGGCAGCTTGCCTGACCCCTGATTCTTGTTGGGCCTGGAAAGCCACTGGCACTTTGAGTGTGTGTGAGTAGAGAGGAGGAGAGACGGGTAAAGACACAGGGTGGCGGAGCAGGAAACTCTGAAGAAACAACCCAGCAATGCCCTGGGGTTGTTTCTCCTGCCTGCTAACCTTCCGAGGACGCTCTGGGGTCCTGGTGTGGACAGTTCTGCCTGTCATCCTGTATACAGACACTTGACAGGACACTGGAGGAACCTAGAGTGGAGATATTGCCAAGAATCGTGCTTCTAGCTTCAGACCTGCCACCACTGACCGTGAGACCTTGGCAAGCACTCAGCCTCGCCACACATACCCTTGTCTTCTGACAAACGAGAATCATGATAATACCTAACTTGGGGACTTGGGGAGTGCGGTGCAGGTTAAATGAGGCAATTCCAATAAAGCATCTGACACAGTGGCTGGTTTCAGCAAGTGAGAACCAGTCATCGTCCTTATCTTGAAAGGGTTGGGCCCTGACGGTTCTACAATTCTGTAACTCTATAGTTAGTCTATAACCAAATATTGCCTTGTGTGTATATCAGTGGTAGGTATTAGGATGCCGAAAGAATGAGTGTTATTTGATAAGGGAAATCATCTTACAGGTATTCAAATAAAAGCAGGAATTAGAAGTCTCTCAGTGCCATACGGCAAGGCAAAGTGAGGTAGAAAGCAGGATGAGGGCTCCTTCAGGGACCAAAGCCAAGGACAGTATTTATTTATTTATTTTTTTGGAATCTCACTCTCTTGCCCAGGCTGGAGTGCAGTGGCACACTCCTGGCCACCCCAGCGTCACCCTGCTGGACTCTGGTGATTCTTCCACCTCAGCCTTCCAAGTAGCCAGAGCGGCAGGGGCACGCTACCACACCTGGCTGATTTTTTTATTTATTGTAGAGACGAGTTCTCACCATGTTGCCCAGGCTGGTCTCGAACTCGCAGGCCCAGGCAATCCTCCTGCCTTGGCTTCCCAAAGTGCTGGGATTATAGGCTTGAGTCACCGCGCCCGGCCGGACAGTATTGGTTTAGTTCAAATTTGGATCAACTCTGGTTCATTCTTTTTGTTTGTTTGGGGTTGTTTTATTGTTTTCTTTGTTTTAAGAAAATGGCTGCATTGTCACTGTCATTGTCAGCCCAACGTCAGAGTTCAGTAAGAATGACATCCAGCCTCAGTCTGTTTAAAGTTCAGCACATGAGTGTATTTCCTTGGCTTTGAGGAATGCGAGTGGGGTTGGCAGCCCCTTGCTGGATTCCCTGTTGAAGGTGTCCCTGGGAAGTCGCAGCAGCAGCAGCAAGTCCTCTAGCTGTGACATCCTTCCAACCCCAACTCTGGAAGTGAGTCTCAGCAGCTCTTAAGAGTCAGTTTCCTTTGCTTCAATGGAAATTACCTTGGCAGCTTCAGGGGAAGCCCCGTATTTGGGGAAAGGGAAGTAGAAGGAGTGGAGATTGACAACCAGTCAAGACAAGGATCCGTTCCTCAAAATCCACCCTTCTGAAACAGGAGGTGCTGTGGCCCAGCTCCTAAAGGGATTTTCAGAAATGTCGACAGTAGCTGGGCATATTGGTACACACCTATATCCCCAGCTATTCCTACTTGGGAGGTTGAGGCAGGAGAATCGCTTGAGGCCAGGAGTTTGAATCCAGCCCGGGCAATATAGCAAAACTCTGTCTCAAAACAAAAATAAACAGAAATATTTATAGCAGCCTGTTCATTCAATTGATGTGTTCTCCAAAGCTTTCCTGTAGAAGTTCAAAGTATTCAACTTCCAGAAACAGATTACTCCATCAAGCCACTCATAGCATTCCTGTTTTATGTTAAAGAACAATCATTTAAGGAAGTAATATAATTAATGAATTATCCAACATTGGAATCTTTGACCCAATAATCCCACTCTTGGTTATTTTATGATAACCAAAGGAAAGAACTAAACTCCCTGAATAGTTTATGGCGTTCACTGTAGAATTATCTATAACAAGAAACAGTAGAGATAATCTGAATATCTAGCAGTAAGGGAACAGTCCTTTCACAGAAGTCATTATGAAGACCAAGTCAAAATGGATTGCAGGCAAACGTGTTTAAGATCACAGAATACAAGTATTTAAGTGTTTAAAAAAATTATATGTAAGAATTTTAAATAGTCCATGTAAAAAATCAGATCCACTAAGGGGCAGGAGCTAAGCAGGGCCAAAGGAAAGATTCCATTTGGGGGCGTTATATTATGAATAAGTTTCTTTTGTTTTGGTTTACAGAAATGTTTTCCAATAAATACTGATAACATCTTTCAGAAAATGTCACCACTATTTCTAAACATGTCCCCAAAACACACTTAAAGAGACGAGAAGGAACAACTTGCTAGAGGCAAATAAGAGCCAAATGAAGGGTCTCCTGTAACAAAATGTTCTGCCCTTTTTTTTTTTTTGAGTTAGGATCTCACTCTGTTGCCCAGGCTGGAGTGCAGTGACATGATCACGGCTCACGGCAGCCTCCATCTCCTGGGCTCAGGCAATCCTTCTGCCTCAGCCTCCTGAGTAGCTGGGACTACAGACGCAAGCCATCACATCCAGCTAATGTTTTTATTTATTGTAGAGGTGAGGTCTCCCTGTGTTGCCTAGGCTGGTCTTAAACTCCTGGACTCAAGCAATCCTCCTACCTTGGTCTCCCAAAGTGCTCGGATTAAAGGCGTAAGCCCCCTGGCTTCAACCTGCCTTTTTAAAATCACTTTTTATTTTTTACTCACTGGACGGAGTGAAAGGCAGAGCAGCAGAAATTACCTTTTCTTTTGAAGACAGTGTGGGATGTACAAACTTCCTGTATAGGAGGCTGGAGCCTTTGGTGTAGGGAGACAGTAGCCAGGCTACAAATGCTATTTTTAGTTCATAATAGAATGGAAACCTGGAGAGAGATAAGAAAACAGAAGTTCTCGAGGGTCCAAAAACTACCTATCGGGTACAATGTTCACAGTTTCAAGAATGGGAACACCAGAAGCCCAAGCCCTAGCCGAACACAATATGCCCATGTAACAAACATGTACTTGTACCCCTTGCATCTAAAATTTTAAAAATCTGAATTAAAAAAGACAGCACGAGTTCTGGGAGGCTGTCAGCACTTAGGAAAGAGAGGATCCAGTGCATGACAAGGACGCCCCTCCCGCCCACACATGGCTACAAGGCCCCCATTTCCTCCTTCCTCCCCATGAAGGCATGTGCACACCACACATGCATACACATGGCACAACCCCAAGGCCCCTCTTTGAAAGTCGGTACATGTCCTCTTTTACTCCAGCAATCATCGTATGGCTTTGCCAGGCAAAGGCGGGAGCTTGCTGCCGGGCTGTGCTCATTTAGGCTGAAACCCCTGGAGGCTCAGAAGACCAAGTCCAGCACACCCAGTCATTCACTCCTCAGTCGTACCCAAGAAGGTCTAAATCCCAGAGGGAATCACAGCAGGGTGAAGCTGACAATAAAAGCCTCTTCTTGGTCCAAATAGAGGCAGGGACCGGAGCCCAGCTTTTGCCAGGTAGAAGAATGCTACTCACCCTGCTCAGATAAACAGATCTTGACCTTTTTGGTGCCAGAAAGATTTCAGGGTACAGGTAACACACAATTCTGGAGTTTGAAGTCCTGAATACTCCCGAGCCCATTCTTTTATTCGTCCTATAAACACGCACCCGGCAGTTGTATGCACCTGCTGTGTTGAGCCATGTGGAGACCGTAGGACAGAGCAAAGAAGACCCGATCCTGCCCTCTTGAGGCTTCAGTTCAGTGGGAAACATGGACAAGACTCCAGCATCCTTGGCGCTGAGAGTCCAGTCAAGGAAACCCAGGTTGATAACACAATCACAAACAATGCAGAAGAGCAAACGGAGGCAAGAGCCATGGTGGCCTCTGCTAGACCACGTGACATCTTTGAACGTGCTAGAAGATGCCAGCTCTTTGATGGGAAGCAGTTCTGTGGGCATGGGGCTTGGCCAGCAGAGCTCGGTCTGGATTTCAGCCCTACTCACCTCCTCATCCAGATACCTCGTGCTGTGAACAACCTGCACAGCCATATTTGGCAGTCCTGAGTGAGTTGGCCATGTCTTTTTGAATTCCGTATTTGGATGCTTTGGCATCTTGGGGCCTTGCTGATTCTGAAGGGACTGCCCCTCCCAGAGCGAGCCAATTCCCAGGGAGAGTGAAGAACTGGCCTGCACACACCCTTCATATGCAAACCAACCCAGCTGGAGCCCAAACTTCAGCCACTTCCTCTCCTGGGCTCTCAAGCACCCCAATCACCCCAGGGCTGGGCACCGGAAAATTAGAGGGAGCCCCCTATACCCTAGAGCCCACCAAAATGACTAAAACCAGCCAGCCACAGCCTGCCTGCCCTGCCTCACCCTTCCCTTCCCTTCCTTTATCGTGGGAACTCTGACAAAGGGTCTCACCCATTTCCTCCCCCCACTCCTGGATGACAGGTACCTCCCCACGTAGCCCTGAGTGACGTGCTGTGCCTTCTGGTCCCAGGGATCTCGTAGTAGAAGAACTTCTTTCTTTATGACAGTCATTTCCGTGTCTGTGATGTCTTACCCCACCCAACTAAAACAAACCCCAGGTATCCTTAAGGACAGGATGCTATCTATGGAGGGATGAGGTCACCTGTGCTAGTCTGAGGGATCAGAATGGAAACTCCTTCCCAGGTTTCTTCCCAGATAAGGAAGCAGAAAATAAAAAAAGAGCAATTTCATTTAGAGTCAATCATACTCAGGGATCCACCATAGAAACAAAGAACAGAGTACCATGTGTTCTCACTCATATGTGGACCCTGAACATTTACCATAATACTGTAAGAAAGGGATTGGCAGAAGAGGGATACTGCCAGGGTGGGTGGACACAACACTAATAAGAGTACCTGATCTCAAACCAGGCAAAGTGGGGACCCAAAGGGAAGTCCAAACTTAACCTGTATGATGACCATGTATATACCTAATCCTGAATTGTACTTCATATCTTTAACATAGAATTTTCTATTAAAAATAAATAATTTCTAGCAAGTCATGCTAGGGCTCTTTAACTCTTATGCAGACCCCCCATCCCACTGCCAGCAGCCTCCCCCACCCACCCCCCTTTCCTCACCAGGGTTTCCTGGCTCCCTGCTTTCTGCCTCTGGCAGATTTCCTGAATTTCCTCTCAGCAATTAGGGGGCACTTTTGTGACAAGATTGTTTAACGTTTCACAGCCAGAAAAGAGGGCGGCTGAGAGAACAGAGGTGTGATTCTCCCACATTTGAACAGGCTGGTGACTCATACTGGAGGAACTTTTGTTTTGAAAACAAGTATTTTGCCGGCCCCAGAGGAAAGCAAATGAATCTGGCAAGCTCAGACACTAACACCAGGTACACAGACAATCCTAAGGACAGCTGACACACTGCAGCTCTTTTATTTATTACATAAAAGTCATGATTTTAAAAAAAAACAGGTCATGCATGCACATAGATTTAAAAATTCTAGAAGTTCAAAAGAGCATACAACAAAGAGTCCCCTTCCTACTCCTGGCCCTTAGTCCCTTTTCTAAGAGCAAAAACATTATTAGTTACTCGTGAATCCTTCCAGAGGTGGACGAGAACTAGGCACATCTATATGCCTCCGACACCTGCTTCCCTCAACAGACACACAATTAACAGCATACCTCGGAGATGATTTCATCCCAGCGCCAGACTGAGGCAGGGAGAACAGCCTCTCTCTTCCTAATGGCTGCACACAGCCTGTGAGCATCTACTCAGGCCCCCACGGATGCTTATTTACAACGGTTACAGTCTTCGGCGACTTCAGCAGAGCTGCAAGCGAGGCCCCTTGTGCATGCTTCTTTACATACACATTCAAATGTATCTCCAGCATAACACTCAGAAGTGGAATTTCTGCCTGTACGTTATTTATAGACAGAGGCTGCATATCCGTGCAAACAAGAGATCCAGATTCTCACAGCCACGCCCCACAAAGCACAGCCAACTGTAAGAGCCTGCCCCAGGCTATGAGATCAGGGCTTGAGGGATGATTCTGCAACTCAGATCTAGGGGGTGGCTTTTCTGGACTGCCCAAACCCCCTTTATTCTCTGGCCAGCCTGTTACAGACTCTCCTAGTTCTTTCTGGCATATCCTGTCCATGCTGATGCAGCCTTCAAAAACTTTCCTGCCTGCCAACCTTCTGGCACCTCCAGTGACAAGCTGGGGTGGCAGACTCGGTGTGGGGAGGCCTCCAGGCCAGTCCATTTGGGTGTTGCCTTCCAGGGCACTCGAGACTGGTACAAGAAACAGCTGCTCTGCATTCTCCCATTCAGCCTGGAGGTGGCCTCCCTTGAAGGTGTTTGAAGCAAGGGGAATTGGTTGGTTACAGAAGAATGGGTTTGTTCCCTGGACACAAAGGCGGCACAGGTATCCAGAGAAGAAAAAAGGAAGCCCGTAGAGCCTGCTAATTCCTGACCTTTCCAGGACTTTGGTTAAACCTGGACTCATTTGAATCTTTTGTTAGCAAAATCTCAAGACTGCATTCTACCATTAGTAGCCACTACGTTTTTTTTTTGTTTTTTGGAGTTGGAGTCTCACTCTGTCATCCAGGCTGGAGTGCAGTGGCACGCTCATGGACATCGCAGCCTCGACCTGCTGGGCTCAGGCAATCCTTCCACCTCAGCCTTCCAATAGCAGGAACTACAGGCATGTGCCACCACACCCAGCTAATTTTTTTGATTTATTGTAGATGAGGTTTCGCCAAGTTGCCCAGGCTGGTCTTGAACCTGTAGGCTCAGGTAATCCTCTCTCCTCGGCCTCCCAAAATACTGGGATAATAGCGTGAGCTACTGCACCTGGCCTCAGCCACTACATTTTCTTTCATTTCTTTCCTCAAGTTTTATTCCTGCCCCACTTGTCTGCTCAAAGATAACCACCGGCTTATTGGCTAACTCATTGTTTGATTTGTTCAGCTGGGAAAGTTCTACTGAGAAGCTATAGGTGAAAGGCCTGTGCTGTAGAGTAGAGAGAAACCAAGGCAGGCGAGACATATCTGCGGGATTATCATCCAGTCAGAGAGCGAAGACAGGAAAGTGTGCTCACCGACAGTGCCACAACAATATGGCTAAGCCGGGCTCGGTGGCTCAGCCTGTAATCCCGCACCTTTGGGAAGCTGAGGTGAGTGGATTGCCTGAGCCCGCGGGTTTGAAACCCGCCTGGGCAGCGAGACCTCATCTCTACAATAAGTCAAAAAATCAGCCGGGCGTGGTAGCGCATGCCTGTAATTCCAACTACTGTTGGAATGCTGAGGCAGAAGGATCGCCGGACCCCAGCAGGTCGAGGCTGCGGGGGCCGGGAGCGGCCACTGCACTCCAGTCTGGGTGACAGAGTGAGACTCCAACTCAAAAAAAACCCAAAAAACAATATGGCTGAAGCATGGACAAAGTCCAAGTGGGGGACAAGAACTTTGCTTCCCCCCAGATTTCCTTTTTGTGGCTCACCAATATCCACCTCTGAATTTTTCTTACCATTTCCCTGGCATCGTCTCAACCTCAATGGGTCTAAAACAACCTTTCAGAAGTCTCTGTAGGTTATGCTCTGGTGGATGAGAGCCCTCTGCTCTTGGCAGAGTCAAGTCAGTTGTGAATTTTAGAGAGCGCAGGACGTCTATGTCTTTGGGGGCTGCAGGGATGGAGGATGCTGGCCTCCTGAGAAGCGTCCCCAGGAGGCCAGCTGGCCCTTAGGGTGTGGCGTGGAAAGAAGTGGGGGGCTGCTGTCAAACTCTAACACCTCTCTCCTCACCGCTCTAGTGGGGAGGGAGGCCTTTTGGGTAGGAGGAAAGTTTATACAGTTTAGCCAGGAAAGGAAAGGAAGAAATGGAGGAGGGAGGGAGGGAGGGAGGAAGGGCACACACATGCACGACATGGGAGAAAAGAATGCGACCCCTAAGTCACCAATCTAGAAGAATAGAGGACAGGACGAGGCAAGGACCGCACACCTCAGGATGGAAGAAAAGAATGAGACGGGGAGAAGAAAGACAGACCTATCCAAGCACCTGTAGCTCACCGGGTGGGAAATGCCCCCGGGGGTCTTTTCTCATCTGCAGGCTGCTGAAGCGCTACACAGGGCCTGCACAGAGCCAGCAAACTACAGGTTCTGCAAATACTTGTGCTGGGAGATGCCTCCTGGACCACCCTTCCAGGAAACATCCTCCCTTCTCTCGTCCTTCATCCACGATTTATCTGGGCAGGCCCCTGGTGGCCTTGTTTATCGTGGGACCGCTAGTTCACAGGAGAGTGAAATTTGGAACCGGGAGGGTCACAGCAAGGACATAATGCCGAGGGGAGTAACTAGCAGCAGATAGAAGTTCTGACCTTGAGCTTCAGTGCGAGGGTTCCTGAGGCCCCCAGCCCTCCCCTTAGTTTTCCAGCTTTTCTTTTCGCTCTGTGAGTGACTTCAGCATCTACCAACAAAGACTCACTCATTTTCTTGTTGTTAGGTTATAAAAGATGGCCTCTGTTGCATGCTAGAATGGACCCAGGGGTCCCAAGAACCCACAGGCCACAGGCCAAATCCAGCCTGGCATCTGTTTTTATAAATAAAGTTTTATTAGAACACTGCCATGCACACCCATTTGTGTACTGTCTATCATTGCTTTCAGTTTACAATGGCAGAGTTGAGCAGATACAATAAAGATTGTATGGTCTTGAAAGCTATGTACTACCTGGCCCTTTACAAAGAAAAAAGTATGCTGACCTTGGGTTTAAAGACAGAGCCTTCCCACTTGAAGGCCTAAAATGTCTATCACTGAAGTGTGTGTGGGGTGGGGTAGGGTGCTGCCTCTAGAATCATCACACCCAGGACCAGGCCCTGCCAGGTATCACAAGATCCCCCAGGTTCAGCCACTCAGACCCTGTGTTTCCGAGAGGGCCTGGGAAGGCCTAACACAATCGCCACCAACCACGTCGGCTTCTGGCCACCTACACCATCCCAGCCTCAGAAGGTAGAGAAGGAACCTACTCATTCATTCTGTGACAAGAAGCCCTTGAAGAACCTTGACCTCAAGTGTTTGAGGAGAAAAAGGCCAGAAGCATCCACCATATTTCCCTCCCAGTTTCCAAGGCATATGAACAGCACTGGAGAGCACAGGATAGCTGAGTCTCTGAGCCCTCCCAGTCTAACGCCTTGACACTCTGGAGAGGTGGATGCACTCTACGAGGGTTAGACATGTGAAGAAACGGTCCAAAATGCATGCAGTAACCGTGTATAGAACATTTCTGGAAGAAAAGAAAACACAAGTACCTTTTAACAGTGGTACTTCCAGGGAGGAGAACTGGAGGGCTGAGGGAGGAGACACTTTTAGCATCTCAGTTTTATTGGCCATGTGCATGTGTTCTTTTGTAGTTTTTAATTATTTCTAAATGCAATAACCGCCACATCGTGTGAAACAAGCCACCATCCTGTCTATTCCATGACCACAAGCAATTGCTGTCTTCATCAGGACAGAAAGTCTTTAAGCGTCAACCGTTGATCACCCTCAGTGACCTCTCACAGAAACAAAGAACAGAGTCCCATAGGTTCTCACCCATCAGCGGACCTTGAACAAGCATCATCGCACTATAAGAAAGGGATTGGCAGGAGTGGGAAACTGTCGGGATGGGGGTGGGATGGGCAGTCGAGGGAAACTGCCAGGGGAGGGAGGGGCACACCTCATCAACAAAGGCACCTGCATAATCAACGTTTGTATGCCTCACCCTGAATTGTACCCCACGTCTTTATAATAAAAAAGAAATTTAAAAAAAAGTTGATCATGAAGAGAGAACAACCCTAGGGGAAGAGGAGGGAAACGGAGACGAGTGAGGAGTGAGGCAGAGAACGTCAGCAGGAGGGGCTCCAACCCTGGAGGGGAACAGAAGTTAAAGATACCTCTAGCCGGGCTCGGCGGCTCAGCCTGTAATCCCAGCGCTTTGGGAGGCTGAGGTGAGTGGATCGCCTGAGCCCGCGGGTTCGAGACCCGCCTGGGCAACTTGGCGAGACCTCATCTCCACAATAAGTCAAAAATTAGCCGGACGTGGTAGTGCACACCTGTAGATCCAGCTACTCGGAAGGCTGAGGTGGAAGGATCGCCAGAGCCCAGCAGGTCGAGGCTGCAGTGGCCGGGAACGGCCACTGCACTCTAGTCTGGGCGACAGAGTGAGACTCCAACTCAAAAAAAAAAAAAAAAAAAAAAGATACCTCTAGGGAGCCAGAGGGGAATTTTAGGACAGAAACTCTCCCTGCTCCCCTTTGCTAATTGCAAAGAGAGCTCAGAGCTGCAGAGCTGGTGTCCATGTCCTACATTCCCCAGGCCCATCCTATGTCTGTTCTCAGGTTGAAAGGGAGGAAGGAGAGAGGACCCACTCAGAAGACCATGATCCATCATACTTGGAGATTGGGAGAAAAACAGAAAGCAGACTGAGGCATGATCAGGCTGTGGGCTGAAGCCGGCAGGGAAGATTCCCAGGGAGCCCCTTCCCTGAAGAAGCAGAGATCAGGCTGCCAGGAGAAGGAAAGGGTCCTCATTTCCTACCCACCAACTGCCTGGATACCTGCAGCTAAGAGAAAAATGACAGGGTGGGAGAGTGCTCCACACTGGTCAGGAAGAGAGCCAAATGTACATGCTCCAAATTCGGCAGGTATTAAGTGTCCTCCCATGGTAGGCAGAATCTTGGCCCAAGTCCTTCTCCCCCTGCAGTTACTCCCTTGAATACGTTACTTTACGTGGTAAAAGGGTCTTTGCAGAAGTAATTAAGGCTACTAATAAGATGACTTTAAAATAGAGAGACTATATGGGATTACTGGGGTGGGCCTAGTCTAACTACACAAACCCTTACAGCAAAAGCACAGAGCTTGCTCTCTGGCCAGAAGCAGAAGACAGAGACTCCAAGCACAAGGAGGACTTGACATGCCGTTGTTGGCTTGAAGATGAAGAGGTGGCTCTATGTCAAGAAAATGAGGACCTCAAGGAACAGAATTCTGCCAACGACGTGAATGATTCTGGGAAAGGAATCGTTCCCAGAGTCTCCAGATAAGAGCCCGGGCTGGTCCACACCTTGATTTTGGCCTTGAAAGGGTCTAAGCAGAGGACTCTGTTGATTCCACCTGGACTTCTGACCTATAGAAACTGCAAAATAAAATTAGCCGGGCGTGGTAGCGTGCACCTGTAGTTCCAGCTACTTGGAAGGCTGAGGCAGAAGGATCGCTGGAGCCCAGCAGGTCGAGGCTGCGGTGGCCGGGAGCGTGCCACTGCACTCCAGTCTGGGTGACAGAGTGAGACTCTGACTCAAAAAAACAAAACAAAACTGCAGAATAATGCATCTGTGTTGTCTTTAAGCTGCTAAGTTCATGGCAATTTGCTATGGTAGCATTAGAAAACGAATATACCTCCCGAAATCAAAACCAAATGAACTCCAGAAATAGTCGTTAGACACTTAGTAGGTATGAAAGTCTAAAATTCCAGCGCCAGGGGTAAGGGCATATTCCAGCTACCAGGGAGGAACACAGCCATTATTAGATAGGCGTTCCATCCAGCAAAAAGCAGCAAGGCTGAAAGGCCGAGACCCCTGGGAGAAAGTGTATAAGACTAACACTATTTCTGTAGATGTTCGTGAGCAGAATGAGAGGATAGCAGGAGGCCACCCAGCACCAGACAGAGGAACTTGTTAAGGACAGACCACTAGACAACAGGAGCTGATGGCTGTGCTATTTAAGTGACTACACAGTCTTGACCCAGGTGGCCTGTTGCCCTCATCTTCATAAATCAGACAGGCACCTTCCTGCACAAAACGACCTGGCTCCTAGTGCCAGCCCCTAGGGCCTGAGGGAGACAAGGGGTAGCTCAAGAAGGTCCACCTCCCCTCAAGGAGACTCAGCCATGTCTGAGTCTGCTGTGTGATCTGGATACAGTGCAGCAGAAAGGCCGAAGCATATTAAATTCCTTCCCTATTGTGGCTTGAGGCCACAATGGCTGAGACATCTATTTCTCTCCGTGGAGATGAAAGCCAGGCTCCTTCAGGGGGAAAAGCTACATCCTATTCTAATTAAGGTCACTGACCCAAAACAGAATTCAGGTCTGTTCCTTTGCCTAGGACATCCCAAAGGGTGACTTCATACTGATCCTTTAGGGGTAAGAATTCTTTTTCTCCAAAATGGAAATGCCTTTAATTATTTTTACTGATGAAACTTGATAGTGGTAAAACATTCATGCAACACAGCAAATACCAAACCAACCCCATGATCCCAAGTTGTAGAAATAACCCTGGTAAACTGTATTTTCCACACCACTTTCAATATACATTCACATGTGCACAAACTCAAGCCCTTTAAATATAGAGAGAACACTACATATTATTCACAGCCTCTTTCATCTAAGAAGACACAATATATCTATACAAAGATCTAGCTTGGGTTTTTTAATCGCTCCATTTCTGGAAACAGCTGCATTGCTTATAAGAGAAAAAAATAAGAACCAACTTAAGTGCCCATCAACAGGGGATTAGTTACATAAATTATGCCCATCTATACCATGAACTATTATGTGACTATTATGAAACAGGTGGATATACTTGTGCTCATATGAAAGTAATAAGCAAAATGAGAACTATATTATAATATACTACAATACTACTGTTAGTAATAACTTACCAACAGAGGAAGATGTAGTATATAATACTACAAAGTAAAAACTATATTACAGCATAGTATAATACTGTTAAAAAGTTAGATACTATGCTATAATACTACTGTTCTAGTGAGAACCATACTACAGTATACCATAATACTACTGTTAAAAAAAAGTGTGTGTGTGTATGTGTGTACATACAAACATATATACATTTTTAAAGAGGACACACAGCTGTGAGTAGTGGTTATGGTGAGAATGAATGGTGTGGGAAAGAAACTCAGTTTTTACTGCACACTTTTGTAAACTGTTTCTTTTGTTCCTTAAAACACACACACACGAAGCTTTTTTATTAATTAAAAAAAAATCTATTAATCGAGGAAGCGTGTCTGTCCTGTCTATTCCTATATCCCCAGTGCCAAGACCAATAACTGTTCTTACAAGGTTGTCTGAAACATGTTTACTTGAAGAACAACCTTTAGAGGCTGACTTACCAAAAGTGCTCCAATCAGCCTCCCCACACTTGTGTCTCTGGCCTAGAGGTAAGGCTTGAGGCTCGTCTCAGCCCTTTCCCACCTCTCTCCTGACACTAGGCAAAACCAACCCTTGAGATGCCCCAATTCCCGGAGTACTTACCAACAGAGGAAGATGTCTGTGAACGTCTCTGCTGTGGTGAAAAGGGCAAATATAATCCAGTACATCATCCATTTGACCTGTTGAAAGAGGAAGCGACAAAGACGGGAGAAAAGGTCCAGGAGAAATGGCTGCCCAATATCAAGAAAAACCGGCCCAGACAATGGAAGGTGCAGCATGTCCAGGCAGTGCAGGATGCATTCATAGGCTTCTCCTCATCCTTCCCCAGTTCGTGTCCAGTTCCGCTCCAGAGCTTGGGGCTGGGAGCAAACAGGATGTCCCACAGGTGACCCAGGTTTAGAGTCAAACAGCCCTCAGGTGAGCTAGGAAACCTGCAGACCACGAGTGACACCCTGGAATGAAGATTAACCAGGCCAGGCTCTCTGGGATGAAGTGGTGATACTCCTCACTGGTCACTAAGAGTCCTTTATTGTGAGAAGGGCCCAGAGCCCCTCCATAAACCGATCTTCTCAGTCTCTTCCATGTGACCATCCTTTTCCATTTCCACTGCCTCTCCCCCCGAATAAAGGCCTTTGTCTCCTCTCTCTTGAGCTACTAAAAGATTCCCCTAACTGCCTCCCTCGTCTCCTGGCTTTTCCCTCACCAGCACATCCTATAAGCCATCCCCATACTAATCTTCCAAAAGATAAACCCATCAGACGATCCCCTCCCTCATTTAAAATTTTCCAGCCTGCAGGACAAAGTCCAAATGTCTTAGTCTGTGCCTTCCAGCTACCAGTAATGGTGGAGTATCCTGTATTGAACTAACCTTCCTGCCAATAGTGATAATAGACTCTGAACAAAATGTTCTAAGATAACTGTTGGAAGGTACTGGAGAACAATAAAAAGTGTGCAGAGATTAGAAGGAATTCAACCCTTTGAGTGTGGGAACCACACTGGATTAGATCCAGGTTGCTGTGGCCAGGGCAATCTCCAGTCTATACAGGATGGATAGAATTCAAGCAGAAATCGACATTCTTACTTGCCTGAGCAACAGGAGAATGGAGTTGGAGACTGCCAGAGGCGCTGGAAGTGGAGAGAGAGGTAATCTCAAAAAGAGAAAAGCCATATTGTCATAGGAGTGGCCTTAGGGGGGGAAAAAAAAAAAGCCAAAAAGGGGCAGGTCCAAACATCTCTAAATAAATTTCGTTCAAATCCTTGGTTGGCCCATGAATCGCAGAAGTTTGTTTTATCAAAAACAAACAAACTCTGAAGAGCTGAAAGAATCGAACAGAGATTTCTGCCCTTTGTAGGAAAACAGTTGGATTTCAAGCCCTGCAAAGTTAGAGGGGCTTGGTAAACATTTTGAAACTTCCAGTAAAACATCTGAAGGACCACATCTGAGCAGTAAAAATTACATCCCAACATGAACAGGTTAGTTGTATGACTAAGGGAAAATTGAAACACACCTTCCCCAGCAAAATATAAGATCTAGCTGCCACAGGGTCAAGGTGATATGCTAGAATTTAATTGCCTGATAGAACAAAGCTCCACACTCTTCATAAGAAGGCAGTCAAAATAGGGAATTTCTACAATGTGTCATAACAAAGGCCAGTACACAATAAAAAGCTAAGCATGCTAAAAAAATAGGAATATATAATTCACAGTTATAAGAAAAAATTGACATGGTGGCTCAAGCCTATAATCCCAGCACTTTGGGAGGCCGAGGCAAGAGGATTGCCCGAGCCCAGGAACTCAAGACCAGCCTGGGCAATTTGGTGAGACCTCATCTCTATAATAAAAAATGAAAAAATTAACCAGGAGTGGTAGTGCATGGCTACTTGGAAGGCTGAGGCAGAAGGATCGCCCGAACCCAGCAAGTTGACACTAGGGTGGCTGTGAGAGTGCCACTGCACTCCAGCCTGGGTGACGGAGTGAGAGTTTGACTTAAAAAAAAAAAAATTGATCCACAGATTACCTAGGTGTTCGAATTAGCAGACAAGGATTTTGAAACATAAAAATATACACTGAGACAACCAAATTCCATGTGTAAAAGAATGAAGTTGGGCTTTTACCACATACCTTAAGATGGATCAGCGATCTAAATACAAAAGCAGCAACTATCAAATACTTATAAGAAAACATAGGAGTATGTTTTTCTGACTTTGAATTAGGCAATGGTTTCTTATATATGCCACCAAAAGCACAAATAACAAGAGAAAAAATAAATTAGCCTTTACCAAAATTAAAAACTTTTCTGCTTCAAAGGGCACCATCAAGAAAGTAGAAAATATTTGCACATTATCTATCTGATAAGGTACTTATATCCTAATATATAAAGAACTCTTACAACTCAACAATAAAAGGACAAATAATTTGATTAAAATTGTGCAAAGGGCCCACATCTGTTAAAGAAACTGAACCAATAATGAATAAATCCAATATCTATTTATGATTTTTAAAAAACTCTCAAGAAAGTAGGAGTAGAGGGAACCTCCTCAACTTGATAAAGAACATCTACAAAACACCCTGCAGCTAACACCATGCTTAATAGTGAGAAAAGAGATGCCTTTCTCCTAACATCAGGAGTAAGGCAAAGATGTTCTCTCTCTCCACTCCAATTCTATATCATAATGGAGGTCCTAGACAATGTAACAAGACAAGAAAACAAAAGAAAAGACACAGACTGGGAAGAAAGAGATAAAACCATCATTCTTCACAGATGCTATGATGGCCTATGTAGAAAATACCAGAGAACTGACCAAAACCTGCTCCTGTAATTAAAAAGTAATTATAGCAAGGTAGCAGGATACATAATATCAAAGAAGAAGAATAAAGTTGGAAGACTAACAATACTACCAAACTTCAAGAGTTACTGTAAAGCTAAAATAATCAAGACCATGTGTCACTGGGGAAAAAATAGACAATCAGATCAATGGAACAGAAGATAGATCTAAGAGACAGGCCCACCCAAACATAATCATTTGATCTTTGACAAGGCACAAAGACAATTCAATGGAGAAAAGATCGTCTTTTAAATAAATGATGCTGGAACAACTGGACAGTCACTTGTGACCACAACAGAACAAATGAACCTAGGCACTGATCTTACATCTTTTACAAAAATTAACCTCAAAAGGCACGAGAGGTCTAAATGCAAAACACAGAACTACTACACCTCCAGAACATGAGAAAATGTGGGGACCTTGGAATTGGCAAAGAGTTTCTGCATACATCACCAAAAGCACTAGCCATGAAATAAAAAAAGTAGCAAATTGAACTTCATTAAAATTAAAACCTGCTCTGCAGAAACACAATTAAGAAGGCAAGCCACAGACTGGGAGAGAATGTCTGCAAAACATATGTTGATAAAGGACTTGTAGTATCTGTGCGTCTCTCTCTCTACAGGTATTGATATAGATATAGATAGATATTCTCCCTCTCTCTATGTATATGTATGTCTATCCTTAAAACATAACAAGAAGAAAGCAAACAAACCAATTAACAAGTGGACAAAAGATCTGGACACCTCACAAAGAACACACACAGATATGAACTTACTTATTAACAAAGCTTTTCTTAGGAAGCTAAACTTTTCTTTGTCACCACCTAACAAGATGCTTATCCTACAAGGAAAAGGGTGAGTTCAGTATTATTTTTCTTTAAAAAGTATAAATATGTTACGGGATCTACAATGCATGAAGAGATGGGGGATTTCAAGAGAAAGAAGAAACTCTTTAAAAAGAAACAAATGATATCCCAGAACCCAAAAGTAAAATATCTGGAATAACAGTTACTGGATGGAATTAACAACAGGTTGAACACAACAAAAGATCTGTGTGTCTGATCAGCCTGGGCAACATAGCAAGACCTAGTCTCTACAAATAATCAAAAAATTAGTCAGGCACAGTGGTGCATATCTGTAGTCCAGCTACTTGGGAGGCTGAGGTAGAAGGATTGATCGCCTGAGCTCAGGCGATCTTAAACCCTTGGGCTCATACCACTGCCCAGGCTGGTCTTGAACCCCTGGGCTCATGCCCACTGCACTCCAGCTTGGGCAACAGGGGAGGGAGGGAAGGAGGAAGGGAAGGGAGGAATCCTAAAATCAGAGAAGACTGAACAACACATTACACACAGGGGAATGGCAATATGAATGATAGCTGACTTTTCATCAGAAACGAGAATATCAGAAGAAAATGGAATAGCATCTTTAAAGGCTAAAAAAAAATGTTAATCTGGAATTTCATACCCAGCAAAAATATCTTTCCTTTTTTATTTTTTATTTTCGAGTTGGAGTCTCACTCTGTTGCCCAGGCTGGAGTGCAGTGGCACACTCACAGCCACCACAGCTTCAACCTGCTGGGCTCAGACAATCCTTGCACCTCAGATTTCCAAGTAGCTGGAACTATAGGCACGCATTATTATGCTTGGCTAATTTTTTTTTTAATTGTTAAGATGAGGTCTCAGCAAGTTGCCCAGGCTGGTCTCAAACCCCTGGGCTCTGACAATCCTCTTGCCTTGGCCTCCCAAAGTGCTGGGATTATAGTTATGAACCACAGCAGTCGGCCCCCTTTTTAGTTTTTCACTCAACTTTCTTGATTTTTCAGCTAGATGTGAGATGATCACTTCCTGAAAAACTCTCCCAACACTACAACTGTCCTGGTTTCCCTCTCACCTTTCTCACTACTTCTTCTCAGACTGTTCAATTCCTCCCCGGGGCTCTGTTCTAGACATCCACTTCTAACTCTAGACTAGTTGCGGCCCCTGGAGAAAATTCTGCTGCATTCTTCATTTAACATAGCCAACCAATCACCAAGTCCTGTCACTTTCATCCTCTTGAATCTGCCTTGTTTTCCCCATTCCCCTCTGTCATTTCCTTACTTCATACCACCAACTCCTCCTGTCTAGAACAGAGCTACAGCCCCATGTTTCACCTCTATACTGAGGCCCCTTTTCATGCATCCTCTGAATTCCAGTCAAAAAGATCTTCCTAAATCCAAATTGGATGATTCTCTCGCCTAGCTAAAAGCCTTTGATAGTTCTACATCGTTGTTAAGATAAAGCCCAGATTCCTTCAATTGGCTTCAAGACCTTGCGTGATTGACCCCTAATTACCTCCATCATCAGCTCCATTACACACTCATCTGCTCACATCTTCCACTCTAGCCATTATGAGCCTTCCAATTCCCTGAACAGAGCATCTTCTTTCGCCTCGGGACTAGCCCCCAGATCTCAGCCAAAACGTCGCTTTCTCTAGGAAGTGCCCTAAGTTCAGGCAAATGTCTTTTTCTTTCTCCTACCATGCCATACATGTTCCCTGCCATAGCCCTTATCGTACTGCTTTCAAAATACCTGTATATTCCTCTGTGTTTCCTACTATCTTGTAAGCTCCTTGAGGGTGGTAGACAGTTCTTCCTGCATATCTGCACATCTCTAGTACCCAGAACAATTCCTGGGAATACAGTAGGTATGGAATGAATACATTTTGAATGACTGGATTAGAATGTCAGCACGGTGAATGGGAAAGAAAGGAAGGTTTCAAAAGAGAAGGAATTTATTTTGGAAATGCCTGGATGGCTTTTGGGGAAGAAAAAGAATCAGACAGCTTGTGAGGCCACAGGTGCTCTCTGTGAGTGGCTACTAAGTGGAGAGTTACGTATACATGGGAGGAAAGACCACTGTTGAAGCCAGGGTATAAGTGACTGATGATTATCGGGCCACTCATACCATCAGAAAGGTAAAGAAAGGGTCAATTTGGGCAGAAGAGGTTGAGCTCCATGTGGCTCAGAGCAGTTTAAGGGTCTAGGAAGACATCCAAGAAAAATGTCCAACAGATCCCTAGAAAGGGCTACAGATAGAGACAATGGAGCCATAGCAGATAGGGGACTTGATGCGTCAGCCTGAAGAAGTTCCCTTTCCCATACTCCTTCATTAAAATACTTTGATGTGGCAAGAAGGATCTGAATGATTCACTGAGGCTATGGAGGTCAATGGAATACTAGTGAGTCAGAGATGGAAACCACATTCATCTAGAATTACCAGGAAATGGTTTTCTTCGTCATTCCTTATGGAAACCAAAGGATGGTTATTTTCCCCTTGGTTTCAGGAAGAACTTTCGAGGTTTGAGGGGTTTAAGATGGCGGGGAGGAGCCTGGGTGAGCCTCGGGTCAGAACAGAGAGAGGGAGCTACAGTCAATTTGTAATGTCCAGAAGCAACTCTGAATGGAAGAGTGACACTGCAACTGGGGCGTCCATCTGCACGGGTCAGGAGCAGGAAGCAGGAGTGAAGGGACAGGGGAGAGCTCGGCTATCGCAAGAGACTTCGGAGTCCAAGTGGGAAGCCATAGAGGGCCCCTGGGGTTCTGTGATGGTTCGAACCTGCTGTCAGCATTCCTGGCTGCCTGTGAAAGGTCTTCCTGAGCGCTGTGGAGAGGCAGGCTTATACCACCCTCAGACTCTCCTCGGACATTGGTATTTCTCGAGCCTTTCACACTCCTTTCGCATCTGGGCCCTGCTTCAGCCCCATGCCGCGTAATAGAGAATGGAACAACTTGAGCCTGGCTTCCAGATGACTTTGTACCACCTGCTGGCAGGAGCACACAGTGGATAACTGTGTAGCCAAGGGTGATCCCGAGAGTGGAGACACGAAACTCTCCTGCAGGCAGGATTCTGGGCAGGAGAAATGCCCTGAGTGAATGTGCATGCACTGTCACCGGGTGTTTACATTTTCTCGTTTTCTGTATTCTTGAGGTTCTGGCATCTGGGGCCTCACAAACCAGGGAGAGACTGCCCCTCCCATGGCCAGCCTTCTTAGAGAAAGCAAAAGACACCTTTCATATGCTAACTAACTAATCCAGAGTCTATACCCTCTGGGGTGCTCTCACAGGTTCAACCAATACCCCCAAGCCATAATCCAGGGCCAAGTACCAGCCAACTGGAGGTAGCGTACCCTGGGATCCTGCAGAAGCTATTCGACCAGTCAGTCCTACAGTTTACCCTGCCTTACCTTACCTTTATCACAAAAAACCACATACAGACTGTTAGACTGTTGTCCAAAATTCCCTGGGCTCCCTCGGCCTCCTGACAAGTGATGGTACTTTCTCACATGGCCCTACATGCCATGCTATGCTATGCCTCCTACTTCTAGGGAACTGTGAAGAAAAACGCCTTCCTTCATGACAGTCATTTCAGAGTCTTTGTGTCAGACCATCCCTACGTAAAGCAAATCCCTAATGTGGTTTAAAACACCAGTCAAGATTTCTGAAAGAACTAGAAATTGACCTTCCATATGACCCAGCGATTCCCCTATTGGGAATATACCCGGAGGAACTCAAATCATTCTACAAAGAAGATACCTGCACATGTATGTTCATTGCAGCTCTATTCACAATAGCAAAAACATGGAACCAACCATGCTGCCCATCGAAGTTGGACTGGATAAAAAAAACGTGGTACAA
The DNA here is from genome assembly GCA_027257055.1 of Cephalopachus bancanus. Taxonomy (NCBI): domain Eukaryota; kingdom Metazoa; phylum Chordata; class Mammalia; order Primates; family Tarsiidae; genus Cephalopachus; species Cephalopachus bancanus. The sequence goes on along the minus strand of JAPVLO010000490.1, from coordinate 147,187 downwards.
ATACACAATGAAATATCATGCAGCCATTAAAGAAGGACCAATATATGGACTTTGCAGCAACCTGGATGAATTTGGAGTTGATCATACTCAGTGATTGGTCACAGAAACAAAGAACAGAGTTCCATATGTTCTCACTCATAAATGGACCTTGAACAACTATAATGCTATAAGAAAGTGATTGGCAGTAGTGGGAAACCGGGGGTGGGGGGGTAGGATTGGCAGTTGAGGGAAACCGCTAGGGGAGGGAGGGGTATACCTCATCAATAGGGGTACCTGCATGATCAACGTTGTATACCTAACTCTGAATTGTACCCCACATCTTTATGATAAAAATTAAAAAAAAATACAAAAATACAACACCAGCAAGGCTTTGTCTAGATTACAAGGTTTTCAGAAGCGGGGAGGCTGAGAAAGCAGTGCCAGGGTGGTCTGTGAATGGGCCTCACCAATGGGTCCCACAGAGGAAGCTCCCGGTAGCCAAGGTGGATGAGATGGCCAGGCCTGTGGCTGTCAGCCAGCCTCTTTCCTCAGGCTTGACAGTGCAGGTTCAGTGAGTTCACGGACCAAGTGGCCATGCGGAAGACACACGGATAGCATATGGGCTCAGCAACGTGGAGTTGCTCTCTCCAACGCTGACTGGCCACACACAGCCAGTGTGTGCCAGCTGCCAGATCTTAAGGCACCAACCAGCCTTGGGGAAGTTGGTTCACTATATCAGGCCCCTTCCCTCGTGAAGTGCCTGGCATCAGGTCTTCTTGGGAATATTCAGGTCTTCTCCACATAGACTTGCTTTTCCTGCTGTCATGCCGCACAGCAAGCTGGACTCAGGGCTGCCTTTTTCATTTTGCGGCATGCCACGCAATACTGCTTCTCACCAAAGACCCTCCTTTGTAGCAAAATAAGACAAAAGGCTGATGTGATGTCATCATGCGCCCCTCGGCCCCAAGGCGGCTGGCCTTCCGTGGTGCTACGTAGCCTGGGAGGTTTCAGGAAAATAACTTGGCGGGAGTTCGCATTTCATGAGGTTGGTGTGCTATCTTGGAAGACAGTTTCTTCTCCAAACCAGCGACCAACACATGATAGGTGCTGCTTTTTAGGCAGAATCTAAAGGTTAGGGAACCAAGGAAGTGAGGGTGGTGTTGCTCACGATTAAGCCTAATGCCAATTTCTTACAACTCAAAGTGTGGACCATGGACTGGCACTGCTGGCATTATCAGGGAACTTGTCAGATATGCAGAGGCAGGCATGGTGGCTCTCACCTGTAATCCCAGTGACTCAGGAGGCTGAGGTGGGAGGATCACTTGAGGCCAGGAGTCTGAGACTGTAGTGAACTATGATCACACCACTGCACTCCAGCCTGGGTGACAGAGTGAGACCCTGCCTCTTAAAAAAAACTGCAGACTCTCAGACCCCACCCCATACCTACCGGGTCATAATCTGCGCCTGAATGAGTAACGAGAGCCCCCGTTCATTCTCATGCATGTTAGAGTTTGAGAATCACTGATCTAACCCTCACAACATTTTTGCTTCTCATCCGCAAACCTCTGATCTCTGCTTTTTAATGATTCTAGTATCTGAGGGATGGATGCGTTCACCAGGGCATAAAAAGTGGTTTCAGTGAAGCAGAAGCAGAGACCTACTCTCACCTGGTCATTTCAGGATACTCATGCCAGTAGGAAACAGACCAGAAAGGGGCTTATGAGCTTTGATGGGGTAACTGACCCTAAGTGTCAAAGGGAACCAGGATTGATGCTACATAAGGAGGTAGAAAGGAGGAGGGATATTCATGTTGGGTTCTCAGGGGAAGCTCCTAGTACCATCTTGGTCACAAGTAAAAGTCAACAGGTCACCACTTCAGTCCTACAGATGCAAGAGTGCCATGACCTCAGATTCCTTGGGAATGAAGATCTGGGCCCAACCACGGGATAAGGAACCCTACCAGCTAAAGCTCTAGCCGAAGGCAATGGGGGCAGGAACTGGAGAGCAGAAGAGAAATGTATCAGGTGAACTTGAGGAAGACTTTGAAATGGGTGTCCTATGGCACGCCAACACATCCTTCCGAATTCTTGATTTTGCGGGTGTCTTTTTTTTCTTTTGAGAAAGCAGAATTTATTGAGAGGACAGAAAAGCTCCCACAGTGGGAGGGGACCTGAGGGGGGTGCCTGGGTGTCTTGTTTTCCAATGCCTTTGAGCTATTTGACAACTTTATAAGTCAGAGAAAACTGACTGCAAAGCAAACAGTTTTGTCCGCGGAGGTGCAAATGAATTTTGTTTGGTGGACGCATCATTCATCTCCCATGCCACACTCCAGGAAATCAGTTAACATATGAACAAATTCATTTCAACATTTGTTTCTTTTTTTTTTTTTAATCCAAAACGTGGTTTTGGGGATCATTTCCCATTCATCTGGATTCAGGGTGCTTTCAGTGCTGTGTCCTCCTGAAGGAGCATTTTTCTGTGAGCCTTGCTCTTTCTTTTGTAGGCGGGCAGAGGACAGGGGCACAGACAACACACACAGCTGCTGCTCGTGCCTGGCTGAAGGCCACAGTGATTCTGTAGCATCCAGAGCATTTCGCATCCAGGAAGGAGGAGCCAGGGCTTTGCACCAGGCGCTTTTCCTTGCATTTACTCTCCTCCTCTTCTGGAGAGGGATAAGAGACAGCCTGGCGAGAGTCATGCTCTAGTGGGGAGGTCGTCCCTGCAGGAAAGGCCATTTTGACATTCCCGATTGCCTACATATGTCTGTTACTTGGAGCCTCCTTTGAATGATTTTGTAACACTTTCCTGATTCCCTCATTAATCACAAGGTAAGTAAAATCTTCAATGTGTGATTATTTTGTATTCTTACAAGAGTCATGATTTTATCATTCGATGAAAGTTGTTTTAGCAAAAGACATAAATACCAGCCATGAACTCATGACCAGTTGCATGAATATGAACCACAGCTTCATCCACATTTTCTTCCTCTCCGTGTTATGTATAGATTTATGTATTTTAACTAATTATATTTTAAGTTATTCTTTCCCTCCCTGCTAAAACGCGTATGGGCTGTGTTGGTGAGGGTTCACTTGACAACTCAGTTTTCAGAGTGCTAATGACTAAGGCTGGATCAGAACCAGAAGAGGTGAGGACGTTGCCCAGAGACAATGGGCCTGGAGCTGTAAGACATTTGGATTTGACAGGTGAGTGAGTTGCAGCATAGAATTCTTGTTGGAAGGCTATTTTTTTTTTCCTGCTGGACTCAGGTGAGCCTTCCAAGTAGCTGGAACTACAGGCACGGGCCACCATGCCCGGCTAATTTTTTGATTATATTGTATTCTGTTTATTTATTTATTTATTTATTTGAGCTGGAGTCTCACTCTGTCACCCAGGCTGGAGTGCAGTGGCACACTCACAGCCACCACAGCCTTCACCTGCTGGGCTCAGGCAATCCTTTCGCCCCAGCCTTCCAAATAACTGGAATGACAGATGCATGTCACCACGCCTGGCTAATTTTTTTTTTTTAATTGTAGAGATGAGGTCTCACCAAGTAGCCCAAGTTGGGCTCAAACCTGTGAGCTCAGACAATCCCCTCACCTCGGCCTCCCAAAGTGCTGGGATTATAGGTGTGAGCCACCACGCTCAGTAGAAGGTTATTTTTAAAGTCAAAAAATGGGTAAAGAGTGGATGTGGATGCAGGTGTAGCACAGCTCAAAAGGTAACTGTCATGACTATTTTTATTCCTTGACTCCTCAGCATCCAAGATGTTCTAAACTAGGGGAGTCTCTAAGCACGAACACCTTTTTGGGGGGCAGGACCTGCTTCAGGGCTTTAGTTAAATCAGATACCGCTACCCAGGACTCTGAGTCTTCAGGCAACATTCTGAAAGCACAGGTAACCAGTGTGTGCAATGAAACATCAGCAGAGACTTCTGAACCAGACCCTTCTGGGGGTCTGAGCTGGGCTGTGGCCACCTCCTGCCTCCCCGAACGCTCCCCGTTCCAGAGCCTCTCTCTCCCATGTTTTAGTTAATTCTATGAATGGTCATCAATTCCTTCTGTGTAAGTTTTCATCCCCAAGCCTTAACTAGTGCAATAAATGTGGAAAGATGTAAGAAGCTGTGTCTTGAGCCATGTTTTTCAAACCTGGAAACGTGTTAAAATGCTGATTGTTATTTAGAAGGCCTGGGTAGGGCCTGCAATTCTCCATTCCTTTTTTTCTTTCCCCTTTTTTCTTTAAATTATAAAGATGTGGGGTACAATTCAGGGTTAGGTATACAAACATTGATGATGCAGGTACCTTGTTGATGAGCTGTGCCCCTCCCTCCCCCGGCAGTTTCCCTCAACTGCCTATGCCACCCCCCTCCCCAACCAACCATGCTGCGATTCTTCATTTCTAACAAGCCCCCAGGCGATGTTTACCTGGTCCACACCTTAGGCACTGAGACCCAGAGCACTAAAAACCTTCAGAGAAGTGGCTGGAAAGTAGGAAGGAGCAAGATCAAGAGGGGTGTTAAACACTGTGTAAATGAAGTGTGGACTTGATCTTGCAGATGATAAACAGCCAGTAAAGGACCCGGGAGGGGTGAAATACATAGATTTCCCTTTTGAAAGGCTTCTGGATGTCACGTGACAACAGAGTGGGAAAGAAGAGAGGGAGTCAGGGAACCAGTTAGGAGGTGTGGCAGGCAGAATGATGGCTCCCCAAAGACGTCCATGTCCTGATCCCCATATGGCGAACGGGACTCTGCAGAGCTATTGGGTTAAGGACCTTCAGATGGGAAGATTACCCTAGGTTATCCAGGCAGGCCCCATGTAATCATACGAATCCTTAAAAGTGGAGATCCCTTTCCAGCTGGGTCAGAGGGAGGTGTGACTATGGAAGGACAGAGAGAGGGCTCTGAAGAGAGAGGAAGGGGTACGAGCCAAGGAATGCAGGGATGGCCTCGAGGAACTGGAACAGGCAAGGAACTGGAACAGGAAGGAACTGGAACAGCCAGGCTGGATTTTAGCCCAGACCTTCAGAGTGGTAAGATCTTATGTTTGTGTCGTTTTATGCCTCCAAATTCATAGTAATTTTTTAATGCAACAATAAAAAGAAAAATACAGGAGGCTCCTGCAATATCCCAAGGAAAATGATGAGAATCGCAATTCTGAGAAGGAAGAGAGACCTGGCTTGGAAGATTACTCAGGGGCTAAGAATGAAGAAGCATGGTCCCCCAACCAAGTGTGTGTGTGGTGGGGGGGCTAGGTGGTAAGGAGAGGCCGGAGTCGATGGAAACTCCTAGCTTTCTCTCCTAGCCAAATGGGTCTATTAGTCAAAAAGACCACAAGAAGGAAACCTAAGAATGAGTGTGCAAGCCCATGTGTAAGTGTGCATGCTGTGAGAGTGCACGTGAGTCACAGTGCAGAGAAAGGAAGCAGAATCCCCTGCCTCTCTTCAGACTCCATTTTTTACCAAGAAACCTTCTCATCTTAACACTCGAGTTTCCCTGATGGGAAAAGCAAGTGCTGACCAGCCAACGCCAACAGCTGCTCTGATCATCACTTAAGGTTTTCACTCCAAATTCATGAATTGCCATTCCAGTCATAAGCCAGGCTCCTGCGAGTTTAGTCAGAGCAAAGCAATGCAGGGCTCGATTTCTCTAGGATGTGCTGACAGAATCAAACGTTTGCTTCTGTGAGCAAGGGATTAGTTTTGTGCCGCGGTGACCCCAAGTCAGGCCTCCTTCCTTGGCACAGCTTGCAGGCGGGAGAGGTCAGGGGAAGGAGGGCTGGAAGAGGCTGCCTACTGCTGTGCCCCGTGCCAAGTCAATCAAGAACCAGGAAGTTCTGTGCTTGCAACTCAGCAGCTATTTCTAGCGTGCACTCTGAGATTCCCTCACATGTGCTAGAACCTGGTCCCCAGAGGAGAAATCATCCCCTCTGGATGGATCCCTGCTTGGCGCAGAAGATGCAAGCTGAGGAAAGCAGTTCTGGGAAACGGGGAGGGGTTGGGGTCATGAGTCCTGGCAGCAGTTGATCTGGAGGTGGCTGGTTTCATCACAAAGACTTCCTGGGAAATCTGCGAAAGAAACAATGACTTTCCAAGCCCACTTTGAATTATTTCTTTACCTATGCCAAGCTTGACATCTAAGTGAGAGTGAGAGGAATTGCTGTTACCCACCCTCCTGTTCGCTGAGGCTGTCACAAGTTTGAGCTCCTTGCCCAGAATTGCATCTATCAAATATCAGAACCAGGACTTGACCTTGGACTCGTAATACCAACATCCACACCTTTTACACTTTGACCTGGATGTGTGCCCTACACAGGAAGAGACACCTTTTCCTCCCCACCCACTCCAGCAGGTCTTTATCAATCAAGAGTGGTCTAAAAGTCCTCCTGCCTCAAGGCATCTGGCATGTCTGGGGCTGGTGCCTGGGGCTCCCAAATCGTCCAACGGTAATTGACACAATTCTCCAACTGGTATGCTCTCCCAGGCCCCCCTCAAAAGTTTGTCCCTCTTCAACATGCTATGGGAAACAGATATAAGATGACGAACAGCCCCTTCCCTCAAAAAGCTTATTCAAGCAGGGCATGGTGGCACATGCCTGTAATCCCAGCGCTTTCAGAAGGACTGCTCGAGGCCAGGAGTTTGAGACCAGCCTGGGAAGCATAGCCTGACTATTTCTACAAAATTAAAAAAAAATCAGCCTGGCATAGTGGCATGCCCCTGTAGTCCTAGCTACTCAGGAGGCTGAGGCGGGAGGATTGCTTGAGGCTAGGAGTTCAAGGCTGCAGTGAGCTATGATTGCGTCACTGCACTCCAGCCTGGGTGACAGAGAGAGACCCCATCTTCAAAAAAATGAATAATAAAAACCTTATAAAACAATGGACTTAAACTGTGGGGTGTTGGAACAACAGAACTGGAATGGAGGCAGGGCTGCAGAGCCAGGGACCACACCCAGGTCCGCTGGACTCTAGGACCCTTGCCCCTGTTCTGGATGTCTGACTGTCTCCCAGTGCTTTATGGTCTACAGAGTGTTTTCCCAACAAGGAAGCCGAGGCTGAGAGAGGTGAAGTTACTCATGGCATGCGGCAGAGCTGAGGGACCCCCGATTCCAGACGCCCTCTCCTCTTGTTGTCCCTCTCTGCGTTCTTACCTTCAACACTTGAGGTCTAGACAGGACAGGGACAGGTCTACATGGGGAGAGGACTCCCGAGACATCTCGTGAGAAGAAGCATGTGAAGGGACTCCTCAGCCTTGCTCCCAGCACCCAGGGAAGGAAGGCACTCACGTCTCCCAATCCCTCACGCCCACCTCGCCCCCTCAGCTGCCACCCCTCCAAAATAAACAGTGCCACTTACATATTCCTTAATGTCCTTCGATTTCACAGCCTTGTAGGAGTAATATGCAGGGTAAAGGGTGCCAAAGATGAGCCTGGAGGGACGAGAGAGACACACATCAAGAGAAATGCAATTTTCACTCATCCTGTTTAAAGGACAATGTCTGTCTTTGATGCTCAAGTTGCTCTCCAGGCTATGGAAAATGCAGCGGTGGGGCTTGATTTGTTTTTAAAAAGCCCCTGAAGGTGTTCTGCTCATGGCCAGGGTACCTGGGGCACCTCTATATTTTGCAATACCCCACATCCACCACTCTTCAGTCTGTGTTTGGCAACGCAGAGGGTGTTGGGGTCACAGAAGCCAAAAATGGGGATGGGGCAGCTGAGATGAGCAGCCAAGACCCCTAAACTTCTTTTTTCTTTTTGAGTCAGGATCTCACTCTGTTGCACAGGCTGAGTGCTGTGGCACAATCGTGGCTCACTGCAGGCCTTAAACTCCCGGGCTCAGGTGATCCTCCTGCCTCAGCCTCCTGAGTAGCTGGGACTACAGGTATGCACCACCACGACCAGCTAATTTTTTTTTTAAAGAGACAGGGGTCTCACTATGTTCCCTAGTTGGTCAGACATCTGGGCTCAAGCAATCCTTCCACCTCAGCCTCCCAAAGTGCTAGGATTATAGGTGTGGGCCACCACACCTGCCCTATATAAGCTTTTTGAGGGTAGGGGCTGTTCATCTTATATCTGTCTCCCAGAGGGCCAAACATGAAATTCAAGGCCAACTTTCCTGCTGCTAATTCCTCTGATGCTCTACAAAGCCTACACACACCTTGGGCTTTCTTCTCCAGAAAAACCTTTTCTCTACTTTCACTCCCCACAGACTTGATCTCAGCATTCTGCAGCCAGAATAAGCTTTGCCATTTTTAAAACCAACCAGGCCAACCCCTCCTCCCACCAACACAGCCTCACCCTGCATTCACCTGCCTCTCATTGTTCTCAAGATGAAGCAGCAAAAATACCACCAGCGTTCGGGCAGTAGTTCTCATCGATCCAGGCCCAGGGCTGCACTAGGTCATTAAATAATTTCCCAGTCAGCCCGCCTCCAAGGACCTGCTTGGCATGGCTCTGCCTCCCCCATTCTCTCCACCACGCACGATTGCTTGCAACGCCCCTGCATGTGTTCTTTCCTTCTGGAATCTTCCTTTCCCTTTCTTTGTCTGACTAATGCCTGTTCATCAGATCCCAGCACCTTCCCTGACCTCACTACCTAGGTCAAATCTCCCCACTACACCTACATATCACTAGGGTGACCCTGGTACGATTGCTTTGATTGACAGCCATCCCCTCACTAGACTGTAAGCACCTTGTGGGCAGAGGATGGGTCTGTTTTGCTCAACATCAATGTTCCCAGCAGGTACCAGGCTCTCAACAGATATTTGTACATGAATAAATTGATAGACTGTCAGACCTGCAAGGATTCCATCCTTTCACCCACAGATGAGACCACCCCCAAGTGTCATCTCAGGTGCAGGCTGATGGAGAGTGGCCCTGGTCCAGAAGTCACAGGAGCTAGTGTCTCCTGTGACAACCCCACAGACAGAGCATCCAGGATTCCTGCAAGGAGCCTTCCTGGTTACAGAAGATATTGCAACACTGAAGAAGCTCACAGCCATGGCTCATTGGATGCCTGGAGGTCGTCCAGAGAACTCCCAGGGCAGACACAATTTACCAGGGAGGGTCAGCTTTGCCATAAGCACCGTTGCCAGGAACATCTTGACACTCCACATTCATCAGGTTTCCAGGGGAAAACAGAGCATGAACAGTTAGTTGCTGCCACCGAAGAGGAGAGAGCTGTTACCTCTTGATTTACAGAGGTCCGAGCTCAGCATGTTACAGGCATTATCCCACCTGGACTCCTTGTTCAAGGGAATCCCTCTTGCAGACAGGACACCGATGCATGGAGTGGCCCATCACTTGCTTGTCTAAAGTCCCTCGACCAGGGAGGAGCAAAGCAGTGGCCGGACCCCAGCCAGGCTGGCCTCCTCCGAGCCTAGCTTCTTGTCACCACTGTCCACTGCCCTGGAGAGCATGTCGGTCCTCTAGAAAGGCTGAACTGGTCTGAGTGAAGAGCAAGATGAGCCAGCAGAGGGACAGGAGGGCAGTGGAAGTAAGGAAAAAAGCAGGAGGGGGAAAGTTTGAGAGAGAGAGGGTGGTGCCCGAGACCGCAGGCAGGCCAAGGGGATGTGGAAGGCCAAGAGGAAGTTCATGGGTTTGGTCACAGCCCCCTTGATGAAGAAGGCCCCCCATTCCACCCCGTTCTCTTCCTGCACACTCCTAAGCATTCTCAGATATCAGGGGGAGTCTGACGTCCTCGGGGAGGCCTGCCCTGACCAGGGTACCCCCTGAAGGTAAGGCTTATCTTGCTGTCCTGTTGCCACAACTTCTGGACTTGCCTGTTTCAACCCGGATCCACCCTGCCACTCGGACGGTCTGCTCAGGGCCTGCCTCTCCCACAAGACGGCATGTTCCACAAAGCCAGGGACGGCGTCCCCGTTCATAACTGCACCTCCATGCCGGGCACGTTAGGAAGGGCTCAGCAGGGACGTGTCCGTGTGTGAAGTTTCAGACAACGGTGAAGCTGAGTCAGCACCATCCAGGGGACGCTTGTGACCTTGGGACTGAGGTCTTGGTGGCAGGACAGATGCCAGGTGGCCCTGGGCTGATTCAGCAAAACCTCGGGCACAGTGCCATGGACACCAGGGAAAGAAACATGCCACTCCTTGGGCACAGATGCCTTGGTTATTACCCAGGTCTGCCAGAACGGTTTGCAGCCCGGGCCCTGAGCAACAGAGGAGAGAGGGGTGGAAAGCAGAGTGCGACTCCATAGATGACCACCCTGTGAATGCCGAGCCGCGACCCCTGAGTGTCACAGGGCTGGGAAGTCACAAGAAACATGGACAGGGAGGCCTCTACTTGGTGGGCTGGAGTCTTCTGGCATGAACTGGTTGCCAGCATCCCCTGCCTGGGCCCCTTTGACTCTACAAGGTCCCACCATGGATGAATTTGCTCTTCGGTCTCCATGGCCCACCCACCTTACTTCCCACCCCTTGGGATCACACAACCAGTAGCTAGCTGCTGTCCCCACCAAAGCCATGCTGGTTCGCAACCTGTGACTTCCTGGCTGCTCTATTTGCGGCCTGAATCTCGGTGCGTGAGCTTCCCCCAGCCCCACGACTTTGTTGGTTCTCCTGATAAAGCCCCACTAACCCTTTAAGACCCCCCTCAAAAACGCCACTTCTTCTGTGAAGTCTTTGGCCACTCTTCCATCAATTTTCTTTTTTTTTTTTTTGAGTTGGAGTCTCACTCTGTCGCCCAGACGACTGGAATGCAGTGGCCGCTCCCGGCCACCGCAGCCTCCACCTGCTGGGTTCCAGTGATCCTCCCACCTCAGCCTTCGAAGTAGCTAGAACTACAGGCACGCGCCATCACACCAGGCTAATTTTTGACGAGGTCTCGCCAAGTTGCCCAGGCGGGTCTCGAGCCCGCGGGCTCAGGCAATCCACTCGCCTCAGCCTCCCAAAGTGCTGGGATGACAGGCTGAGCCATGGAGCCCATCCTCAATTTTCTCGATACTGTTAAGTCTGTCACAGCCCGTATAAAGTAGTGATACAACATTTATTATTTATTTATGTTTAACTTTTAATTTTTTTATTTTAAAGATGTGGAGTACGATTCAGGATTAGGTATACACATGGTCATTTTGCAGGCACCTTGTTGATGAGGTGTGCCCCTCCCTCTCCTGGCAGTTTCCCACCACTGCCAATCCCTTTCTTATAGTATCACGATAGTTGTTCAAAGTCCACTTATGAGTGAGAACACATGACACCCAGTGCTTTGTTTCTGTGAAAGAAGTGATACGACATTTAAAACAGTATCATTGGGTGCTCTCTAATGCCAGGTGCTGTCCTACAGACTCAGCACCCTCTGTCAACCCTCTCCCAGGCAGGTGGGATGAGCATTCTCGCCACCCCATTTGACAGACCGGGACATCGTTCACTTGCCCAAGGAGATGCAACAGCCAGGTGCAGAGCTGGGATGTGAACCCAGGCAGCCTGACAGCCGAGCCTGCCTCCTTCTGCGGGGGCTGCGTGTGCTGGTTGAGAGTCTCCCCTTCCAGGTCAGATGGTCCTGGGCAATGGAAGGGGTACATCCCCTGCTCAAGTGGGCGTTTCGCAAGTGTCTGTTGAGCGAAGAGACAAACACTTGCCGTCTCTCTCCAAGGACCTTACCCCACCAGCTGTACTCACAATACTGTCCTGACAAGGAGGAAAGTGGCAAGACAACCAGGAGGTTCGCAGCTCCTTCCGAGCCTAGGGTCTACTTGAGCAGAGGGGTTGCGGAAGGCTTGAGTACCGTACTCAGAGCCTGGGGTCTGCACTGGCACACTCTCCAGGTGGTCCCTGAAGGGCGTTCACATTGCACCACACAGCCTCTGTGCCCACCCTCCCTTCCTCTGAAACAGTTCCCGGAAGTCCCATCCCTATTCACTGGCTCCAAGGACCTTCCTTCTGGGTTTCTTTTTTTTTTTAATTTTTATTATAAAGATGTGGGGTACAATTCAGGGTTAGGTATACAAACGTTGATTATGCAGGTACCCTTGTGGATGAGGTGCCCCTCCCTCCCCGAGCAGTTTCCCTCGACTGCCAATCCCACTGCCCTCCGCCCCAGCAGTTTCCCACTACCGCCAACCCTTTTCTTACAGTATTATAATAATTGTTCAAGGTCCGCTGATGAGGGAGAACATATGGAATTCTGTTCTTTGTTTCTGTGATAAATCACTGAGTATGATCGACTCCAAATCCATCCAAGTTGCTGCAAAGTCCATATATTTGTCCTTCTTTATGGCTGCATAATATTCCATTGTGTATATGTACCACATTTTTGTATCCAGTTCAGCTTCAATGGGACCTCATCAAATTAACGAGCTTCTGCAAAGCCAAAGAAACCATCAAGAGAGCAGGGAGAGAGCCCACAGAATGGAAAAAAATACTTGCCAACTGTATATCTGACAAAGGCCTAACATCTAGGATCTACAAGGAACTCAAATGCAGCGAAAGGAAAAAAACAAACAGCCCCTTTAAAAAGTGGGCAAAAGACATGAACAGACACTTCTTAAAAGAAGATATACGGCAGCCAACAGACACATGAAAAAGTGCTCAGCCTCACTCATCATCAGAGAAACGCAAATCAAAAACCACAGTGAGATACCACCTAACCCCTGTAAGAATGACCATCATTAATAAAACAAACAACAACAGATGCTGGCGAGGACGTGGAGAAAAGGCACGCTTCTACACTGCTGGTGGGAATGCAAACTAGTGCAACCTCTTTGGAAGACAGTGTGGCGATTTCTGAAAGAACTAGAAATTGACCTTCCATATGACCCAGCAATTCCCTTATTGGGAACATACCCGGAGGAATTCAAATCATTCTACAAAAAAGACACCTGCACACGTACGTTTGTTGCAGCTCTATTCACAATAGCAAAAACTGCTGGGTTTCTTGATCCAGCTGGTCTCCCCAGCCCTCCCACCAGCTGCAGTGCCAGAAGGAACTTCAGTCTTGTGTGAACACTACGCTCTCATGCAGTGGTTCCCAGCTAGGGGTGACTTCGCTTCCCAGCTGTCCCTGGGCAATGTCTAGAGACATCTGGTTGTGACCGCTTAGAGGGTGCCACTAACATCTGGTGGGAAGAGGCCAGGCATGCTGCTAACCAATCCTGTATGTACAGGGCAGCCCCTCACAGCAAAGAGTTATCCAGTCAAAAATGTCAACAGTGCCCCGGCCGAGAACCCTGGCCTAGTGTGTTGTTTGCTGGCCCTCGCGTCATGGACGCTTTGCCTGGCCATCAAGAGCAACCTACCACAAGAATTTTTTTAAATGCCCAACATTCCAGGAAAGACAGCAGATGCTTAGATAGGAGGGGATGGTCCAAAATGGTCAAGACTATGCACGTAGCCCCTTGGCCAATGACAGGGGAAACCCAGCTCTGAAGCTACTCCTGGAACTCTGGCCTCCCGCTACTCGGGAGGCTGAGGCAGGAGAATCACCTGAGCCAAGGAGGTTGAGGCTGTAGTGAGTCATGATTATGCCACTTCACTCCGGCCTGGGTGATGGAGGGAGACCCCCAACTCAAAAAATAAAAAGGTGCTGAGGACAGTTCACGATTCCTCAGAGCCTGCGGGGAGCGAGTGCTGGCCTAGGGCACAGCTCCAAGCTGTGGCACCCCAGTTGCTGACTGTGGCCAAGCCCTCTACAGACCATGAAACAAACCAGTACTTTCCACACCCTTCTTAGGCATCCCAGAGTGGAAACAATATGTCTCAATCCAAAGTTATGTTGAAAATTTAAAAAATCGATGCCAGCAATATTTTTTTCTAAAATGTATTTTTAAAATGTAAGCGAAATAACAAGCCTATTTATACACTTGTTTATACCATTATAAAACAAATCACAGGGAAAAAACAGTACACCACACGAAGACTTCTGGAACTCTCTTTTCTTGATCTGCCTAGTTGTTACACAGAGATTTGCTTTTAGTGACAAATGTATATTTAAACTGTACACATATGCCCTATGCACTTTTCTGTGTGTATGGGCGATATTTTAGAATTTGTTAAATGGTGGGTTATATCTAAGAAATGAATTTGCATGAAAGGTCTTCCCATTAGTGAAGGCACACTCTTTCATCTATGCATCAAAAGATATTAAAGTATACATAGATCATGCTCTGTGCTTTTTGATCTTAATACAATAAAATATATATTTTCCAATCACTGTTCTCGGAAGTATTTTTCTAAAAACGCATTAATCCATTCTTACCACTTTTTATGAGAACTCACCTCCAAATCCGTTTTTATTCTCGACTCTAAAGCTCCTTGGTTCTTGTAGCTCCTTTTGCCATTTCAAAAAATACGTTATAATTTTTAACTTGGAAAAAACTTGAAAACAAGATAGACTATTTGAAGTCCCCTACATACACTTTCCTGATACCGCCTTCTCCCTCCTCCCCAAAGGTCATCACTATTTTGAATTTCGTGCTTATCATTCTCACCATATTTTTATTAACTCCATGAGCCATGTTTAAACAGAAAAAAATAGTTTATAACTGTTTAAACATTATATACATGGACTCGCACAAAATGCATTCCATTTTTATTTGTTTTCATTAAATCTTACAGTTTTAAAATTTGACCCATGTTGATATTTGTCTTTCTAATCATTTTAACCACTGCGTACCACTTCACTATAAGAACATGTCACAATTTCCTGGTTCTGTTTATATACACTTAAGGTTCCTTCCAATTTTCCCTATTACTAACAGGGTTGTGATGAACATTCCTTTTTTTTTTTTTTTTTTTTTTTTTTTGAGTTGGGATCTCACTCTGTCGCCCAGGCTGGAGGGCAGTGGCCAGGCTGGAGGGCAGTGGCATGCTCATGGCCACTGCAGCCTCGACCTGCTGGGCTCAGGTGATCCTTATGCCTCAACCTTTCAAGTAACAGGGACTACAGGCACGTGCCACCACTTCCAGCTAATTTTTTGCTTTATTATAGGGACGAGATCTCTCCAAGTTGCCTAGGCTGGTCTTGAACAATCCTCAGGCACTCCTCTCGCCTCTGCCTCCCAAAGTGCTGGGATGGCACGCGTGAGCCACCGCATTTGGCTTGAACGCGTATGTCTGAGACCTTCTCTAGGGTGTATGTATACTCAGTATGGAACTGCTGGGCCATGAGGTACAGATAGCATCTTCCACCAGATCATGAAAACTACTTGCCAGAGTGATTGTACCAACTCATGCCCCTTCCTGTAAGTATAGAAGAGATTTACTGCTCTCCATACTTGCCACACTGATATAGTCAGATTTTTTAATTTTTGCCAGTTGGATGGGTGTAGGATGGCATCCTATATTTATTTTAATTTGCATTTCCTCAATTACCAGTGAAATTGAGCGGCTTTTTATGTCTATTGGCCATCTGGGCTACTTAACTGGCCTGTTTATATCCCTCCATTAGGTTGTCCTTTCTCTTAGTGGTTTGTAGAAATTCTTTGTGAATTCTGTGCATAAATTCTTTATTGCGCATATGCATTTCCCCAATGCAAGCCTTAGAAAAACTTGGTTTGTGATGACTTTTGTTGTACAGAAGCTTTAAATTTTATATAGACACATACATTAATCTTTTATAGCTTATTGAGGAAATCCTGATCACACATATTTTCTTAAAAGAGTTTTTAATTGTGCTTTTTCATTTCTAGGTTTTAATTCATCTGGAATTGATCTTTATGTATAATGTGAGTTAGGGATTCAATTGTATTATTTTCTGAAAGGATCCCAACTGTCCCATTCCACTGATTTACAGTGCTACCCCTGTCATATATAAAGTTTCCAACATGCATAGGTATTATTTTCAGCTCTTTAGTTTACTGATTTACTGTCTAACCATGTACCTATACCACAATATCTTAATAATAACCATTCCTTTATAATAAATCCTGATATTCTTAAAATTGTCTTGGCTATTCTTGAACCTTTGTTTTCCTACCTAAACTTTGCGACAGCCTGCCAAGTTTCACGAAAAACCTTATTTAGATTTTGGTTGGAATTTCACTGAATTCATAAAATGTACTTGAAAGGAATCACTATCATTATGATATCAGGTTTTCTCTGTGTGAACATGGTCATGTCTATTTTTTGTGTGTCTTTTTATGCTATGTCGTAATTTCTCCATGAAGGTCTCAGACACGTTCTGTCTTATTCCTAGGCACTTCGGGCTTTTTGTGGTCCTGCAGATTTTTAAAATTAGGTTTTCTGCTGGTTATTAATGGCACACAGGAATACTACTGATTTTCCATGCTGCTCTCAGAACCACTAACCTTGCTACAGTCAAAAGCATTTGTCGTCTTAGGTGCATGACAGGAAGCACAAGCAGAACACTCAGAAGGAAACGTGAGAGAAGACTCCACTTACATGCTCCTCTGAGAAAGGGAAGCGTATGGGGAGAGGCAGATCCGTAGTTGCCAGGGCCAGTGGTGGCGTGAGGGGTTGACTCTGGGAGTGTGAAGGAATCTGGGGGAGGAGGGGCCAGGTCTGTGCCTTGACTGAAGAGCAGCGCATGTCACTGTGAGTGTTGATTAAAACTCACAGGCTGGGCTTGGTGGCTCAGCCTGTAATCCCAGCACTTTGGGAGGCTGAGGCGGCTGGATTGCCCGAATCTGTGGGTTCGAGACCAGCCCGGGCAACTTGGCGAGCCCTCGTCTCTACAATAAAAGTCAAAAAATTAGCCGGGCGTGGTAGTGTGCGCCTGTAGTTCTGGCTACTTGGAAGGCTGAGGTGGAAGGATCTCTGGAGCCCAGAAGGTCAACACTGGGGTGGCTGTGAGCGTGCTGCTGCACTCCAGCCTGGGCGACGGAGTGAGACTCCAACTCAAAAACAAAAAACTCACACTCAAAAAATCCACACTCCAAAGAGTGAATCTTACCAGTTTCACTTCAATAAACCTAACCTTTAAAAAAACAAAAGCAGCCGGGCTTGGTGGCTCAGCCTGTCATTCCAGCACTTTGGGAGGCTGAAGTGTGTGGATGGCCTGAGCCCGCAGGTTCGAGACCAGCCTGGGCAACTTGGTGAGACCTGCAATAAAATAAAAATTAGCCGGGAGTGGTGGCGCATGCCTGTAGTTCTAGCTACTCAGAAGGCTGAGGCAGAAGGATCGCCAGAGCCCAGCAGGTTGATGCTACGGTGGCCATGAGCGTGCCTCTGCACTCCAGCCTGGGTGATGGAGTGAGTCTCCAACTCAAATAAACAAACAAACAAAACAAAAGTACTTGGAGGAATTCACACTCATATGCGAGCTGTGTTTTGTGTCCCCAAAAGTAGATAAAGTTGACCTGAGTACCAGCCTCCAAGCTCTGAGACAACCAGTACCTTCTGGTATCAGAAGGTCCATGTGTGACAAAGCAAGGGCTCACAACACCAGAATGCATCAGGCCCGCTGATGCACTGGCTCTGAAACAACTGTCTCAGATATGCCATGGGCCTGGGTTCCAAGTGTACCTGAGAAACCCTGACCACCACCGTGCTGCCCCAGGGAATGTCCTCACTCACAATGGTTTTCTAGAAGCTGAAGCTGGGCAGCGAGTTGCTCAGTCTGGGCACACAGCTCTGTTCCCATAGCACAGCACAGCACCTGGGCTTTGGTTGCCATGGGTCCCAACCCTCAGGCTTCTGCTTAACCACTGCGACTTTCTGATATGCTAGTGGAAGAAAACAGGAAAACAGCAGAACTGGCCCCTGGTACATTTTGGCTCCTAAATGATTATTATTATGATGACTGAGTGCTCACTGTGCAAACTCATCTTCAAGCATGAGCACCTTCCATCTTCGTATGGGACAGGTATTATCGTTTCCTCACATTAGAAATTAGAAAACTGGGGCTTAATGAAAATAAATAATTGAGTTTCACAACTAGCAAAGGGAAGAGGCCAGACTCAAACCCAGGTCTGTCTGACTCCACAGCCCACTTCCTCACTGCTATGTTATACTGCCTTCTTTCCTGACTCTCTAGTGCATGGCTTAGAGCAGGGGTCCCCAACCCCGTGACTTGTTAAGAACCAGGCCACACAGCAGGAGGTGAGTGGCAGGTTAGAGGAGCTCCTTCTGCTGTCAGATCAGCAGTGGCATTAGATTCTCACAGACGCGCAAAACCCTGTTGTGAACCGTGCATGTGCTCCTTATGAGAGTCTAATACCTGATGGTCCCAGGATCCCCCCACCCCCTGCATCCAAGGAAAAAGTCTTCCATGAAACCAGTCCCCAGTGCCAAAAACTTAGGGACCGCTGGCTTGGAACCTGAATGAATGGATGTCCTGAATGAATACATGAACGGGGACTAGGAGAGAGGGAAGGAGAATGTTGCCTGCTTCCTTGCCTAACAGATGTCCACACTGGCCCTGCATTACATATTTGCTGACACCAGGTGGCAGTATAATGACAGGGTTCCAGGCACACCGACTGTTCACACAAATGAGGTTTTCTCTCAAGCGAAGCTTATCTTCGCAGAAAAGAAATGAGCCCATTCTTCTTTCTCACTGCGACGTGTGATTCTGCCGGTCTTTCTCTGAAGTCTTTCCTGTCCCAGTGGTTAGTTTCACGCCCTGCTCTTCTCTGCAGAGTTGGGACCACTAACACACACACCACTCTTCCTGGGGTGATCCCCCCCAAACATCTCATTTGCTTATCTGCACACGTGATACATACCGCACCCCTCTGAGATAACTGGGGTTACTTTCTCAACTTACAAATGAAAAACAGCCTCAGGGTGGTTCAGGGATCTCCTACTCAACAAGAGTCAAACCCAGGCCTCCTGTCTCCATGACAGTCGCCAAGGCCACACTGCCTTTCTTAGTGCGGAGAGGGGGTTTTATGCTAATTTAAAGCTGTGTGTAATGTGTGCTGCAAAAATCTGAAATTAAGCTGGAGTCCAGTGCTCCTAAACCCAACTTGGAAAAGCACAAAAGTCTGATGCAAGCAGGAACACACATTCTGTACATTTTCAATCCACGCTGTTACACGCTACAATCCAGCCCACTCAAATCCTGCTCTCAAATGTCAGTTTGAATCTTTTTTTGTTTGTTTTTTAAAGTCTTAATTGTAGAGATTTCTATTCTTGGGGAACCCAGCTTTATTTTGTGGGGTAGGAAGAGGCTGGGCTTTGACATCAGACCTGAGTTTGAATATACTCCATCAATGACCAGCTGCTGGGATGGCAGGCATGCTTCTTAACTCCTCTGAACCTGTTTCCCTGGGGATAGAGACCAAGAACATCTATTTCAACAGCAGAGACTGTGGGTAAAGATTCAACATTCCAGAGATACCTAGAGAATCACAAATACTAGTTAGTTCCCTTTGCTTCCCTGCTGCAGAAATAGTAACTTCAAATGTCAATTTTTTTTTTTTTTGAGTCAGAAACTCACTCTGTTGCTGAGGCTGGAGTACAGTGGCACGATCATAGCTTACCACAAACTCGACCTCCTGAGTCCAGGTTATCCTTCCACTTCAGCCTTCCAAGTAGCTGGAACCACAGGTGAGTGCCACCATGCTTGGCTAAATTTTTTATTATAGAGACGAGGTCTCGCCAAGTTGCCCAGGTTGGTCTTGAACCCCTGGGCTCAGGCAATCCTCTCGCCTCTGCCTTCCAAAGTGCTGGGATGACAGCCACCATGTCCAGCTAAATGCCAGTTCTTTTAACCATAAAGCATTTTTCATTCCATCACTAAAGATGTGATGAGCACCTACTATGTGCCACGGACCGCTGGTAGAGAAGGCAGCCCACACACAGGTAATCACACCAATGACTGGGTACAATCATCACAACCATTGTGACGTGTCTTGCTGAGTCTGTTTTGCAGAAGGGACGCTTCACTTTCGATTGCCTGTGCTTGCCCACCTCCCAGCCCAGGCCCTCTCCCCAGATCTCAGAGCCAGAGACCTGGACTTCAGTTGGTGGTTCCTCTGCTGAAGGGTTAGGGTCTTCTCCTTCTTGTGGACTCCCTCTAAAGCCCCATGCCTGGTATGTATTTGGGCAGAGGGAAGGACTGATGGGTCCTTCCATCTGTATCATGAAAGAGGGGGTAGGGGATGAGTAGGACGGGCTCCTTGAGCTGAGCTGTGGGGGTGGGAGGGGGACAGGTCAGCAGGTGCCTGTGGGTTTTTCCTGGGACTTGTTTTCTTAGCAGGTGCCCTCCTGGCTCCCATCTGGCAGTGTTGGTGCCGTCCTCTGCCAGGGTCCAGCCAGCTTGAGGTCTGCACAGTGTACGTGTACCTGTCTGGGGGAGAGTGCCGAAGGGTTCCATGGAAGGGGATGGGAACAAGACAAACTCTGCCAATGCCCACACCAGGCGCTGAGCCCCATGGCAGTCAGGTGGAGTGACTACTCTTGTTCTGTCTTACAAAGGAGAGACCTGGGGCTTAAGGTGGTTAAATTCATCCATTCATTCATTCACCCATTCATTCATTCACCAGACATTTAACCAGTCCCTACCCTGATTCTGAGTCCAACAACAAGTCACAGAGGCGCCCAGTGGGCGACATGGATTCCAACAGTCTGCCTAGCTCCAAACTCCTTGCTTTTTCCAGTCCAACTTGATACCTTGAGACAGTCAGAGATTTCGTCCTCTGGACAATCACAACATGGCTGGGATGACAGGTGTATCAGAGCTAGATAGCTGGTAGAGCAGAGCCCTGTGTGCGAAGTGTGGAAGAAAAGGCACATGATGACAGGCCCAAGTGCCTTCAGCGTCAGGGCTCTCTGAGGGCAGGGACCAGGCCTTTCCCCCATCTCAGTATCTCCAGTGCTGGGCAGAGTGGGTGATGCGTGCAATGCCATGGATGAAATCCAAATGCACGAGGTTAAGTGAAAGCAGCCAGACTCAAAAGACGACACACTACTTGACTCCACTTATATGACATTCAGAAAAAGACAAGACTAGAGAGAGGGAAAACCAATGAGTTACCAGAGACTGGTGTGGGGGGCGCTGGTGACCACAAAAGGGCCGGGGGGAAGTTTTAGAGGTGCTGAACCTAATGCATTTGCACCGGTGGTGATTACGTGACTGCAAGCCTGTCAAAGCTCACAGAAAGATACGGTAAAAACGGTGGATTTCTCTGTACGCAAATGATACCCTAATTTTTCAAATGAGAAAAAATAGAGAGAGAGAGAGAGAAAATAAACCCAACAGAAGTAGACTGACTATCAAGCTAATGAAACCTAAGTATCTGGGCTACTTAACTGCATGAGCCCTGGGAGAAGTCCTAACAAGGCATTCATCAAATTCTTAAAATCATTTTTTTCTGAATACCATTCCCCCAATTATAAAAGCTTCAGGCCCCATGAACCCTAAATTAATCCTGAACACAAGTACAAGAGCTGATGAAAAATGGAGGGTTCCCAAGAGTGGGACTCAAGTGGGACCCCAGAGAAAGACCCTGGTTCCGGCAGAGAGAGGTAGGGAAGGCAGCCTGTGGAAAGGAACCAGCAAGGACAAAAATGCGAGAGTTTTCCAAGGCCCCCAATAAACACGCAAGCACCAGAAATGCGGGGGTCCTGTACATTCATCACCCTGGCCTCGGCCACACCAAGTCATTCTAGGCAGAGAACAAAGCTGTGGCATTATGGGACATGCATTCTAGATGCTGGTAAGCGGATGTAGCAGGCGTGTGACATCCTTCTGGCTCTCAGTACAGCAATGACCCCCCCCCGCCGCCCACTGACTTGTGGAGGGAGGTTTCCACCTTATGTATCTGAAACTGAAACTGGTGGGTGATCACTCCCCCAGGCTCTCCGAAGCAGCGATGGGGACCCATGGTTCAGGATCCACCAGTCAGAAACACCTGCCCAGACACGAGCCCAGGTCTTCCCAGCCCCCTCATTCAGCTATACTGAGTCTTAATCCCTCTTGCTTATGATGTTAGATCACCATATGAACGAATGAGGCTGGTCTTATATGCTGCGTTCCTGATTTCCTCACCTGTTAAGATCAGCCAAGTTAACAGAGTAGGATGTAGATAAGCCTTAAAAATGGTTCTGTCTCAAAAAGGTATTTGCACACCCATGTTCACAGCAGCACTATTCACAACAGCCAAGAGATGGAAGTAACTCAAGTGCCCAACAACACATGAATGGACAAATAATAAATACTATTCAACTTTGGAAAAGAAGAAAATAGGGCAGCTCCCCCAGGTCCCCTCCCACTGTGGGAGCTTGTCTGACCTCTCAATAAATCCTGCTTTCTCAAAAAACAAAAACAAAAAAAAAAAAGGAAGAAGAAAACCCTGACACGGATAAACCATGAGGTGAGGACATTATGTCAACTGAAATAAGCCAGTTGCAAAAAGACAAATACTCTGTGGTTCCATTTATGAGTGGACTATTCTAGATACATCAAAGTCATAAAAACAGAGTAGAATGGTGTTTGCCAAGGACTGGGGAGAGAGAGAAAAAGGGAGTTGATTAGTGATCGCGTTTCAATTTCTAATTTTGCAAGATGAAAAAGTTCTAGAGATTGGTTGCACAACAATGTGTGATGATTATACTCTACTGAACTATGCACTTGAAAATGGCTCAGATGGTTACACTTTATGTCATGTACTTTTAAAATCACAATTAAAATAAATTGATGACATTTATGAACACAAACATCTTTACATGAATATTTCAAAATCATCTACACTTAACAATTTTATAATGACAGATTTAGCATAGACCATTAGCTCATTCAACCCATAAAAGGTAAATTTTAACAAATTTAAAAGAAAACAACTTTTCAAGTTACATCTGTTCCGTTCCATGGTCAATACTATTTTTTAGACGTATTAAAAGTTTTAAACAAAAGAAAATTTACCAATTCTATATTATTTATTTATTTATTGAGTTAGGGGTCTGTTGCCTAGGGTAGAGTACACTGATATGATTATAGCAATCATGGCTCATGGCAGCCTCAACCTCCTGGGCTCAGGCAATTCTTTCACTTCAGCCTCCCGAGTAGCAGGGACTACAGGTGCATACCACTGTGTCTGACTAATTTTTTTTTTTTTTTTAGAAACTAGGCCGCTTATGTTGCCTAGGCTTGCCTGGAACTCCTGGGCTCAAGCAAATCGCCTGCCTCAGTCTCCACAAGTTCTGGGATTAACAGGCATGAGTCACCAGACCTAGCCAAACTTCACCAATTTTAGAAGATATTTTAATCCCATCTCAATTCACATAATTCATTGTAATGACATGTAAGGTAAGTAAAAATTAATAAGCAATGCAAATGTATATATTTTAATAGTTCTGGTTGCTGAGAAAAAATTGTTGTATATTATTTTCTATTCAAAAGTCACACTATTTAAAATGTTCTTGCTATTGATATATATATATATGGTTTTTTTTTGCTTTGAAAAAATCTTTCATAATTGAGTTTATTGGCTGTGATGAGGGTCAGTACACAGACATTTCAGTTTGTATGCAATTCTTAACATGCATACTGAAAATCTAAAAAGCCATGTATCGTTATTTTAAAAAAGTTATTCCAGGACAACCCCTTTGGGTCCCCTCCTGCTGTGGGAGCTTTTCTGTCCTCTCAATAAATCCTGCTTTTAAAAAAAGTTATTCCAGTGACTTTCCAGCTTAAAATTTGGAGGCAAATTTTCCTTAAGAGGATATCAAGTCCCAGTATCTTCAAATGCTGATAAGCTGTTACATACATCCCAACCATTCACAATTTATCATATACACACACACTCAATTCTTCAATCTTTCACAGCACATTAACAAAGTTATTAAGAAAACAGGACTACTATGACCAAAGACGTTACGGAATGCACACAATTCTGACAGGGAGGGCCATGATTAAGGAGTGGTTTTCTGTAGGAAGCAATTCTGCTAAAAAACAGCATGGGAATAGAAGTTATTTTAAAGGTTTAAGACATTAAATACAGGACTGTGATCCATACTGCTGCTTAGGATGCTTTGAATTATAAGATACAAAAACTAGCCCTCATCTGCACAATGTTCAGCTGATGCCCAAGGCAGTTGAAGCCTCCCGTAATTCAATATCCCACACTATTTTCTGGCCGTATCCAAAAATAAACAATCAGCGAATGATTTCACCCCTTTGAAAAAAAAGCATTTACACTTTAAAAATGGGATGGGGTGGGATTCCCTCCTTCTTAAAAATGTTACTAGAGCTTCTAAAAAACTTGCATTTGCAAAACAGTTGCTAAAAATCTTCTCTGGATTGTACAAGAAGGGAGCCAGGGGCCACAAATAAGGCTTGGCTTCTTTCTCTCCTGCTTCTTCAGAGGCTGGATTCTCCTTGGTTTCAGTTTCTCCGTTTTCTGCGAGTAACTCTTCTTTACTCCTCCTTGGCTGCCCCCTGGATGGAGCTGACCTTCCTCTTGGGCATCTTGGCAGTGGGTAGGGGCGTGCCGATGCCTGTGGGCTGTGGCACCGAGAGCCTTTGCGAAGCTGAGTTGCCTGGTGGCTGCCGTTCCTCCTGCCGCCTGAGCTGCTGAGACCCACGGTGGGGGTGGTCGACATTTTATGTATTTATTTTTTAATGTCCTGATTTGTTCCAGAAAGGATCTGCAGCAACTTGGTTATCAGTCGTTGTGTGGCTCATAAAAAACCACCGTAATCCCAGGCCACTGAGTTTGCCAGCAGAAAGACCAGACCTGCTAACAAAAGCATCACTGCAGGGCGGGCACAGTGGCTCACGCCTATAATCCTAGTACTTTGGGAGGCCTAGGTGAGAGGATTGCCTGAGTTCACAGGTTTGAGACCAGCCCGGGCAACTTGGCGAGACCTCATCTCTACAATAAATTTTTTTTTTTTTTTTTTGAGTTGGAGTTTCACTCTGTCGCCTAGACTGGAGTGCCGTGGCCACTCCCGGCCACTGCAGCCTTGACCTGCTGGGCTCCGGCGATCCTTCTGCCTCAGCCTTCCAAGTAGCTGGAACTACAGGCGTGCGCTACCACATCCGGCTAATTTTTTTTATTTATTGTAGAGATGAGGTCTCGCCAAGTTGCCCAGGCAGGTCTCGAACCCGCGGGCTCAGGCAATCCACATCTCAGCCTCCCAAGGCGCGGGATTACAGGCTGAGCCACTGAGCCCGGCTTACAATAAATTTTTTAAAAATTAGCAGGGTGTGGCGGAGTGTCCTGTAATTCCAGCTACTTGGAAGGCTGGAGTGGAAGGATCAGTTGGTTAAGGCCGCGGTGGCCGTGAGCGTGCCACTGCACTCCAGCCTGGGCAACAGAGTGAGACTCCTAATAATTAAAAAAAAAAAAAAAAAAAAGCACTGCTCTCGACTCATCAGGTGGGAGGGAGGGACTGGGGACAGCAAACCATGCCTGGACCGGAGACTGCATCTCACCTGCTCATGGAGGAAACAAAGGTTGTTGGAAACAGGGATGTTTGGCTCAGACCCAGACTGTTACCCTGATTAGAACACAAAATCCCATTAAAAAAAAAAAAAAAAGAAAGCTAGCTGCAAGACAGCCAGGTTTCCTTCAGTGAGCAAAATTACAATTTTGAGAGAATTTCTAGCATGTGTCTCAATTTTGAGCAAGTCAGTGAGAGAGAGAGAACAAACGCAGCTCATGACAGCTAAAGAACAGTTTTGGCTGAAGTTCTGGACTTGGCCCCTCAGTTGGCCAGTCCCAGGGAAGCAGGAAGTGGCAGACGGTGGGTAGGAACCCACCGCAGGTAACTCTTGCACACCTGCCCTGCAGATGACTTGGGAAAGCCCGCCGCTAGCTACACAGCTCCAAGGACCCCAGCCACCCCGTGTAATACAAGCCCCGTATGAGGAAGGTGAGGACCCGGTTTGGATAACAATTTTCCATTTCTGACGCTTTGAAGGGTCACCCCTGGTAATGCGCTAGAAAGGATGATGGAACACTGCATGATAGTTGAGAAGTTAAAATCCAACTAACAGCTTGCTTTGTTTAGAAAATAAAGATATTCCTCTCAACAACCACAGAATGAGAATTATTCTTTAACAGCTATGCCATTTGCTTCTGCAGATCTGAAGGGAATAAATAAAACTGGGTCACTAAGAACGAAAGAAAATTTTCAGGACAGACTAAAAGAAAGAGTTGGTCTTGAAGATGGGGATGCAAGAAATTTTATTTGCTCCAGAATGAAAACTATACATGTTTTTCATTTATGAACCTCAAATGGCCATGATCATGGGTGGCCATAAAAGACAGTATGAGTAAGAGCTGTCCTGTTATCCGAGGAACCAACACCAAGAAGGAATGCTTCATATTTTGAGGGGGAATAAAGTTAACATTATATGGTAACCAATGCCAATTACCGAGCGCTCACTGAGTGCTATGCATGGCTTTAAGCAGTTTACATGCCTCTGCATGTATAAAAACTCTATTAAATAGGCATGATTAGAATCTTCACTTCCTAGACCAGAAATATAGATCAGAGAAGTTAAATAATTGGACCACAGTGTGAGGTTTCAAAGCATGGTACTAACCCACAGATGCCCCACCTCTTCTGAATGTACAAAACCAGTAAAATATTTTGATCACATGTCATTTGCATGCCAAGAATCCTAGGCTTTGCTAAGGAAATCTTTTTAAGTCATCACGAAGGCTGATCTATTTGAGATCGTCTAATACACAAGCTCACTCAACAAAGCATGGATTATAACACAACCCGGGTTCTGCTGAAAGCGATGAAAACAGTGAGTGGCTGTGTTGATCCCTCCTGTGCTGGACCTATCCCTCTCCCTAGGATCTCCCACGAAAGCGTGTGCCACGTGCCTGTCAGATGTGCAGACCCAGACCCCCTTCTGAGGGCCAACTCCACGCAGGCAGTTCTCCGACCATCCATGTGGTACCCTTCTATACTCAACACTGAGGGGTTTTCCCTGCCACAGAGCCGGTCAACATGTGTGGGTGGGGGCGTGGCTTCACTCTGCCTGACCACAAAGCCACCCTATGTTAGGTAGCCCAACCTTGGAACTCTGGGAGCTTGCTGATGCTGCTCTACCAGGCGTGGGTCCCTGGACGAGCACCCAGGGGCCTCCCTTGTCTTGTCCCCTCTGCATCATGTCCCTGCCACCAGTGCTAGCGGGAGGTCAAACGCACAAAAGCAGTCACAAAATGGAAATGTTGCACAGATCTGCAAAATGATTGTCCCTAGGAGGGAGGCTCTGAGCAGAACATCATAGACTATGCTGTCCCGCCAGCAGAGGGGGTGACACAGGAACATCACAGGAGTCATCCGACCAGTCCTGGGCCAAGCCCTCATACCTAAAAGATCCAGGGATGCCACCTGGCTGGGAGACCAAGAACAGACACTGCCTGCAAGAGGGATTCTCCCTGGAGGTTGGGGTGGGGGAAGAGAACACTTACATTCTCAACATGGATGATTTTTGTTTTTAATTTTTAATTTTAGTCTTGGGGGTTCACAAGTGTATTTATCACATAAACATATTGTGTAGTGGTGGGGTCTCAGGTGGCCCAGATTGTGCCCCATATGTAGTTTCTGAACCCTAAGCCCTCCTCCCCCTTATTGTCCCCAGTGTCTATTATTTCCAATGTGGGTGATTTTTGAAACCATGGGGAGGAGCCTCACTGTCTTGGTGGAATATCATAAAAGCATCCTATGTCCTGATTCACCGGTTCTGGGCGTGGAGGACATGCCTCTTCCCAGAAGGCTCTGGGGATGACAGAGGATGTCTCTGAGTTCAGCCTGGGTCCCTCTCAAAATAAAGAGAGAAAACAACCAGCAAGTCCATACCACTTCTTTTCCCTACATGCATTTGCGCCAAGAAGGCCCTGATACAAACGGTATCGTTTGGGCAAAACTTCAGCACCATAACGGGTCTCACCTACCATCCCCCACCCCGGCTTGTCTCTCAAGAAATTCCGGGGCTGAGGCATCACCAGAGATACCCTGGGATGGGAGACAACTCAAGTCACTGGCGGTCCCCAGCATTTTAGTGTGGGGAAGTTTGACAGCTCTTTGGCCACTGGAAACAGGGAGGGAGGGGGAAGAGAGCATGCTGCCTTTTCAGAGTTGATTGGTTAGTCTGGCTGGGGAGGGGGGGAGTTCAAGGGATGGGAGAGTGCTGGCCCAGGGTGTTGGCACCATCCCTGGGCATGGAAGGGGAGGTGAGGCATAGGGAAGGGCTCCCACCTGGGGGTCAAGAATCCTGGTTCTAGGCTCAGCTCTGATCCCACTGGCGGAGGGATTTGGGCCATCACACTCCTCCCTGGGCCTCCATCTTACCATTGTTTCATTCAGAAAACCCTCATCGAGTGTCCACCGGGGCAACGGGTGCCCAGCACTGCTCTATTGCTGGCGAACCGGCAGTGAACACGTGAGGAGAGCACTGTATTGGATTCTGGGGTGTCCTGCCCTCCCTCAGCTCAGGCAATGTCCACTCCCATGACTGCAGTCTGACCGAAGTCCGGCCCTGGTCTCTGCTCAGGGCTTCCGCTGCATGGACACAGCTGAGCGTGAACCGGCCCGTCTACTCTCCACTCTGCTGGTATGAGGATGTCAGCAAACACCCAAACAACGGAAAGGCCATCAGGATGGCCATGCACAGTCACCCCCTGCCACGCTACATTTCTAGAAACTGCAGCAGGAAGGAGAGTGGTCAAAAGGGGATCTTTTTTTTGCTGTTTCCCTTTGTCACCAGCAGATGGGAATCCTGGGTCAGCAAGGCGGAGTGCTGACAGAGCTTTCCTTTGGACGGTGGAAAACAAAGAGTGGATAGAGCAGGGAGGAAAACAGGAAAATACGGGTGTGTTTTCATCTCTGTGGCTGTGCAGACGAGCCAGCAATGAAGCAAAGCCGGGACGACAAGAACTGACCCCATTCCTTTTTTTATTTTTCTTTTAGTTGGAGCCTCACTCTGCCACCCAGGCTGGAATGTCGTGCACTCCACACACAGCTCACTGCAGCCTCAACCTCCTGGGCTCAGGCGATCCTTCTATCTCAATCTCCCAAGTAGCTGGGACTACAGGCACGCACCACCATACCCAGCTAAATTTTTAAATTTTTTGTAGAGACAAGGTCTCGCTATGTTGCCCGTGCTGGTCAGGAAATCCTGGGCTCAGGAAATCATCTCATCTCAATCTCCCCAAGTTTTGGGATTACAGGTGTGAGCCACCACACCTGGTCTAGACCTCGTTCTTGATGGAGCAATTCCACTGCTCAAAAAACTCCCATGGCTCCCTGCAGCCCACAGAAAAATGTCCAAACTGCCTATTTTGGCATCGAGAGCCTCTGCCGTCAAGCCGCAGCCGCCCTACCAGCTCATTCTCACATCCACTCATGCATTTCTGCCACTGCGCTGGGACGTCATCTCTTAGCCTGGAGTACCCTACCTCCATCTGTCGGCCAAAATCCTATGCGTGCTTCTAGTGCCTTGGCTTAGAAACCCTGGCACTACTGACATTTGGGACTTTGTTGCCAGGGGCTGTTCTGAGCACCAGCCCTGGGCTCTACCCTTGAGATGCCTCCACCCCTCCTGCAACCCCAAAATGTCTCCAGACACCGTCATATTCCCCCCTGAGTACAAATGACTCCTGCTTGGGAATCACTGTTCTGTGCCCAGATCCAGGGCTGCTCTGAGTGTGAAACCCTTTCCTGAGCTCCTTGGAAGAAAGGTTGCATGTGTGCCTTGTACATACTCCATAGTACTCTGTGAGCACTCAACCTGGCCTCCTTTCACCCTGAATTATGTGGTTATATCATCCCTTCCTCCTAAGCTGTGGGTTCCTTACGAGCCTGGACAACATTCTGTTCGTCTTATACAAACTGCAATATTATCCAGAGTAGACAATAAATGCTGGCCTCATTAA
Source organism: Cephalopachus bancanus (assembly GCA_027257055.1). Classification (NCBI taxonomy): domain Eukaryota; kingdom Metazoa; phylum Chordata; class Mammalia; order Primates; family Tarsiidae; genus Cephalopachus; species Cephalopachus bancanus. Next base: position 117,461 of record JAPVLO010000490.1, on the reverse strand, counting down.
ACTCAACTACTGGGTTTGACTTGCTTACTGTTAACACAAACATAACTCATCCATGCTTCTTGTAGAAAAAACTGAGATATGAAAATGAATGAAACAAAAATCAAAATCACCCACAATCCACCACCTGGCTATAACAGTAGTTACAAATACTGGCATGCTGAATATGTCCCTCCAACGGAAATATACAGATAAATCCTGGTATACATCCCTCCACTCTTCCTTCTATGCATGGAGAATCCAGGGGCGGTGTCTGCAGCAGAGGCAACAGTCCAGGGCCAGATGGACATGGCCAGAGGGACCCTGAAAGCCATCTGGTCCCACCGCCCTCCCCAAGAGGATGCCTGGACCCCCTCTAGAATGCTGTTCTAGACTCTCTATCTCTGCACACACAGGAGCTTGGTATCACGTCAAGTAGGCTGGTCCATTTGGACCACACCCTACGGAGCTCTTTGTTCTACTGACCTGAAATCCGTTCTCGTTTCTTGGGCCAGTCCAAATTCCACCTCGTTAGCTAACTGGTCTACTCTCTCTACTTCCCATTGACAGGAGTAGCTCTCCTTCCTCCCCCCAACAACGGTGCCTGCCATTACCAGGGTGGGCCCCAGCAGCCAGGCTTATCCTACACAGCCTATCCTGGCCCTCAACAGTCAGGTTCCATCTCCCAGGAATTGGCACAGGCACTGAAAAACTCAACTAGGTAGCTCCTGCCAGATACTTGGACTAAAGGAATATAAACTCAGAAGTGGGGACTGCCACTGTAGACAGCCATACTTGGCCCTATATGTGTGAAAAGTGGAAATCTGGGGAGAGAAAGAGAGCACCAGAGAGCGCACCACACACACACACACACACACACACACACACACACACACACACACACACATATGCAAGGAAGTGTGTACCCAGAGAAGCAAGACCAGGGCCCACCAGGGGTAGGATGTGAGATCAGTAGGGTTCCCAATGGTGTTTTAGCCTAGGTCCTAGGACCCATGGAGGCCAGCTGCAATGCCTATAATAAAGAGTTGCCCTTTTGGCCGGGCTCGGTGGCTCAGTCTGTAACCCTAGCACTTTGGGAGGCCAAGGCAAGTGGATTGCCTGAGCCCGCGAGTTTGAGACCCACCTGGGCAACTTGGTGAGACCTCATCTCTACAATAAATAAAAAAAAGTTAGCCGGGCGTGGTAGCACACACCAGTAGTTCAGCTACTTGGAAGGCTGAGGCCGGAGGATTGCCAGAGCCCAGTGGGTTGAGGCTGCGGTGGCTGGGAGCGTGCCACTGCCCTCCAGCTGGGGTGACAGAGTGAGACTCCAACTCGAAAAAAAAAAAAAAAAGAGTTGCTCTTTTGACTCATTCTAAGCCCAGCAGTTTTCTCTACCCCGGTTCAAGCAATCACAAACAAGAAAGGAAGGAGGAGGCCCTGACTAAGACAATCCTCGAAACTGCAGACAAACGATTCCTGAAAACTCAGGTCCCCTTTGCCTTTTCTTCTCCAGCCTGAACTCACGCCCACGGGGGCTCATGGGGTCCTCTCTGATGGCAGATTATGCGTCTCTGTGCACAGGCCCTTTACACCTCAGGATTCCAGTGACAAACCCAAATTACAGGGCACCAAAAGGTGAGGATCTAATTCAGAAGCTGACAGAGCCAGAGATCCAGCTGAGCAGCATCCAGGTTTGAACAGGGGAGCACCAAAAGTGTACGTGTGCGCAAGAAGTCCCATCACCCCAATTACATACAAGCACTCCATAAAGACCTGAGACCAGAGACGGGTGAAGCCCCTCCTCGGAGCTGGCTTGCTGCTTCTCAGAGCCCTCAACCGCCCAGCCCCAGGGCTCCAGCGGGACAGGGCTTTTCCCTACACCCTAACTCCTATCACAAGAAAATCTGCTGCTCCCTCCCCTCCACATCGACACCACAGCCAATGAGGCCATGGGTACTTTGGGGTTTTACTTTTACTAGCCTCCATCTCTTTAAAGAATTCACAAACACAGCTGTCAAGAGCAGATCACAGCACCCATGGAAACCACCACAGGCTCTTTTAGGGACACACATTCCTGCCTTCCCCAGGAGCAGATCTCGGTGGCCAGCTTGTAATCTCTTCCTTCCAGCTTCTGCCAGAGTCAGAGCAAAACTGGGCAGAGCACGGGCTTTGGAATCAGACAGACCCTCACCTCATATCTACCAGCTCTTGGTTTTATGACTTTGATGATTTTGAACTTCTCTAAGATTCAGTGTCTTCATCAACAAAAATAAGTAACAACAATTCTGATTTTAAGGACTAAATGAAACAAGAGAGACTTAAACAGACCAGCATGATGGCACTCACCAGATATTAGCTCCCTGTCCCCATCATGTTTATATTCAATTCCCTAACTCATTTTTTACATTTACTAAGTGACAACGTCATGTCAATTTTCAAATATAATTTCAGAGTGATCATCCTCACTAAACACAAGCTGTTGAAACTGATTAAAAATTGGATTAGGGCTCATTTCATTTTTCAAAGTGGCCTCTAAGTGCCATTCATTCCATAAACATCAATGTCAGCAGAAATAAGGAAGCATCTATTAATACTCCAACAAATGTGCACATCCAAGAGGCTGCGGGCTTAGTTCCCAGGCAGGTCCCATCCCCTGCAGGCAGACAACTAACCTCTCGGAACCCAGGAGCTAAGCTCCTGGGCTTAGCTGGTCAGGAGGCACCACCTAGATGGACGCCAGTTGTGACCTCCCCCCACCGTGACAGCGACACACGTTTCATTTGCACTCCTTTTCCTTCATTTCCCTGTAGGTTGGGTATAGCCATTCTGGCTTCCTGAGGCTGGAGCTTCTCTTAAGGGACCTGCAGCTGATGGAGTGCTGTCTGGAGTCCCCGCCCAAAGGTCACCAAGCAGCTTCCTTCCCTTGCCTGCTCCAGAGAGCTGTGCAGTCTCCCGGGAGGCTCCTGGGTCCGAGAGTCCCATCTGGAAAAGGACAGCTGGCCTGCCATTGCTGGCCCTTGTCACTGAGGCCGACCTCCCAACCCCAGAGCCCCAGCGGGGCAAATCTTTCTCTATGCCCTAACTGCTACCACAAGTAAAGCTGCTACTCCCTCCACACCAAAACCACAGCCCATGAGGCTGTTGTGGTTTGTTTGTTTGTTTGTTTGCCTCTGTCTCTCTTAAGAATCCACAAACCCAACCATCAAAAACTGCAGATGAAAGTAGAGATTGGCACAATCATTCTGGGAGGCAAATGGCCATGATTTTCAAACGTTAATAGGGTTGCTATCCTCTGGCCCAGTAGTTGTGCCCCTGGGAACCTATCCAAAAGAAATCATCAGAGCCAAAGATTAAAGCATGAATATGCTCCATGGCATTTTTATGTCCAAAATTGAAGATAACAATATCCAACAATAAAGAGAGAATCGGCTATATGACATTACAAGGTCACTCAAATCTTATCTTAGAACTCTTGCGGGTAACAAGAAAACATTAATATATTACTGTCACATGGAAAAACAAGACACACAGTAACTTCAAACATGTGACATTTTCGTATTCAAAAAGTCATGGGGCCCCTCCAAAATGGGTCTCTGGGTAATGGAATTGTGAGCGATTTTTATTTTCTCCTGCATACTGTCCTTTGCTTCCCGTCCTACTGACCACAACAGCATTCAAGCCTTTACTCACCACTGACATGACACAGAGGTGAGTGGGCAGTTCTGGGCCTCACTGAGCTCGAGTCTAGTTGATGCCACTCGAGCTGACTCTCACGCCTGAAATGAAGGCTCGGGGCCAAGACTGGCCTTTAAGCCAGCAGCTTCTCTAGCAATGGGGCTCTACAGCAGGCCTTGAGAGGTGAGCAAGGGTTTGGCAGATTCTGGAGGGAGGCAGGGACAAGGGCAACATTCCAGGAAGGGACGGCAGTGTGAACAAACCCCAGGAAGGAACGGCAGCGTGAACAAACCCCAGAGACGTGAGCGAGTATGGGAGTCTAGGGTTCCAAATGGCTGGATACAGCCGGGTCGGCAGAAGCTAGGCTGCGGGGAGCCACCAGCCCCCAGAGCACATCTGCCAGCATCCATCCAAAACATGAGGCGGGGAGGGAAGCCTGGAGAAGAAGGTGGCAAGGCTGGTGACTAGAAAGAGGATGTCAGAAGAGCGCCACCTCCTGGCACAGTGCTCGGCACATAGTAGGCATGCAGCAAAGATGAATGACTGGGTGAGTGAACAGATGAATGCATGAATAGCTCAGGTGCAGAGAACGAGTCAGAGAAGCAGTTCACAACCAAGGCTGTGATGGAACTGGCGAGGTGAAGGTCCCCTCTGAGGAAGACGGGCAAAGATCCAGTCACACCAGGCTCCTGTGGTCTCCTGGGACGCAAAAGAACCTAAAAAAAACCAGGGGACAAGTCCTGTAAACTGTCAGCAACCAAGCTCTAGGCTTCATGGCAAAGATGGACATATCCAAACGCACCACAGCACTGACAAGATGAAAGGGGGGGTCCATTCACTAGGAGGGAAGAACACAGGAGCCGCCATGATACCCCGCCTCTGTGTGCGGGTGCCCAAACTCAGACTCTCTTGTGGGGGCTGGACCCTAAAGGTTATGTAGCCACACCCCAAAATAAAAAAACAGTGCTTCAAAAATCAACTCTAAATGGATCAGAGACCTAAACCTCAAACTATAAGAACCTTAGAACATGCAAGCGACACCCTTATGGAAACTGGAACTGGCAACCAACTCCTGATCAAAACCCGAAGTGTCCATGCCATAAGAGATAAGATAGACAAGTGGGACCTCATCAAACTGACAAGCTTCTACAAAGCCAAAGAAACCATCAAGAGAGCAGGGAGACAGCCCACGGCCTGGGAAAAAATATTTGCCAACTGTATGTCTGACTAAGGCCTAACATCTAGGATCTACAAGGAACGCAAACGTGCTGAAAGGAAAAAAAACAAACAGCCCCATTACAAAGTGGGCAAAAGATATGAATAGACAGTTCTTGAAAGAAGACATATGAGCAGCCAACAGATACATGAAAAAGTGCTCAGCCTCACTGGTCATCAAAGAAATGCAAATTCAAACTGCACTGAGATACCACCTAATGCCAGTCAGAATGGCCATCATCAATAACTCAAAAAATAACAGATACTGGAGAGGATGTGGAGAAAGGGAACACTTCTTCACTGTTGGTGGGAGTGTCAACTAGTGCAGCCTCTGTGGAAATCAGTGTGGCGATTCCTAAAAGTTCTAAAAATCGACCTTCCATATGACCCCGCAATCCCCCTACTGGGAATATACCCAGAAGGACTCAAATCACTCTACGAAAAAGATACCTGCACATGTATGTTTATCGCAGGCTTGTTCACAATAGCAAGAACATGGAACCAACCATGATGCCCATGGAAAGAGGACTGGATAAAAAAATGTGGTACATAAACACGATGGAATATTACGCAGCCGTAAAGAACAAAATCATGAACTTCACAGCAACCTGGATGGACGCAAAGTCTGTGACACTGAGTGATCTTTCACAGAAACAAAGAACTGAGCATCACATGCTCTCACTCATAAGTGGACCTTGAACAACTATCATAATACTATAAGAAAAGGATTGGCAGTGGCAGGAAACCGCGGGGGTGGGGAGTGAGGGGATGGGCCTGGCAGCAGTGGGAGTCTGCTGGGGGAAGAGGGTACCTCATCAGAAAGGGTACCTGCATAATGAACATTTGTATGCCTCACCCTGAATCGTACCCCACATCTTTAAAATAAAAAATTAAAAGTTTAGAAAAGAAAAAAAGGAGTGCTTCAATCCTCTGGGCCAACACGTTCCTCCCCAACAGCCAGGGTTTTTAGGAATCAGTGCGCAAACCTGCAGTGGGGCTTGCCCATCCTTCCTCCAGAAGCAGTTACCCCTGCTGGAGTGCTCTGTTAAGAAGTTCATTATGGGGCAACCCCTGCAGGTCCCCTCCCACTGTGGGAGTTTTTCTGTCCTCTCAAAAAATCTTGCTTTCAAAAAAAGAAGAAGAAGAAGTTCATTATGGCTGAGTGCAGTGGCTCATGTCTGTAATCCCAGCACTTGGGGAAGCCAAGGTAGGAGGACTGCTTGAGCTCAGGAGTTTGAGACCAGCCTGGACAATATAGTGAGACCCCAACTCTACAAAAAATAGAAAAGTTAGCCAGGCATGACGGCACAGGCCTGTAGCCCCAGTTACTCAGGAGGCTGAGGAAGGAGAGTCACTTGAGCTCAGGAGTTTGAGGCTGCAGTGAGCCGTGATCATGCCACTGCACTCCAGGCTGGGCAACAGAGACTCTGGCTCAAAAAAAAAAAAAAAAGTTCATTATGAAAGGCAAGCAAAGGCCACTTTTCCCCACAGCTCGCACCAGCAAAGATGAAAACAGTGCACCCTGGAACACACCCTGCTTGGCATGGCTGTGCTACTGTTTCCCCTCTTTTAAAGACCACCCACCCCATCTCCACCCCTATCCCTGCCACGAACCACAGGATCCTGCCTCCCACCAGAGGTGCCATCACCAAAGTTGGGCCCAAGCTGGGCCTCTCAGATTTTTTTCCCCAGGAATGTAGAATCAGGGGTGTGAGACATCTGCAGGTTACTCAAAATGAAGATTGGAAACACAAGCAGCTGTGGGGTGGCCACAACTGGACAAATTCTCACCAAAGCTGAGATGGATGTCTGCAGGGAGAAGATGACAAACAGAACAGAGAGAAACAGAGACAAGGTTTCATGCTAAGACAGACAGGCAGGCAGGCAGGCAGGCACTGTGGGCAAAGTCTTTTTTTTTTTTTTTTTAAGCTCATCACTGGTGCCTAGAACAGGTACTTTGTTAGAAGTTGAATATTGATTAAATGAAGTAAAAGGGAAGAGAGAGAGGCAGACAGATGCAGCAGGTGTCTGGGCTCGGAGCCTTACCTGGCTCTGATTCCAGACCCTCAGGAGGGTCGGACGGCCCCTCCATGCTCACGTTCCGGGAGCTGCCCAGTGTCTGTCCCCTCAAGTCCTCTCTTGCGTAAGCTGGTCTAAAGCAGGTTTCTGCTACTTGAAACCAAAGGACCCTCACTGAGACACCCCCAAGACTGCCCCAGGCCCCTGCCTTTCCTTCCACCCACCTCCCCCCTCAGGGCACTCCCCTGCACTCTGGTCTGCACCTGTGGGGCAAGCCTGGCGGCCACGTCAGCCCCTCAACTCCCTTCCCTGAATCCCAGTCCTCCGATTTACAACAGCCTGTGGGAGGTTTCCTCTTGGATCCCACACCATCACGTTAAACCAACGGCCCTATTTCAGGGGCTCTCAAACCTGAGGGGTGTGAGAATCACCAGAAGAGCCTGTTAAAAACGGGTGGCCGGGCTCAGCCCCAGAGCGTCTGATTCGGCAGCTCTGAAGTGAGGCAGGAGCCTGTGTTTCTCGCAAGCGTCCAGGGACCCACGCTGAAGACCACTGCCCTCTGTCCATCCGGGCACCCCCATCTGACACTCAGATCGGCTCCCACTTTCCCCCCAGGCACCCACATCAAGCAGGCTCCAAGCGTTGGGCCTTTCCTGGGTAGGGACTTTTCTGCTCAGCCCTTTCTTATTCCCCTCACAACTCCTGCCCTCCTCATTCTTCCCTGGGGGACTGCCAGAACCTTCCAGTCAGCCTTCCTTCCCTTTTCTGTCCCCCTCCTGGTCTACCTTGCTCCTCACTGCTAGGTTCCTCAGCCTGAGGTATCATTCTCTATATGCCGCTCTCCTGCTTATAACCTCTGCCTATACCAAAAAAAAGACTGTTGAGAATATTGGAGTAAAGGCTGTGTGTGGACATGTTTTCATTTATCGTGGGTCCATATATAGGTGTGGAATTGCCATGACAGATGATAAGTATTATATATATATATATATTTTTTTTTTTTTTTTGAGTTGGAGTCTCACTCTGTCGCCCAGACTGGAGTGCAGTGGCCGCTCCCGGCCACCGCAGCCTCGACCCGCTGGGCTCCGGCGATCCTTCCGCCTCCGCCTTCCGAGTAGCCGGAATTACAGGCGCGCGCTACCACGCCCGGCTGATTTTTTGATTTATTGTAGAGATGAGGTCTCACCAAGTTGCCCAGGTAGGTCTCGAACCCGCGGGCTCAGGCAATCCACTCACCTCAGCCTCCCAAAGGCACGGGATTACAGGCTGAGCCACTGAGCCCGGCTGATAAGTATATATCTAACTTAATTTTTTTTAACTGCTCAACTTTTTTTTTAAAGTGGCTGTATCATAACCTTACAGAGTATACAAATTGTCCAGACTCCTGGGTTTGATGTCCCAGAATCTTGCAATCTGGCCCATGACTACTGATCCCAACATACTGCATGAGTTCTAACTCAGTCTTCAATGTGCTCACCCGGTGTCCCTGTTCCCTCTGAACTCTCCTTAAAGTCCAAATCAAGTTCCATCTCTTCGGTGAGACCTCCCCCACCACCCTAGCCTAAAAACTCAAAGATCTGTCTTCCTAAAACACAGGACACACAAAAACATCTGAGTCAAGCACAGCAAAAGAAACAACTGACAGAGTAAATAGGCAACCTACAGAATGGGAGACGGTATTCGCAAACTATGCATCTGACAAAGGACTGATATCCAGATTCTACAAAGAACTCAAACCAGTCAGAAAAAAGCGAATGATCCCAGTAAAAAGTGGGCAAACAACATGAATCGACATCTCCCAAAAGAAGATATACAAACAGCCAAGAAAATATGAAAAAAATGCTCAACATCACTCATCATCAGGGAAATGCAAATTAAATCCACAATGAGTTACCACTTTACACCAATCAGGATGGCCATTATTTTAAAAAAATCAAGGCTGGGCTCTGTGGCTCAGCCTCTAATCCCAGCGCTTTGGGAGGCCGAGGTGAGTGGATTGCCTGAGCCCGCGGGTTCGAGACCAACCTGGGCAACTTGATGAGACCTCATCTCTACAATAAATAAAAAAAATTAGCTGGGCATGGTAGCGTGCGCCTGTAGTTTCAGCTACTCGGAAGGCTGAGGTGGAAGGATTGCTGGAGCCCAGCAGGTCAAGGCTGTGGTGGCCGGGAGCGGCCACTGTGCTCCAGTCTGAGTGACAGAGTGAGACTCCAACTCAAAAAATACATATATATTAAAAATAAAAAATAAATAAATAAATCAAAACACAATAGATGCTGATGGAGATGCAGTGAAAAGGAAACATTTATACACAGTTGGTGGAAGGTGTAAATTAGTACAACCTTTATGGAAATTGGAATGCAGAATTCTCAAAGAAATAAAAGTAGATCTATCATTTGGTCCAGCAATCCCACTACTAGGTATCTACCCAAAGGAGCAGAGGTCGTTATATAAAAAAGAAACCTGTACCCCCATGTTCATCACAGCACAATTTGCAATTGCAAAGACCTGGAATCAACCTAAATATTTATCAACCAACCAGTGGATGATGAAAATGTGGTGTACATACACTATATATACTGAATACTATTCAGCCATCAAAAAGAATGAAATAATGTATTCTGCAGCAACCTGGATGGAATTGGAGAACATCGTCCTAAGTGAACTAATGCAGGAACAGAAAACCAAATACTGCACATTCTCGCTTATAAGCAAGAGCTAAACGAAGGATCTGCAAAGGTATAGAGAATGGTATAATGGCCATTGGAGACTCAGAAGGGGAAGGGGGAAGGGGTGCAGGGACTTAAAATCACCTATCAGATACAATGTGCACAGATGGGAGTGAGTGGTCGGAACAGTTAAAGCCCAGATTCCTTCGCTACTATACAATGCAACTATGTAACCAAAAACTATTCGTACCCCCTAAAGCTACTGAAATAAACAAAAGGAAAAGCACAAATGATCTGAGTTAAGACAACCTATCCTCATTTTCCCACTTTATCCTTGAAAAAGTACTGTCATCATAAAATACTCCCAGTTTGCTTAAACAGATACTTAGTCTTTACTCATCCACCAAAAAAGACAACCGATTTTTACGGAGAACTATCTACAGTACTGCACTGGCAACATTTTTCCAGACACTGGGGACAAACAGTTACTGTAATCTTATCAAATGAAAGAACAAAATGCATTTCCCTCCCCCCAGTGTTACTTGATCTACAAATTAGTGGTTGGGAGTAGTCCTCCTAACAGACCTCAAAGAACCCTGATAGAACATGTGTTTTTATTCTTCCATATTGCTTATTCAGAGGCCAGGAGAGAGCTGTACAGCGAAATTCTGATGGGCCTCATTCACTGCTGGTCGGCAGGAGATAAATTAGCACTCTGTGTGAAAAGCAATTTGATGACATATGCTGAAAGCCTTTAAAAGAGTCACACCTGTTTATCCGTGGTTCCATTCCATGGAATCTAGTCCAAGGAAAGCATCCAGAAAACAAAGGCAGCAGATCGTAACACGACCCACAGTCTCAAAAAACTCAAGAACAACCTACATGTCTAACAAATAGACGTATGGCTCTCACACCGCCTATATTTTCTATCCGTTCATGCCAAAAATGATTTATGATACACTTAAGGAAATTGTGCTCAACTTACTAGAATGGACACAGCCATTAAAATGTATTTACGAAATGCTTGAAACAGAACAAAACTGTTTCTATTATCATGTCAGTGGGTGAAGTGAAGCACACAATTCTTAATATGTATACTTATAGCTATGTATTTTTACAAATTAAGTTCACAAATTAAAAACTACTAGAAAGATGCTCTATGTTATTGGTAGTTGGACGTTGAAAATCATGACACTGTTTTCTTTCTACTTTAACATGTTTTCCAATCAATGAGCTCATTTAAAAAATATATCTTAAAATAAATATAGAAACTAAACAGGGGACAGGTGTCGGGCATTCCCTATCACAGAGCTCACAGAAAGTCACCTGTTCCTGAGATAAAAATGTGGGTGAGATCACAAGAACAAGAAGGCAAATGCAGGGAACGCACGAAGGCATGGGAAACCTTGGCTGTCAGCCAGCACATGCTGCTGGGAATCCCTCAGAGGCAGCCCGGAGGCAACAGGAAAGTGATGGCGGCCATGTTGCTCCATGTGATAGCATGACAGGAAAAAGAACAAAATGTGTGACACTGGAAGGCGCTTTCAAATAACTTTTTTCTTTTTGAGTTGGAGTCTCACTCTATCACCCAGGCTGGAGGGCAGTGGCACACTCACGGCCACCCCAGCGTCGACCTGCTGGGCTCTGGGGATCCTTCCGCCTCAGCCTTCCAAGTAGCCGTAGCTATAGGTGTGTGCTACCATGCCCAGCTAATTTTTTCTGATTTATTGTAGAGACGAGTTCTTGCCAAGTTGCCTGGGCTGGTCTCGAACCTGCAGGCTCAGGCAATCCACTCTCCTTGGCCTCCCAAAGTGCTGGAATGACAGGCTGAGCCACTGAACCCAGCAATGGAAGGCGCTTTCAATACGACAGAATGCAGGCCACGTTTTAAAAGGCTGGCGGTAGAGGAATGACAAGTCGCATTTCAGAACTGCCCTGGGTCTGTGTCCCTAGGAAGTTTGCCATAGCAGCTGGGAGGGCAGGCATGGCCAGGAACTGGTCTGAAGGCCAGACTGTGGCTTGAGCATGGTCACGCAGTAGGGCATCTAGGCAGCTGCTTAACCTCTCGGCTCTGGCTTTCCCTACCAGTAAATGGAAAGGGTCTCACTGGAGGATCTCTTGGTTCTAAGGAACAAAACAGGCTCACACTAGCATAAGCAATCAGCATAAGCATGGGGGAGGGGTTAGCACACAAGCCCCAGGGTCTAGAACTGGGCGCTGGAGAGCCTGGGAAGCCAGGCAGCATTTCTGCCACCTCAGCAAACTCCAAGCGTCTCTGTCGCTCCCCCCTCTCTGCTGACCCACCTTCCACACTGTCATAAATTTGTAGAATCTAGTTGCTGCCTTGGCCTCCATTTTTAGGCCTGACATACGTTACTTGAAACCCAGTAGCACCCTGTCACCTTTGGCCTCATTAGAAATCCCCCCCTCCCCATGGGGGAAATTACATTTCTCTTTTGCCAACCTCTGTCCGGGCTCTCTGCCACTTTGAGACTTCCCACTGGCCTCCTGTCAGCACCCCTACCCTCTCTGGATCTAAGTAGTAAATGTCTTGTTTTATGCATCTTGGTTTCGCCTCCTCATTGCGTCTTAACTTGACTGACACACTCAAACCTAAGTTCCCAATGGTCAAGGGAGTCTTGGCTTACGGCGATTCTCAAGAGAGACTTCAAGACCAAATTAGAAAGAAATCACAACACACACACGCTTCATGTGAACTGCTCTTCAATCCCACATGGTAGAACGCGGCCTCCACTCCTCCTGACTCTGACTCTTTACAGCTCCTGCCTCTTGAATTAGTCAGCTCAGGCTGTCATAACAAGACACGACAGACTGTGTGGTTTAAACAACAGAAACTTATTTTCCACGATACCGGAAGAGGGAAGTCCTAGATCAAGTTGCCAGCATGGTCAGGTTCTAATGAGGGCTCTTTCCTTGGCTTGCAGACAGCCACCTTCTTGCTGTGTCTTCACATGATGGGAAGAGAAAAAGAGGGCAAGATCTCTTATTGTATAAGGACTCTAATCTATCACAAGGGTCCTACCCTCACGAGCTTCTCTACATCTAGCCATCTCTCAAGGGGCCCACCTGCAAACTGGGAGTTAGAACTTCAAAATATGAATTTTGAGGCACAACTGGGTCCATAGCAACCGGCTACCTCTGAATCTCATGTCTATTTCCAGGAGAAGGAAAATATAATTGGCTCAGCTTGGGTCAGGAGTCCACCTCTGACCTAATCAGCCACAGTCAAGTAGAGAGAGCAGGTCAAGCAGCACAAAGATGGCTGCCAGGAATCTCTCTTGTCACCAGGCCTGTCTGCCCATTGCCACCTGAAAGAAAAGTCTAGGGAATCAGGCCAAAAAGTATTAACTTTCTGATTGTCAGTATTTCCCTCAAACAATTATTGAGGACAAGGGTAATGTCTGTCTTATTTGCTATCACCTCCCCAGGGTCCATCACAGAATCGGGCACACAGAAGATGCTCAATGACTCTGTTGTTACTTTATAGATAAATGAGACTGGACTTGCTAAGTGCGGGGTGGGGGATTTGTGCTCCAAAGATATACAGTCATGCCCTGCATAATGACATTATAGTCAACAGTGAACCATATATACAATGGTGGCCCCATAAGATTATAATACCATATTTTTTACTGTACTTTTCTATGATCACATAGGTTTGATTACAAATACTTACCATTGTGCTATAGCTGCCTACAATATTCAGTAGAGTAATGTACAGTACAGATTTCTAGCCTAGGAGCAATAGGCAATATCATATAGCCTAGGAGTGTAGTAGCTAGATCGTCTAGGTTTAAGTACACTCTATGACGTTTTCACAATAACCTAATTAACTAATGACACATTTCTCAGAACGTATTCCCATCGTTAAGTAGTGCGTGACTTTATGCAGACACATCACACCTTCTAGGAGCCAGAGAATACTTCCCACCCTAAAGATCAAGATTTCCCTTCAAGTCAACCTTCAACCTTTCTTCTTTCCCAAACATGGAAAATTATCTTCCATCATTATTTAAAAACTCCCCTCTCTCCCTCTCTTTCTACACACACACACACACACACACACACACACACCTTTGAGTTATGTGGCCTGGACAGGCATCACTCCAATCTGATGATGGATATCTCTTTCTCTCTCCCTCTCCCCCTCTCTCTCCTTCTTCCTCTCCCTCTCTCTGTAATATACAACCCTTTGCACTCAGATGTCCCCTCTGAGGGGACATTGTAAATCTAGCAAACCACTCAGATGTCCCCTTTCAAGGGACATAAAGGAACTGCTGGTGATTACACAGGACAAACTTATGCCAAGCAGTTTTCAAAAATTTGTGTTTCCTTGACGTTTTCTATCCAATTTGCATGAAAAGGCAAAGAAAGAGATGGAATATATACTGAAATATATGCAAAAAAAATTAGCTGGTATAATACGGGAAGAGAATATATGGAGTGCTTTCACAGTGATGCAAAGACTGGACAATTTATTACACATTATTAATGTGAAAAGAAGAAAATGAGACTGCTTGAATAGAAAAACATCAGGTGGAAGACATCAAACAAACTACTATTGTACAACACGTATCGATGAACCTGCAATGCGTGTTGGTTACTGTTTCACGTTACCACATTTTAGAAAAACAAGAGATATAAAATTTTGATTTTTTGTCATAAGTAAGTTCCTCAATGTCTAAAATTCCATTATAAGCCAAATATCATTACCACAAAACAATTGGTTCCAACACTATACTATTTGACGAAGTGATTTGATTTCTACTATTTCATTAAAAAAAAAAAGTGCAGTCAGGTTACTGGTAGGTGATCCGTGAGATGTCTCTGAGTGCAAAGGGTTAATATATATAGACACACACTCGTGAAATATATAGAGAGAGCCAACCCTAATCCAGTATGAACTCATCCTAACTGCAAGGCCCTGTTTTCAAATGAGGTCATATTCTGAGGTTCTAGTGGACATGAATCCTGAAGGGATGATGCTATTCAACCAAGGCAGATGCTGAGTAACTCTCACCCTTATGTGGGGACTTTGGGAGCTAATTGCCACAGGAGACGCTGTATCACTACTTTCCCGGCAGTGACTCAATGCACAGCTCTCACAGATGTCACCAAAGGAGGTGTCCCTGTATTGGGACAAGATGGGACTAGATGGTTTCCAAAATCCTTTCAAGTCCTGTCATTTACTCCTAGTCTACTGATTTGCCAATCCAGTCCTCTCTTCAATGCCGACTGCCAAGACGCTGGTGTAACTCTTGCCACTTCACACTTCACACAGACACTCTGCTTTCTCATCACTCTCTCTGACAAAAAACCTTTACTGGCTCACTTCTGCCTAAAAGCAAATTTTGGATTTTTATTTTTTGGAGAGACAGGGTCTTGCTCTTACACCCAGACTGGAGTGTAGTGGTGTGATCATAGGTCACTGCAGCCTCGAACTCCTGGGCTCAGCGATCCACCCATCTCAGCCTCCTGAGCAGCTGGGACTACAAGCATGTGCCACCATGCCCAGCTGATTTTCCAATTTTTCATAGAGACAGGGTCTTGCCATGTTGCCCAGGCTGGTCCTGGATCCCTTGCCTCAGCGATCCTCCCACCTCGGCCTCCCAAAGTGCTGGGATTACAGGCATGAGCTACCACACCTGGCCTGAAAATCTGTATTTTGACCTCAGAGTCCACCTTTACTACCTGAACTCCTGAGATGACACCAAGTCTCAAGTCAAGTCAGTCTCAGTCCTTCAAACACAACCGGCACGATCTCACCCCCACACCCAGCCCCAGTGGGCCTGGGGTGTGCCTTCTTCTCTGCAGAAGGAAATCTGAACTGCATCTGGAAGACCCTTGACTCCCATTCCAGCCAGTCCGGTCCACAATACTTCTGCATCTTCACGATTCTCCCTGCTTGCACCAGCCCCACCCCCATCTCTGCCGGCACTGGAAGTGATCCTTTCACAGAGAGAGGGGTCGCAGCCACACGCTGGCAAAGACATCACTGAGGCTGTCAAATCGCACAGATTCTAATCAATCCCTGGCCCTCGTGTTTAGTGATTAAGAGCTGGGCAGGCTGGGCTCGGTGGCTCAGCCTGTCATCCCAGCACTTTGGGAGGCCGAGGCGAGTGGATTGCCTGAGCCCGTGAGTTTGAGACCAGCCCGGGCAGCTTGGCGAGACCTCGTCTCTACAATACAACAAAAATCAGCCAGGCGTGGTAGCGCGCGCCTGTAATTTCAGATCCTCAGAAGGCTGAGCGAAAGGATCGCCAGAGCCCAGCAGATGGAAGCTGCAGTGGCCATGAGTGTGGCACGTGGCCCCTGGCTACTCAGAGTGACAGGTGTCAGGGCAGACAGGAACCCCAGAGGGCACTCGCTGTCATCCTCCTCCTGTTTTCCCTTTCCTCCGCGTGAACGGCCAATTCTACTGAAAATCCTGAGGGAGAGAGTGAGTGTGTCACCAAAGGGCGAGCGGACTGAAAGAGCACCAGGGCGCCTTCTAAACATGCCTCTGCCTCGGAGCCAGGCTGCTCGGCCATCCCCTCTCTTTCCCCCCGGGCTCCACTCGGTCTTCATGCCAAGCACTATGCTACCTAGCTAGCCCCTGATCCCTCCCTTTTGTGAATGGGAAGGCTGGGACCCCCATAGGGTGGTGACTCGCCCGAGGTCACAGAGCTGGGAAGGGGCTGAGCCATGGCTGAACCGGGCCGTGACTATTTTTCCACATGACGTGTTGGAACCAGTCTGAGACTCGGTTACCCCGTTGGTAAAGCAGGAATAGGAAGGGCCGTCTTCCCAGGTTGCTCTGGGAATATGGAATCAAGAGGACCAGGTGTGAGAGGAGATGGTAGATGCCAGCAGCCTGCAGGAAGTAGGCTGGCGGGCACTGAGCGGATGGGGAGCACAGACACGGGGCGGGGGGGCAGCACCCTAAGTCTGGCTGATGCCGCCTGGCGGAAGCGACCTGCGCAGCCAGACCTGAGTCTTTAAGAGAAGCCTATAACCTGGAGTCTGGGGCCAGAGCGCTCCGTTCTCAATGTTGGTCACTGAGTCGATCTACAACGCCGCATACCAGACAAGCATCTGCAGGCTGATCTCGGGACAGGACCCGGCCCATTTGTGACTCTGAAGCCAACAAGAGATGTGAAAACAGTCCACATGCGGCCAAGCACGTTCATGTGCGGGAAAGACTGGCCCACGGTGGCTGGTATGGTCTGTCTACCCAGGAAGTTTCTGCAAACGCTTCTCCTGGGATTGCAGATGCCACCGGAGCACTTTCACCCCACCCCACAGCTCCTTTCCCGGTGCCAGGCATGCAGCAGCCATTGCTGACTGACCCCATCCTGTCACCAGCCAGGTGGTGGCAGCTCAGATGCCTAGCTGTGGCAGCTGGGGAATCTGCCTGAGCCCTGCTCCCTACCCGGAGCCTCAGTGGGCTGGTTGAGCGGCCCCCAGGGAAGCACTAAGCCTCACTCACACCCCGGAGGACATGGCAGGGCTGGCCTGGCCCAGACTGACCTCAGAGTTGGACCCCAGCCTCTCCCGAAATGAGGCAGACCCAGGTGGGCGAACAGGCTGGGCAGGGCGAGCCAGTCAGGACAGAAAGCCCCGCCATGGGCGACACTGTTACCAAGGAAGATGGATGAAAGCGTTGCCAGCAGCTCCTTGGATTTATTCTTTCGGGTCTGACAACAACTCACCAGACAGTCCTTCTCTCCTCTCCTCTCCCCAGTGTGTGTGAGGCGGTGTTTCCCGAGGGGCTGGCCTCGTTTCTCCTTGCTCCTCTTCTCACAAGTGCCTCGCCCTGTGCCTCAAAGACCCTGCAGGGCCCCCGAAGCTCTGGAGAGCATCTGGAAGGGAGTGCCTCTCAGAGCAGCTGGCACCCCCAGGGAGGGAGGTGGTGGGGTGCTGGGAACCTTCGGGGGAGCTGCCCACCCAGCCTCAGGAGGCCCGGGAAGGCACAGTCCCATGCCCACGGCCACACAGCTAGCCAGAGGTAGAGCTGGGACCTGAATCTACACCCCAGGTCCCATCCAGTCCTGGGTCGGGTGTGCTGCTGGCCCCATCATGCTTATCTACAGCCTGTGCTACCACTGGCTAGCTGGGTAGCCCGAGCAGCCTTCCTGGGCCTGGCTTACAGTTTGCTTTTGCTTTTGTTTTTGAGTCAAGTCTCACTTTGTTGCCCAGGCTGGAGTGCAGCGGCACAATCATGGATCACTGCAGCCTCAAACGTCTGGGCTCGGGCGATCCTCCCAACTCAGCCTCCCAGGTAGCTGGTGATGTTCTCTGGCTCCCTGCCTACCCACCTTCCCCCACCCCGTCCCCAGTGCCATTTGGGCCCTGTGCTTGGAGAAGTTGGCCACATCCTCAGATCCAGGGTGTGGTGTGGCTGGCTTAAGTCAGTCGGTGCATCCCAGGCCGCTGCCTCAGGGCCTGGCTCAGCAACGGGCATGTGACCAAAGTCAAGAGAGCAAGAAGCCAGCTAGGGATTGGGGGAGATGCTTTCACATCACCCACAGAAGATGCACACTCTCTGGGAGATGGTCTCTTCCTGCTGGATACACATGAGGACTCAAGGCCCCAAGAAGCTGCTGGCAGCCATCCTGCACCTACACAGAGAGCCAGACTCAATCTGAGACAGGTCCCAACCCAAGGGTGAAGAGACACCAGGAAACCTGCTGCTCTGACACCCGTCTTGAGCTGCTAGATCAACCTCCCCTGAAGTTGGACCATTTTATTTTAAGTTAATGTGAGCCAGTCTGAGCCGTACTATTTGTTCTAAAACCAAAAGAATTCTAAGTGACATACCTGTGAACCTCAAAAATAAGGAATCCAAATGAGACCATGGCTTTCAACAGTATCAGACCTGACTTGCCCTCCTGTTGAAAACAACTGAAAAAAAGTCTGGATTCAAAGGAACCGTAACTCCTTTACCGAGTGGTCGAGTCTGGCATCACCAGTTGTGACACAGTCCAGCACTCTGTCTTCCCAGCAGGAGGCCGTGGGAGGTGCATCTCCTCAACGACATGGAGGTGTTTCCACAGTTGCTGAACTTGAGTCTGACCATGAGGACAAGTCTCACAAATTCAGAATAGTCTCCAACACTGTCAGCCTGGACTCTTCATGAGACTGGGGGGGGAGCAAACGGCATAATAGCCAAGTAGAAACAGGAAAAAAATGGAGGAAACAGAAAGAAAGAAAGGAAAAAAAACACTAACAAAGAATTTTTTTTTTTAATTTAGGTTAATCTGAATATGGACCTCATTCAGTAAGCAGGGGGGAGGGGGTGGTGCTGAAATGTACAGTTTTAATAAACTTCCAGGTGCAGCCATGTTGTGGTCCCTAGACCACATGGTAGATGAAAGTGTGGGATTAGAGTTGGATTTCTTTTTTTTTCTTTTGAGTTGGAGTCTCACTCTGTCACCTAGGCTGGAGTGCAGTGGCACACTCATGGCCACGCCAGCGTTGACCTCCTGGGCACTGGCGATCCTTCCACCTCAGCTTTCCAAGTAGCCAGAACTACAGGCATGCGCTACCACACTCGGCTAATTTTTTGATTTATTGTAGAGTTGAGGTCTCAACAAGTTGCCCGGGTGGGTCTCGAACCCGCAGACTCAGGCAATCCACTCGCCTCGGCCTCCCAAAATGCTGGGATGACAGGCTGACAGAGTTGGATTTCTTAGGTGCTGTGGTGACTCTTCATTGTATGGAGAAGTGAGTGATTCTTTTTTTTTTTTTTTTTTTTTCGAGTTGGAGTCTCACTCTGTCGCCCAGACTGGAGGGCAGTGGCCGCTCCCGGCCACCGCAGCCTCGACCCGCTGGGCTCCAGTGATCCTTCTGCCTCAGCCTTCCGAGTAGCCGGAATTACAGGCACGCGCTACCATGCCTTGCTGATTTTTTGATTTATTGTAGAGATGAGGTCTCGCTGCCCAGGCGGGTCTCGAACCCGCGGGCTCAGGCAATCCACTCCCTCAGCCTCCCAAAGGCACGGGATTACAGGCTGAGCCACCGAGCCCGGCTGTGAGTGATTCTTAAAGTATGATCCACAGTGAGTGATTCTTAAAGTATGACCCTCCTAAAAGGACCCCAAAATGCCTGCAGGGAGTTCCTAGAACCCTGTCAAAGGATCCATTGAAGACGTAAGAACTTCAGCAACAATAATAAGACATGTGTCTTTTCCACTGTGTTGAATTTTCAGTGATGGTACAAAAACAACGAAAGATAAAACTGCCACAGGTACTTTGCACAAATCAACGCCGTGGCACCAATCTCTACCAGCTGTCATTGTGTTCCTCATCACAATGCAGCAGGAAGAAAATTCCTGTTCCATTTAAGAATGGCATGGATGATGCAGTAAAAATCATCACTTGAATTAAATCCTGACCTTGAGTCCAGGTGTTTTTAATACCCTGTGATGAAATGAGAAGACCGCCTGAAGTCCTGCCATACGCCTAGTATGATGGCTGTCTTGAGAGGTACTTGTGGCACTGAGCTGTGTGCTCTGCCTTATGCTCTTTTTAAATGGATCACCACTGTGATTTGAATAGCTGGAAAACAAAAGTTATGCAGACTTGGGTATCTCTCAAGCACCTTCTAGCAAATGGACACAAGAAGCCTGCTACATCAAGAAAAACAAATAGTGTTTGTCGCCAATGATAACATTTAAGATTGCAAACAAAAGTGAGAATTTTGGAATCTGTATTCGCCAGCATGCACTTGACAGTGTCCCAACACTTAAAAGACTTCTGCTGAGATCAGTGGTGATATTGATGTATATGGTTTTGGAAAATTACGTAACAAAATGTGTCAATGCTTGAAGACCTGCATTTAATTTGGTGAATGAACAGTTTCCAAATGACCAATGCATAATGTTGCAAAATTATACATGGAGAAAAGATCTGCTCAAACTATAAGACAAATGCTATGACCTTCACTTCTAAGGTTTCAGATTCCACACTGCAGTTAACCTTGACATGAAAGAGACTTGCAAAAACGCCTTCCTCTAGCATTTTGTTTGTTTGTTTGTTTTACTTTTTTTCCCCCTGGAAGGTGTAATTAATTTTCATAAGATGTGTTATTTAACATATAATGAGTTTTATTATTTTAAAATTAATTAACATGTTTCAAAATGTATTTTTAATATGATAAATATCCAAAGAAGCAAGTCACATAAACAAGTTTTTTGGGGTCCTCAGTGTTTTTAAGAAGTCTGAGCGTCACAGGTATGAAAGAACAATCTTATCCTTGAGTGACATACTGAACTTGGAAGCAGCATAATGTACCCACTTTCAGATGGTTAGACAAGCAGGAAATGTGTGTATTTATATAGAAAGAGATGGAGTGGATATACAATGATAAGAATAACACAGGTATTCATTGTACTGTTTCAACTTTCCTGTGAGTTCCAAAGTTTTCTAAACACACAAAAAATGCAATGAATATAAGGACTATTTTCAAACACACTGAAATTCAATATCAATGTAAAATGACTTCAAGGCCAAGAGCAAAGCCAAAGTGGAGCCTCAGAAAGGTAAATTAGGGACACTCACTAACAACCACTGAACTTCAAATCACAGGACTTTATAGAGTGTCAAGTACAGGAGATACAGTCTAGGGCACTACTCCCCAGACGTCAGCCTGTACAAGTTAGTCTGGACAGCATATCAATACACAGATTCCTGGGCCCCGCCAGGCATTCTCATTCAGTAGGCCTGGTGGAGGAAGGGGGGGGGTGTGTGCTGAAAATGTACAGTTCTAATAAACTTCCAGGTGCAGCCATGTTGTGGTCCCTAGACCACATTTTGAGAAACCCTGGCCCAGGGGATCCCTCTATAAAGCTCGGGCCCTGTTATGGATTGAATTGTGTCCCTTAAAAAGAAACGCTGAAGTCCTAACCCCAACACTTGTGACCTTACTTGGAAACAGGGAGTTTTTGCAGGTGTAATCGAGTGAGGATGAGGTCACTAATCCAATATGACTGGTGTCCTTATAAGAAGAGGAAAAGAGACACAGACACCCAGGGGGAATGCCATATGACAACAGAGGCAGAGACTAAAGGGATGTATTCACAAGCCAAAGGAGGGAAGGGTTTGCTCACCATCACCAGAAGCTAAGAAAAAGGGATGGGACAGATTCTTCTCTAGCACCTTCAGCAAGAGCACGGCCCTGACAATACATCGATTTCAGACTCTCAGTCTCCAGAAATGGGAGAGAAATGCATTTTTGCCAGTTTAAGCCGCTCGGTTTGTGGTGCTTGTCACACCAGTACTAGGTACAATCCAGACCCCAAAGAGTTACATCATCAGAAAGAGAATGGATAGAGAGAAGCCAGGGCTGAAGACTAACAAGAAACATGCCCACCTCCAGCAGTGGCGGCAGGTGAGAGAGAATAGGATGTCCCCTGAAAACTTGTAACCATGAACCTGGCCCTCACATATGTTTGCAGCCCAAATTTATACTCCCCAAGTGGTCAAACTGTTTAAATCTCAAGAGTTTACTTTCTAGAGGTCCAGTATTGGTAGTGTCTCTAGACACACCTAGCAGTCCGATCACAATACCAAACCAGACAAGAATAACACTGCCAACACCACTCACAAAGATAGCTTTTTTAAAAAATCCTAAATGTTAGCAAATCGAATCAAGGATCATAAACAAAGCTTTTTAAAAAAATCCTAAATGTTAGCAAATTGAATCAAGGATCATTTTAACAACCACAAGAAAGAAAAACAATTTCATGGCTAAATTGGGTTTTATCCAGAAGTCAAGGTTTGTTTCATGGTAAACTTAAAAGAAGTACAATTTACCACTTAACAGACTAAGGTGAAACACACACACACACACACACACACACACACACACACACACACACACACACACGTTATTTCAATGGTAGTAGTAGATAAAATATAATATTATTCCCTGTAAAAAAAACTTTTAGCAAACTATCACTTTAGAGTGATAAACTATACTTCTGAAAATGCTGCAGCAAGCCCAATACTTTATAAGAAAAATACCGAAGCACTCCTTTTAAAATCAGAAACAAGACAAGAGTATCCACTTCTGCCACATTTGCTCTCCATGTACTAGGAATCCCAACCAGGACAATAAGTGTGAATAAAAGAAATAATGACTAGAAATACACCACACCCCACTATTCTCAGATGACATGCCACTTATTTGGAAAACCCAAATAAGCTATAGTTTATCAAGGCTGAATTATTTTAGCACACAGTTTGAAGATAAAAATTTTATTAAAATACTAAATACTGGCATCAGCAAATATCAAATAGCTGGGAATAAATCTAGCAAATGATGTGCATGACATTTAGCAAAAATTATAAAATTTTATAAAAAGTCATTAAAGAAGGACCTGAATAAACAGGAGCAGATACCATATTTGAGGATTGCAGCAAACACATTAAGAACCCCAATTTTCAGGCCAGGCACGGTGGCTCACACTTGTTATTCCAACATTTTGGGAAGCTGAGGCAGGAGAATCATTTAAGGCCAGGAATGTGAGACCTGCCTGATCCACATAGCAAGACCCCATCTCTGTTTTTTTAGTTTTTTTAAAAAAGACGATCCATTTTCTACTGTTCCATATATTCAAGGCTATTCCAACTACAGCCCCAACAGATTTTTGAGTGCATGTGCTGTAATACATAATTCTAAGCTAATCCTAGACGTGTATATGGAGGGGGAATGCACCAAGGCACTCTTGAAGAAGAGAAAGGTGGGGAAACCTGCCCCGCCAGGCATCAAGACTCTCCATAAAGCTTTGGTAATTCACAGTGCTGGCACAGGGCCAAATTGTTCAAGGGTACAGAATGAAGAGCCCAAAGACAGATCCACGCATAACAGAAACTCAGTGTTTGGCGGGGCTGGTCATTGTAGGTCTGACGACAAGGGATGAGCCTTCTAATACATGGTCCTGGGATAATGGGGTTTCCACATGGACATTTAGACTCCTGCTTCACATCATACACAGAAATTCCTTGAGGTGGATTCAAAAATTACACACAAATAGAGAAGCTTTAAAACTTCCAGGAGCAACACAGAAGAATGTGTCCCTAATTTCAGTGAGGGAAAGTTTCCCTGGGACACAAAAAGCACACACTATAAGTGAAAAAAATCAATGTCTACTGCATTACTATTGAGAACTTCTGTTTATCCATTTAAACTACAAAGAACATGAAAAGACAAACCACAGACTGTGTAACACAAGTGACAGGAGCATCCAGAATATTTAAACTCCTACAATCAGTAAGATAAGGACAGGAGAAAAGCTGGCATGGCACCTCCCAGATGAGAGAAGACGATGGCCAATAAACAAACGAAAAGATACTCAGTCTCACAAGCATGCAGGGAAGTGCGAACTAAAACCAGAATGAGATTCCACTCCGTACCCACCAGACTGGCAAAAATTGTGAAGTGTGACACTATCAAGCAGCAGTAAAGACACTGTACAAACGAAATCATACCCACCGCTGAAGGAAAACCATTCTGGAGGACAATACATGAAGAAGGAACAGTGGTGGGGCACTGGCCAGGCCAGACAGCAACAATTTTCATAAAGCTATGGCAATTAAGACAAGGTGGCACTGGTGCAGGGTCAGTCAAATTGATCATTGGCTCAGAACGAAGGGATCCAGGACCGACCCACTGTCTACAGAAGTCTAATTTATGTCGTTTGGTTGAGTGGAAGATGCAGCTACCCTCTGCTTCGGTCACACTCAGCCTAAGAAACTTCAGGTGCACCAGAAAACACATACAGGAACATTCACTGCAGCACTCTTGCCAAGAGAGTGCAAAAGAGGAAAAAGAAAAGTCGAGAAACCCAAATGTGCACCGAGAACTCAGTGGATGGATAAACTGTGGCACGTTCATACACAAAGGTGGTAAGGCTCAAGCTCTTAACCTGGGTGATGAGTCAGCAAGTATTCGTAGTACGTGATCCATTAACCCCTACCCATTATTTTCTCTATAAATAGTATTTCCTATTGACTCAATAATTACTTTTTACAAATCAAGGAGAGCCCAGAAACAGAAACAAAATAAGATGTTAGAACACCAACATGTTCTCTTCTGTGTTCCCCTTCCTTTAGACTGTGCTTAGGTGAACTCTCATCAGCTTAGTGGCAGGAGGGATAGTGACCAAGGGTGTGGTAGGCTGAGGAATGGCCCCCACAGATATCCAGGTCCTAATTCCTGGAGCCTGAAAGTTACCGCCTCGGCCTCCCAAAGTGCTGGGATTATAGGCGTGAGCTACCGCGCCCAGCCTTACTAGAGCTATTTTATATCGGTCTTTAAAATTCAGTGTGTCAATTCAGACTAGCCATACTGCAGGTGCTCGGTAGCTGCATGTGGCGACTGGCTGTTGGTTATTAGACCGTTCAGCTCGGTCCCCCTCCACTATAGGCAGTCTAACTGTGCACTTGGCGAGACCAAGCGCTGAGCTAAAAGGAGTCACCTGAGGAAGTCCAGCTGGCCAGTGACCACCCAGGGAGACTTCTCTCATAAGCTGCAGCACAGGACACCACCTTAGTGACTCTGAGGGAGGTGGGATTGCCAGTAGTGGCAAACTGTGGGGGGGGTAGGGGAGCAGGGAGGCGGGATTGGCAGTAGTGGGAATCTGCCTGGGGAAGTGGGGGCACACTTCATCAACAAGGGTACCTGCACAATGAATATTTGCATACCTAACCCTGAATTGTACCCCACAATCTTAAAATAAAAAACTTAAAGGTGAAAAATAATAATAATAATAATAATAATAATAATAAAATTTGGAAATTATAGAACTACCAAAAAAAAAAAAAGTACAAGGGACTCTGCAGATACACTTAAGAATTTTGAAACGGGGAGCTTATCTTGGATTATTCAGGGGGCTCCATCATTTGTGATGAAATGTAATCGCGATTGTCCTAGGAGGGAGGAGGAGGGAGACACGAGGACAGAAGAGAAGATGATGTGCTTAGAGGGCAGAGATTGGATGGGTGCAGCCACAAGTCAAGGGAGGACAACTGCGAGAGCCTGCAGGTAGCGAGGGATGGACTCTTCTCTGAAACTTCCAGAAGGAACCAGCCCTGCCAGCACCTTGAGGTAGCCCGATAAGACTCATTCCAAACTTCGAAACTGTAAGAGAATGCATTTCTGTTGTTCTCAACTGGCGGTTACAATAGACTGACACCGTGGGTGAGGACGCCCAGCTTTGCTCACCTCTGTCTCAGATTGCTCCCCATCTAGCACACCCTTTCCTCTGCCTTCTCTTCTCTCTCAACTCCGGATGCCATAGGGTACCCCAGGCAGGGAGACTCAGCAGTGTTTCAATTCCTTCATGTGTCAGCTGCATCACTTCCCCAGCTGAAAGGGCTCCCCTCCACAGTTTTCAACCAAATCAGACAAGTCTTTCACATACACCCACAAAAGACCCACCCAATGGAAACAGCACTGGCCAGGCAGGAGGGGCACTTGAATTTCAGTCCCAGTTTCCCACTGCCTGCCTATGTGACCTCATAAATTTCTCAAGGATGGAAGCAAAACTCATTCGTATTTATATCTCTGGTGCCCAGCATAGAGCAAATGGTCAAAAACTGGGCAGTGCTTCAACAGATCAACGAATGAATGAATCAATCAATCTTGAGCAAGGATGGAAGTCCTAATCACTGAAAAGGAAAATATTTTCTTGATGTTTTCTTGTGTCTTTTCTTTTTTTTTAATATATATATATATATTTCATTTTAAAGATGTGGAGTACAATTCAGGATTAGGTATACAAGTGGACATTGTACAGGTAAGGTTTAGGCCTTCTTTAATCCCCACTTTACCTGGTTTGAGATCAGGCACCCTTATTGATGTTGCGTCCCCTCCCCCCACCACCCCAGCAGTACCCCATGACTGCCAATCCCTTTCTTATAGCATTATGGTAAATGTTCAGGGTCCACCTATGAGTAAGGACATGTGGTACTCTGTCCTTTGTTTCTGTGATAGATCCTTGAGTATGATTGACTTTAAATTCATCCAAATTGCTACGAAGTCCATATGTTTGTCCTTCTTTATGGCTGCATAATATTCCGTTGTGTATATATCTCACATTTTTAAAATCCAGTCCAGATTTGATGGGCAGCACGGTTGGTTCCATGTTTTTGCTATTGTGAATAGTGCTGCAATAAACATGCATATGCAGTTATCTATTTTGTAGAATGATTTGAGTTCCTCCAGGCATATTTCCAGTAGGGGGATTGTTAGGTCAGAGGGAAGGTCAATTTCTAGTTCTTTTAGAAATCACCACACTGTTTTCCATAGAGGTTGAGCTAGTTTGCATTCTCACCAGCAATGTAGAAATGTTCCCTTTTCTCCGCATTCTTATCAACATCTGCTGTTATTTTATTAATGATGGCCATTCCTACTGGGGTTAGGTGGTATTGCAATGTGGTTTAGATTTGCATTTCTTTGATGATTAGTGAGACTGAATACTTTTTCATGTGTCTGTTGGCTGCCTATATATCTTCTTTTGAGAAGTATCCATTCATGCCTTTTGACCACTTTATAATGGGGCTGTTTGTTTTCCTTTCAACACATTTGAGTTCCTTGTAGATTCTGGATGTTAGGCCTTTGTCGGATATATAGTTGGCAAGTATTTTTTCCATGGGCTATCTCTCCACTTTCTTTATGGATTCTTTTGCTTTGCAGAAGCTTTTCAGTTTAATGAGGTCCCACTTTTCTATCTTATCTCTTATGGCATGGACACCTGGGGTTTTGATCAGGAATTGTTTGCCTACTCTGATTTCTGTAAGGATGTCTCCTGAATTTTCTAAGATTCGTATAGTTTGAGGTTTTACGTTTAGGTCTGTGATCCATTTAGAGTTGACTTTTGTGTATGGGGAGAGGTAGGGGTCCTGTTTCAATCTTCTGCATGTGATCAGTCAGTTTTCCCAGCACCATTTGCTAAATAGGTTTTCCTCTCCCCAGTGGTTGTAGTTGGAGGCTTTTGTCAAAGATGAGTTGGTTGAGAAGTTGAGGTTTTGCTTCAAGAATCTCTACCCTGTTCCATTGGTCTATGTGCCTGTTCTTGTACCACCAATACCATGCTGTTTTGATTACTGTAGCCTTAAAGTTCGAAGTCTGGAAGTGTGATACCTCCGGCTTTTTTTATTTTTATTTTTTTTGCTGAGGATTATTTTGACTATTTGTGGTCATTTATGTGTCCATATGAATTTCTGTATTGTCATTTCCAGGTTGGAGAAGAATGATGTTGGTAATTTAATGGGTATTGCATTGAATCTGTGGATTGCCTTTGGTAGGATGGACATCTTAACAATGGTTGATTCTTCCTATCCATGATCGTGGAATATTTTTCCATGTTTGTGTCTTCTTGGATTACTTTGAGCAGGGTTTTGTAGTTTTCATTGTAAAGGCCTTTCATTTCTTTGGTTGGGAAGATGCTGAGGGATTTACTTTTTTGTGTGTGGCTATTGTGGATAAGATTGTGCTTTTTATTTGGTTCTCTGTTTGTTGTTGGTGTATAAGAATGTGATTATCTTTTGCACATTTATTTTGTACCCCCAAGATTGTTTTTGACAGATTCTCTTGGATTTTCAAGGTATAGGATCATATCATCAGCAAAGAGGGATAAGGATAACTTAACTTCTTTTCCTGTTAGGATATCCCTGATTTCCTTCTCTTGTCTAATTGCTATTGCTGGGACTTCCGACACAATGTTGAACAGGAGAGGTGAAAGTGGGCAGCCTTGTCTGTTTTTTTTCGTTTTCAGGGGAAATGCTTCTAGTTTCTGTCCATTTAGCAATATGCTGGCTATGGGTTTATCATAGATGACACTTACTATTTTGAAGGATGTTCCTTCTATGTCTAGGTGTTCAAGGGTTTTTTATCAAGAGGTGCTGGATTTTATCAAAGACTTTTTCTGCATGTAATGATATAATCATGTGGTTCTTGTTTTTACACCTATTGATGTATGTCATTACATTTATGATCTTGCAGATATTGAACCAGTCCTGTATTCTGGGATGAAGCCTACTTGGTCATGGTGGATGATTTTTGAGATGTGTTGTTGGATCTGATTTGCTAGAATTTTGTTGAGTATTTCTGCTTATATATTCATCAAGGATATTGGTCTGTAGTTCTCTTTTTTGTTGGCTCTTTACATGGCTTGGATATCAGTGTGATGTTAGCTTCATAAAATGATTTGGGGAGAATTCCATCTTTCTCCATTGTCTAGAATACTTTCAATAGGATTGGTATCAGCTCCTCCTTGTATGTTTTGTAGAACTCCACTGGAAAACCATCTGGTCTAGGGCTTATTTTTGCAGGTAGTTTTCTTACGACGGAGCCAATTTCCTGGGTTGTTATTAGTCTATTTCGTGTCTCAATGTCTTCTTGTTTCAACCTGAGGAGGTTTTGTGACATCAGAAAGTCCTCCATTTCATTTATGTTATCAAGTTTGTTTCCATACAGGTATGCATAGTAGTCTCTGATACATCTTTTGTATTTCTTCAGGGTCAGTTGTGATTTGATAAAAGAAGATATTTTCAATGACCTTTCCCTTTCTTTTCCTCAATCACTATAAGGAAACAGGTCAAAATAATAAAGTTCTAGGGTTGGAAGTTTTTAGGGTTGGAAGCCAGGAGTTCATTGCTTCGCAAGGCAGCTCACTGCACTGTTAGTGTCAATTACTAGAAACCTTTTCCTTCCACAAGCCAAAAATTTGTCTTCTAGCCATCCCCTGATCCTAGTCCAATCTTCTAACCACATAAAACAAACCTCCTATTTTTCCCCACATAGAAACATTTTCAGAAAGTGGAGACCTGGTCTAAAGTCTTGGCCTAGCCGATTAGACTAGTGATCTTGACAAATGACCTGACTCTGCTGGTCCCCAACATTCTTGTCTGTCAAACAAAAGCATGAGATCACAAACACTCCCTCTAGTTCTATGATGCAGTGTGAAAAACACCACCTTCTCGGGGTTCCGTCCTTCACCACTTTAAACTAGTCATTGGGTTTGCTTGTTTGTTTGTTTGTTGAGTCAGAGTCTCACTCTGTTGCCCAGGCATGCTCATGGCCACAACAACCTCAACCTGCTGGGTCAGGCAATTTTCTGCCTCAGCCCTCCAAGTAGCTGGAACTATAGGCATGTGCCACCATGCCTGGCTAATTTTTTTATTTATTGTAGAGATGGGGTCTCACCAAGTTGCTCAGTCTGGTCTCGAACCTCTAGGCTCAGGCAATTCTCTCACCTCCACTTCCCAAAGTGCTGGCATTACAGGCGTGAACCACCATGCCTGGCTGTCATTGGGTTTTTAATCTCAATACCTTATTTTTCACTTTCAGAAGTGCTTCTTTTTCAAATGAACCTGTTTCCCTCCCATGGGAGATCATGTTTTCTTGTATTTTCAATTCTTTATTTCTTTTTTCATTAAAAAGAGACTTAGACTAAGGTCTCTAACTGGCAGCTCTATTATATAAATAACATATATTATGAATATATGCATGATATTTATTTACTGGTTATTGGGGGGCTAATCCTGTTTCTTTTAATGTTTGCTAATTCCTCTGGGGGGGTGCTCCTCACATATTTTGCAATTTTGGAGTGTGAATTCATGGTTTGGGGATAATTCTGTATGATCTATATTGGAGGCTCTTGAGAGATTGGAATAATTTCTGCCAGGTTCCTTGGGGATAACAAAAGGGCTGTGGCTTTAAGCTAGACTTCTAGGCAGTCTATTATGAAGCCGCTATAGTACTCGCTTACACCCTCACCAAATGATTCCTTCTCTGTTTTGTCTCCTGCAAATGTTCTTCCCTACTTAAAAGCTCAACGATGATTTTAGGGGGATTGCAGATGTTACCAAATTTATCCAAAATTTGCAGAAATTTTTAAGATTCAGTTTTATTAAGGGAGGGTTTTTAGCCTATTCAGCTTTCCATACTTCCAAAAAGGGAGATCAAGCCTTTCATGTTCACAGAAGAGAAACCTGAGCTTAGAAAGGCTAAGTTACTTGCTACAGGCACAAGACAAGTTTCCACAAAACTGGGGTCCAACCCCAAATGGAACACCAAGTCATTATTCGCCCAGCAAATATGTTTTAAACACCTACTATGTGCCTAGAACTGCACCAGGCACTGGGAAAACATCTGTGGGCAAGCTGATGCCTCAAAAGTCATGGAAGTCAAATCCTAGTGGATAGACAGAGTGTGAACAAGTTCACAGGTAGATGAAAAGCATCATTTCAAAAGAAAAAAGCATCATTTCAGGGAGAGACAAGGGGACAGAGAGTGATGGGAGGGGTGTGTTTTGGAGGAGATGGCCAGAAAAGGCGTCTCCTAAAGAGGTGACATGTGACAATGGAATGGGGGGAGGGCCGTGGATGATGTGGGGGAGTCCGCTGTGGACAGAGGGAACAGCACATGCAAAGGCCACTGGGTGAGACAAGACTGTCGCCTTCCAGGAATGAGAAGGAGGCTGGACCCAAGCCGGAAGGGGGAGGGCGGGGCCAGGTGAGGTCGGAGTCTGGGCAGGAGGCAGAGCCTGATGACAAAAGAAAGGAGTCTGAGTTTTATTCTTGGTGGGACGAGACAGCTTCCAGAAAGCAGGAGAAAGAGATGGCCTAGCTCTCATCACAAATCAACCACTGGAGAGACAGGCACAGATGCAGGGAACACAGGAGGGTTTTGAGATGGCCCAGGTGAGCAATAATTTGGGGTTGGGGCCGCGTGGTGGCAGTGAAGATGGGGGTTGTGGCTGGACAGGGGAGTGTTTTGAAGGCAGAGCTGAGAGGACTTGCTGAGAAACTGGATCGCACAGCACATGGCAGCCCACCTAAGTGTGCGCGGATTGTGCCGGATCCCGTGACTTCTTCAGGAGTGCCACACCTGGACCCGTGGTTCTCAGCCTCGCATGCTCGTGAAAAACTGCCCTTGGGTGTCTTTGGACACCCACTGTGCATCCCCAACATCAGCTGGCTGTGTTCCCCGGCCTCCTTCCAAGGCAGGCTGTCTCTCACTCTCTGAGCAACGTGACCCACTCAGCCCAATATTCCGGCTGAGGAGCACTGCCGTGACAGCCGAAACCCCGGTTGTGATGAAAACTAAACTTTATACTGATCACGATTAAGCAGCCCATCTATGAAAGGCTCTCAGTTGGGCACCGCGTGGGTGGAATCCAATTATGCCATCCAGAAATCCTCAAAAGTCAGGATTAGAACCTCTCAGAACCAGAAAAGATGAACCACCGTCTGGCACAAATGGATGGCTCGGGGTCGGATCCCAGGTGTACAGCCAACAATGAGAACTTTTCATTTCACAGGGAAGATGAGGGCACCCTGTCTTCTGACTCAGGGCTTCTCAAGTCTTATGGGGATCTTGTTAAAATACAGATCCCCCAGGTCTCGAGTGGGGCCTAACTACTCTGATAATGCCTACGGTGCTGGTACATAGAACATACTCTGAGGAGTGAGGTCCTGACACACTCACACCCCAACACGCATTCCCGGGACTCCTCCAGTACAGGAACTGTGAGAGAGACAAAGAAACAGACGTGGTCCTCAAGGGGAGGTCAAGGCACAAGCCACCAGACACCAAGTGACCGTGGCACTCCGGGGATCCAGAAGACAGCAATCTTTCTTCAGTCGGGGGAGGCTTCAAGGAGGCAGGCAGATGGAGACACACATGCCAAGTCAAAGGCCACCTGCCACATGGCTTTAGCCACAAGACAACATCGGGCCTTTATAGGCACTAATTTCTCCTCAAACTTAAAACCTCCTTTTTACCTCTCTGGAAGACAGCATGGCGGTTTCTGAGAGAACTAGAAATTGACCTTCCATATGACCCAGCAATTCCCCTATTGGAAATATACCCAGAGGAACTCAAATCATTCTACCAAAAAGATACCTGCACATGCATGTTTGTTGCAGCTCTGTTCACAACAGCAAAAACATGGAACCAACCATGCTGCCTATCGAAGCTGGACTGGATAAAGAAAATGTGGTACATACACACAACAGAATATTATACAGCCATAAAGAAAGACAAACATATGGACTTCACAGCAACTTGCACGGATTTGGAGTCGATCGTACTCAGTGATCTAACAAAGAACAGAGTCCCATATGTTCTCACTCATAAGCGGACCTTGAACAATTATTATGATACTATAAGAAAGCGACTGGCAGTAGTGGGAAACTGTCAGGGGAGGGGGAAGGGATTGGCAGTTGAGGGAAACTGCTAGGGGAGGGAGGGCACACCTCGTCAACAAGGGCACCTGCATAATCATCGTTTGTATACCTAACCCTGAATTGTACCCCATATCTTTACAATAATAAAAAAAACCTTCCTTTTTTGACTCACGAACAGAATAAAGAGAAGGGAATAAGAGAAGAGTGAGCGAGAGATTTCTAGAGCAAAGAGGTGAAGAAACATGTTAGGATTCTCCCAGTTGCAAAAGGGAAGAAATATCCCCTCTCCTGCCAAGGACATTTCCAGGTTTGCAAAGCGGGTTGGGAGTCACTTGTTCAGCACAGATCCTGGTCATTAGGGGTTTCTAGTGAGGAGTGTAATTCTCCACCCCCTCGAATTCCAGTGTGGCCGATGAAATGTGAGCACAAGTGCCACATCGCCACTTCCAGGTGGAGTTGCTGAGAGCCCCGCAAGACTCTCCATTTTTCTCTGCTGCAGCTGTGGGTCCTGATGTCTGACATGGCAGTGACACACCCTCAAGACAAAGGCAACTCAGCCGGCCTGGGACCCCGAGTGGTTGCAATGAGCAGAGAGCCCCAGCCAAGCCACGGCGAAAGGCAGCATAAAGCAAGAAAGAAACCTTTGCTGTCTCAAGCCACTGGGCTGTCAGAGTTGTCACTGCAGCACATCCTAGTCACAACACGTTTAATTAATGACAGCGCCATTTAAAGTTCTCGTCCAGGATATGGGACAGCTCGTGGCATCGAAGGAGTCCCGCGGGAAGCAGGGACTGATTCACTAGAGTCGAGACTCCTGGGCTAGCTTCTTCCTCTCCACCCAGGTCTCTCCTCTGTTTATCTTTATGGTATTCTCCCCTTCCGCCCATGGGTCTTCTCCAAGTGCCAGGGTCTTAGCCGCTGGCAGCCCCAACTTCTCATCTTTCCAACTGGCAAAGCTATTCTCTCTCAGCTCCAGATCAAGAAACCCTGGGGAAGGATCTGGAGTCTCAGTCTGGGTCACATGCCCACTGCCGGACCAACGTCTGTGTCTAGGGAAATGTGTATCTAGGCCTGGGTCATGTGCCCACTCTTATGGCCGAGGGAAGTGAGGCCGGATTGGGTGTGTCACCAGAAGGGAGCGGGAAATCTGTTTTGTAGCCCAATGTATGCCCATAGCCCCTAAGAGGAGGTAGAAAGGATGTGCATATGTAAATACTTCAGAGAATGCCTGAGGCAGATTTTTTTTTTTTCCCTGAGTTGGGTCTCACTCTGTCGCTCAGGCTAGAGCGCAGTAGCATGATCACGGCTCACCGCAGCCCCAACTTCCTGGGCTTGGGAGATCCTCTTGCCTCAGCCTCCTGAGTTGTTAGGACTACAGGCACGTGCCACCAAGCCTGGCTGATTTTTTTTTTTTTTTTTTAAGAGAGAAGAGGTTTCACCATGTTGCCCAGAATGGTCTTGAACTCCTGGGCCGAAACGATCCTTCTGCCTCAGCCTCCCAAAGTGCTGGGATTACAGTTGTGAGTCACCACACCTGGTCTAATTAAGCGAGTTGTGATTGGTAAAAGGCAAAAAAAAAAAAGGAAAATATGGTACATGCAGGATCCTCTTTTAAGAGGAGAGAAAGGCAAGTGAGAGCCACTAGGTTGGACAGCTCCCTGCGCTGGCAACAGAAGGCACCTTTGTCCTAGAACTGCCAGGTGACTGAGAAGGCCTGGAGCAGGAGGGCAAGATGTCAGGGGGAGATGTGACCTCCAGTAACAGAGGTTTTCTGCATACTATTCTGGTAAATTCCCATGTAGGGCAGACCTTTCCTGATCTGGAATGGGCTAAGTCTGGGAGAGCAAATACTGAACCAGCACGCATCCCTGCTTCCCTCCTCCCTGCATGAATCACTCTTGGGGACTCCTTTCCCACTGAGCCCAACCCAGTTCCATACGCCTCCTCAAGACAGTGTCCCAGGCAGCCTCAGATGGATCCTAAGTGATGAAATCACTTGCCATCCCCGGTCTAGGGACCAACGCAGACTTGAAGGCCTATCCAAGTTCCTATCAAGATTCCTCCTGGCACGCCTACCGTGTGCTATATACTTGTTCCTTCATCTGTATCTTCTTCTCCTCTATAGTCTCAGGAAAGCCCCTGAGTGTGACTAAAAAACCCCAAAGGGAAAACAATGCGCTTCTGTGCAAAGACAGGTGAGATCTAAAAATTGAGAACAAATACGATGTATGTAACCATCCACCTTCCAATCACTCAGGGCCTTTTCAAGACCTGGAAGCGAGAGCAAAACATGCTTAGAGCCCAATACAAACCCCCTTAGCTGTTGTTGGTTCGTAAAATCTCTTTCCTGCAGACTAAGAATCCTGGTAACCGACTGGGCATGTGTGTAGCTCATCCCTGTCTGTGAAATTCCAAAGTCGCCACATGCCATGGCTACCGGTTCACCACATTGTCCCACCCTCTCCCCCACCCTCCTTCACTACCTGGAAACACACACACACACACACACACACACACACACACACACACACACACCTCTACACAACACCAAACAGCAGCTCACTAGGTAGCTAAAGAGGGCCTGACTCCCCTTTCTCTCATTCTTCCGAGGGCTCCTCCTACCCCCCACCCCCTCACCCCCCTGCATACTATACCCTCAAGGAAGATAGCTTGCTTTAGAAGGAAGGGGGGGTGCTGACCCAGTAATAACCAGGTGAGGCCCTCACTTGTCAGTTAACCTTGAATAAGACACAGTGGGGAGAAGTGCAGGAAAGCTACTTCCCAGCAGGCAGGCGGGATTGGTCAACAAAGAAACAGGGCAGCTGAACAGCAGTGAAATCTAAGCTGGTATTTTTCACTTCCTTGAGGATGCTCCTCCCGATTATAAATAAATGTGGTGTGCGCAGGCCAGTTGGGGAGGGATGGGGCCCAGAGGAACCCTGACTCTTGGAGCTCTTGGAACCTGCAAGTAATGTGGCCAATACCCTCGCTTCTCAGATGGGGAGAGTCGCCCCCAGGGTAGGCAGGTGCCTGAGTGGGAGTCACCCTTAGGACTCTAACAATGGGTCGGACCAGCCCTGGGACTAGAACCCAAGTTTGGTGACTTCAGCCCAGTATCTTTCCTCTCACAATTCAATGGAAACATTTACCAGCTCCTACAGGGACCCCAGTGCCAGGAAGCAAAGCCTTAACAGACTTGAACTCTCTACTTAACTGGGTTGCTACCCTGCAGTTCTCATTTTAAAAGCAGGCTCCAAAGAAAGGCCAGCTCATGTTTAAGGAGTTATGGTTGTGTCCTTTTTTTCCCCGCTCATTTGTTTTGCAACAGTTGGGGAAGATCTTGAGAACCCACATTCCTTCCAGCAGTGTCTGCTGCCACATCCTCACCCCAGGTCAGACTTCATGCTCCAGATCCCAATCCTGGGACTTAGCCAGGTTTTCCGCCACCAAACGAAGGCTCAATCTTGATCATCACGCGGTACTTTCTAAAAAATAACATTTTTTCAAAGTGCAATATGGAAATAAAATATTCTCTGTGTAACCATCAATCATTTGGGAAATGCTGTTGAATTCGGACTCTCTTTTCCTCATGCAGCGAACGGGGGTTTTGATCTACTCATCCCATAAGGGGTGGATCCATTCAGCCAACATTCTAGGCCGTGGCCAACATTCTCTCCAGAGACAATGATGCAACGCCTGCCCTTTAGAATGCTCCAAAATGGCATCTTCTCCCAGGAAGTCACTGAGCAACCTCTGTGTCCCCCCTTCCACCAGGATGCACGTGGAAACGGACTCTATCCAGTGTGAAATTCATTTGTGTCTTAGCCTTGTCTGTAAAGAAAACAAACAGAGGCAAGCAGGCAAGTCCTAAATGAGGCCCCGTGTCCCACGAAGATATCAGCCAGGTCCTACCAAGGCCGACCTTGCTACTGCACTGAGTATCCCTCTTCCTTGCTTTTTCACAGGGTGAACCAAAGGAGTTAGGAGAAAGACAGCTGACAAGATATAAGATCTCCTGGTCCCCACTCTAAGAGTCTCCCCAGTGTCACTCCACCGCCCATCCCCCCACCCCACCCCCACCCCACCCCGGGGACAGCACTGGCAGGTTACCCTGCTTATACCCAGGGCCTGCAATGTCGGTCAACACAACCAACCTTTACTGAATGCTCCCAGCTGCCAGGTATTTCACAAAGGACCCTCGGGAGGTAGCAAGGGGTTGGAAAGGGAAACAAGCCACAACAGCTGCCCTCAAAACACTCACAGCCAGTGGCTGCAGACACTCCCACAAGCACCGGCTGGCCGGCCGGCCCTGGGTTCCATCAGCCTGTCAGGATACCTTTGGTTGGGTGGCTGGGACCACAAAGACAGGAAGACACTCCCTCTCCAGCCTCAGAACACAGTGACAGGTCTTCCTTAAATATTCTTTGATGTGACAGAGGCTTGCACAGCCATGAAAAGACTGCTCACAAGAAACGGGACGTGTGGACAAAAGCATAGGCTGCTCTCACACCTGAGGCCTGCAGAACTTGAAAGGGATCAATGGAGTCCAGCCGTAAGAGGGGAGCAAAGATGGAAAGGACACTGGCCATTGTCCTTACCAGCTCATCCTGAGTCCTTGGGCAAGACACATTTCCTCCGCAGCCTTACAGAGGAGGGGAGGACAAGGTTGTGGCTTTTGTTAGCAGTAGAACCCCTGTTTTTCCAAATTATGTTTTGTCCAGGGTCATATATAAAACAAACACACGAAAACTGTTTGTGCTAAATCAGGATTGGGGGGGCCCAGAGCCCACCCACTCAGGGTGGGGGCCCCCAGGGAACTCAGTTTGAAAACCACAAGAGTAGATGAAGTCTGAGAGCCTCTAACTCTTAAATCCTCTCATAGCGTCTCCAGGGAAGCATCAGCGATTTAGTACCCTCCATGGTGCTTGGTAATTCCTACATCGAGGGTCATTGAAGTCTTTGTAACAGCAACATGAGGTAACTAGCTTGTGAACCCAGATCTGTTGTGATCCGAGTTGTGAACTAGGTTCTGCTGGCAAGAGGCAGAACTGGGATTTGAACCAACAGTTTTCTGACTCCAAACACAGTATTTCTCCTTCTTGATAAGAAGCTGATCTAGGTATTGGGCTGAGTCAATAATGTCCTTGGATTGTAAATAAATGTGCATATATGCATAGGGGAAAATTTCTTGATGAATATTTCCCCCCCCACACACACAATTATCATTCATTACCTCTGTGTGGTGATAATGTGCTCGTGTTTTCAGTCTATTGATACTTTCCAGTTTTCCTGTAATGAACAAGTATTATTTACAAGGAACAGGTACTGCTTATTAAAAGTGCTGTTACTATTTCATCATTAGTGCATTCATGTTGCACTTCCTTCTCTTCTTTTTTGGGGGTGGGGGGCAGGATCTCACTCTGAAACCCAGGCCGGAGTGCAGTGGCATGATCATGGCTCACTGCCGCCTTGACCTCTTGGGTTCAGGTGATCCTTCCACCTCAGCCTCTTGAGTAACTGGGACTACAGGTGTGCACCACCACGCCCAGCCAATTTTTTTGTTTTCTGTAGAGATGAGGTCTCACTCTGTTGCCCAGGCTGGTCTTGAGCTCCTAGGCTCAAGCAATCCCCGTCATCTCGGCCTCCCAAAGTGCTGGGATTACAAGGATGAGCCACCACACTTGGCCTCATGTTGCATTTCTATCAGGAAATAGGAATTGGGGGGATAGGTGGTATCCCTGACCTTTTGGAGTTGACAGTGGAAATAACAACCCCAAATCCCACCAACACTCCCTTGGGCCAGAGCATCCTGGCCTGACCGGAAAGGCAATTCTCATGGTCACTTAAGTTCTCTGAAGTCTCAGCTCTGGGGAGTGTGGTTGCTTTAGAAAGTAACAGCGTGTCTCTGGACCCCACCCAAATATTTGCCTCTCCCCCCTCCACCCTGTCTGCTGCCTGGTATAGAAAGGGAGGGGGTGCTGATAAAACTAAAGACGGCCACATGTCCCAGGACCAGAAGCCCACACCCCCACGCCACCACGACCTACAGAGAGCCCCCTAGCAGGGCTCACTAAACCCTCCGACCCACCCTGAGGGCTCCCCAGAAGCCACACACAATTTCAAAGACCACAGGACTTCTTCGGGAGAGAAAATACCACCCTGGCGACAAGACAGGTTTTGGTCAGGGGAGAGGCAGGGCAAGGCTTCCTGTATTATTCACGCCAGCTCTGCCCGCAGAAATCTACATATTCCCCATGCCACCTCGAGGCCAGCATAAGCCCCCAGCGGCCAGCCCCGGCTGCGGAGAGGCTTTCCCGGAGTGACTGAGAGGCAAAGACCCGGCCTCGGGAGGGAGGCCCAGAAGGGTGGCCGCAGACGATGCGGAGAACGGCCTCGGAGGCTGCCCCGACCGCCGCCTGGAACATCAGCGAAGGCGGGAGGCGATGGGAGGTGTCCACAGCGCGGGGCGTGATGCTGCACGCACCGTGGGAGCCCAGACAAAGAAAAGGCCCGGGGTGCCCCTTTCCCCGCCCTGGACGCCCACATCCACTTCAGCCCCAGCTCCCGCGTGCAGGTGGCAAATCCGCCACGACCCGGCGAGAGTGGGGAGGGGAGGAGAGGAGGTGGGGCAGCACGTCTCCCTCCAAAGCCGAAGGAACCCACGCGAGCTCGCCAACGCCTACGGCCCCGGGGCTCGAAAGACGGGCCCCGCCCCCACCCCACGGCTTCGGCGGCGGATCTCACCCCGGATGACTCTGCGCTCTCCTGCAAGGCCTGGGAGGTGTCACCGCCACCATCTGAGTGGCTGCC
The DNA here is from genome assembly GCA_027257055.1 of Cephalopachus bancanus. Lineage (NCBI taxonomy): Eukaryota > Metazoa > Chordata > Mammalia > Primates > Tarsiidae > Cephalopachus > Cephalopachus bancanus. The sequence goes on along the minus strand of JAPVLO010000490.1, from coordinate 77,896 downwards.
TGTCACTTCCCAATTCCCCGTGCCTTCCCGGACCTGCCCCCGTCTCGCAAGCCCCCGCGAAGGGAGCCAGCCCGGGGGTCGCCAGGCGTCCGCCCCGAGATCCGCAGCCGTCCTCTGCGCCCCACCTGCCCCGGCCGCCGCGGAGGCGCGACGCCGAAAAAGGAGCGCTTGCCAGCCCCGCCGGGAGCCCCGCCTCCGCGCCGCCACCCGTCCACGCGCGGAGCCCCAGGCCGCGCCCCCGGCCGGCCCGGGAGGTCACGTCCACCCGACAAAAGCGCGGCCGCGGGCGCGGCGACGGGCGGCGCGCGAGCCCCCGCGGCGCTCCTCCCCGGGGAGCGGCACGCGAGTCCCCGCGGCGCGCCCACTCGGGGCCTCGCCCACCCGACCGGCCCGGGGAACAAAGCGCCGCGCGCGGCGAGACGCGGCCTCCGCGGGGCCGCGTGCGCCCGGCCTCCCCCAGCCCCCCGCCGGCGCCGCGCGGCCCGGGGCAGCCCGGCGTCCCGCCCGCCGGCCCGCGGGCGTCCCGGGCGGCTGCCGTCCCCGCTAAATTTAGCGGCGCCGGGTATTAATAGCAGGGCGCGCGCGGCCGGGGCCGGGGCGGGCCCGGGGCCGGGGGCGGGCGGGGCGCGCGCGAGGAGGCCACTTACACCACCAGCCTGGAGATGATCCATGACACCATGGCGGCCGGGCGCCAGGCGCGGCGGGGCTGCGGGCGGCTGCAGGCTGCCGGCACGTCCGTCCCGCACGGCCGCCGCCGCCAGACTGAGCGCGCCCGCCCTGCCCGGCGCGGGCGCGTCGGCGCAGCCGCGGCACGTTCCGGCGGCGGCGGCGGCGGCGGCGGCCCCAGCCCCCCGGGGCTCGCGGGCCCGCGGCGATTGGGCGGCGAGCCGGGCCGGGCGCCCGCCGGCCCCGCCCCGCCCCGCCCGCGCGCCCCGCCCGGCTGGATGCGGGCGGGACCCCGCGCGCCCCGCGGCCGCTGCGGCGGTGGCCCGGCCCGCGCGGGCTCCGGGTGCCGCCCGCCCGCGGCGTCGCGGGGGGAAACCGAGGCTCGGGCCTGGCCCCGGCCTCTGTCCACACCTGTCCAGGTGGGACTGTCTCTCGCATTCGGGTAACGCGCTAGCCTCACGAAGCGCTCGTCGTGTCCAGACCGAGCTCTTCCGTGCGGCCCCCGCGCGGCGTTGTCTGCATGAGAAACAAACCCGGGCACTTGTTCCCCGCTTGCGACTCTAGGGCCCGGCATGGCCGGGTCCCTGCCCAGAGTCGCCTCGCCTGCACCGTTCCCCAAACATCCCTCCGGCTCTCTTCGCTCCAGGCGTGTTTCTTCTCCCCGGGTGTTGCACCCCCTGCCCCACGTCCTGCCGTGGTTCGGCTCGAGCCCTCCCTCCAGGCCCAGCGGAAGGGCGGCATCCCAGGGAAGGCCTTTCCCGGCGCGGCCGCAGGTTCAGCCGCCCTGGAGGAGAGCACAGCCCCGGCGCCCCGCTGAGCCACGTCGTGCCAAGGGGCACCGCACCAGTGCATTTGTAAAACGTTTTTATTATAAAGACGTGGGGCGCATTTCAGGGTTAGGCACACAAACGTTGATTACGCAGATCCCCTTGCTGATGAGGTGTGCCCCTCCCTCCCGCAGCAGTTTCCCTCAACTGCCAATCCCACCCCCGCTGCCCCGGCAATTTCCACTACTGCCGGTCGCTTTCTTATGGCATTATAACTGTTCAAGGCCCGCTTATGCGTGAGAACATACGGAAGGCACTCTGTTCTTTGTTTCTGCGATAAATCACTGAATATGGTAGCGCAAACATTTTTACGTATTTTTGAAAAATGATTACGTGCCTGGATTACCGAATTTTCCGGCGCCCCCAGACTCTGTGCCTGCGCAGAGTGCCCCGCCCGGCTCACCCTAGACCGGCCCCGGGGAGCGCATCGCTCTGTCGTTACTGGAGGCTCTTTGTCCTCCACTTGCTGCCTCCGCTCCCGCTCTCCCACTGCCCAGTAGCTTGGGTCCCGCGTGCCGCTCTCCCAGCGTCCTGTCCTCCTTTGCTGACGCTCGTGTTGTGTGTAACTCAGTGTCGGACGTGAGGCGCCCAGCAGAGCGCCTGGTTCCTGCAGTTGCAGCAGAGTGTGTGCGCACGATGCCTGACTCAGAAGAAAGACCGTGCTGACAAGGGACTGCCAGCGCGACAGCCTCTGTGAGGAGCGGTCTCTGAAGAGCCCATAAATACCTGTAGCATGGTGTTGTTTAAACGCTGTCTTGACCTAGTTGTTTTTTGGGGTTTTTTTTTTGAGTTGGAGTCTCACTCTGTCGCCCAGACTGGAGGGCAGTGGCCGCTCCCGGCCACCGCAGCCTCGACCTGCTGGGCTCCGGCGATCCTTCCGCCTCAGCCTTCCGAGTAGCCGGAATTACAGGCGCGCGCGACCATGCCCGGCTGATTTTTTGATTTATTGTAGAGATGAGGTCTCGCTGCCCAGGCGGGTCTCGAACCCGCGGGCTCAGGCAATCCACTCACCTCAGCCTCCCAAAGGCACCGGATTACAGGCCAAGCCGCCGAGCCCGGCTTTGACCTAGTTTTGAGCCGTGACTGGAGGCTGGTCAGCTCTTCTGAGCAGTCTGTCAGCCCCACGCCCCCCACCACTTTCCTTGTCAGACACTCAGACTTCAGACCACTGTCACTATGGGTATAGTGACACCACATACCACCCCCAGAGCCCACTGAGATCATTTAAGTTAGCCAATTCTAAACCTGTTGGCCCTGCCTCACCTTTTCTTCCCCTCAGGAAGCATGATAAAGGTGCTTGTCCACCGTTCCCCCCCCACGCCTTGTGACCAAACTCAGTGTTCTCCCTGAGTGGCCGTGGATGGCGCACCCTGCTCTACACCAGGGAACTGTGAGTATAACACAGCTGTAGAATCCCTTCCAGTTTCTCTCTTGGCCTGGCCCCACCGTACCTCGCTCAAGGTAATGTGGTTAAAACAATGCCCCAATACTGGGCACGGTGGCTCATGCCCGTCATCCCCACACTTTGGGAGGTCAGTGTGGGGGATTGCCTGAGTACAGGAGTTTGAGACCAGCTTGGGCAACACAGCAAGACCTCGTGTCTACCAAATAAATTTAAAACTTAAAAAAAAAATTAGGCGGGTATAGTGGTACATGCCTGTAGTCCTAGCCACTCAAGGCAGAAGGATTGCCTTGCACTCCAGCCTGAGCGACAGAATGAGACCCACCTCAAAACAAAAAACAAAGCAGAACAACAAATGCCCCATAGGAAAAAGCCTGGAGTTCTCACTAGGCAGTGAGAAGGTGAAAGCCAGATCAGTACAGACCTCATCTCCCCTCCATCCATGCCCCTCACCCACACTCCCCAAAGGAGTTAGACAACACTGTTAGCCATCTTGGGGGATGGAGGAGAAGAATGTTGAGTGGTCCCCTTGGCAGGGAAACAGAGGACAAGATGACCCCAAGCTATCGCCCTCCTATCTATTAATGAAATTCTTCGGTTTGACTGTTGCATGGAACTGGGCCTCTTACTGCCAAAATGAAACTATTCATGGGGTTAAAATATCTGGTGCTGTGTTTGTGATCTGAAGAGGGCCAGACAGTTAGTGAGACTAACCTCAAATTTCACACAACAGATGGGAAAGAACTTGTCCACAGAGGATGGACAGAGGTGGAGAAAGAAGAGAGAGTCATGAGAGTTGCTTTTTAACTGTATTCTCTCTCTTTCGTGTAACTGTTACACACGTTGTATCTCTCCGGACCCTGCCTTCTAGACAATGGAACTCTCGCATCTCGCTTGGGGGTGTCACTTCTCGTTCTTTTTTCATATGAACTGCTTGTATGGTGGGTGCCACTGGTCTGTCTTTGCCCCACATGAGTCTTTCCACACTCCAACCTCAGAAACTGTAATGTTCTCATATGGCCTCACTATCTTGATTGGCTCATGGGTGATCGCCAGACATAAGCTGATCCAAAACTCTCCCTTGAGGTTTTGAAAATTGAAATAGAAAAAAGAGACTCCCACTTCCATCCGTGAAGCATTAACGGCCATGGGACTGGTCCTCCCATTGTAAACAACTAGAAAAAAAATGAAACCACTGCGTATAAGCATTGGGCGACAGCACAGGACATAGCCATTAGAAAAGAAGGCAATGAGATGAGTCCTTCAAAGGATCCCAGCTCACGGTCTCAAAGCGGTGTCCAGGCATCACTGCAGAGCCCGGCAATTTCACAGAAGACGGGAGACAGAGATCAGAGGTCAGGAAAGCCAAGATGGCTAGAATTTATGAAGAGGGCACAGGTAAGAAGGGAGATGATTAGAAAGAGAGCCACAGAGGTCTGCAGAGTGGTCAGGTGAATACTGTCCAGAGCATGCATGGGGTGAAATTCCATGAGGCCAGGAGAAGAACTATCAGAAAAGAGTATTCAAAACAATTCCACATAGGGCTGGGAGAAATTTGTCTTCGTACCAGCCAAAACAGAGAGAACTTGCACACAGAGCATTGGCTAGAGTCCTCAGAAGGATGTCATCTTTGTAGAGGGGGCTAAATTAGTCCAAAAATTAACACTGATCTGGACATGCCCTAACAAAACTTAAAAGCAAGCCTCAAAAGGATCAAGCTGATCTCAAGTGACTTAACTGTGCTTAGGGAAAAAAAGTCCGGCATTCTTTAAAAAGCAAGCAACAACAATACCCAATAAGGTGAAAGTCACAATTTCCAGCATGCAAACAAAAGTTATCAAGTGTGCACATAATAAATCTCATAAGTAGATGAAAAATCAATCAATGTAAAGACCAAGAAATGACAGAAATAATGCAATGAGCAGACGAGATCCTTAAGTTGTATATTTGAACAGACATTTCACTGAGGAAAAAATGAAAATGGCAAAGCAAAAGTGCATGAAAAGATAGTCAACAGCATTGATCACTAGGGAAACACAATTGGAAACCACAATAAGACACCATTGCACACCTATAGGAGTGGCTAAAAGTAAAAAAACTGATCGTGTCATGTTCTTTCAAGGATGTGGATAAACTGGACTCTTGCACACTGCTGGTGGAAATAAAAAGTGGTCTTCACATTTCAAAATAAATAATTTTTTTTCTCACATCCTTCTCCTTTCTTTTGGGAAAAACTCTCCATTTTTTATTGGTGAATGATTATCCTCACACTTCAACCTGAAAAACCTTAGAAAATGATCTGACAGTTACTTTTTTTTCATTTGCTTTTGAGCCGGAGTCTCACTCTGTCACCCAGGCTGGAGTATAGTGGCATGATCATGGCTACCGCAGCCTCGACCTGCTGGGCTCAGGCAATCCTTCCACCTCAGCCTTCCAAGTAGCTGGGACTACAGGCACATGCCACCACTCTCAGCTAATTTTTTGATTTGTTGTAGAGACAAGGTCGTGCCAAGTTGCCCAGGCTGGTCTTAAATCCCTGGGCTCAGGCAATCCTTGCACCTCAGCCTCCCAAAGTGCTGGGATGACAGGCGTGAACCACCAAGCCCGGCTGATTTGACAATTTCTTTTATGATTAAGTGTGCATTTATACATGACAAATATTCTGCTTTTTAGGTATTTACCACAGAAAAATGAAAACACATGTCCACCCAGACTTGTTCATAGCAGCTTTATTCATAATGGCCCCTAACTGGAAACAATCCAAATGTTCATCAACTGGTAGATAGATAAATTGTGGTATATCCATACAATGAAATACTATTCAGCAACAAAAAGGAATTAGCCACATATACTACAACAACACAGACAAATCTCAAAAGCATTATATTAAGTATAAGAAGTCAGACACAAGGCTGAGTGCAGTGGCTTAAGACTGCAATCCCAGCACTTTGGGAAATCGAGGCAGGAGAATCGTTTGAGCCCAGGAATTCAAGAGTATCCTAGGCAAGGCAGCAAGACCTCGTCTCTACAAAAAATTTAAAAATTAGCTGGACGTGGTGGTGTGCACCTGTAGTCCCAGCTACTTGGGAGGCTAAGTCAGAAGAATGACCTGAGTTCAAGAGGCTGAAGCTGTGATGAGTCGTGACTGGGCTACTGCACTCCAACCTGGGTGACAAAATGAGATTCCGACTCGAAAGAAAGAAAGAAAGAAAGAAAGAAAGAAAGAAAGAAAGAAAGAAAGAAAGAAAGAAAAAGACAAGACAAGACACTAGAGGCCAGGCTTGGTGGCTCACCCTGTAATCCCAGCACTTTGGGAGGCCGAGGCGAGTGGATTGCCTGAACCCGCGGGTTCGAGACCAGCCCAGGCAACTTGGCGAGACCTCATCCCTACAATAAAAATCAAAAATTAGCCGGGTATGGTAGTGCGCACCTGTAGTTCCAGCTACTTGGAAGGCTGAGGCGGGAGGATCGCTGGAGCCCAGCAGGTCGACACTGGGGTGGCCGTGAGAGTATCACTGCACTACAGCCTGGGCAACGGAGTGAGACTCCAACTCAACTACAACAACAACAACAATAAAAAGAAACCAGATACTAAAGACTCATACTATTTATATGAAATTCTAGAAAAGACAAAGCCAAAGTAACTGAAAGATATCAGTGGTTCCCAGATGTTAAGGGTGGGGGAAGGAGACTGACTGCAACAGGACAGAAGGAAACTTTGGGGGGATGGAAAAATTTTATACACTTTTGTCAAAACTCATCAAACTTTACATTTAGAATTGGTAGGTTTTGTTGGATGTAAATTATATATCAGTAAAGCTAAGTAAAAAAATATTTGTCTAAGCTGTGTAATGTGAAGCACCATAGCTCTGGGTAATCATTTTTATGGTATTTTTCTTACCAATTTATTTTAAATTTTTCATATATATTGAGAAATAAGTTTTTTGTCTGTCATCCACATGGAAATGTTTCTCCCAGGTTGTCATTTTTCCATTAGCTGTTATTCATGACATTTTTTCTTTTCAAAGTGTTCAAACGTGTATGTGGTTGTATCCACATATATTTTATGGCTTGTGAGATTTGTAATTTGTTTATATAGGCCTCTCCTATACTAGGATGACATATTTTGAAAATTTTAATAATTAATTTTAAATTTAAAAAACTCTCTGTGTTTTCTGCCTTGGTGGTTTTCATTTTAATTTCATACCTTTTATTTTACAGTCCATGGAATTAATTTTAGTGTGAGTTGGCTGGTTGTCTTGACACAATTGTTGAACAATTCATCATTTCCTTCCTTAACTTGAAAGGCCATCTCTATCACATCCCCTGTTCCTTATTACTACATCAGGGTCAATTTCTGAACTCTGTTCTGTTCTGCACGTTCACTCATGAGTTATTATTAATACTAACCAGTTTTAGTTACTGTAGCTTTTCATTTTAGTTTATTTTATTATTTGAGTCAGGGTCTCACTCTGTTGCCCAGACTGGTGTGCAGTGGCACAATCACAGCTCTCACCACAGGCAATCCTTTCACCTCAGCCTTCCAAGTAGCTGAAGTTACAGGCAAACGCCACCGCGTCTGGCAAATTTTTTGATTTTTTTATAGAGATGAGGTCTCACTATGTTGTCCAGGCTGGTCTCAAACTCCTGGGCTCAAGCAATCCTCCTACCATGTCCTCCCAAAGTGCTGGGATTACAGTGTGGGCCACCGTGCCTGGCCTACCGTAGCTTTCTATAGCATATCTTGCTGTTTAGGAGGGAGAGTTCCTTGGCTTCTTTTCAGAACTTTTCTGGTTATTTTGGTCATTTAGACTTTCATAAGACTTTAGAGTCATATTATCGCATTTCAAAAAATTTTTATTGTTATTTTTAATTGAGAGGAGGCTAAATTTGTAGATTAATTTCGTGAGAATTGCCATCATTACAATATTTTTTCTTCCTATCCAAGAGCAGGGTATTTGCTTTATTTATTCAAATGTTCTTTTATGTCTTTAATGGTATTAAAAGTTTTTTTTCTTGGAGTATATCTCCCACATTGCTTTACATCACCATTTTAACCAATTGCGTTCCATTGTGTAAATATATCATAATTCATTTAATCGGCGCCCATATAGCTTATTTTCAACTTTTACTGAAACAACCTGGCAATGAACACGTTTGTAGCCACGTATTTTAATATATCCGTCACAATTTTGTTGGGAGAAAATCCTGGAAATTGACTTTTTAAGGGTATGCACTTTTTTTTCGGAATTTTGATGCATAATGTTAAATTACATTTCAAAAAATTTCAAAGTTTGTCCCAATTTTTGAAAATTGTGTGGGTCACATATGGTATAGTAAGGTCTCATTATACAATCAATCACTTACTTGAATTAAACTCTATTTACTAAGGAGAGAGAAAAGAGAAAGCAGGAAGTGGCCTGTGGTGCGTGGGCTCTGCCAGTCCTTTCACTTCGTAGGAAGGTGCCCCGTGCTGATGAAACGGAAGATGTGGCCCTGCCGTGTCCTCAGCAGACCTCATTTCTTGTGGGATTCCCACAGCGTGAGCACAACTGCCCTATGAGTGACTCCAGTGTTCACCCAGCCATACATTTTGTACATAACCCTAAGCACTTTTAGTGCTTCCACTGGAAATGAACAAAGGGAAAAGTCATCGGATCCACAGGTTGAGGGAAACTTGTTGTGTTAGACCATTATAGGCCATATAAATAACATTTTTTTTGAGTCAGAGTCTCACTCCATCGCCCAGGTTGGAGTGCAGAGGCACGCTCACGGCCATCCTAGCATCCCCCTGTTCGGCTTCGGCCATACTTCCACCTCAGCCTTCCAAGTAACTGGAACTACAGGTGCGCACCACCACGCCCGGATAATATCTTGACTTATTGTAGAGATGAAGTCTCACCAAGTTGCCTGGGCGGGTCTTGAACCCACGGGCTCAGGCAATCCACTCGCCTCAGCCTCCCAAAGTGCTGGGATGACAGACTGAGCCACCGAGCCCGGCCAATAATTTTTTACTGTATACAGAACTTGTGCCTTAAACATGGGCATTGCTGTAGAAACCCAACATGAAGTATAACTACACCTGGAAGTGGTTTACTATGAAGATAAAGTTTACATTTTAGGGCATCTAACAAAGAGCCTGGGAATGGCCCTAACGATATATGAGTATATATCTTTATAGAATGTGCAAAAGTAAACATTTAAATTAGAATCTCTTACATTAGTTGTTTTTTCTAACTTTATTTTTTTTCACTTTTAAAAACTTTATTTGTTCTTTTTTTTATGAGTCGGGGTCTCACTCTGTCTCCCAGGCCGGAGTGCAGTGGCAACATTACGGCTACCACGACCATGACCTTCTGAGTTCAGGCAATCCTTCTACCTCAGCCTCCCAATAGGTGGTGCACGACTGTCTTTTCTAACTCTCCATGACATCTCTCCTTGTGTTGAATGTTACCTCAGTGGCTGAAGGTGTTTTTGGAAGTTGGCTGAGATGATATGGAATTGCTTTGGTGGCACATAAGAATGGGCTGGGGTGACTTAAGTCTATGTAAACAATGGCTGCTCCCCAGTCAAAGAATGGTTCCCCAAACACTCCTGCTGCCCACTGTGCCAACTCAGCCAACTTCATGACACAAGCAGGCAGAGCTAAAGACTGTATGGTGATATGATGGTGTCCTGCCTCAGAGGCCCTGAAACTGCTTGGAGAGTAGAAGAGAAACATGGTTTGAAACATGCAGAGCCAGAATCTAGTCTCTATCTATTCCTCCAATTTTCAGATGTGAAAAACTGTAAGGAGAGGATTAAGTTCTCATCTGTGCCTAGTCAAACAGTTCTCTTCTTACAGAAATATACTCAGTAATATATTAGTATAGACCATTAAAGTACCTGTTCTTTACTTTTATGATGCACATGATATGAAATAGAACATTTCAGAATCTCCGAGTTTATAAAGTACAAACCAGTATCAGTATTACAAAGAATGAGTAAATCTACATGTGAAGTCATAGGTTTTATGAATCTCAACCTAAATAATAAGAAACATATTTCAGTCTCCCATGCTAGGATAAATACCGAATTATATTGCTATCCTCTTCACAGAGGAAGTGAAGAAATGATGAAAGAGTATGCATCCAGGAAATGTAGGAAAAATATATTATAAAGGATGTTAGGCAATTAATAAAAATATTATGTGACATCTGTGATACTTTTTAGCTTTTAAAAATGTATAGTTAGCCAGGCTTGGTGGCTCAACCTATAATCCCGTGCTTTGGGAGGCTGAGGTGAGTGGATTGCCTGAGTCTGCGAGTTTGAGACCTGCCTGGGCAACTTGGCGAGACCTCATCTCTACAATAAATCAAAAATAGGCTGGGCGTGGTAGCGCGCGCCTGTAGTTCCAGCTACTTGGAAGGTTGAGGCGGAAGGATCGCCGGAGCCCAGCAGGTCGAGGCTGCAGTGGGCGGAAGCGGCCACTGCACTCCAGTCTGGGTGACAGAGTGAGACTCCAACTCAAAAAAAAAAAAAAAAAAAGTATTATGATTTCTTATTCCAAAAAAAATTCATATTCAGACTTAATTTTGAAGTCACAGTTTTGGGGACCCAGTTCCCCAATGCTACAAGTTTCAGACCTCACAAAACCTGAATATGTCCCATGTGTATTTTATTGTATTTAATTTTTTTATTTAAGTTTGCCTCTTATTAGCGATCAGTATAGTTTTAGATGGAGTTGTGTTTTAACAAAGTTTCATTGGTCACTTTCTGAGCCCTAGTTGTCCTATTTGAAAAAATAATCAGTAATTTCCAAGTTTGTTTTTTTTTTTGAGTCGGAGTCTCACTCTGTTGCCCAGGCTGGAGTGCAGTGCCATACTCACAGACACCCCAGTGTCAGTGTCGAATAGCTTGGCTCAGGCGATCCTTCGGCCTCAACCTTCCAAGTAACTGAAACTACAGGCACACACTACCACGCCCGGCTAATTTTTTGATTTTTTGTAAAGATGAGGTCTTGCCAAGTTGTCCAGGCTGGTCTCCAACCAGTGAGCTCAGGCAATCCTCTTATCTAGGCCTCCCAAAGTGCTGGGATTATAGGTGTTTGCCACCCCACCAGGCTATTGTATTTAATTTACATTCTCCACTGCATTCAGTGAGATTGCATTTATCTGTTAATTGATCGTTATGGTTTCTTCTTTTGAGAGTTGCCTTTTCTTTTTCTCCGCCACTTTTCTATTGGAAGTATTTTGTATTACATTTTCTTACAGATTTGTAAGATGTCGTTGTATAAAGATAACAACATTTTGTCTTCTTTTTAAAAAAAGGAGGTGGGGTACAATTCAGGGTTAGGTATACAAATGTTTGCTATGCAGGTACCCTTGTCCATGAGGTGTGCCCCACCTTCCCCTCATAGTTTCCCGCTACTGCCAATCCCGCCCCCCTCCCCTCATGTTGTCTCTTATGTATGTTATAATTTTCCCAGTCTTTTAAATATAGTATTGACAAACAGAATTTTTACATACATATTCATTTATGTTTTATCCAAAGGTAGTCATTAATCATCACTCCTAATGCAGAAACATTACGTGTATTCCTGTTCCGTTTTGTCTCCTTCATTTGATGCAAACCTTTCGGCCTTAGATTAAGTTAATCCTGATCTTAAGTTATCTGTGGTCTTAACTATCACAGCCAGCATATCCGTTAGCTTGTCTTCTGCCGTGAGTAACAGCACCCAACTAAACAATGGGAGGTCATTTTTCTCACATAACAACAAGTCCAGTTGAAGGTTGTAAGTTTAACAGCTCAATGGTGTCACGGCCTTGGGTCACCTTCTCGGCCCTGCACTTGTCACAACTAAGTGAGGACGGCAGCAGATAGTATGCCCTCACACATCCTTATCCAAAGTCAGGAAGGAAAAGTTGGGGGGGGTGTTCCATCTCTTTGTAACAGGAGGAAATACTTTCCAGAGGCCCTCCCCCGCAGACTTCCTTTTGCATTTCAGAGCAGGATCAAATGACTACCCCTAAATGATACCTGGTAAAGGGAAGTGAATGCACTCCAACTGACTTGGTTCATTCATTTTTTCTTGGGGTCGCTTTTCCTGTTTCGGTGATACAGAGCTAAATTAGGATTATGATGGCAAGATGGAATAAATGGACGGCAGTTGGGAAGACAACCAGCGGTGTCTCCTCTACAAGATGGTTAAGATGGCTGTATGGCTTTGCTTGGGCTGTGGTTACAAATTATCACAACTTGGGCGGCTTGAAACAACAGAAATGTACTCTCTCACAGTTCTGGAGGATGAAAGGCTGAGACCAAGGTGTTGGCAGGCCTTGCACCTTCTGAAGGCTCCAAGGAACAACCTTTTCTCGTCTCTTCCTAGCTTCCGCTGGTTGCTGGCAATTTTTGGTATTCCCTGGCTTATGGCTTCATCACTGCAATCTCCACCTCTGAATTCATGTGGCTATCTTCCTTCAGTGTCTGTCCGTGTGTCCACATGACCTTCTTATAAGGATGACAGTCACTGAATTTAAGACCCGTCCTAATCCAGTGCGACTTCATCTTTACTAATTAATCTGCAAAGATTTCCAAATAAGGTCATTTTCATAAGTAGTAAGGGTTAGGATGTCAATATATTTTGGGGGGGGATTTAGGATGTCAACATATTTTTTTGGCGGGGGGGAACAATTTCGGCCCTCAACAACTACCCTCCATGCCTGTATCCAAATCTCTGACTCAGAGCTTAGAGAACAAAGGCTAGGACCAACCTTCCGCACACACTGGACCAATCAGGTGTCTTACCCCTTTCAGACAGTTTCTAGTCTGAAAACGCTCCCTGCTTTCCCAGAAGAAGCTTTGTTATTGCCAGTCTCCCAACCTCCAGCCTTTTCTGGAACCCACTCCCTAGTGTCTGACTTCATACTGACAAAGAATCTTCCCAACCACAGGGCTTAGTTCCCACCAACTTCCCCATCCGTGACAATTCTGGCATCTTTCTTCAAATAACCTCCCGCCACCTGCCAATTTTCGCCTCCAAATTCAGAGAACTTTTTGGAACGAAGTAGCTTTTGGCGGGGTTAGTGACAGCTTTAGAAGGAAGAAAAGGAGGGAGGCTGGGAGGGAAGAGGGAAAGGAGAAGAGGGAAAAATAAATAATGTGAGCAACCAAACTTCCCCCCCAAAAAAATTGACAAGAAAGAAAAATGGAGAAAGGTATACAAGAAAGCTACACAGTATCACAGCAAGGGAGTCATTTCACAGTTAGGACTGAGAAAAGCAAACTTCATACACTGGTCTCAGGTAAAAACAGACTTCAAGGAAATAGTCCCTTTTGGTTTCTCACCATACCTAGAAAAACCCCCACCAAGGCAGTGATGATAGGGACAAGCCCAGGTGTATGAGAAGAGAGGAACAAACTTAAGCTCTAGCCCTGGCCCTGACCTCGCTGCCTCTGGAATTCATCTGACCTGCTTGCCCCGTATCCTTCTCGGAATCTGACTGAGTGCCTGAAGTGTTCAATCACCTCCATGAGGATGGCCACAGCACCCTCAGACCCACCATTAGGCTTTGTCTCTAAGGGCTATGGGGGCCCCTCTGGACCCAGCTGAGCCCAGAAGGCCATGGCATATTCAGCACCATCTTCCTGAAGGCCGTCCTTGGCTCTGAGCTGTGAGAACAAGGCAGCCAAAACAACAAAACATCTGCTCACAGACCAGCCTCATGAGTGTGGCCAGCAAGTTCCTCATGGCACTTTGGAGCTAAGTGAGGAGGCATTTTGGAGTCTCTGCCTAACGGGTTGGAAAGTGGAGACATCTCGAGGCAGCCAAGAGATAGAGCTATCTCTACCACCCCAAACAGGCTGTGGGACTTTCTCTCCTCCTTGTGTTAATGGACTGCTGCTGAGATGGTGGAGAACAGGGGCCCATGTAAGGCATGGACATGTCCCGAGGGAGCAATGGCCACTAACACCATTCACATGGCTCAGAGTTTGTGTCCGGAAGCCCTAGACATCAGGAAGATGATGATGATATGCATTGGAAGATGGCTACCATATTTCCTTATTAATCAGCTTGATTTTAAGCCATGGTCAGTGGTCTCTATCTCAGGACACCTTGGATTTTGGCCGTGTTATACTAAGGTACATGCCACATAGGATGACTGCCTGACCTATAGAGGAAAACCTGGATAAGGGAAGCCAGGACACAAAAGATCAAGACTGGGCTGACACTTCTTCCCTGGTCATGGCATGTTGATTCCAGGGAGGGTGACTGACTCAAGCAAGCCCTTCCCTGGGATTTTTCAAGCTAGAATCAGAGAGATGTGATCATCTCACTCAAGGAAGGTGCATCGCTCAGGGTTATTGCCTTCATTTTTCTCTTTATATGGAAGAAGACCATCAGGATTGGGAGAAATTCAAGTTGACTTTACAGAAACAAGAGAAGGGAAGAAAGATGCCAGCAGCACTGTGTCCCTAGTTCTAGAGCTCTAGCTTCTGTGTCATCCCTCTTCTTCTTGTGTTATGTAAGCATCCCTACCACACACTCTCTTTGGGCATAGGGTGAGTTCTGGCACATGCAAGGAAGATTCTTGAGAAATAAACGTATTGCCCTATGGGGCTCGTGACCCCTGGCTCATCCATCCCCTCAGAGATCTCAGTGAGAAAGGACCCGGCTGTCACTGCTAACTCTTTTTTTTTTTTTTTTTTGTTGGAGTCTCACTCCTTTTCCCAGGCTGGAGTGCAGTGGCATGCAAGCTCACAGCTACCCAGCGTCGACCTTCTGGGCTCCAACGATCCTTCCGCCTCAGCCTTCCAAGTAGCCCGAACTATAGATGTGTGCTACCACACCTGGCTATTTTTTATTTTATTGTAAAGACAAGGTCTCACCAAATTGCCCTGGCTGGTCTTGAACCAGTAGGCTCAGGCAATCCACTCACCTCGGCCTCCCAAAGTGCTGGGATGACAGGCTGAGCTACCGAGCCTGGCCTTGTCACTGCTAACTCTTGGCATACATGTATCATGGCTGTTGAATGTCTCAGGTTGTCCAAATCCCCCTGGCCACAGGCCAGACCAGCTTAGATGTCAGTGGGTCAATGCCCATGCTGGGAATGGGGATCTGTCCAGGGAGGCTGGCCTGCAAAAGGCAGAGGGACAAAAAGACAAAAATCCTTGAAGACAACACACAAAGGGCACTGTGAGGGACCAAGAGTGGGAGGCAGAGCCAGGAGGCCTGAGAAGCTGGTTCATGGGAAGACGCCATGAGCACAGAAAAAATGCAGGGAGGCAGACACACCACTCAGTTCTTTACTAGCTTGGGGTGAAGCTCTTGGCCTTTATGAACCTCATTTTCTTCAACCGCAAAATGGGGGTAGTGATACATAGCTTGTGTCGTGGTAAAGACTAAATGTGAAACAGCAACATCCACGCAATGGTTTTAAAAAATGGCTTACAAATTCCTTTGACACTGCTCCCATCAAGAGGTGCATCTATGTCCCGTTCTGTTATATCTGGGTGAGGATGTGACTGGCTCAATCAATATTTTACAGGGGAAGTGATTCCGTATGACTTTATTTTTTTTTTTTTGAGTTGGAGTCTCACTCTGTCGCCCAGACTGGAGTGCAGTGGCCGCTCCCGGCCCCCGCAGCCTCGACCTGCTGGGCTCCGGCGATCCTTCCGCCTCAGCCCTCCGAGTAGCCGGAATTGCAGGCATGTGCTACCACGCCCGGCTGATTTTTTGATTTATTGTAGAGATGAGGTCTCGCTGCCCAGGCGGGTCTCGAACCCGTGGACTCAGGCAATCCACTCACCTCAGCCTCCCAAAGGTATGGGATTACAGGCTGAGCCACCGAGCCTGGCTCCATATGACTTTCAAGGAGAGATCATGAAAGGCCAGGTCATTTCTGCCTTATGTGCTGCTCATGCTTGGAGCCCTGAGTCACCGGGCTCAAAAAAGAAGCATGAGTTCCCTAAGGTCACCATGCCATGAGGAAGCCCAAGGCACATGGAGAGGCCAGATGTAGGTGGTCAGTTGACAGTCCCAGCTGAGCCCAGCCTCTAAGTCGCTTCAGTACAGACACCCGAAATGTGAGTCAAGAAGTCTCCAGGTCATTCTAGACCTCCAGATGATTCTAGTTCCCCAGATGATTACTAGACATCCCCCCCAGGTGATTCTAGACTCCCAGATGTGTCTAGACCTCCAGATATTCTAGATCTCCAAATGATTCCAGACACCCAGATATCTGATTCTAGACCCTCAGATGATTCTAGACCACCAGATGATTATAGAGCTCCAGAAGATTCTAGACCCCCTAGGAGAGTTTAGATGCCCTCAGGAAATTCTAAACCTCCAGATGATTCTAGACCTCGAGATGATTCTAGACCTACAGAAAATTCAGGACCCCCAGATGATTCTAGACCCCCAGTTGATTTTAGATCTCCAGATAATTCTAGACTCCCCAGATGATTCTAGACTTCCAGATGATTCTAGACCTCCAGGTGATTCTAGACTTCTAGATCATTCTAAACCTTAGGATGATTCTAGACTTCCTCAAGTGACTCTAGACCCCCTGAGGTGACTCTAGATCTCAGATGACTCTAGCCCTCCAGATGATTCTAGACTCCTGAGTAATTCTAGAGCCCCCAGGTGCCTCTAGACTCCACATGATTCTAGACCCCCAGATGATTCTAGACCTCCAGATGATTTTAGACTCCAAAGGTGATTCTAGACATCCAGATGATTCTAGACTCCCAGGTGATTCTAGAGTCCCCAGGTGATTCGAGACCTCCAATGATTCTAGAATCCAGATGATCCTAGGCCCCCAGATGATCCTAGGTCTCCAGATGACTCTAGACCCCCCCGATGATTCTAGGCCCCCAGATGATTTTAGATTCACAGATGATTCTAGACCCCCAGATGATTCTAGACCCTCAGGTGATTTTAGAACTACAGATGATTCTAGACCTCCAAATAATTCTAGACCTCAGATGATTCTAGACCCCAAGATGATTCTAGACTCCCAGATTATTCTATACCCCCTAGGTCATTCTAGACCCTCCACATGAATCTAGATATCCCCAGATGATTCTTGACTCTCCAGATGATTCTAGATTCCCAGATGATTCTAGACCCCCCCACAGGTGATTCTAAACTTCCAGATGATTCTAGACCCCCCTATATGATTCTAGTCCCCAGGTATTCTAGACTCCCATGTGATTCTAGACCCCCCAGATGATTCTAGACACCTCAGATGATTCTCAATCTCCAGATGATTGTCTGCTTTCAGATGGTCCTCGATTTCCAGATGATTCTAGACCTCCATGTGATTCTAGACCTCCCAGGTGATTTCAGACCTCCAGGTGATTCCAGATCCCCAGGTGATTCTAGACCCCGGTCATCTGAGTCTTCCCAGGTGAGTGTCAATATACATTAGAGCAGAGACAAATCATTTCCCTGCACCTTGTCCAAATTCCTGTCCTACAGAATCCATAAGTATATGTTTTGGGGTAACTTGTTTGCAGCAATAGATAGTTAACCAGAATGTCATATAAAGTGCCAGGTAATGGTGCTGGGACTTGAATTTATCTCTCTTGTTCTACACACTGTGAATTTTCCTCCGTAACAGTGGCTCCTGGGAAACAGTGCCTAAAGGAAAACCAAATCAGGAAAACGTAAAGACCATATCTTATTCTGAGATTATCTTTCCTACTTTGGGGTTATTAAATATATCCTTTCTTTTATGACACAATGGTGAAAGCAGTTAGTGATAGTTGTTTTATTAATGTCCTTACTCGGCAAAGTAAAAAGCTACCAGACTTGTGCCATTCCTTTCCGTCATTTTTTTTAAAGCTTCACTGGTCTTTGACATTTGAATGTCTAGACCTCAAATGATTCTAGACCCCCATCCCTGAGCCACTCCTCCTTGAGTATCCTAGAATCGGTGGTGGATACATTGGAAATTTGACATAGTTGTAGGGCTATGTGTTTTATTCGGTGGTTCCCTATAAAGGGTAATTTGAGGTGTCAACTGGACTGGATTAAGGAATCACCTGGATCGGGATGGGTCAAGAATCACCTGGATTAAGGAATACCTAGAGAACTGGTAAAGCGTTTCTTCTGGGTGTGTCTATGAGAATATTTTCAGAGACTGGTCTGTGAGTCAGTGGTTTGAGTGTGGGGAAATCCTCCTGACTGTGGGCAGGCACCATCCAATTGGCTGGGGGCCAGAGAGAAAAAGAAAGGAGAGTAAAGGATTTTCTCCCTCTCGCTGGAAGCAGTGAGGCTCTTCCCTCCTGCCCTTGAACATCAGAACTCCGGGATCCCTGCCCTTTGGACTCAAGGACTTGAGCTAGTGTACCCCTCCTCCACATCCTGACTCCACCAGGTAATCAGGCCTCCAGTCTAAGAATGAACGCCATTGGCTTCCCTGGTTCCAAGGCTTTTTAAACTTGGACTAAGTCACACTACAGGCATCCCAGGGTCTCCAGTTTGAAGACAAGCCTGTTGTGGGGCATTTCTGCCTCCAAAATCACATGAGCCAATTCCCGTAATAAATCTTCTCTCATCTATTCATCATCTATGTATGTTATATCACCTATTGGTTCTGTCTCTCTAGACTAACACAACCTCTATTCCCCTGCAGGATGAGCACATGTGTTCATTTATAGTTCATACCCCACCTGTTTCCAAAAAGGATAGTCTTTCTCTCCCCAGACACACTCCAGATTCTTGTAACAGTTATTGAGCCATATGGGACCCATCCCCAGGCACCAGGAGGTAGGGGGTGGATGACAGATGACCTCGCACTCTCTTTTGAAGGAGGAGTTGCTGTGGTGCCCATGGCAGTGCTTGGTAGGGAAAGGCAGAGATTGAGATCAGTGGCCTTGACCTTCACCCTGGCCCAGCCCTGACTGTGGGCTGGCAGTCGCAGCTTCTTCTGTTTCCTGGTGTGTGGTTCTTCAGGTGTCTATCTTTAGGCTGGAAGGCTTTATCTTGGGCAACATCTCTTCTCATGGTGGGTAGTTCCAGCCCTCCCTATACGAGACCACCCATGGTGGAGCCCAAGGGCTTAATCTGGGGAGACTAGTGCAACAGAGGGGTTAAGAGTCTGACTTCGGCCGGGCTGCGTGGCTCAGCCTATAATCCCAGCACTTTGGGAGGCCGAGATGAGTGGATTGCCTGAACCCGCGGGTTCGGGACCCACCCGGGCAACTTGGCCAGACCTCATCTCTACAATAAATCAAAAATTAGCCGGGTGTAGTGGTGCGCACCTGTAGTTCCAGCAGGGCGAGGCTGCGGTGGCCAGGAGTGTGTCACTGCACTCCAGTCTGGGTGACGAAGTGAGACTCCAACACACACACACACACACACAGAGTCTGACCTCTGGAGTCAGAGTATCTGGACTGAATCCTGCTTTACCACTTCCTAGGAGTGTTATGACCTGGGGCAAGATGCTTAACCTTTCTGTGCCTTAGTTTTCCTACATGCAAAATGGGAGTCATAATAGTATGTGCCTTATAAGGTTGTTGTGAGAAGTAGGTTAACAAAACCATTAAAGCAGCGCCTGACCCGCCAAGAGGGAGCAGCTGCTGGTGACACAATAAGACAGAAGGCAAGGAGGTGGGGCTCAGGGTTCAGAAACCACCTACTGAGTACAGTATTCACCATCCAGAGAATGGGCCACCTGAGACCCAATTCCTACCACTTCAAAATATGTCCATGTAATAGACGTGCACTTGTAGCCCAGATGCTAAGAGAACAGACAAACAAAAACTCCAAAAACCAGTGCCTGGAAAAGTCAATTTTAAACATGTAGAGACATGTTTTTGTTTTTTTTTTTCTGTACAGACATGTTGCCCAGGCTGGTCTTGAACTCCTGGGCTCAAGCAATCCTCTCTCCTCAGCATTCCACAGTGCGGAAATTATACATGTGAGCCACTATGCCCGGCCACACAAATCTTTACCAAAAAAAGACAAGTATATGAAGAAGACCAAAAAAAAAAAAAAGAACCAAACCAGACCTCTTTTGGAGGGTAAGCCCCTGGTAACCAGGCTTCCCCTGCTAGGTAAGGGTTCTAGGAACCCACTGGCATCAGTGTACCAGCTAGCATTGTTGTAAGAGGCTGTGTTTGGCTTCAGTGAATTATTATTATCAGTAGTAGTAGTAGTAGTAGTATTGGAATTGCAACACATTTGCCCCTTTCATATGGGTGACTTACACCACCAATGTGTAAACCACACGAAGTGTTCAGCAGTTTTTGACCAAAAAATGACATGGCCCATGGGCCCCACCTTCCCCATTCATCCAATCTTGCAGCAGGCGACTTTTGTTTTGTTTCCCCAGATGAATAAAGTTCTCAAAGAAAAAAGTTTTGCCCACGTGGAAGGGGAGAAACAAAAAACGACGGAAACTCTAAGGGGCATCCAAATTTATGAGTTCAGAAACAAGTTGAGTAGTGGAAAAAGCATCCTAGTAGGTGTATTGCATCAGGGAGTACTTCAAAGGTGAATGAAGTTTAAACATGTAAGGATAAATACACAATTTTTAACAAGTAAATTCAAACGTTTTGGGGGACCCCTCCTGTTTATCCTATGGCTCAGCAACTCTACAACTAGATATATACCCAAGAGAAATAAAAAATATGACCACACAAAGTCTTGCACACGAATGTTCACAGTAGCTCTATTTTTAACAGCTAAAAATGTCAACAGTCCAAATGGCAGCCAGCAGGTGAGTGGATTAAGAAAACATGATATTTCCACACAGTAGAAAATTGCAATAAAATGAAATGGACTCCTGATAGATCCATATGGTGAAACACAGCAATAAGAAGAGTGGACGCCTGATGTGTCCACAGAGTGGAAGGTGGCAATAAGGAAAAGTGGACACCTGTCAGATACACAAACTGCAGCATGGCAAAAAGAAGGTGTAGACTGCCGATAAATCTGCATCAGGTCATGGCATATCAGGAAAAAACTCCTGATACATTCACACAGTGAAACATGGCAATAAGAAAAAGAGCAGTCTTCATATATCCATAGAGTGGAACGCGGCAATAAGGAGTGGACTCATGATATATTCATAGAGTGGAATTTATCAACAATAAGATATGGACTCCTGACGTATCCATAGAGTGGAAGATGGCAATAAGAAAAAAATGGGGCCGGGCTCAGTGACTCAGCCTGTCATCCCAGCACTTTGGGAGGCCAAGGCAGGTTTGAGTCCAGCCTGGGCAACTTGGCGAGACCTCCTCTCTGCAATATATAAAAAAATTAGCCAGGTGTGGTAGTGCATGCCTGTAGTTCCAGCTGCTTGGAAGGCTGCTTGAGAGAGTCACCCGAGCCCAGCAGGTTGAGGCTGTGGTGGCCGTGAGTATGCCATGGCACTCCAGCCTGGGCAACGGAGTGAGACTCCAACGCCAAAAAAAAGAAAAGAAAAAAATGAACTCCAGATTTATCCACAGAGTGGAACACATCAATTAAGAAAATGGATTTCTAATATATATCCACAAAGAGGAACATGGCAATAAGAAGGAATGGACTCCTAATATATCTATAGGGTGGAACACGGCAGTGAAAAAAATGGGGCCGGGCTGTCATTCCCAGCCTGTCATTCCCAGCACTTTGGGAGGCCGAGGTGAGCGGGTTTGAGACTAACATGAGCAACTTGACAAGACCTCGTCTCTACAATAAATCCAAAAAAATTAAACAGGTGTGATGGCATGCACTTGGAGTTACATCTATTTGGAAGGTTGAGGTGGAAGGATCACCGGAGCCCAGCAGGTTGATGCTGGGGTGGCTTTGAGTGTGCCACTGCACTCCAGCCTGGACGACGGGGTGAGACTCCAAATTAAAAAAAAAAAAAAAAAGGAGACGAAAAATACGGACTCCAGATTTATCCATAGGGTGGAACACGTCAATTTTTAAAAATGGACTTCTGGGTGGGCTCGGTGGCTCAGCCTGTAATCCCAGCACTTTGGGAGGCCGAGACAAGAGGATTGCCCGAGTCTGTGGGTTCGGGACCCAACCGGACTACTTGGTGAGACCTCGTCTCTACAATGAATAAAAAATTAGCAGGTTGTGGTGGCTCACGCCTGTAGTTCCAGCTACTTGGAAGGCTGGGGCGGAGAATTGCAGGACCCCAGCAGGTTGAGACTGCGGTGCCCGGGTACGTGCTGCTGCCCTCCAGCCTGGGTGACAGAGCGAGACTCCAACTCAAAAAATAAAAAACAAAAATAAAATTCAAAAATGGACCTCTAGCATACACCCACACAATGGAACACAGCAATATGGAAGAGTGGACTCCTCATATATCCATTGAGTGGAACATGGCGGCAAGAAGAAACAGATTCCTGATATATCCGTTGGGTGTAACACATCAGTAACAAGGAAAGGACTCTTGATAGAGCCATGGAGTGGAACACAGCAATAAGGAACGGATTCCTGCTAGACCCGCACAGTGGATCGGCCATGAGAAGGAGTGGGCCTCTGATATAGCCACACAGTGGAACACCGCGATAAAAAGGAGTGGATTCCTGATATTCGCCTAGAGTGGATCACACTAAGATGGAGTGGACTCCTGATATAGCCATAGAGTGGAACAGGGCAACAAGAAGGAATAGACTCCTGATAAATAATAGAGTAGAGCACAACAATAAAAAGGAATGGACTCCTGTTATAGCTGCAGTGTAATCCAACAATAAGAAGGCATGAACTCCTGATATATCCACGTAGTGGAACACGGCAATAACAAGGAGTGGACTTCTGATATATCTGCAGAGTGGAACATAGTAAGAAGAAGAAGTGGACTCATGATATAGGCAACGATGTGATGAATCTCAAAAACTTTCTGATGAGTAAAGCAAGTCAGTAACAAAAGTGTATATACTGTATGATTCCATTTATTTGAAACTCTGTGAAGCCAAGTCAAACCTAAAGTGACAGAAAACTGCTCAGTGTTTGCATAGGAAGGACAGAGAAAATTGCTCGGGAAGGGCACAAGAAAATTTGGGGTGATGTAAACCTATATCTTGATTGTGGTGGCAGTTGCATGGTGTACACATTTTTTAAAAATCAACAAACTAGGCTGGGCATGGTGGCTCACACCTGTACTCTCTGGAGGCGGAGACGGAAGGATTGCCTAGACCCAGAAAGTCAAGGCTGTGGTGAGTCGTAATTATGCCGCTGCATTCCAGCCTGGGCAACAGAGTGAAACTTCCAACTCAAAAAAAAAAATCAGCAAACTATACACTTAAAATTGTATTATTTTATTTTATGAAAATTATACCCCAATGAAATTTATTTAAAAATACTTCTATCTATGTAGAATAGGATGCTCTGGCTAAAACTTGGGCTATAAAATATTTTTGAAATTATGATGGGAAGAAACCAAGAGTAGGCTAGAAGAAGAAGCTATTATTTAATATTTGCAAGAAGCTGTCTGTTGGTGGAACTACAGTCTGAAACGGAAACCGCACACGGGCAGAGCTGTTGGTTGGTTTTATTCTGCAATGGATCCCAGCACCTCAGTAAGTACCTGACGCTTGGCAGGAACCCAGTGAACATGTATTGAATGAACAAGGCTTTGGAGCTTGATAAAAGTGATAAAAAATGGTGGAACCTCCATGTTTCTTAAAGGTAAAGCAAGAGTTCATATGTTGTTCTGGGGACAATATGGCCATTACTGTTTTAATGGCTCCAGTGTTAAGAGCCCTGGGGGAGTGTAACGTCTTGTGTGCTTTTGCACCCTGGAGCCATGGGACAGCATTTCCTCTGTCCCTCTGCATAGCTTTCATTTTAAAGCATAAGTGTTATTTGGCGGTGAAGGGATTTAGAAGCACTCTCCTTGAGAGGCTGTCTCTTGCTGTGGTGAGGGGGAGGGGGCTTTGGTGTGGCTTTGTGGGGAGAGGGGTGTGGCTTGCAGAGTCTGATTGAATGAGAGACTGTATGGGACCGACCTTAGGCACAAGCTGAACATATATATATATATATATATATATATATATATATATATATATAGAGAGAGAGAGAGAGAGAGAGAGAAGAGAGAGAGAGGAGGGAGAGACAGAGAGACAGAGAGAAGAGAGAGAGAGACAGAGAGAGAGACAGAGAGAGACAGAGAGAAGAGAAAGAGAGACAGAGAGAAACAGAGAGAAGAGAAAGAGAGAGACAGAGAGACAAAGAGAAGAGAAAGAGAGACAGAGAGAAACAGAGAGAAGAGAGAGAGAGACAAAGACAGAGAGAAGAGAGAGACAGAGAGAAACAGAGAGAAGAGAAAGAGAGAAACAGAGACAGAGAGAAGAGAGAGAGAAAGAGAGAGAGAGAGAGAGAGAGATCAGCCAAATGTTTCCGAATAATAATTGCAAGTTACAACCTTTCTAAGCTTCAGGGTCTTGCTTTCCACCTGTAAAGTAAAAATGATCTTTGTCCTTCTCACCTCATGAGCTTGTTATTGTGAAGCTCTGTAAAATCCTCAACACAATTCTCATTATCTCCATGAGATGCATATTCGTTCCTGGACTAGAAAGCAAAAAAGACATAGATGTGGGCATAAAGGGGTGCAAAGGGCCAACTGTTGCCATCAAAGGCTTTTGACCACGGGGGACCCTGGGATGACAGGATGTTCACCAACAGCCAGGGACAGGCACAGCGAATTCCAGGGCTGGCTCTCTGGGAAGGGAACCTGGCAGCTGCGCCCACACCCAGACCCCCACACCACACTACAGCCCAGAGAGCCTCTCGGGGCGCCTTCTTTCCTTTACAATTTATCCCCTTCTCATACGCGGCATACCTTCGATTCTCGGTATTTGCAGAGTCTGCATTTGTGAGTTTGCCTACTGTTAAACCCAAAATTCAAAATCCGAGAGACCACTAAAGAGCCAGCTCTGATGCAAACACACAAGGGTCTTTATTCAGGCTCGAGTCTGGGCTCACGAATGAAGCCGGCTGTGGCTTCAGGGACGAGAGCCCTGATCCAGTATGGCAAGCAGTTTTTATATACCATTACAGAGGGAGGGGAAAGAACTTTAAACTTGGTTTTACATGATTGGGTAATTTCTCCTAATGGGTACGGGAACACTTGGTATTGGTAGGTGCCTTTCATGGGCTTCAACCTGACTGCCCATGATTGACAGAAACCCACTTAACGGGCAGAGTGGAATGTCAGATAAGTTAGGGTCATACAGTCACTGCATATAAATTAACTTGAGCAAGCAGGCAGGTGATTACTAGCGTATCCAAGTCTGCTGCAAAGGAATGTCTGAAAGGGGCTTATCGCTTTAACATTTACATCCCGTTGTAAAAGCAGAAGTCAGCATGGCAATTGGGACTAACAATGCTTAACCCAAGAGTTCTAAATACAAACACTACTTAAGACATTATATAACTACACAATCAGTCGCTACCCCGCACCCGACATATGCCTAATTCTACGGGGTCTGAGGTAGGATTTAAAGTACTAAGATTTCATAAAGTACAATGAACATGAGGTAGGAATATACAAAATATATAGTAAACATGAGGTAACTAAGATTTCATAAAGTACAATGAACATGAGGTAGGGATATATAAAATATAGTGAACTAAACACTACTTTTACAGCAAGTATGGCTTTTTAAGTTTCTTGGTTTCTTGGGTCTCTCACATACCTGCTAAAATATACTGGTAAACCTCCACACCAGCACATGCAGAACTTTTTTGGTCATATAGAGACTGCAGGGTCCCCAGATCCTTTTGCTTTTTCTCTTGTGCTGAGAAACAGGGTGCAGCAACCACTCTGTGACCCAACCAGCTACGTGTATTTTGCCTGCAGGCTTGAATCCAAGCTGGGGCCTTGAACATTCCCGGGCACTGATAAAGATATCTAGATTGTTGCCCAAAACACCAAAATAAGCTACCCCCAGCCCTGAGCCAAATTTTGTAAACTGTCATGTAACTTCACACCCTGACCCTCTTGCTACAGACCTCCCGCCCCCTCCTCTCCCTGGCCCTCTGCGGATGTGCTGTGGCTTTCCCCGGTAAGCTCCCCTGATAAATGCTTTGGCTCGAACACCCTGATGTTCAGTGTTTCTTTCTTTGGAATCCCAATCAGCCCCATCTCAGAACAACTTAGGGGTGCTCCCTTGTGGAAATTCCCCTGCTGCCACTTTTGGAGTGACTCTAGCCATTGGATTGGCCTGAGGGAACAATGACATGTATAGACTGGTGGGAAAAAAAAGGTTTTTTTGAGTTGTTCAATGTTCAAGTTAGCAGCTGAGGTTGAACAAGGTAATGTTCTGCTTTCTTATTTCAATTCTGGTACAGTAATCAAGTGTCCTGTCTGTGGTCTATTTTGTGCCTTTTTTTTTTTTTTGAGTATTTGAGCTTTACGTCAGTGATTTTGTTGTTTAAGGTTCCTTTGAGGACTTTTTTCATCCTGAAAAACAAAAAAAGTCACTTGGGGTGAGAGCTGGTGAATAGGGAGGGTGGGGAAGAGGGGTCATGCTGTTTTTGGTCAAAAACAGTTGAACACTCAGCATGGTGTGGGCAGCTATGTCGCCATGGTGGAAGATCAAGTCGCCTTTTTCGCCACAACTTGGGACGTTTTTTCCACAAATCATGATGCAGGCTTCTCAAGACTTCCAGATTAAAAAAAAACTTTTGTTGACCATTGTATCTGGATGAACAAATTTTGAGTGTACTACCAGGAGTCTGAGAACAGTGCTGAAGTGCTGTCTGGAGTTTATTCCTAAGCACAGGAAGCTGTGATGGGCCTTACAAAGATAATCTGTGCATTAGATAAGTGTCTGCCAGGCACGAGTTATATATAGTGCTGTTGTAATGAGTTCAATGTTAATGAACTGACAATATGTATCAAACAGGATGTCTATAAACAAAACACACACAAAGCAAGTATGTATTGATGAAAATGTCACGGCCAGAGGTCTGCAGGAACCTCACCTTGCATTTCCTATAGGAACGAAGTTCAGTATTTGCTAATTACTGTTTGTAGTGGCTTTGTAAAACACTCCTGGGAAGAGACTTACTTTGTTAATTTCTTTTATTTACTGTCTATTCCTCCCACTAGAATGTAAGCTCATAAGGATGGAGATTTTCACCGTTAAAAAAAAAATCGGATTTATTCATTGCTGTGTCCCTGATACCTAGAACAGTATCTCCACATGGAAGGCATGCAACCCTTATTTGTGGAATGAGTGAGTGGGAAGGACAAGAGTGGGACTTGAACCCATAACCCATGCCCTCCTGTAGGCAGATTTAAAGATTACTTCTTCCATCATGGGCTTTCTCCTCATGGCACAGCTGAACAGCATCTGCCTAGTACTTTTTTCTGGTTGTGCTCTGTGTCGGGAAGACCTTTCCCTCATCTCTGTGGCCTCTTACACATCTTACGAGACTCTGAAGAAACCTCATCAGCTGTACTTCTCCTGGAGTTTTGTGCACACCTAACAGGTGGTAAAATGGCTGATTTACTCACACGTCCTTCCATCCTAGCAGAATGAGAGAGCCTGGGCCTGCTCCTTCGCTTATGGCCCTGTGGTAGACATATGGTAGGTGTCCCACATAAGCTTGTTGAATGAGTGAATAAATGAGTGCATGAAAAATACGAGACCAGCTCCCAGATCATGCTGTCTTCACTAGCACTGGATTTCTCCACCCAAATCAACCCCATTTAGCTCCTACTCTCTGCCTGTCTGATATTTGTGTCTGTGTGGAAATGGTGGCCACACAGAGAGCCAAAGACAAGAGGGCCCCAGCAGCCCTACACTTACCCCGAGGTTGGCAGCCCCAGCAGAAAGAAAGTCTCTTTCTTAAAAAAATATGACTTTTTTATTATTATAAAGATGTGGGGTACAATTTAGGGTTAGGAATACAAACGTTGATTATGCAGGTACCCTTGTTGATGAGGTGTGCCCCTGCCTCCCCTGGCAGTTTCCCTCAACTGTCAATCCCACCCCACCTCCCCTGACAGTTTCCCACTCCTGCCAATCCCTTTCTTATAGTATTATAATAATTCTTCAAGTTCCGCTTATGAGTGAGAACATACAGTTCTCTGTTCTTTGTTTCTGTGAAAGATCACTGAGTATGAACAATTCTAAATCCATCCAAGTTGCTGCAAAGTCCATATGTTTGTCCTTCTTTATGGCTGCATAATATTCCATTGTGTATATGTACCACACTTTTTAAATCCAGTCCAGCTTCATTGGGCAACAAGAAATAAAATGTCTACTCCCTCAGGTATACATATCAAACCCAGAGAAGCAGCTGGTTGTTGATGGGTCTTTTCTTCCCATCCCCAACCTCCGCCCTCATCTCTTTTTAGTTTCCTGACACCTTTAGAGGGTGTCTGCAGCCTCACTGGTGAGCACCTAAGGAGGTCATTCATTATCCCACAAAGCTGGGCTGGACAAAGTCTGAGCAGAGCTCACTGCTCACCCCTCCTTCCAAGGGCCCAGTGTCCTCTGGTCAGGGTCTGGAGGGTGTTGATTGGATTTCATGGGTAATGTTCCACTGAGAAATGTGAAGGAAATTCATACTTCCCTGAAACAAAATTGTTCCAGTAGACCTGGCTGACAAGTTCTGAAAAAAAAGCAACTCTCCCTCCGAAAGTAAGAACTTTGCTGAATTTGCTGAACCAAGAATTTTCCAACCAGGAGAAACCTGGCTCATCTCTCTGCCTTCAGGAAACAAAATTTAGGCTATTCCAGGAACAAGAGTTTATCTCAGTAGAAAGAATAATAATAATAATTTACTGTAGAAATAATAATAGTAATAATAATCATTGTTTGCTGTAACTTTTGAAACCTCAGTTTCCTTATCCACAAAATGGTGATCTCCCAAAAGTTTGTTTACAAGATAAAATAAAATCAGATGAGGTAACACACATAAAGCAAGTTACATCAGGCCACCTACAAAGGTATCACTCCCTTTTAGCTGCTTCTCTGCCATACCATAATGAAATAAAAGATCATTTTGTTAATAATTAATATTTTTGTTAACATAATTAGTAAATAATATGGGGGGACCAACAAAATAGAAATTATTTGTAAAAATTGTGTACTCGTTCTTTTATTTATTTATTTATTTTTAGTTGGAGTCTCACTCCATTGCTCAGGCTGGAGTGCACACTTATTCTTACAGCCTTCCAAGTAGCCGCAACTACAGGCGCACACTACCATGCCCGGCTAAGTTTTGGTTTATTGTAGAGACAAGGTCTCGCCAAGTTGCCCAGGCAGGTCTCGAACCCACGGGCTCAGACAGTCCACTCACCTCAGCCTCCCAAAATGCTGGGATGACAGGCTGAGCCACCGAGCCCAGCACAGTAACCTTCAAAGTACTCTCTGTTTGATGCAACACACCTATTGAGATGCTTTTTCCACCGCTCAAAACAGTTTTTGAACTCGTCAATTTTGATGCCTTTTAGTGCTTCTGCCATTTTTTGTTTCACCTCTCCCACATGGGCAAAACGTTTCCTTTGAGGACTTTTTTCATCCTGAAAAACAAAAAAAAGTCACTTGGGGCGAGATCTGGTGAATAGGGAGGGTGGAGCAACAGGTGTCAGGCTGTTTTTGGTCAAAAACAATTCAACACTCAGCATGGTGTGGGCAGCTACGTCACCGAGTGGAAGAACAAATTGCCTTTTTCGCCAACTTGGGACGTTTCTTCCACAAATCGTGATGCAGCCTTCTCAAAACTTCCAGATAAAAAAACCTTTTGTTGACCATTGTATCTGGATGAACAAATTTTGAGGGTACTGCCAGGGACCCACACCCCCCAAAAAAGATTAATTTCACGATTTTTTGGGGGAGAGTCCCCCTTCCTATACTGGATATTTACATTCGTTTTCTTTTTATAAATCATTTTGCTTTAACAAAATCTTTTGTTTTCATATTTTAATTGATTTAGTTTTAAACAGTTACTTCAAAAGCAAGATCAGTGTTAATACTTTGAGGCAGATGACTGTGTGAAACTTGAAATCCTGGCTTTAATTTTAAGTCTGCTTTTTCTGACCAGTAGATTGAAATTTTTTTCTAGTTATTTTAATTCAGAATCAATTAAAGCCCTCCCCATGCAGAAACAAGTTCTGTGAAAGCTGGATGAATTACCACCATAAAGTCTCGTTGCTTCACCTAGAGCCCTGTTTTGTGATGAATGTTGGTTAGCCGCAGCACAAGAGAGTCATGCTTGCAGGGCACTTGGATTCAGAGGTGGGAAGTACTAAGCCCAGAGCCAGAACCACAAGAAAAAGGCCTAGAAAAGGCCCCTTTGTTCTTCCTGTTGCACTCATTAAGGTGGATTACTGTCGGGGCAACCAATCCCCAAATAGCAAACTCAGTTGTGCCGCAAGAGTTCTTTAGCAGTCTGGTGTGGAAGCAGGAATGCATTTCCCCATGGAAACTGTGCTGTCCCTAGCGGTTAGTTGCCAGCCCACACGACTTCTGATTAACCCACAATGTTGCTACGTATTCCAGCTGGATTCTGGATCCCAGGAGCAGGGAGCCTGCAGTGTCTGAGGGAGACAATCCTAGTGCATGGCTTCTCTACAGGGAGCCGCCTAGGGACCTGAGGATGCTGTTTCTGGTCAAAAACAGTTGAACACTCAGCATGGTGTGGGCAGCTATGTCGCCCTGGTGGAAGAACAAGTCGCCTTTTTCGCCACAACTTGGGACGTTTCTTCCACAAATCGTGATGCAGCCTTCTCAAAACTTCCAGATAAAAAAACTTTTGTTGACCATTGTATCTGGAAGAACAAATGGGACTCTGGAACCCTTTGCTAACCCCAAAGAGTTTGTGTAGACATCGGTTTCTGTGTGCATACACGCACTGTTTCGGGGGATGAATTCAAAGTTTTATTGTGACTCTCAAAAATGTCACTGACAGGCTACGATCAGCAAGTCAAAAAACAACAGATGCTGGTGAGGTTGCAGAGAAAAGAGAGCGATAATACCAGGTTGATGGGGATAGCAGCTAGTTCTGCCTCCGTGGAAAGCAGTTTGGAGATTTCTTAAAGAACTAAAAACAGACTTGTCATTGACCCATAAATCCCGCTACTGGTGGTATATCCAAAAGATCGTTATATCATTCTACCACAGAGACATCTGCACTCGTATGTTTATTCACAACAGCGAAAATGTGGAACCAACCGTGTGCCCATCTATGGTGGACTGGATAAAGAAAATGTGGTATGTGGATACCACAGAATACTATGCAGCCATAAAGAAGAATGAAATCGTGTCTTTTGCAGCAACACGGATGCAGCTGGGGGTCATAATTCTAAGTGAATTAACACAGAATCAGAAAACCAAATTCCGCATGTCCTCACTAAGAAGTGGTAGCTAAACACTTGGTACACCCAGGCACAGAGATGGGAACAACAGACATTGGGGACTCCTGAAGTGAGGAGGGAAAGAGGGGACCAAGTTTGAAAAACTGCCTGTCGGTTCCATGCACACCATTTAGATGATGGGCTTAATAGAAGCCCAAACCATCGAGCAATGTACCCATGCAACAAACATGCACAAGTACCTCTTGAATTTTAAAAATAAAAAAATTTACTGACACCTCCATTCCCCACAAAATGTTAAGATTCCTTGTCCTCACCAGCGTTCTGAAATTGCCAGGTGTGTTGTACCTGGCAATTTCCCCTCCACCTCCCATTCTGTTTCTGCCTCCCCCTCACGGCCGCACACCCCAGCATGCACAGATCCTCCCATTCAGGGAGGCGGCTGGGCTGAGGTCAGAGACTAGCTCAGCCACCTGGGAGTCTCCCTAGAGCTGTCTCCTGGGACCTGCTCTGTTTTTTAATATTGGAGACCACTCCTGAGAAAAGGGATCTCTTTCTTTCTGTAGATGAGGTCATCATCCTAATGTTCAAAGGCAAATTCCCCAGCCCTGTCTAGTCCAAAGAGCCAGGGGTGGCAGGGCTGATGCAGACACCAGGCACAGTGGGGAGAGTGCCTAGGGTCGATGATCTTTTAAGGGCCTATGACAATGTTTTAATTTCTTTTAAAGAAAGAAGAAAACAAACCAACATAGTACGGCCTGGATTGTGTTCTTTGTACCCATGCCATGGTAAAATATGGTTTTTAGTATTTTTTATAGGCAAAAGGGCTTATGAAAATTGAGCACCTGCTAGGTGATTGCAATTTGTTGACTGAAGAACTGGTTAGGTAAAAGGGTGGGGGGTAACTGGTTTGTTTTGGTTTTTTATGCCCCAAAATTGGAATAGCAATGTGACAAATATAAATATGCTGCTTTGGCTAATGAATGGAATATTTGAAAAGGGGATTGTATCAGAACACCAGGCAAAGAGACCTTAGTTATAAACCCCCAAAATTCAGGTAGTATCTTGAAAACCCAGTATTTAAAACTCTTTCAAGCTAAGATATCCTTCTTTACATTTTATCTAAATGCTCCATGGTATGGTCTGAATGTTTGTGTCCCTCCAAGACTTATATGTTGAAATCTCACTCCCCAAAGTGATAGAATTAGGAAGTGGGTCTTTTGGGAGGAGATTAGGTCATGAGGGTTCTGTCCTTAGGAATAGAATCCGTGCCCTTTAAAAGAGGCCCAAGAGAGACCCCTCACCCCTTCCACCATGTGAGGCAGCAAGAAAACATCACCTATGAACCAGGAAACAGGCTCTTGATAGACAATGGATCCGCTTGACCTTGGACTTCCCAGCCTCCAGAACTGTGAGAAATACATTTTTATTGGTTTTACACTTCACAGTTTATGGTATTTTGTTTATAGCAGCCCCAAATGACTAAGACACTGCACTTTAATGAATTTCTACAGATTCCTTATATATCTGGCTGTGGTGATGAATTTTTAAAATATCCGTAAACATGACCCATCATTTTCTCAAAAAGCACTGGGAGGACTTCCTATCAGATCCAAAGTCAGGGCTGAATTTGTCACACTACATTGTTTTTTCCACTCTAGCCCTAATACTACTCTCCCACTCTCAGTGAATGACAGAATGAGATCAGTTCAGATATCATGTTCTAGCCTTGTAACGATGCCCTCATTAAGAGAGAGTCTGTCTTTGTTGAATTTAAGTTCAGTCTCAGCCTTATAGACCATGTCTCTTGCTCTCCCCCTGTGGGGGACCAGGTCAGGCCCTAGAAATAGTCACACCTCCACAGACGGGGTGAGAGGTGAGAGAATGAATAGGTGAAATAGAGTCTCCCTCAAAACCCATAGCTAAGGAAAGGTATTTCCTATGTGCTAAACAAACCTTTGGAGATAGATTAGCAGCATGACTAATTTAGCCATTGCTGTCAGTCACCTTCTGACAAGTATCAATAGTTTCATGATACATTCTGTATTTCTTTGCATCGTGTGATGTTATTGCATATTAAAAAAACTGAAAGAGCCAGATATGGCGGCTCATGCCCATAATCCCAGCACTTTGAGATGCCAACGTGGGAGGATTCCTTGAGCCCAGGATGTTTCTCAAGACCAGCCTGGGCAACATAGTGAGACCTCGTTTCTACAAAAATTTTAAGAATAAGCTGGGCATGGTGTTGTGTGCCTGTAGTCCCAGCTACTGGGGAGGCTGAGGTGGAAGGAGTGCCTGAGCTCAGGAGGTCAAGGCTGCAGTTGAACCTGGGTAACAGCGAGACCCCGACTCTAAACAAACAAAACCCTCAAAAATTGAAAGAAGAAAGTTCATAGCTATCCAGAACCTCAGCATGTGACCTTATTTGGAAACAGGGTCTTCACAGATGTAATTAGTTAAGATGAGGTCATACCAGATTAAGCTGGATCCTAAATCCAATGTTGGTGCCCTTATAAGAAGAAGAAAGGACACACAGAGACATGTACAGGGAGGCCATGTGATGGAGACAGAGATGGGGCCATGGCAGCCATAGGCAGTGGAGGGTCGAGGATTGCTGACTATTGCCAGTAGCTAGGAGAGAGGTGTGGAACAGATTCTCCCTCAGAGCTGCCAGCAGGAGCCAACCCTGCCTTTACCTTGATTTTGAACTTCTGGCCTCCAGAACCATGAGAGAATACATTCCAGTTGTTTTAAGCTTCTCAGTGTGTGGCACTTCGTGATGCCAGCCAACAAAATATGTGGGAGCTGCTTTCAGAACCCCCTTCAAGTTGCCTTTGTTTCTCCATGTGGTCAAGGCCTGTCCTGCACTACCTGCAGAGCCCAGGGTGGACGTCTCAGGTGTATGAGTAAAGTGTACAGGGCTGTGGCTTTGTGAAAGCCAGCCACAGGGCGGCCCTTGAAATGTAGCCCTTGGCAAAGTTCAGGCGCTGTCTCAGAGCCTGGATGTGCTCTACACCCCAGTGTCTCTCTGTCTAGAGTAGAGATGATGAATGGCCCAAGTGTGCAGGCGGTATCAGTGAATGGGCAGAATTTTGCTGAAAATATGCAAGGCTGGGTGCTGGGAGACAACACAGAGGCGAAAGACATTTAGAGGCTGTGGGCCAGTTCTTATTGATGATGTAATTATAGGCTAGGTGCAGTGGTTCACACCTGTAATCCCAGCACTTTGGGAAGCTGAGGCAAGAGAAACGCTTGAGCCCAGGAGTTTGAGACCAGCCAGGGCAACATAGCAAGACCTTGTCTCTACAATAAATAAAAAGATTAGCAGAGCGCGCGCGCGAATGTGTGTGTGGGGGGGAGTGGGTGCACCTATAATCCCAGCTACTCAGGAGGCTGAGGTGGAAGGATTCCCTGAGGCCAGGAGATCAAGGTTGTGGGGAGCCGTGATCATGCCACCACCCTCCAGCCTGGGTGGCAGAGTGAAACTCCAACTCAAATAATAATGAGACTAGTAATGATGATGCAATGATAAATTTTTTATTGAGCACTTAGTGTGCCAAGCACCGGGCTAAGTATTTTAAAGCATTGGCTCATTTTCACCTCCCACCAGCCCCTTCGACATAAACAATAAGCCCAAGGTCAAGGAGATAGTGAGTAACAGAGAAGGACAGATAAGACACGTGCGCATTAAAAGAAAGAAAGGAAGAAACAACAGAGCTGAAGATAGTGTTGCAAAATCTTGGTAGAAAAATCTGCAAAATAGAGACAAAAATAATTCCAACTTCATAGGATTGTTCTGAAGCCGAAATGAACTAATGTTTCAAAGGATTTTTTTGTAAGTGTCTAGCATGGAGTAAGTGCTCATAAAATATGAGCTGCTCTAATTATTGTTAGAATGGGTAGGGAGGCTAGCCAGAGCCTTCTGGGTGGAAAAGTTGTCTAAAGAAAAAAGTAGAAATTCAGCCAGTCATGGTGGCTCATGCCTGTAATCCCAGCACTTTGGGAGGTTGAGGCTGGAGGATTACTTGAGCCCAGGAGTTCGAGACCAGACTGGACAGCATAGCAAGATCTTGTATCTACAAAAAAAAAAGTAAATTAAAAAATAGCCAGGCATGGTAGTGCAAACCTGTAGTCCCAGCTACTTGAGAGGCTGAGGGAGAAGGATGGCCTGAGCCCAGCAGGTTGAGGCTATGGTGAGCCATGATCGTGCCACTGTACTCCAGCCTAGGCAACAGAGCAATACCCTGACTCAAAAAATAAAAAAAATTAAAAAAAAAGAAAAAGAAGAAATTGGAGATTCAGAAGAGGTATATTTCATTCTAAAGTAAGAGGTTGACACTGATGAGCAAGGAGATGAAGAAAACATACAAGAAGCCAAATAAAACCAAAGGACCCGGGAAGGTACTCCATGGTCACCTGAGCTGGAGCTGAGAGTGGCCCGGGGAGGGCTGGGTAGGTGGCAGGTGACTCCAGGCTCCAGGGCCTGCCCTACCTTCCCCACCTTGAGCCAAACTGCATGGAGCTGTTGGCTTCCAGGACTTTGTCATGCAATTGTGTCTGAAGAGAGAACTCTTAATTCTTGGTCTATGACATTGGGCACATCCGAGCCTTGACATCCCCATTGTAAAATGGGGTAAGACAGCACCTATATCCAGGGGTGGGCAAGAGCATATTACTCATGATATTACTCAAGTGCCTAGGACAGTGCTGACACCAAGTCGCAGCCAAAAGACTCTGCTATCATCCTATAGAGGAGGAAACTGCTGACAAGAGATAGAAAAGATCTCCATGAGGTGGCTAGGCTGGGCAGTCGCACAGCCAAGCCCAGCCAATCTTTGACCTCATGGATATTCTGACCTATGCTTCCTCTGTGCTAGACACTGCGCTAAGAGTCTCACAAATATAATTCTTTTTCCATTCAGGACGAGCCTAGGAGGTGAGTGATAATATTCCTCCATTTTACAGATAAGAAAATGGAGGTCCAGAACTGTGAGGTACCTTGCCCAAAGGTTCAGAGCTGGTTAGTGATGGAATGCAAACCCAGGCTACCTGGCACCAGACTACTAATTTCTGCCTTCATCAATTGACACATCCATTGGTAGTCCAATCTCAAAAGAAAGTTGGTAAGGTACAGCAGTCAGGAGCTCCGGATATAATTGCAGGGGCAGAGGGAGATGGTTGGCTGGTTGTGGGGGCAGGGGGACAGGCAGGCTCGGGGGAGCAGCCCACCGGGGACAATGTCCTCCAGGATCCAGCCTCCTGATCAAATGCCTCTCCTTGCTGAGTCCCCTCTGCCCTCCCCCGGGCACCCTTCCCGCTGAGCTTCCTTGGTGCCGTGCTCCTGAGCAATGCTAGTGTGAAGAGCTGCACAGTCGCTGAGGTCCTGGGTTCAAACCCCTGCCCTGCAACCCGCTTAGGACACTGGTGGGTTAGCCTCAGGTGAGTTATTCAGCCTCTGTACCTCATTCCCCACTTGGGATACAGGATGGATTTCTTGTATTTCCTTTACTTTGAGGATTGTATCAGTGTCTGCCAAGTAGGCGGCACCCAATGTCACGACATTCACACAGCTTCTTCCCCAGCCTGGCTTTCTCTGCCCTGTCCTCACCTCCCCCCTTCCCTGCAAACATCCTCCCATCAGATTTAGAAAACTCACAATTCAACTCACATGGAAGCCAATCAATACAAATCTTTTTTTCTATTTTTTGTTTTAAAGATGCAGGGTGCAGATTCAGGGTTAGGTCTGCAAATGTTTATTATGCAGGCACCCTTGTGGCTGAGGCGTGCCCCTCCTCCCCTGGCAGTTCCCACTAGATACAAACTGCGTAGCAACTAACAATTAAACCATATTTTATGTACCAAGTTGGTGGAAAGTGCTTTAAATGCATTTTCTCCTTAAATCTTCAAATGAATCATGCAGTTTCCCAAGGTTTCAGGGACCTCCGTGAGTAACTTGCCATAGGATATGCAAGGAGAGGGCATTAGAACAGGCATTAGAGCAGGATTGGACCCAGCCGACCCAACCAACCAGATGACCCCTGTCCAGTACCCGGACCCTGCCATCTGTCCCGCTGAGAAACCAGCCTAGGCCACCCAATTTCTCCCCAGAACAAGCCACGTGGTTCTGGGAAGGGTCTCGGTGTACAGCCCCGAAAATTGGACTCTTTGGGGTTCTGGCCTGAGGCAGGTGCGCCCTCTGGGGGTGCCAGCAGGGAAGGCCTGAAAAAAAATGTCCAGGGGTGAGTGGGAAGGAGGCCAGGGCTTGGAAGACAGTGGTGCCCTCAGTCGGTGGTTGGCCCATTGGAAGGGATGGCAGTTCACTGAAGTCCCTAAGTCAGACCGAGTTCAAATCTGACTAATCAAATGCTCACCCCCTGTGAGGATCTGGAATGAATCAGGAACAGATGGATGAGAGTTTCAAAAAAGAGAGGTGCCCACTGGAGCTGGCACTGGGAGACAGTCCCTGGTGCTGGTCAGCTGACGTCTAGACAGCAAGTTCGCCCCTAGGCTTATCAGAGACATCCAGGTAAAGTGAAAACGGTTCATGTCCAACTCAGAGAGCATCAAACTTGCCCTAATAGGACAACCGAGCCACTGGTAGTCAAAGGGATTCCTGCTTTTAATGCAAAACTGGAATTAAGAAAAAAAATCTGGACCAGGTCTGATGGCTCACGCCTGTAATCCCAGCCCTTTGGGAGGCTGAGACGAGAGGATTGCCTGAGCCTAGGAGTTTGAGGCCAGCCTGGGCAACTTGGCGAAACCTTGTCTCTACCATACATCAAAAGGCTAGCTGGGTGTGGTGGCGTGCCTGTAGTTCCAGCTACTTGGAAGGCTGAGGCAGAAGGATCACCTGAGCCCAGCAGGTTGATGACTTTGAAAAAAGAAAAAAAAATCTGAAGTTTCTGTGATTGAAATATCTGTCAAGAACCTGTGACTCTCTGACAGGTGCTGCTCTAGCAAAAAGTGCACTGTGGGAGTCTTCTCACACCTGGGGTTAATCTGAGGTTTGCCAGAGCACATCTGGGGGGGATATTGAGGCCAATGGGGTGGGTTAGGCAGGTGGGTCTTAAAGTATGGTCTCTGAACAACGTCTTCAGAAAAACCTGGGAACTTGATAGAAATGCACATGTGGAGCCCCCACCCTAGACCCACTTTGATTAGAAATGATACAGGTAAGGCCCAGGAACCTGTTGTAACAAGCCCGAGAACTCTGATGCAAGCTACAGTTTAGAATCACTTGTCTAGAGTTCATCTTAAACTGTTGTTATTTTCCTCTGTATGCTTATCACATTCTATAGATTTTATTACTGTTAATAGGACACCATAGCATTCATTAATTGGGTATTCGTTATGAGCCAACCCAAAAATGAAAAGGATGCAGAATCTTCTCAGTAGGAGTTCACAAAATGACGGGAACTCCATTTTAACCCAGATGGCTGCGATCGGCACTGCAGCCAAGGGATCAACGTGACAGGGTGCAGAGAATGCAGAGAAAGAAGGGCCTCGCGGTCACTGGGAAGTTGGCAGACGGAGTCATTGAAGCAGGGATGCATGATTTAGACCTCGAATAAGTGTGCCATGTCCAGCAAACAGAGAAGGAGAAACTGATTGTTACGTCATAATAGTTCCACTATCTTCAAACTTGAGAGTTTTCTTCTACACTCAACAGAGCAGAATAGCTGTCAGCTTCGGTGTCTTTGACTTACCAGACAAGCCAGGCAGCCTCATCTGCTGATGGCTCTCTGCAGTGACAGGAAAGGGAAAAGGAACGGTCTCCTTTAGTTCACAAGGTTGTTAATCACCCAAGGTCAGGGCTGGGGACTGCTAACACAGATACCACTGGTTTTGAGTAGAGGAACGGTATGGGGAGAGGAGAATTGCCTGGTGACAGCAAGAACGTGTTGGTGTGTGTGGAGGGCTGGGTGCCTGGTGTGGGGAGATGGAGAGGGACAGTAACAGAGATGATGAGAAAGAAATAGAGGACTCAATTGAACTTGGTCACTACTTAGTGGAGGTGGTCAGGAAAGAGGAGGAAGCAATGATTCGGTAGTACCTATACTTTGCCTCCCCAAATTAAATGTAAGACTTTGCAGCCTGAAAGCTTAAGAGGAAATTTCAGCCAGACTTCCCACTATTTAAAACTGCAATACAGTACAACTGGGGAGGGTCATAGCTGGGATCCAGGCTGATTTGAGGAGTCAGATAACATGGGTCACTAGAGAGATCTCTGAGATCAGGGCAGACTAGCCCCTTGGATCAGTCAGGGTCCAAGCAGAAGGGAGAAACCACACAGCAGTAATTTGAACAGGGAAAGTTTAATATACAGAATTGACTATAATAGTGACCAGAAGTAACAAGGAATTTGTCTAGTAAGAAGCAAAGAGAATTTTGCTGCAAAGAGAATTGCAAATGGTAGATGTAAGGAACAGCTGCTTTCTCCAGGGCTCCTGAGGCCTGTAGGATGGCAGGGTTGCAGAAGTGCTGTGCCCACAGAACTTACTGGAAATCGGTCCTCTAGGGTGCTAGGGAAGGTGTCAGTGGGGGCACTCCATTATAAATCCGCCACCGGTGGGGGCTCAGGGGAGGCTGCTGACCTCTGTGTTGTAGGTACTTGGGGCTAGACAAGTTGTGTTTGCCACAGGGACCTTGGCAAGTAAGTACATCAGAACCAAGAAGCAGCATTTTCCTCCTGCTGTGTCTCTCCAGTACCCTCTGCTGACAAGCTTAGTGCCTTGGGGAAAGGAAAAACATGTAAAGGTCCCAGCCTCATTTTCACAGAGCAGGTAAAAAGGATGGACTGGGAGCTGAAATACAAGAAATTGATAACAGGTACACCTCATAACTATCTTAGAGTCTCAGGATATTGAAAATCCTTTGATTTGCATGGGACCCAAATCACCTGTAGAAAACTGTGTAAACTGACTTGTCTGTAATCAGAACTTATGTAGTTAGAGGCTTGCCTGGTGAGCACCTGGCCGTGTGTGCATTAGAGGCTTATTAGACATTAATTAAGGATCTAGGATTGCCATTCATAAGAGCCTTTGACAAGCAGAGGTAAATAATTAATTGCTCATTGTTTCGTTATTTATAAGGGAAGGGGGAAACGGTGCTTGCAAGTCTGATAATGGGGGATGGTTAAATAAATTCTGGTGTTTGCAACGTGAAATATTATGTGCCCATCAAATGATATTTTAGAATAATTTTTTAATGGAATGGGATATACTCAGGATACAATGTGAAAAGAAAAGAGAATAAAAAAGAACAAAAATAATGTGTCTATGGTATATTCCCAATTATGTTAAAATTAAAAAGGGTGTGTGTGTGTGTGTGTGTGTGTGTGTGTGTGTGTGTGTGTGTGAGAAATAAAACAGAAGAAAATGATAATGGTATTTATTTCTGGATGGTGATTAATTTTTCTTTCTTCTTCATATCTGTCTATATTTTCCATGTTTCCTAGACTAAGCATGTGCTACCTTTATGATTTTTAAAATGCGGAGCACACTTTAAGGAATATGTACCTCTCCAGCATGCAGTGGCAGGAGGGAAGCCTGCCTCACGATTCCTTCTGGAAGCTCACATTCAGGATCTGATTTCTCTCCAGCAGCACAGACCTTTGACTGACTATTTACAGCTCCACTGGGGTGTGGGTGGGGACGGGGATCTTTTCTACCCATATAATTTCCCTTTCCTACGTCTCTTGAATCTTTCCTTACTTTGTGCGAAAGGAGAGAGAGAACAAAGATGAGCGGCGATGAGATGACATGGCCTTCGTGGAACTCTGTTCCTTTCAGCAGGCAGCGGGGCATTGCGCGACTTGTTTACCGATGGGAGAACCTACCTGCCTCCTCCTCAAAACCTCCCTCTGCTCTGTCGGATACTTACCAGTTCA
This sequence comes from Cephalopachus bancanus, assembly GCA_027257055.1. NCBI lineage: Eukaryota > Metazoa > Chordata > Mammalia > Primates > Tarsiidae > Cephalopachus > Cephalopachus bancanus. Next base: position 36,856 of record JAPVLO010000490.1, on the reverse strand, counting down.
TTCGTATTGTATCTGATGTTGTTTTCTCTGAAACAACCACAGGGACAAGATGAGAGTCTCTCTTGTTCTCAGATTTCACTTGCCAGATCGTCATTCCAGATTCTGGTTTTTTTGTTTGTTCGTTTTTTTTTTTAAACAGAAGTCAGTTATGCAAAGACATACGTATTGCATAACAATAAAATCTAACTTTTATTTTTTTGTTTGTTCGTTTTTTTTAAACAGAACTCAGTTATGCAAAGACATGTATTGTATAACAATAACATCTAACTTTTATGTCAAACGATAAAACATATTAATCTATATCCACATCAATAGCTTCATATACAGAGAAAGGGAGTTGAATTTTCATAGGACACTTTTAATCAATCACAGTGTTACCAACTCCTTTCTCTTTCCAAGTATCTGATGGAAGGCCAGCAGTGTAACAACAGATATCACCGAGGAAATAATGAGAGGAAGAATAGTGGGAAAACCGGGAGGAGAAGTGTTCAGCTACTCTCCACTATGACCCCTACACATGCACTCTAGAAAGGCCATGAAAATCCTCTCTGGTCTATGTAGCAGAAGACATGAGCTCCACAGGCCTGAGGAAGCAGGAGCTCAAATTAATCTAGATGTGAATACCTGCGCTTGGCCATGGTTACTGTTTAGACAGCACAGACAGACATGTAATAAGTGTAGAGATCTGAGTGCAGGGGAGCTTTTCTGCTTTTTCTTTCTCTCCAGAACTTGGGTTCCTCACAGGAATATCTGCCCTCATACAGTGGGAGCCACAGAATCACAATGATCGAATGGGATGCCACGGACACAGAGGTCCTGGGACAGCCTCCCCTGTCTTCTTGTGGCTCTGAAGTGGCTTGAGGGAACAGGCACATTTCCTTCAGCCTTCTCTCCTCCAGAAAGATACAGAAGCTAGATAAAAAGGAAATGCGAATCTTAGAGTGCCTTGGTCCTAATAAGAGTTGCCGCAGTAGAAGGCAGTGTGAGTTCTCTGGAGGCTGCCATGTGAGGACACCCCGAGACTGGAAGCCTGACTATCATGGGTACTGTGGCGCTCCTTCTCTCTTTGGGATGGATGCAATTTCTCTCTTTGGGATGGATGCAACCATCCTTCTGCTGCTGGGAATACTTGTTGCTGACCAGTATTCACTGGGAATTGCCCTGCCTGTGGGCCACTGCTCCTGTGGAAGTCATTCACACATGGCCTGTGGCTGGCTGGTAGTGGGAAACTGTCGGTGGGGGGAGGAGGGATTGGCAGTTGAGGGAGACTGCAAGGGAGGGAGGGGCATACCTCATCAACAAGGGTACCTGCATGATCAATGTTTATATACCTAACCCTGAAATGTACCCCACATCTATATAATAAAATTTTTTTAAAAAAAAGACCTGCCTCCATTGCTTCAATTTGGGTCAATTCTAAAGGGTCATTGGAGCATCAGAGCTCCCTCTACGATCTGCTGAGGTCTCAGTTGCTGCCACTTTACAAGCTGGCTTCTCTCTCTGCCCAGTCCCGTCTTCCTCATCCCCTTACCGTTGTGTTTCTCACAAACACTTTCCAATCAAGCCCTCTGTATGCATTTCTGCATCCCAGAATGGGAACTCATTGTAAGACAGTCAGTGCCAGGAGTGGTCCCAGGAAACCAACACTGGAGAAAGGAGTTTTGGAAATGAATCACTTGCCGGCTAGCTGGCAGCGAGGACCTGTAACTAGTGGCTGAGCATATGCTTGGGAGGAAAGCCTTAGGGTGTGCTAGACAGGTAATATCTTCCTGATCAGCACTGATGGGACGACTTGGAGGACATTGTAAGGCCTTTGGCTTGCATTTTGGGAAGCCAGGGGAGGATTTCAAGGAGCAGAGCAATTTGGCCTCATTAATTTACAGGGAATACAGGGAAAAGAGAAGCACATTACCGCAGAGAAGCAATCAGCAAAAATCCAGGCTGAAGGAAATCCTACAGGATAAATAGCCTGGTTTGGTTGATTACATGAACACACCTTGAAAGATGGAAGACACGACGAACCGATTGGATGACGTCAGTGTGCACACACACACATAGAGCTGCTCGGGAAAGTTACACAAGAAACTGACGACTGCATGTGCTGGGAAATCTAGGTAGGGAGCTGCAAGACAGTACGGGGAGCCAGATCACTTTTCAAAGTATATTTTCTCATAGGCTGCATTTTGGTATCAAATAACTCTATGGGCTTTTCAATGAATAAATACATCTTTTTAAAAAGCTAGGCAATAAGCTAGGAATAAATACTTGTAACACACCAGATTAACATCAATATTCCCAAGATACAGATATTTTCTATAAGTTATTAAGGAAAAAAGCCAAACAGCTTAATAGGAAAATCTCTATTTGTCCATCCATCTTTTTCAAAGCATTTTAATGAATCTCAAGCATGTGCCCAGCACTGTTCTACATGCTGGACACAGGGTGGTGATGAAAACAGTCCCCACACTGCAATTCAGAGCCTAAAATTTAGCAAGGTTGGGAGGGAGGGAGGAGAGCATGTATACAAGGAATTTGGGGGAGCAGAAACTCTCAGGGTTATTTAGGAAATGGAAAATAATCTCAAAAACAAATGATAAAAAAATGCAACAAGAAGACAGCATTTTGACCTACCGAGTGTCAAAGATAAAGTAGAATCCACAGCATCCATCAACAGAGAATGAGGAAGTTGGTCCTCCTTTACGAAGCTGGACGGTATGTGGACGAGTGCAAGAGTGAAGAAGCATCACTTGCTGTGTGTGTTAAAACCGAAATCGTGGGCCAGGCTTGGTGGCTCAGCCTGTCATTCCAGCACTTTGGGAGGCCGAGGCGAGAGGATCGCCTGAGCCTGTGGGTTCAAGACCAGCCCAGGCAACTTGGTGAGACCTCATCTCTACAATTTAAAAAAAAAGACTTAGCTGGGCATGGTAGCGTGCACCTGTAGTTCTGGCTACTTGGAAGGTTGAGGCAGAAGGATCGCCAGTGCCCAGCAGGGCAACGCTGGGGTGGCCGTGAGTGTGCCACTGCACTCCAGTTGGGGTGATGGAGTGAGACTCCAACTCAAAAAAAAAACAAAAAACTGAAATTGTGCACACCCTTACAGCCAGCAGCTCCACTTTTAGGAAACTTTGGAAATAATACCAAAAGTCCAGAAAGGCACATTAAAAGGCGTGTTGGTTACAGCGTTTTTTAAAACAGCGAAAATGTAAAAACAATCTGGATGCTCATCAACCAATGATGATGGTTAAATAAATGATGACATACCCATCAACACAGTATGGTGCTATTTTGATGCTAAAAACATGTGGCAAAGAATGAAGTAATTCCAAAGATATTAACCTGAAAACAGAAGGTTGCCAAACAGAATATATGAATGTTTCCTGTTTTGGTGTTTAAAAACTCTAACCGTACGTTACTTTTTAACTTTTTATTTTGGAGTAGTCACAGATTCACAGAAAGTTTTTTGAATAGCCTTTTTATTTTTTATTGACACTGTAATTGTGTATGTTTATGGGGTACATATTTCCATGCATGTATGCAATATGTAAGTGGCCAAATGAGGGTAACTGGCATATCCACCACCTCAAACATTTATCTTTTGTGTTGAGAACATTCAAAGCCTCTCTTCTAGTTAGCTTGAATATACAGTAAATTGATAACTATAGTTGCCCCACTGTGCTACAGAATGCTAAAACTTATTCCTCCTATTGGACTATAATTTTGTATCAATCAATCAACCTCTTCCTGTCTCCCCTCCTCCCCTTCCCAGTGTATGGTAACCACTGTTCTGCTCCCTGCTTCTATGAGATCAACTTTTCCAGCTCCTGCATGAAAGTGGGAACATGCAGTGTTTGTCTTGCTATGCTGGCCTTTTTCACTCAGCATAACGTCCCTCAGGCTTATTCACACTGCTGCAGATGATAGGATTTCACTCTTTATTACAGCGGAATAACCATCTATTATGCATACACACCATATTTTCTTTGTCCATTCATCTGTTGTTGGACACCTAGGTGGACTCTGTATCTTGGCTATTGTGAATCATGTTGCAATAAACATGGGAGTTCAGATACCTTTCGACATAAAGGTTTCCTTTCCTTGGGATAAATGCCCAATAGCAGGATGCTAGGTTATATGGTAGTTCTAGTTGTAGTTTTTTGAGGGACCTCCATACTGTTTTCCATAATGGCTGTCCTAATTTACGTTCCCACCGAAAGCATAGTTCCTCTTTCTCCACATCCTCACCAGGATTTGCTTTTGGGGGGGGTCTATTTGATAATCACTATTTTAACTGGGGTGAGATAATATCTCATTGTGGTTTTGATCTGTATTTCCCTGATGCTGAGTGATGTTGACCATTTTTTCCTAAATATGTTGCCCATTTGTATGTCTTCTTTAGAAAAATGTCTATTCAGATCATTTGCACTTCTTTTTGTTGTTGTTGTTATCTCACTCTGTCACCCAGGCTAGAATGCAGTGGCATGATCACAGCTCACCACAGTCTCAACCTCCTGGGCTCGCGAGAACCTTCCATCTCAGCCTCCTGAATAGCTGGGACTACAGGTGCATGCCACCATGCCTGACTAATATTTTTTGTATAGAGGAAGTCTTGCTACGTTGCCCAGGCTGGTCCTTTAACTCCTGGCCTCAGGTGATCCTCCCACCTTGGCCTTCCAAAGTGCGGGGATTACTGATGTGAGCCACTGTGCCTGGCCTATTTGCCCACTTTTAATCTTTTTTTTTTTGCTACAAGTTGTTTCAGTTCTTTATATACTCATGATATTAATCCCTTGTTGGATACATCCTTTGCAAATATTTTCTCCCATGCTGTAAGTGGTCTCTCCACTCTGTTGATTGGTTCCTTTGTGGTACAGAATATTTTTTAGTTTGATATAATCTCATCTGTTATTTTTTGTAGAAACAAGGTGCCACTATATTGTCCAGGCTGGTCTCAAACTCCTGGCTTCAAGCAATCTTCCTGCCTCCTCCTCCCAAAGTGCTGGAATTACAGGCATAAGCCACCATACCCAGCCTACTTTTGCTTTTGTTGCCTGTGCATTTGAGGTCTTATCTATAAAATCTTTGCCTAGACCAATGTTCTGAAACATTTCCTTTACATTTTATTTCAGTAGCTTCATAGTTTTAGGTCTTAAATTTAAGTATTTTATCCATTTGGGGTTGATTTTTGTATAGGGTGAGAGACAGAGATCTAGTTTCATACTCCTGCATGTAGATATCCAGTTTTCCCAGCAGCATTTATTTTAAAACTGTCCTTTCCACCCAATGTATGTTCTTGGCACCTTTGTTGAAAATCAGTTGATAATGAATTGGTGGAGTTATTTCTGAGTTCTCTATTCTGTTCCATTGGTCTGCATGCCTATTTTATGCCAGTACCATGCTGCTTTGGTTATTATAGCTTTGGAGTATATTTTATTTTATTTATTTATTTATTATTATTATTTTTTTGAGTTGGAGTCTCCCTCTGTCACCCAGACTGGAGTGCAGTGGCCGCTCCCAGCCACCGCAGCCTCGCCTGCTGGGCTCCGGCGATCCTTCCGCCTCAGCCTTCCGAGTAGCCGGAATTACAGGCATGCGCTACCATGCCTGGCTGATTTTTTGATTTTATTGTAGAGATGAGGTCTCGCTGCCCAGGCGGGTCTCGAACCCGCGGGCTCAGGCAATCCACTCACCTCAGCCTCCCAAAGGCACGGGATTACAGGCTGAGCCACCGAGCCCGGCTGGAGTATATTTTAAAGTCAAGTAGTGTGATACCTCCAGTTTTGTTATTTTTGCTCAGGATTTCTTTGGCTATTTGGGCTTTTTTGTGGTTCCATACAAATTTTAAGATTTTTTTTTCTATTTTTATAAAGAATTTCACTGGTATTTTGATAGGAATTGCATTGACTCTGTAAATCACCTTGGGAAGTATGGACATTTTAACAATATTACTTCTTTCAATTCATGTGCACGGAATGTTTATTCATTTTTTTTGCATGTTCACTTCAATTTCATTTATCAGTGTTTTATAGTTTTTATCGTAAAGATTTTTCACTTCTTGGTTAAACTTCTAGGCATTTTAAAGTAGTTATTATATTATGAGATATTTGTATTTCTTTTCAGAGTCTTCTCTATTATTGTATAGAAATCTACTGATTTTTTATATGCTGATTTTGCATCCTGAAACTTTAATGAATTCTTTTATCAGTTATAACAGGTTTTTAGTGGAATCTTCAGGTTTTTCTAAATAAGAGATCAAGTTGTCGGTAACAGGGTAATCTGACTTTCTCTTTACCAATTTAGATGTCCTTTATTTTTTCCTCTTGCCTAATTGCTCTGGACTAGATCTTCCAGTACTATGTTGAATAAAAGTAGCAAAAGTGGGCATCCTTGTATCGTTCTAGATCTTAGAGAAAAGACTTTCAACTTTTACCTGTCCAGAATGATAACTGGAAGTTTGTCATATATGGCTTTATTGTTCTGAAGTACATTCCTTCCATACCTAAGTTGTTGATAGTTTTTATCACAAGGAAATGTTACATTTTATCTAATGCTTTTTCTGTGTCTATTGAGATGATCAAACGGTTTTTCTTCCTCCATTCTGTTGATGTGATTTATCATATTTGCCTCTCTGTGTATGTTGAACCATGCTTAGATCACTGGGCTGGATTCTACTTGAACATGGGGCATTATCTTTTGGTATTCTGAGGATTCAGTTTGCTAGTATTTTGCTGAGATTTTTGCATCTGTATTCATTAGGGATATTAGCCTGTCACTTTCTTTTTTTGTTGTTGTGGTGCTTTTGTGTGGTTTTGGTGTTAGGGTAATGTGGTCTTGTAGAATTATTTAGGAAGAATTCCTTCCCCTTCAATTTTTTGGAATAGTTTGAAAAGAATAGTTCTTCTTTAAATGTTTTACAAAGTTCAGCAGTGAAGCAATCCAGTTCTGGACTTTTCGGGGGGGGGAGCCTTTTTTTCTTTTTTTTTTTGAGTTGGAGTCTCACTCTGCCACCCAGACTGGAGTGCAGTGGCCTCTCCCGGTACTGCAGCCTCGACCTGCTGGGCCCCGGCGATCCTTCCGCCTCAACCTTCCAAGTAGCCAGAATTACAGGCATGCGGTACCACGCCTGGCTGATTTTTTTTTTTTTTTAATTGTAGAGATGAGGTCTCGCCGCCCAGGCGGGTCTCGAACCCGCGGGCTCAGGCAATCCACTCACCTCAGCCTCCCAAAGGCGCGGGATTACAGGCTGAGCCACCGAGCCCGGCTTGGGAGCCTTTTTGTAATTAATTTAATTTCATTATTTGTTATTAGTCTGTTTATGTTTCTATTTTTTTTCACGGTTCAGTCCTGGTAGATTTTATGTGTTCTGGAGTTTATCTGCTTCTTTTAGTTTTTCCAATTTGTTCGTATATAGCTCTTCATAGCAGTCTCTAATAATTATTTTTATTTCTGTGGTATCAGATGTAGTATCTTCTTCATCTCAGATTCCATTTATTTGGGTGTTCCCTTTTTTTCTTAGTTTGTCTAGCTAAAGAATTGTCTATTTTGTGCATCTTTTTTTCAAAACCTAACTTTTTATTATGTTACTTTTATATGTTTTGGTCTCAATTTCATTTATTTCCGCTCCAATCTTTCTTTTTTTTTTTTTTTTTTTGAGTCGGAGTCTCACTCTGTCGCCCAGACTGCAGTGCAGCGGCCGCTCCCGGCCACCGCAGCCTCGACCCGCTGGCTCCGGCGATCCTTCCGCCTCAGCCTTCCAAGTAGCCGGAACTGCAGGCACGCGCTACCATCATCTTTTGTGTGTGTTTGTGTGTGTTGGAGTCTTACTCCATCACCCAGACTGGAGTGCAGTGGCACGCTCCCGGCCACTGCAGCCTCGACCTGCTGGACTCCGGCGATCCTTCCACCTCAGCCTTCCAAGTAGCTGGAACTACAGGCGCGCGCTACCCCGCCCGGCTCATTTTTGACTTATTGTAGAGATGAGGTCTCGTCAAGTTGCCCAGGCGGGTCTCGAACCTGCGGGCTCAGGCAATCCACTCACCTCAGCCTCCCAAAGGCGCGGGATTACAGGCTGAGCCACCGAGCCCGGCTCTGCTCCAATCTTTATTATTTCTTTCCTTCTACCAAGTTTGGGTTTGTCTGTCCTTGCTTTTCTTGTCCTTGAGGTGCGTTATTCGTTTATTTGACATCTTTCTACTTTTTCGATATAGGTATTTATAGTTATACACTTCCCTCTTAGCTCTAATTTTGCTGTATCCCATATGCTTTGGTATGTTGTGCTTCCATTTTCACTTGTTTCAAAAATATTTCAATCTTCTTCTTATTTATTCACTGGCCCATTCATCATTCCACTGGAGCATGTTGCAAAATTTCCATGCATTTGTACAATTTTCGAAGTTTCTCTTGTTATCGATTTCTCATTTTATTCCCTTGCAATCAGAAAAGATACTTGATATAATCTTGATTTTTTAAATTATTATTATTTTTTATTAGAAAGATGTGGGGTACAATTCAGGGTTAGATATGCAAACATTGATTATGCAGGTACCCTTGTTAACGAGTGTGCCCCTCCCTCCCCTAGCAGTTTCCCTCAACTGCCAATCCCGCCCTCCCTCCCCTGACAGTTTCCCATTACTGTCAAATGCTTTCTTATAGTATTATAATTGTTCAAGGTCCACTTGTGAGTGAGAACATATGGCACAAACAGCAACAGATGCTGGTGAGGATGTGGAGAAAAAGGCACGCTTCTACACTGCTGGTGGGAATGCAAACTAGTACAACCTCTTTGGAAGACAGTGTGGCGATTTCTGAAAGAACTAGAAATTGACCTTCCATAGGACCCAGCAATTCCCCTCTTGGGAATATACCCGAGGAACTCAAATCAATTCTGCAAAAAAGATATCTGCACATGTATGTTTATTGCAGCTCTATTCACAACAGCAAAAACATGGAACCAACCATGTTGCCCAGTGAAGCTGGAGTGAATAAAGAAAATGTGGCACATACATACAATGGAATATTATGCAGCCATAAAGAAGGACAAATTTTGATTATGAAAAAATGTTTGAGGCTCTAGGCTCGGTGGCTCAGCTTGTAATCCAGCACTTTGGGAGGACGAGGCGAGTGGATTGCCTGAGCCCGTGGGTTCGAGACCCACCCAGGCAACTTGGCGGGACCTTGTCTCTACAATAAATCAAAAATTAGCTGAGCATAGTAGTGCGTGCCTGTAGTTCCAGCTACTTGGAAGGCTTAGGCGGAAGGATCACTAGAGCCCAGCAGGTTGACGCTGGGATGGCCATGAGCATGCCACTGCATTCCAGCCTGGGCAACAGAGTGAGACTCCAACTCAAAAAAAAAAAAAGTTTGAGGCTTAACATATGATCTATCTTGGAGAACGTTCTATGCGCCTATGAGAAAAACGTGTATTTTGCATCTATTAGATAAAATGCTCTTTAAATGTTGGTTAGGTCCTTCTGGTCTAGAATGTAGTTTAACTCTGCTGTTTCTTTGTTGATTTCCTATCCAGATGACCTCCCATTGGTGGAAATGGGCTGTTGAAATCTACTATTATTATATTGCAATCAATCTTTTCCTATAGGTCTGTTAATATATTTGCCTTACATATTTAGGTGCTCCAGTGCTGGGTGCCTGTATATTTACAATTTTTATACCTTTTGCTGTATTGACCCCTTAAAGTATATAATGACTTTCTTTGTCTTTTTTGTGCTGTTCCTTTTTTTTTTTTTTTAAGCCAGAGTCTCACTCTGTTGCTCAGGCTGGAGTGAAGTTTGTACCACATCCTTGATCTGCTGGGCTCAGGCTATCCTTCTGCCTCAGCCTTCCGAGTAGCTGGAACCATAGGCATGTGCCACCACACCCTGCTGTTTTTTTTTTTTATTTATTTATTGTAGTTCAGGTCTTGACAAGCTAACCCAGGTGGTCTTGAGCCCGTGGGCTCAGGCAATCCTCTTGCTTCCTCTTCTCAAGTATTGGGATTATAGGTGTGAGCCACTGTGCCTGGATTCTGTGCTGTTCTTGATAAAGTCTATTTTATCTGATATATGCATAGCTACTCCTGCTCATTTTAGTTACCATTTGCATGGAATGTGTTTACAGGTGAAGTGAGTTTCTTGTAGGCAGCATAGAGTTGGGTCTTTCAAAAAATTCATTCAGCCACTCTGTCTTTTAATCGGAGAATTCAATTCATTTACATTCAAGGTAAGGACTTTTTACTGCCCTTTTATTACTTATTTTCTGGTTCTTTTGTAGCTCTTTTCTTCTTTCTCTATTATTGTCTTCCTTTGTAAAGTGATTTTTCTCTAGAAGTATGTTTTGATTGCATGCTATTTATTTTTAGTGTATCTATCATAATGTTTTGTTTTGTAGTTACCATAAACCTTTTTTTAAAAAACCACTTACGGTTATAACAGGTTAACTTAAACTGATAACAACTTAACTTTGTTAGCAAAGAAAAGGAGATAAATAAAACAAACTCTATAACACTCTCCCTCTCAATACATTTTGACTTTTTGATATCTCAACTTACATGTTTTTATATTGCCTGTTTATTAACCTATTGCTGTAGTTATTATTGTCTCTAATAGTTTTATCTTTTAGTCTTCATACTAAATGTATAAGTGGCTTTCATACCACAATTACAGTATTGCAGTATTCTGAATTTATCTGTATACGTACTTTTACTAGTGAGTTTTATACCTTTAGATGCTTTTTTGTTTCATATTAGCATCATTTTCTTTCAGACTGAAACTCTTCTCTAAGCATTTTTGGTAAGACAGGTCTGATGTTGGTAAGTTCTCTCAGTTTTTGTTTGTCTGGGAAAGTCTTTATTGCTCTGTCATGTTTAAAGGGTAGCTTTTTTGGGGTGCAGTATTCTTGATTGAGAGAGTGCTCCTCCTCCAGGGGTTTGACTATATCATTACACTCTGTCCTGGCTTGCAGGGTTTCTGCTGATAAATCTGCTGATAGCCATACTGGGACTCTGTAAAATGTAATTCTTTTTTCTTGCTGCTTTTGGTATTCTCTCTTTGTCTTTGATTTTTTGAGAATGTGATTATGATGTGCCTTGGGGAAATTCTTTTCTGAGTTGAGTTTGATTAATGACCTGAACTTCCTATACCTGGATGGTGTTGTCTTTCTCTAGATTTGGGAAATTATCATCCATTATTTTTTTTTCTTTTTTAAAAAAGAGACAGGGTCTCCCTCTCTTGCCTAAGCTATAGTGCAATGCTGTGATTATAGTTCACTGCCATCTCAAACTCCTGGGCTCAAGTAAGCCTCCTACTTCAGTCTCCTGAGTAGTTAAGACTGCAGGCACATCTGACTTATTTCCTTAAATATGCTTTCTAGGTCTTTTTCTCTCTTACTTCCTTTGGGCATTCCTATTACGTGGAGCTCAGTGAACTTGATGGCGCCTCATAATTCCTGTAGGCCTTCTTCACTCTTTTTTATTCTTTTTTCTTTTTTGCTTCTCTTACTGAATAATTTCAGATGTTCTGTCACCAAATTCACTGATACTTTCCTCTGTTTGATCAAGTCTGCTGTTGAAGCTTTCTGTTGAGTTTTTTAGGTCAACTATTGTATACTTTATTTTTAGGTTTCTTTTTTTTTTCGTTTTGGGGGGAAGAAGAAAGAGAGAAAGAGAGAGAGAGAAAGACAGAAAGAAAGAGACTGGACCCCAGTCTAGTGCAGAAGCCCTCTATTTTTTTTTAATCATTTCCATTTCTTTGTCAAATTTCTCATTTTGTTCCTGAAGTATTTTTCAACTTGTATTTGACTTTTTTGGTTGAATACTTTACTTTATCATTTTTGATTTATTGTAGAGATGAAGTCTCACCAAGTTGTCCGGCCTGGTCTCAAACCCCCAGACTCAGGCAATCCGCTTGCCTTGGCCTCCTAAAGTGCTAGGATGACAGGCTGAGTCATTGAGCCTGGCCTCCTGCATTAGTAACCACCCTCCTTCCCACTTTCCCCATTTAGAGTTCAATTTAACAAGAATTTTTATGAACTACATCCTGGTGTTATTTGTCTCTGAAAATACTCAGTAAGGTGGGCAAGGCTGTCATTATTTTTCCCGTACATCAAATGCACTAAGGCCCGGAGACCAGTGAAAAGAAGAGTGACTCTAAGGTCTGGCCTACATCAATGCCTCACAGCATCAGGGAGGCAGCATCTCGCTCAGTGGCTACCAATACTATCATTTGCCTCACTAAGTACACAAGCTACGCTTCCGAAGCCATCTGCCCTTGCGCTGGGGTCTTATGACTGAGTTCTGGACAATGGACTGCACACAGAAATGGTATCGCCACTTCCAGATCTGTCATACCTTCCAGACCCTCAGTGCCACTTATGTGAATCTCAATTCCCTCTTTTCCACCCTTAGTAACTCTGGTGGTTTTGTGTTGAAGAGGGTGACACTGCCAGATATGTAACTAATTTTTTTTTTTTGAGTTGGAGTCTCACTCTGTCACCCAGACTGGAGTGCAGTGGCCGCTCCCAGCCACCACAACCTTGACCTGCTGGGCTCCAGCGATCCTTCCGCCTCAGCCTTCCAAGTAGCTGGAACTACAGGCGTGTGCTACCACGCCCGGCTGATTTTTTTATTTATTGTAGAGATGAGGTCTCTTTGCCCAGGCGGGTCTCGAACCCGCGGACTCAGGCAATCCACTCACCTCAGCGTCCCAAAGGCGCAGGATTACAGGCTGAGCCACCGAGCCCGGCTTGTAACTATTTTTAAAGTTCTTCTGTTTATGGCATTTGATATTCATGTAGGTGAAAAACAAAATTATAAGTCATAGCAAATCAGAAGGCATGTGTGGTAAAAATAACAGAGGTGATGCATGCTCAAGGGGTAGACACAGTGCATTGTAACCCTCCACATTCCTTTTTTTTTAAGAGTTGGGTTCTCACTCTGTTGCCCAGGCTAGAGTGCAGTGACATGATCACAGCTGACTGCAGCCTCAAACCCTTGGGCTCAAGTGATCCTCCCACCTCAGCCTCTCGAATAGCTTGGACTACAGGTGTGTACTACCATGCCTGGCTAATTTTTTTTATTTTTTGTTGAGATGAGGTCTCACTATGTTGCCTAGACTTGTCTCAGAGTTCCAAGATCAAATACTCTTGCCTCGACCTCCCAAAGTGCTGGGATTATATGCATGAGCCACTGTTCCTGGCCCCACATTCCTATTTTAAACTCAGGCATACTTAGTGGAGGTGAATATAAGAGTGAAGAGACAAAAGAGTGGGTGAATCCAGGAAGACAATGAAAGAGCTGTCCCTAGAGCACCCTGTGGCATCTATAAAGGTGTGTTGGGTGGGATAGAATGAGTAGTTCAGCTTGGTACCACTCACCCAAGACTCAATAATCATGCAGTGAATATATATGCAATTCGTCCCCAATATCTGAGTAAAGTCCCTTAAGGGCAGAACCTCTGAGGCCTTTGGGAATGCCAGGCCCGGTAATCCAGGTAGAGGGCCAGACAAGGTTTTCATATGTATGCTTTTTTTCCTACATCTTCTTTGGTGAGCTGTCTCAGCAGACTGGATTGTTTGTTTTCTTTTCTTTTTCTCTTTTTTTTTGACTTGGAGTCTCACTCCATCACCCAGGCTGGAGTGCAGTGGCACACTCACGGCCACCACAGCCTCGATCTGCTGGGCTCAGGCAATCCTTCCATCTCAGTCTTCCAAGAAACCAGAACTACAGGTGCACTACCATGTCCGGATGATTTTTCAATTTATTGTAGAGATGAGGTCTCACCAAGTTGCCCCAGATAGTCTCGAACCCATGGGCTCAGGCAATCCACTTGACTCGACCTCCCAAAATGCTGGGATTATAGGCTGAACCACCAAGCCCGGCCTATAATCAATCTTTTTTTTTTTTTTTTTTTTGAGTTGGAGTCTCACTTGGTCGCCCAGACTGGAGTGCAATGGCCAATCCCAGCCACCGCAGCCTCGCCTGCTGGGGTCCGGCGATCCTTCCACCTCAGCCTTCCGAGTAGCCGGAATTACAGGCATGCGCTACCACGCCCGGCTGATTTTTTTTTTTTTGATTTATTGTAGAGATGAGGTCTCGCTGCCCAGGCGGGTCTCGAACCCGCGGGCTCAGGCAATTCACTCACCTCAGCCTCCCAAAGGCGCGGGGTTACAGGCTGAACCACCAAGCCCGGCTTTATAATCCATTTTGAAGTAATTCTTGTGATAGGCATAAAGTCTATGTTTAGATTGATATTTTTTGCATGTGGATGTCTAGTTGTTCCAGCACTGCTTGTTGAAAATACTATCGGTGTTCCATTGTATTGCCCTTGTTACTTTCCCAAAGATCCGTCAACTGTATGTATGTGGGTCTAGTTCTGGGCTCTCTCTTCCATTCCATTGATCTATTTGTCTTTTCTTTTGCCAATACTGTATCACACTGTCTTGATTAAGTTTGTTTTAGAGAAGACTTTTTTCTTCTCTCTCAATACCGTGTTGACTATTCTTGGTCTTTTGCTTCTCCATATAAACTCTAGAGTTTGTTTGTTAATATTCGCAAAATGACTTGCTGGGCTTTTGATTTGGCTTGCATTGAATCCATAGGTGAAGTTGGGAAGAGCTGACATATTGATAATGTTGACAATCTTCTTACCCGTTAACATAAAATATTTCTTCATTTATTTTGTTCTTCTTTGATATTTTTCATCAGAGTCTTGAAGTTCTGTTCATTATAGATCATGTACATATTTTGACAGACTTATACTTAAGTATTTCATTTTGGGTGTGCTAATGTAAACGGTAATGTGTTTTTATTTTATTTTTATTTTTCTACCACGTTCCATCATTAGTGTCTAAATGGCAAAATGTTTTAAATCTTGAATTCCACTTGTCCATTGTTGGTATAAAGAAAAGCTATTGATTTTTGTATATTAACTTTGTATCCTGCAACCTTGCTGTCATCACTTATTAGTTTTAGGAGTTTTTTGTTTATTCTTTTGAATTTTCTTCATAGCTAATTATACCATCTTTTAAAAAGACAATTTTATTTCTTCCTTCCCAATCTGTATACATTTTATTTCTGTTTCTTGTCTTATTATATTAGCTGGGACTTTAATACAGTTTCGAAAAGGAGTGATAAGCGGGGGCATCCTTGCCTCACTCCTGATCAAAGTAAAAAAGCTTTGGGTTTCTCACCACAAAGTACAATGTTAGTTATATGGTGTTTTGTAGATGTCCTTTATCAAGTGAGAAAATTTCTCTCTAGTCCTAGTTTTCTGAGAATTTTTAATCATGAATGAGTGTTGGAATTTGTCAAATGCTTTTTCTGCATCTATTGGTGGGATCATGCAATTTTTTCCTTTAGCCAGTTGATGTAATGGATAACATTAACTGACTTTTGAAAACTGAGCCAGCCCTGAAGACCTGGTATAAATCTCATTTGTTCATGGGGCATAATTCTTCTTATACACTTTTAGATTCTATTTGCTAGTATACATATGTTTGCTAATATACGTAATTTTTTGTTTCATTAGCTTTGGGAAACACAAATAGTTTTTGGTTACATAGATGCATTGTATAGCGGAGAAAAAGTCTGGCCTTTGCATGGAGCCACCACCCCCACCTGTTCAGAATGCTAATGTTTTGTTGAGGGTGTTTGCATCTGTATTCATGGGAGACATTGGTCTGCAGTTTTAGTTTTTTGTAGTGTCTTTGTCTGGTTTTATTATCAGATTGATGCTGACCTAATAGAACGAGGTAAGCACTAATCCTTCTACTTTTATCTTCTAGAAGAGATTGTAGAAAACTGGCATCATTTTTTCCTTAGATGTTTGGTAGAATGCACCAGTGAATCCACGTGGACGTGGTGCTCTGTTGTAGAAGTTTATTAACCATTGATGAACTCTGCTTACTTGTTATATACTTCTTAGGTGAGTTTTGGGAGACTGTGCCTGCCAAGGAATTGGCCAATTTTATCTTGATTATCAAATTTGTGGGCATAGAGTTGTTCATAATATTTCTTTATTATCCCTTTAATGTCCATAAGATCTATAGGGATATCCTATCTTTCATTTTTTATATTAGTAATTTGTGTCTTCTTTCTTTTTTTCTTATTTAACTTGGCTAGAGCCTTATCAATATATTGATCTTATCAAAGAGCCAGCTTTTGCTTTTGTTGATTTTCTGTTTTCGATTTCATTGATTTTTTTACTCTAATTTTTATTATGCCTTTTCTGTTTACTTTAGATTTAATTCTCTCCTTTTGTTGTAGTTTCCTAAGGTAGAAGATTATTGATTTTTAGATCTTTCTTATTTTCGAATATACGTGTTTACTGCTATACATTTCTCTCTAAGCACTACTTTCACTGTGTCCCCTCTAAGCACTACTTTCACTGTGTCCCACATATTTTGATATGTTGCATTTTCTGGTTTTTTTTTTTTTTGGAAAGCAGGATTTATTGAGAGGACCGAAAAACTTCCACAGTGGGAGGGGACACCAGAAGGGGTTGGCCGCATTTTCATTTTTATTTAGTTGAAAATACTTTAATCTTTCTCTTGAGATTCTTCTTTGGCCTATGTATTGTTTAGTGTGCTAAAGTATATTGTTTAATCTCTAAGTATTTTGGAATTTTCCAGCTATCTTTATTTTTTAGATTTCTGTTTTAATTCTAATGTAGTCTGAGAAGAGACATTGTATGGTTGTTATTGTTTTAGACTTGTTAATATTTGTTTATGGCCCAGAATGTGGTCTACCATGGTGGTGTAATAAATTTTTTACTTTTTAGTATATGTAGAGAACAGTATAACTGACTATATTTTCATCACTCAGCTTCAACAGTTATCAACACACGTCCAATCTTATTCTATCACTGATTTCTCTCTTCCCAGCTATTTTAAGACACGTTTTTAGACATTGTATCATTTTATCAATAAATACGTTAGTACGCGTTATAACGTAGTAATCAACTTTGAGAATGTGGTCCTTTGGAGTTCAACCAAGTCAGCCAGTACCCAAACCTGAAAGGATGGACTGAAAGCGAGAAACCACTTCGTTTTATTCCTAAATCTTAGCACAAAAATGAGAAAGTAAAAGCTATGTCCTGGAGGAATGTATACTTTAGATAAAGATTAACTTTGCCGACTTTGTCTTTTCAGAAACCCAGATCCCTCAAACATGACCAGTATCTGCCCGTTGAAATCATAAAGCAGACTCCCTCTCTTCCTCAAGTTCTGCAAGTCTTCCACCCGGCAAGGCAACTGTGCTTCCGACCTTGATGTCTTGTAAATAAGTTTACTGGGACTGGTCTCCAGTCTACCACCTGGAGTCATGAGATACTGGGGCCTTTGATGCCAAGACTCAAGACTCGTGATTTCTGTTATCTACTTCCAAAAGTGCAACTTTAAGCAATCTCCTTGATCCAAACTCTTCTCTGAAAGCTTTAAATAGACCCAGTTCCCCAGCCTTCAGTGCCACACTCATCTTGGAGTGCCAGCCCTCTTCCTGTCTGTGAGAAATGATCTTTTCTTAAATAAATCTTTTCTTTCTTCATTTCTTAGTATTGCAAGTCTTTGTGTTACTCAGATCTCTGGTTACCAGTGCACATCCCCGGCTCGTCGGCTCCGGCAGTCCTGCATGTCCTCTGGACCCACCCTCCGTCCCTAACAAAACCCACTGATATTCTGGCTTTTACCTACCCCACCCGATGCTCTGCCCTGTGGGCCAAGCTAGAGGAATAATTGCCCTCCACGAGTTGCTGTTATAAACATGCCTTTAGCAAGTTGCTTTGGGTGAGCAAGGGGACAGAATTGTCGGTGGTAGTCTTACTCCACTTTGAGCCATGCAATCTTGAACAATGCATTGAACCTCTAGAACTATGCCTCAGGCTTTCGCCTCTGATTAAATGGAGAACATAAAACCGACCTCACCAAATGTCTATGAAGCTTAAAAACGTAGACATAAAAGTCAGATTGATCATTATTATCTTGGTTTATGCAGCAACAAAATCATGTTAGGAAAGTCTTTAGTGCAGGGACCTCCTTTGCACACAGGAAAACCTGTGCCATCTTTAAAGAGTCCAGAAAGTCCCACGAAACCACAAAACCTGAGCACTAATTCCCAGAACAAGGCTAAGTTTGGCCCCTGATAGAGACTGAATCCTGAACACGGTACACTAAGCAACCCACACTGTCCATCATGAACTCTGGACATGGTCTAGTCCATGGAGTCATGAAATTGGAGTGTGCGTCTGTACTTGGTGTACACTAGAAATGGTGTACCCAAGATAAGGCCCAAGCAGGTCTCAAAGGCTCATGAAAACTGCAAGGGCAGGTGACCCACAGTCCCCACGTCTTGCTTTCTATTGTTTCACCACCTCTCTCCCACCCTACATTGATGGCTTCAGAGGAGTTGCCTAGACCAGTTGACAGAGAAGGGGAAAAAAAGCGCAGACTAGGTGTACGGATGGGTCTGCATGATAGGGTCACAAGTGAACAGGGGCTGTTTCACATCTCCCCTGAGAAAAGAGTCTGAAAGACAAGGGTACAGGGAAAACTTCCCAATAGGCAGAATTTTAAGCAGCACATCTGCTGTCCACTTAGTGCAGAAGGAGCGATGCCCTGGGGTATGAAACTATACCCATTTATACTCAAGGATCAATGGATTGGAAGACGGGTGATTGACTTGTGAGGTACAAGCTTACAAGACTAGTGGCAAGGAGGCCTGGAGAGAAGTATATAAATGAACCCCTAAAAATGGGCACTGAAGAAGTACATATTTGCAACCCTTGTGAATGCTCACCAAACAGCGTTCACCGCAGAGGGGGTTCTCCATAATCTCGTGGCCAAAATAACCTACTTGTGGCTAAATGTGATTTTCTTTCCTAAGTATTTTGATGCTTACTCAATGGGCCCCCAAACAAAGTGGCCATGGTGGCAGGGATAGAATTTATACATGAGCTCACCAATGTGAACTTTTCTCACCAAGACTACCCTGGCTAAGCTGGGCTCGGTGGCTCAGCCTGTAATCCCGCACCTTTGGGAGGCTGAGGTGAGTGGATTGCCTGAGCCCACGGGTTCAAGACCTGCCTGGGCAACTTGGCGAGACCTCATCTCTACAATAAATCAAAAATTAGCCGGACGTGGTAGCACGCGCCTGTAGTTCCAGCTACTTGGAAGGCTGAGGCGGAAGGATCGCCGGAGCCTAGCAGGCCGAGGCTGCGGTAGCCGGGAACGGCCACTGCACTCCAGTCTGGGTGGCAGAGTGAGACTCCAACTCAAAAAAAAAAAAAGACTACCCTGGCTACCCTCACTGCTGGGTGCCCAATATTCCACTAGTAGAAAACAACACAGAGACCTCACTAAAGCTGACCTCCGCCCAGGCACAGGTGATCCCTCCCTCCCCACATGCGAGCCCCCCTGCCCCCCCGAAGCTGGGTTTGCTGAATACCTTAGCGACTACCTATCTTGATTCTGGAACACATGGGTATATTCCAAGAAATGGATCGGGTGGTCTTTGTTTTGCCTCAGGGGCACCACCATCCACAAGGAGTTCTTTTTCATCTTGTACATAATGTTACATATATTCCCTGAAAAACTTGGTTTGGGCCAATATGGCCTGTGAAGATTCTCTGTTTTCAGAAAGTAGTATTGTGTGAGTGAGTGTGTGTACGTGTGTGCACATGCTCACACCCTCCAGGTCTAAGTGGAGAATGACAAAATTAGTCTGTTTGCGTATGTGAGTATGTGACTTGTGTGTGCCATGTGCACTTGCATGCCTAGCTTGGAGAGCCCAAAGAAATGAATCCGTTACATTTGATTCGGATAATTATCTAATATCTTAGTCTTTAATCAATCAGCAAGTCTTCATTAAATCTCCACTCTGTTTGCCCTAGATCCCAAGAGGCACAAATCAATACAAAATACAGCTTCTGCCTACAAGGATTCACTAGTCAAGATTTTTCAGATTGCTTAGTACGCAGCTAAAATGTATTGGCTTAGAGAAAGAGACACAGAAAGAGCAGGAATAGATCAGCCTAGGTTCAGCTGGATCCAAGGCTCTTTTGCTGTGCCCGAGTCTCTGCTCCTGTCTCCTGGAGAGTTTTGTTTCCTCAGCCTGGCTCCTCCATAAGGTAAGGGGAGTGGCCATGAGCAATCCCAGTCTCACCTCCACACAGTACACAGCTGGAGAGGCGACAGAACTCTCTTCCAAGTTCTAATGAGAAAATTCCCACAGGAAAACTCTGATGGGCCAGACTGACGTGTCCATTCCTGGCCCAGTCATCGAGTACTTGGGAATTAATGCCTCACTGGTGCCACCTACAATCACTGATGCCAGAGTACAGAGTATCAAAAATGACAGACTCGTGTAGCTGGGGGGAGCGGGGGAGACAGTTTCCCAGAAGGAGGTTGCAGCTATAGGCAGGTGACATAAATAATTATCTTCTACATGAATGCATACTAAATTCTGCTGTGGAGGAAATTGGGTGAAATAGCAAGCAAGTCAGTGTTTTTGAAATTCTATTTTGATGGTGTCAGTAATAGATTGTCTTTTATTCTGTCAACCTAAGCTATTTGCCTTTTGATAATATAAACAAACCATTTAATTTAAAGTTTCAGGAAAAAGTATTTTAATCCAGTTATTTTCAGCAAATTACTGTGGTTTTACAGTTCAATACATGCCCATGAATATTTGCTGCATTTACTTTATAGTAACCTCTATTAAGGGTCTTATTAAGTCATAGTCTGGGGCAAACAGCATTTGAGTCACTCGTGCGTTTACTCCACAAACGTCTAGGGCTTCTTTCTTTTTGTGGCCACAGCTGCCTACAATTCCCCGTACCAATATCTGCTGACATTAACACCATAATGCAAAAAACACCATAATGTCAGTGATGCTTTCAGACAGAGTGACTTGGGGATATCAGGATACTCTTGGGATATCTTGGGATAGGACCAGAAATGATACAAGACTAAGCAGAAGGCGGGGCAGGGGGGCGGGTTTGGATCTGGATACAGACTCCATCAATTGAGGTGATGGTGGACTGGGAGAGAGAGACTAATAAGTCAAAAATCAAGAAGGCAGCGTAACAGGGCTTACCGAGTGATTGGAGAAGGGGACCAAAGTAGATGCCACTTAAGTGGAATGGAGGAGCTATTCCCAGAATGAGGAGACAGGGAGGCGAGGCAGGCTGGAGGGAAGCCTTCTATTCCAGACATAGGGAGGGTGTGCTGCTGGGATTTGTTGGCAATGTGAGCCTGAACCAAGAGAGAAGATCGATTCCGGTGCCCACTCTGAGTGGATGCAATGGCTGAACTGGGATGGTGAGTGAGATTGTTGAGCGAAAAGTGCAGAGAAAGAAGAGAAGACAAAACAGCTCTGAGGTGGTGCCACTCATGAAGAATCTGCCCCTGGGACCCAAACACCTTCCGCCAGGTCCCACCTCCAATGCTGGGGATCAAATGTCCACATGAGATTTGGTGGGACCAAACCAACCATCCCCAAACCACACAGCAAGGGTGTACATCGTACTAGGGTCAGGGATGGGCTTAGGGCTGCAAATGGCAGGGACACATACCTGTCCAGGTAATTCTGGCCCTTCCAGCAGCCCGAGGGCAGTCCACCTCCCCCACCCAAAGAGGACTGCCATTGCCACTCATGAAGATTCCAGGCCAGTTGTTTTGCAGAATGTCCCTCGATATATTTGTCAGATCGTTTCCTCATGATCACAGTCAGATTAAACATTTTTGGGAGGAGGGCTTCACAGAGAATGTGTCATGCTCACTGCAGCACACAAGAAGTCATATCATGGAATGTGCCCCCTTATTAGTGACGTTGAGTCATTTGGGTGGGTGGAGGTCTTTTTGAAAAACACATGGTAGCCAGGCTCAGTGGCTCAGCCTGTAATTCCGGCCTTTGGGAGGCTGAGGTGAGTGGATTGCCTGAGCCCGCGGGTTTGAGACCCGCCTGGGCAACTTGGTGAGACCTCATCTCTACAATAAATCAAAAATGAGCTGGGCGTGGTAGCGCACGCCTGTAGTTCCCGCTACTTGCAAGGCTGAGGCGGAAGGATCACCGGAGCCCAGCAGGTCGAGGCTGTGGTGGCCGGGAGCAGCCACTGCACTCCAGTCTGGGTGACTGAGTGAGACTCCAACTCAAAAAACCGCAAAACACATGGTGATTTGCTTTGAGACCGTACACAAGGACTCCTGTCTAGGAGTCCTTGACCCCCAGGCAGAGACTGGTCCCTGTCTGTGGCCTATTAGGAACAGGGCCACACACCAGGAGGTGAGCTGTGAGTGAGTTGAAGCTGTCTTCTGTCAGATCAGCGGTGGCATTAGAGTGTCCTAGGAGCGCAAGCCCTATTGTGAACTGGGTATGCGAAGGATCCAGGCTGCACACTCCTTATGAGAATCTAATGCCTGATGACCCTCCTACCCCACTCCGGGTCGATGGAAAAATTGTCTTCCATGCAACCAGTCCTTGATGCCAAAAAGTTTGGGGACCACTGTCCTAGACCCTAGGCCCTGGAAAGACTTTCCTGATAACTAAACAGCCAAGAGACGTTTTCTGAGATTCCCTGACTTATAGCAGCATTTTCTTTCTGAGAGTTTAAAGGCTGAGTTGGTCTGAGACTCCTTTTTGGAGTCCTACAGCGGTTGTAAAGGCAGCCCAGAGCCTGGGGTTCTGGGAATAAAAGGCAAGGACAGTTAGCTGCAGTTTGCTAAAAATAATGTCCACGCTAGACAGGGCAGGCAACACAGGCAGCAGGAACGGGGAGCAGTTTGACTCCTCTTTCTTTCCTACTAAGTGTTCAGCTTCCCTGAAGGAAAGTTTCCTGGGGAAAATGGGGCTTGGGATCATTGTTCAAGAAAACTGATGCAAACTGGGGCCAGGTTTGTGATGGGGAACTGGCAGTGAATGCTGAATGTGCTGCAAGTGCTAAGGCCCGTATCCCAGTCCCTCTGGCCACCCACTGGAGTCGGGGTGTGTACTCAGAAGGTAGTGACAAGACAGAGAAGAAAGCATCTCCATGGGGAAGCCTCCAGCCTTCCCACTTGAGAAAACAGAGCCATCCTGACTTCCCGGCATTATGAAACAGGGACAGCAGATTCGCCATCCTCATGTGTTGGGTCCTAGCCCATTTCCATGATGCTAGGCTAAGTGCTAATGGAAAGGTCTGAAGTTTTCTGTGCTTTGCCCATGAGCAATAATAAGAAAATACAGTGCGTTTCCAGAGTGCTTTTCTGAATTTCTTTTCTTATTTTTTTCTCTCCGCTTTTAATTTTAATTTTTAAATTGTGGGGTACAATTCAGGGTTAGGTATACAAATATTCGTTGTGCAGGCACCCTTGTTGATGAGGTGTGCCCCCCCAGGCAGATATCGACTACTGTCAATCCCACCTCCCCCCTTACTCCCACCCCCCGCAGTTTTACACCACTGTCAATTCTCTTCTTATAGTAATATGGTAGTTGTTCAAGGTCCACTTACAAGTGAGAACATGTGATACTCAGCTCTTTGTTTCTGTGAGAGATCACTCAGTATTATAGACTCTCAGTCCATCCAGGTTGCTGCGAAGTTCATGATTTTCTTCTTCTCTATGGCTGTGTAGTATTCCATTGTGTATATGTACCACATTTCTAATTTAAAGTCCTTGGCACCCCTGTGACATTAGTGTTATTATTATACCTTTATGAATGAGAAAACTGAGGCTCTAACAGGTTAAGTGACTTGCCAATCTCTAAAGCTAAACACTGGCAGAACTGAAAAGCAGACACCGCATCCCCTGCCCTGTGCTTAGTTCAAACGAAGGGGTTGTGACAAGAGCTGGGGAGATGTGTCAGAAACCTAGTTCCGAGAGCAGTTTTTAATTTCCTGCTTTCATTTTGATGATAATCTTTTTAAAAATGTTCTTTAACCATTTCTAAAGACAAATTTTCCTATTTGCAGTGAAAAATCACATAAGTGTTCACAGAATATGATTTTCTTACGTGAGTCTTTCTCAAACGGGGGAACAAGAACCTTTTGTGTCCACAAAAATTGTCTCAGGGTTTTGTGAGATTCTGTTTTCTGTTTAAAACAGTTGTAAGTCAGGTGCAGTATTGCACACCTGTAGTCCCAACTACTCAGGAGGCTGAGACAGGAGGACTGCTTGAACCCAGGAGTTTGAGGTTACAGTGAGCAAATTCTACACTCCAGCCTGGGTGACAGAGCAAGAGTCTCTCAATCAATCAAATAGTTATTACTCAAGTTTGGAAAACACTGGCTTAGATGCTTTTGAAGGGAAGCTCCAGCCCTAAAATGTATTTTAGATTTACTGAGAAGTAGGAGTTGAGTAACTGATTAGATTCACTTAACATCTATTCATTTATTCCTTTTTTTTTTTTTTGGAGTTGGAGTCTTACTCTGCCACCCAGGCTGGAATGCAGTGGCCCACTCACAGTCACCCCAGAGTCAATCTTCTGGGCTCTGGCGATCCTTCCACCTCAGCTTTTCAAGTAGCTGGAACTACAGGCATGTGCTACCATGCGCGGCTAATTCTGTGATTTATTGTAGAGATGAGGTCTTGTCAAGTTTCCCAGGCTGGTCTTGAACCTGTGGGCTCAGACTTGGCTCACATTGGCCTCCCAAAGAGCTGGGATTATAGGCTGAGCCACCGAGCCCAGCCTATTTATTCTTTTATTTAGTGAACCATTTATTGAATGCCTAAGGGCTAAACATGCCAGGAAAAATTAGACCCCGTTCCTGGATTTATGGGGCAAAGGTCCAGTGAGTGAGCAAGATGGAGGAGAAAAATTAAGATACAAAGAGAATATGATACAATGCCCCGTGGTACTGGTGCCATGGTTCAGTACATGGCAGTTCAGTACATGGAGGAATCAAAGAATGAGTCATGTTAGGGCCAGGACTAGGGTGAGGCCAGTGAAGCGTCTGTGGAACAGTTTACAGAGGTGCTTGCTCTCGGGTGTTGAATCACACTTGCATGACCCTGACATGGGTGCCTTAATCATTGCACCTTACTGGCCCTGAGTACAGTAGTGGAACTCAGTTGTTGCCTACTCATATCCTTTTTATCTGGGTAAGACGTCCATCCCTCAGCTTCTGTGGAGTTGGCTGCTAACAGGGCACAGCTGATGCTTTCTCTAGAGAATTGCTCTCAGCCAAATGGGAGCTGTCTCACTTTGGATATTATACCCTTTCCCACTCCCCATCCAAGGGTAGTCGACAGCAAAAGGCTTACAGACTTAGGAATTCAAAAAGACTGGTCCTGAGAAAGGAATTTCTAGTATGACACGTGAAGAGTTCTGTGGACCCACTCCCTAGAGGAATCTGGTGAAAAACATCTGTTTTATCCCAACCATTTAAAACCTCTGGAAATGGTCATAAGGACAGACAGTAAAGGGAGAAGTACTTATTCTGTAAAATCTACTAAAATTCAGTATAAACAGTGAGAATCTGTTGTATATGAGCCCAGACATGCTCCCTACCACCCCCTTCCCTACTCAGAAAGATGGAAAGTCCTCCAGATTGGCTTAGCCAAGAATACAGGGATCCTTTTCCCCATCCCTCAGCTCCCAGTTGGAGGGTAGTTCTCCCAATTGGGAAATGTATCAGGCGTCCCAGGTAAGTGTGGCTGACTGGTGGGCCCTCTCATCTTCTATCCAGCCTCTACTAATGGAACAGAGAATCTACCTTGAGCATGGCACCACTGAGAATACTGGGACTTCAATTGCCCTTGCCCCAACTTTAAGGTTGTGATTTCATGCTGGACCAGCCAAGAATGTTGGAGTCTACTGCCCTGCCTCCTCATTTAGAATACTCAGCTTCTAAATGAGGTGTCACTCAGAGGGAAGGGTAGCACTGTCTCCACCTCCAAAGCCATGGTGCAGAGATTCCCCCAAACCCTTGGGAGAAAAAACAGACCATAAAACAGATAGCTCCTAAACTATTTTCAAGGAATGGCCTTTATTTACAATGTAGAGAAGTTCACGCCTATGGGCATGCTCAAAAACAGCAGAGGTCATGGTGAAAGACATTTAGGAGGAAGTGGGTGGACTCATTGGACATATAGCCTAAACCAGAGGCCAGCTTGTTTTCCTGGAAAAATGGGAGAAGAAGTGGAAGAAGGTTGCCTGAGATCAGATCAAAAAAAAAAAACTGGCCTTGGGAACTATCCCTTCAAAGGAGATACATATCTTACTGGTTTAGTCTGTGGAAGAAGTTATGTCCAGAACATATCAGCTGACAAGTAGTGGAGCTTAACAGCTGGTAGTGCTCAGGGAAAGAGACAGTCAAAGAGAGTCCTGCCCAAACCACTATCACTCCAGGGTGACTAGTCATATTCAAGGCTACACCATCTAAAGAGCAAATCAGAGGCTAAACATTTCAAGGGAAGAGTGAATAGGTGCCACCAAAATAATCCACACAGCCACCAAACAAATAGTAATAAGTCCTGGGGATCCAGTACCCAGTTACTACACTATACTTTATAAAATGTCCTGATTCCAACAAAAAATTATGAGACATGCAAAAAAAGAAAGGGTAACCCACACACTGGGAAAAAGCAGACAACAGAAACTGCCCATGACAGCCTCAGATGGTAGAGTTCACAGATAGAGCTTTCAAAGTAGTCATTATAAATATGTTCAATGAATGAAAGGAAACCATGATTAAAGAAGTAAAGGAAGGTATAATTACAATGTTGCATCAAATAGAGAGTATAAATAGAGAATCCAACAGATAACTAGATACTTGACATGCAGCAAGCCGGGTGAGTCCAGATCTGATCCACCCTCTTCCCACAGTAGGCCTGGGACATCTGAACCACACTGAGAGCAACTTTATCAGCCTTCCCTGAGAGCAGAGGGGAGGGGCTGGAGAGCAGAGCTGAAAGGAAGTTGAACTTACAGGAACCACCTCAGAGTGAGCTTTGTTTTTTTTTGTTTGTCTGTTTGCTCTTTTTTGTTGTCATCTGTTTGTTTGAGTTTTTTCCTCTCTGTGTTTTTGATTACACTTTCATACTTGTTTTGTTTCTGTAATTTTATTGCTTTTTTTTAGACTTTCTGTTTGTGTACTGGTATTTTTGAGGGAGAGAGTATAGAAGTAGGGTTTTTTGGTCCATTTCTGTATTTGCATGATTGTGTGGATGTTTTAGTTTTTTTTGTCTTTTCTGTCTTTGTTTGTGTCTCATTTCATTTGTTAGTTGGTATGCCTGTCTATTTTCCCTCCTATTCTTCTCTCTCTCTATCTTTGTCTCATCCCCTTCCTTCCTTTTCAGTTTTTTTTCCTTTTCCTTACCTCATTTTGCTTTTGGGGGCAAGCCTATACCCCCACTTCCCGAAAAGATTGTAAGGTAGTGGGAAGTAGGTTCCAGGGGGCCCACACAACTGTCAGCAGACAGTGGGTTCTGCAGATAGTTTCTGAATCACAACTTTCCCCTCAATTAAATCTCAAAACTGCAAAAAGTACAACCTCCCACCCATAGTCCAGTTTCAGAATTGAACAAAGCCAGAGAATCCACATAAGGAAGAATAGAGATTGAGCAAACAGAAGTAAAAGCACCTCCCACCCTGAACAACAGAACTAAAGGGGGGGGAAGGGGGCAAAAAGGAAGGAGGAAAACCTACACAAAGGAAGAAAAACCAAAAGAAGAATGTGGGTCTCACACAGACCCCTGGGAGGTCAGCCACTGAGAATACAGACTTTGGAACACACAAACAATGAAGAGCCCCTGAATGACTGTTCTCAAATCACAAACCCAGATATCAAGACATTAATAGAGAGAATAAATAGAATCAAGGAGAAATGAGGAAAGAAAGGACTTGATAACTGAGATAACAGCAATAAAGAATACAGTGAATGTCTGCTTAAAGAAATCCAAGAAGACACAAACAAATGGAAAAATATACCATGCTCATGGACAGGAAGAATCAACATTGTTAAGACGTCCATCCTACCAAAGGCAATCTACAGATTCAGTGCAATACTCATTAAGTTATTCTTAACTTACTCTTCTCAGACCTGGAAATGACAATACAGAAATTCATATGGAAACATAAATGACCACGAATAGCTAAAACAATCCTTAGGAAAAGAAACAGAGCAGGAGGTATCACACTTCCAGACTTCAAACTTTACTATAAGTCTACAGTAATCAAAACAGCCTGGTATTGGTACAAGAATAGGCATGCAGACCAATGGAACAGGATAGAGATTCCAGAAGCAAAGCCTCAATTCCTCAACCAACTCATCTTTGACAAAGACTCCAGCAACAACCACTGGGGAGAAGAGAACCTATTCAAATATGGTGCTGGGAAAACTGGTTGACCACAGGCAGAAGATTGAAACAGGACCCCTACCTATCACCATACATCAAAATTAACTCTAAATGGATCAAAGACCAGAATGTAAACCCTCAAACTATAAGAATCTAAGAAAGCCCAGGAGACACCCTTATGAAAATTGTAATTGGGAACCAATTCCTATTCAGAACCCTAAAGGCCAATACCTTAAGAAATAAAATAGACAAGTGGGACATCTTCAAATTAATGAGCATCTGAAAAGCAAAAGAAACCATCAAGAGAGCAGGGAAACAGCTCACAGAATGGGAAAATACATTTGCCAACTGTTTATCTGACAAACTGTTTATCTGGCCTAATATCTAGGATCTACAGGGAATTCAAACATGCCGAAAGAAAAAAAACAAACAGCTCCTTTAAAAAGTGGGTAAAAGACATGAATAGACACTTCTCAAAAGAAGATATACGGGCAGCCAACAGACACAAGAAAAAGTGCTCAGCCTCACTCATCATCAGAGAAATGCAAATTGAAACCACACTGAGATACCACCTAATCCCTGTAAGAATGGCCATTATTAATAAAACAAACAACAACAGATGCTGGCAAGGATGTGGAGAAAAAGGAATGCTTCTACACTGCTGGTGGGAATGCAAACTGGTGCAGTCCTTTTGGAAGACAGTGTGGCAATTCCTGAAAGAACTAGAAATTGACCTTCCATATGGCCCAGCAATTTCCCTATTGGGAATATACCTGGAGGAACTCAAATTATTCTACCAAAAAGATACCTGCACACTCATGTTTGTTGCAGCTCTATTCACAATAGCAAAAACATGGAACCAACCATGTTGCCCATCAAAGTTGGACTGGATTAAAAAATGTGGTACATATACACAATGGAATATTATGCAGCCATAAAGAAGGACAAATATATGAACTTGGATGTATTTGGAGTCGATCATACTCAGTGATTTATCACAGAAACAAAGAACAGAGTTCCATATGTTTTCACTTATAAGTGGACCTTGAGCAATTATAGTACTATAAGAAAGGAATTGGCAGTAATGGGAAACTGTCAGAGGAGGGAGTGTGGGATTGGCAGTTGAGAGAAACTGCTAGGGGAGAGAGGGATATACCCCATTAACAAGGGTATCTGCATGATCAATGTTTGTATACCTAAACCAGAAATGTATCCCGCATATTTATAATAGAAATTAAGATAACAAAAGAGAATACAGTGAATAAAATAAATAACAAACTGATAAGCATGGAAAGCAGAATTAGCCAAGCAGAAGAAAGATTCTCAGAGCTTGAGGACCAAAATATGGAACTAACCCAAACTGTCAAAAATATAGAAAATAAGTTTTAAAAAGAGCAAAACTTTCAAGAGATGAACGATTATTTCAACAGGTTGAGTCTAAGATTAATGGGACTTCCTGAGGCAGAAAGAGAGAGACCACCATGGAACAAACATTCCATGAAATTATCCAAGAAAACTTCCCTTATCTTATCAGTGATGCAATCATTCAAATCCGAGAGATTCAGAGAACCGCTACAAGATGACAAATGAGAAGACCAACTCCTAGACATATAGTAATTCGCCTACACAAAGTAGGTCTCATAAAAAAAATGCTAAAGGCAGCAAAGAAAAACGTCAGACCACCTACAGGGGAAGACCAATTAGAATAGCAGCATATCTATTCACAGAAACACTTCAGGTGAAGAGAGTTTGGAGCCCAATCTTCAAAGTTCTCAAAGACAAACAATTTGAACCAAGAATTACCTACCCAGCTAAGCTAAACTTCATCAGTGATGGAGAATTAAAATCTTTCCCAGACATTCAATCCCTAAGCACTTACGCTGCCTTCAGACCAGCTCAACAAGAAACACTTAAAGTATTAAACACAGAAGAAAGGAAAAAAAGGAATGACAACACCCTTCACAAGAATGCAGGAAAAAGATAACACACATGAGTCAACCCAAAAAATCACAGAAAGAAAACAAATAAACAGCAGAAATAACAACAAACTCTATAAGAACCTCATGAGAGGGATCAACTCTCACATTTCAATAATTAGCGTGAATGTGAATGGACTAAGTGCACCAGTGAAAAGACAAAGAATGGCAAAATGGATAAAATATCATGAGTCAACAATATATTGTCTCCAAGAGACTCATCTCACCAGAAAGGACACTCACAGACTCAAAGTAAGAGGATGGGAAACAAAATTTCAGGTGAATGGAACATGAAAGAAAGCAGGAGTCACAATCTTAATATCAGACAAACTACCCATTAAGCTATCAAAAATTTAAAAAGATACAAAAGGTTACCACATAATGATAAAAGGTTCAATCTATCAACAAGAAATATCCGTCTTAAACATATATGCACCCAACATAGGAGCACCAACTTTCATAAAGCAGCTTCTAGGTAAATTTAAAAGGATATTGACTCCAACACTATCATAGCTGGGGACTTAAATACCCCACTCACGACCTAAGACAGATTGTCAAGACAAAAAATCAACAAGGAGATCCAGAACTTCAATGTGACGCTTGACCAAATGGACTTTATTGATACCTACAGAACACTCCACCCAACAACCACGGAATATACATTCTACTCATTACCACGTGGAACATACTCTAAGATAGACCACATCCTTGGCCATAAATCAAGCATAAACAAATTTCACAAGATTGAAATCCTGCCATGCACCTTCTCAGACCACAGTGGAATAAAAATAAATATCAACACCAACAAAACTCCCAAAAATCATGTCCAAAGACATGGACACTAAACAGCATGATGCTAAGCAACTCCTGGGTCAACATGGAAATAAAAACAGAGGTTTAAAAACACCTGGAAACAAATGAAGATGAAGAAACATCTTACCAAAACCTCTGGGATGCCATGAAATCAGTACTAAGAGGGGAATTCATATCTCTACAAACACACACGAAGAAAATGGAAAGATCACAAGTTAATAGCCTAATAGATCACCTAAGGGAGCTGGAAAAGCAAGATCACCAAAACCCTAACTTCAGCAGAAGAATCAAGATCACCAAAATAAAAGCCCAAATTTGGGGCACAGAAGACAAAAAAATAATACAAAAAAATCAATGAAACAAAAAGCTGATTCTTTGAAAGGATAAACAAGACTGATGGTCCTCTAGGTAGAATGACCAGGAAAAAGAGAGAAAAAGCCCAAATAAACACAATCAGAAATGCAAAAGATCAAGTCACAACTGAAAACGAAGTAATACAAAAGATTGTCAGAGACTACTGTGTACACTTACAAGGAAACAAACTTGAAAACCTAAAGGAAATGGAGGACTTTCTGATATCACACAACCTCCCCAATTGAAACAAAAAGAAATTGAGACCCTAAATAAACCAATAACAATCCAGGAAATTGACATGTTATAAGAATACCACCTACAAAAAAAGCCCTGGACCAGATGGCTTTCCAGCAGAATTCTACAAAACAGGAACTGATACAAATCCTATTGAAAGTATTCCAGGCAATTGAGAAAGATGGAACTCTCCCCAAATCATTTTACGAAGCTAGCATCACATTGATAACAAGACGAGATAAAGATCCAACAAAGAAAGAGAACTACAGGCCAATATCCTTGGTGAACATAGATGCTAAAATTCTCAACAAGATCCTAGCAAACTGGATTCAACAACACATCTCAAAAATCATACAACACGACCAAGTAGGCTTCATTCTCATGATGCAGGACTGGTTCAACATTCGTAAGACCATAAATGTAATTAAATACATCAACAGGTGTAAAAACAAAAACCACATGATTATATCATTAGATGTGGAAAAAGCTTTTGATAAAATCCAGCACCCCTTCTTGATAAAAACCCTCAAACATCTACACATAGATGGAACACACCTCAATATAGTAAGAGCCATCTACAAGAAACTCATAGCCAGCACTGCTAAACAGACAGAAATTGGAACCATTTCCCCTGAAAACCAGAACAAGACAAGGGTGCCCACTCTTGCCTCTCCTTTCAACATAGTTTTTTAAGTCCTAACTAGAGCAATCAGACAAGAGAAGGAGATCAGGGGTATCCAAATAGTATAGAGGAAGTCAAGTTATGCCTCTTTGCAGATGTCATGCTTCTATACCTCGAAAACCCAAGAGAATCTTTCAAAAACCTCCTTTAACCAATAAAGGACTTTGGCAAAGTCTCAGGGTATAAAATCAATGTGCAAAAGACAGTTGCATTTCTATACACCAACAATAAACAAACAGAAACCCAAATAAAAAGCACATCCCATTCACAATAGCCAGAAAAAAAATAAAATAAAATACCCTGGCATCTTCCTAACCAGAGTTATGAAAGATCTTTACAATGAAAACTACAAAACACTGCTCAAAGAAATCAAAGATGACACAAACAAATGGAAATATATTCCATGCTCATGGATTGGAAAAATCAACATTGTTAAGATGTCCATCCTACCCAAGGCAATCTACATTTAATACATTACCCATTAAATTACCAGAAACATTCTTCTCAGCAACATTCTTCTCATACAGGAATTCATATGAAAACATAAATGACCACGAATAGTCAAAACGATCCTCAGAAAAACAAAACAAAACAAAACAACAACAACAACAAAAACAAAGCAGGAGGTATCACAATTCCAGACTTTAAACTTTATTATAAAGCTACAATAATCAAAGCAGTATTGTTGCCAGGCTCAGTGGCTCAGCCTGCAATCCTGCTCCTTTGGGAGGCTGAGGTAAGTGGATTGCCTGAGCCCATGGGTTCGAGACCCGCCTGGGCAGGCGAGACCTCTTCTCTACAATAAATAAAAAAAAATTAGCCGGGCGTGGTAGCATGCGCCTGTAGTTCCAGCTACTTGGAAGACTGAGGTGGAAGAATCGCCAGAGCCCAGCAGGTCGAGGCTGCGGTGGCCGGGAGCAGCCACTGCACTTCAGTCTGGGCAACAGTGAGACTCCAACTCAAAAAAAATCAGTATTGTTATTGGTACAAGAACAGATATATAGACCAATGGAACAGTATAGAGATTCCAGAAGCAAAACCTCAATTTCTCAGCCAACTCATCTTCAACAAAGACTCCACCAATGACTGGGGAGAGGAGAACCTATTCAGTAAGTGGTCCTTGGAAAACTGGCTGACCACATGCAGAAGATTAAAACAAGATCCCTACCTATCACCATACACAAAAATCAAATCTAAATGGATCAAAGACCTAAACGTAAAGCCTCAAAATATAAGACCCTTAGAAAATGCAGGAGACACCCTTATGGAAATTGGAACTGGCAACCAATTCCAGATCAAAACCCCAAGTGCCCATACTATAAAAGATAAGATGACAAGTGGGACTTCATCAAACTGACAAGCTTCTGCAAAGCAAAGGAAACAATCAAGATAGCAGGGAGACAGCCCACAGATTGGGAAAAAGTATTTGCCAATTGTATGTCTTGATAAAGGCCTAACATCTAGGATCTATGAGGTATTCAAATGTGCTGAAAAGAAAAGAAAAAGCCCCATTACAAAATGGGCAAAAGATATGAATAGACAGTTTTAAAAAGAAGACATGTGAGCAGCCAACAGATACATGAAAAAATGCTCAGCCTCATTAGCCATCAAAGAAATGCAAATTAAAACTACACTGAGGTACCACCTAACTCCAGTCAGGATGGCCATCATCAATAACAGAAAAACAACAGGTTGACGCTGGGGTGGCCATGAACATGCCACTGCACTCCAGCATGGGTGATGGAGTGAGACTCCAGCACACACACACACACACAAAACCCTAACTTAAACATTTAAAAAACACTATTAGAGATTTTTTAAAGGGCATTATTATAAAATGTCAGTCCATGAGGAAAATATGACAATAAACATGTATGTACCTAATAGCAGAGCACCCAAAGATATAAGCAAAAACTGACAGAAATGAAGAACAAAGTAAACAATTCAACAGTAAGAGTTGGAGACTCCTTTACCCCACTTACAATAATGGAGAGGACAACTAGACTGAAGATCAAAAGGAAAATAGAATCCTTAAAGAAATAATAGAAATGATACAAGATATGTTCACCCACCATGATGGCATGACATTAAAAATCAAAAACAGAAAGACATTTGGGAAACTAACAAATATGTGAAAATTTAAAACACAATCCTGAATAACAAATAAATCAAAGAAAAAAATCAAAAGGCAATTTAGACAATCCTTCAAGAGGAATGAAAAAATGAAGATACAACATATCAAAACTTATAAAATGTGGCTAAAATAATGCTTGGAAAGAAGTTTATAGTTGTACATGCCTATATCAAGAAAGAAGAAAGATCGCAAATTGTAACTTCACATTTCATCTTAAGACACTGAAAAAAGATCAAACTAAATCTAAAAGCAAGAGCAGAAGGAAGGAAATATTGAAAATTAGAGCAGAAATCAATGAAATAGAGAATAGAAAAATAACATAAAAAATCAATTAAAACAAAATTTGGTTCTTTGAAAGATCAAGACACTTGCTTTGTGTCACTGGCTTCATCCAACAAGGCACAAAGGTGACTTGTAAATCTAAACATTAAAAAAAGCCAGAGGGCAATGGAGCCTAAATGATGTAACCCACAGTGTTTGGCATCCTGGACATCCAAGAAAGCAAAGAGAGAAGGGGGGAGAAGTCCTGTGACATAGGATCAGAGGGCTTACCAGACATAATTCCTACAGAGGCTCCAAGGGAATCAGTTTCTGTGACCTTTGTTTAAGGCTTCTATGGAAACTGGCTCTGCAGCCACACTGGTCCAAGGCCTGGGGACCTTCCGTCCCACACAGGGCCAGATATTGTGGCCCCCGGCTGCTGCTGCTCCACTATATGTCAGTGCTGCCTGCACAGGGTCTCGGCTTCCTCCCTGGCTATATTGTCTCGCCCAGCACCCAGCACCAAGCTGCCGGACACCCAGGGAAGGTCTGGGTGCCCGCCCCTCACAGATACCAGTCCCATTTCTGGCTGAAGTACCCTGTGAGGGACCCAGGGCCACCCTTGCCACCCACCATCTGCCCTTTAGAGCTTTGGAGCTCTGGAGCTCTGGGCCCATCCTGGCTGAGGCACTCAGCACGCGATCCCATGCTTGTGTAAGGGAACAGTGTATCTTAAGGAGGTGCTGATTGGAGGCTTTCAGCTCCAGAGGAGGGAACTCCCAACACCTTCCTCCACCCCAGCCTGCTGGTGGCACCCCAAACCCAGCACCCAGCTGTGCAGCTGATCCCCAGTGCTGCCCACTCAAGCACAGTCCATCACAGTGGATAACACAGGGACCCAGACGAGTGGAGAGAAAAGATCCACGAAAGTGAAGCTGCCACCTCGCCCATTCTCCAGGCAGAGATTTGCGTTGCCCCGCCCACATATCAGCAGCTTCCACCTCAGTTCCTAAGGTAACATCGCTAAACAGAAGACAAAGCCCCCCGCTGAATCAGACAAAGGTAACATCACAGACCTCCCAGGCAGCAGGCTAAAAAAAAAAAAAATCCAAGCTGCCAGTAAATCTAGCTGCCTACAGGGAAAACAAAGGGGAGAGGCTGGAGATCAGAGCTGAAGAGACTTCAGACACTCAGGAAAGATTCCAGAGTTAGTCTGATCTCTTATTTTGGCTTTTGATTTTATCATTTTGACTGTTTTGCTCACTTTTGTTCACTTTCTGACTTACGCTATCTGTTTCATGATTTTATTGGTCTGTCTCTGTGTAGCTACCAGTATCCTTTAGGGAATTTTGCTCACGTGTTTTTTTCACTTCTCTCCGGCCTTGTGTCTCTTTTTCACCTGTTAGTTGGTATGTATGTCTGTTTTCCCTCTCACTCTCCTCTCTAACTTCCTATTGACCCCCCCTTCCTCCATTATTTTCCTCTTTTGCACCTCCTTTTCATCCAGGGACCAAACCTACATACTGCTGCACAGACAGATTTTAAGGCAGTGGGAAATAGGTTCCAGTGTGCCCAAACACCTGTTGGTGGATGCTGGAATCAACATATAGATTCTGAATCACAGCTTCCCCCTCAATTAAGCCTCAAAACTGCAAAAAGTAAAGCCCACAGCCCACACTCCAACCTCAAAAGTGAACAAAGCCAGAGGACCCTCATAAGGAAGAACAGGAGATTGCACAAGTGAAACTAAAGCAACCCCACCTTCCCTGAAAAACAGAATTAAAGAAGGGGAGGGAAAGAAGGAGAGAGAAAAAAATCTACACAAATGAAGAAAAACCAGAAGAAGAATATGGGTCTCTCCCAGAACCCTGGGAGGGCAGACACTGAGAAAACTGACTTTGGAATGCAAACAGTGAAGAGCCCCCAGAATGATTGGTCCCAAACTATAAACCTAGATATCAAGACATTAATGGAGAGATTAAAAATAATTGAGGAGAGATAAGAAGAAACTAGGAAGGAGTTGATATCTGAGATAACAGTAATAAAGAATACTGTGAATGAAATAAATAACAAACTGATAAGCATGGAAAGCAGAATTACCCAAGCAGAAGAAAGAATCTGAGCTTGAAGACCAAAACACAGAACTAA